>CM068350.1:5727021-6327021 GCA_034769755.1 Odontamblyopus lacepedii
TATTATTAATTTGTCTACATCTCTAAAGCTCAAAATGCTCTGTTCCACCTTGTGATGTCATGAAGTGGTAGTTTAGTTAGTACTTTAGTTTTCAAAGTAACAGCTACATTTGACTTTTGTTCAGCGATTGTAAATCCCAGGGTTGAAATTATCCAAATAATTCTAGTGAAGATGTATGGAGTTTAAAAACACAGTGGAGCACTTCCTGTATTATCACATGACAATTACAGGAGGTTTTGGTGGAGTGTTTTCAGTTTGAGAAGCCTAAATATGGAGGATTCGCATGTTAAATGTGAAAAAAAAAAAAAAACTCCAGGTATGTTTGTGATGAGGCTTTAATGGTCATGCAACACTAAGTCAAAATACGTGGAGCCACAATTCACAAAAATATCTCAGTTGGATCCCAAAAAATGGTATCGTTAGCGAGTTGCATATTTTTTCTTTTCATTTCTACCAAAACGATGACATGATGCTGCCAAATCCTACATATCACAGTTTAAGAAAATAAAACTAGAGAACGAAGTGCGTACGTCACAGTTGGCGTTGGCAATATGGTGTCTTGAAAAGAATAAAGATGACTCAAACATGCACAAATCACTCCAAATACAACTTTAAGAGCATATAAGAGGAAGAAAACAACAATAAAATGGTTAAAAGCTTGATTTTATATTATTATATACAGAAAATATAAAAAAAAATCAAACTAGTACAAGAAAACATACTCGTGATAAGTAATTGTTCCATTTGTCATGCATTGAACAAGTTGATATTGTAATTATCGTAACCTGTCTTTCTTTTGTTCCTTTCGGTACTCTCTGCTTTTTCTGCTCACTTCAGCTAACTTCAAGACTAAATGTACTCTATATTGTCGCTTGTTTGTCCTCAGATGAGTTCAAGTCCTTCTTCCAGCGCCTGCCTCAGACCCACTTCCTGAACATGTCCTCCCTGCAGCAGCTGTGGTCCTCGGACGCTCAGTTCCAGGGCCGCTACGAGCAGCTCCAGAGCTCCATGAGGCAGCTGTCCAGACGAGCCCACAGGGTCATCTACAAACTGTTCAGCCTGAGCAAGAGGTGCCACCGGCAGCCCAAAGTGCACCTGCCCCGCCAACGGTGAGAAGCACTGCGCACAGGGAATTCAAATGCACAAACAGCTGCTCAAATGTGGTCACGATGCTTTAAAAGGTGCATGGTGTAGCTTTTCTGGTGGAGGGTCTTCATGGAGATGTCACTCTTTTGTGTAGAGATTAAACCGATCCATCTCAAAGAAGACATACATTACAGGCCAGATCTTTGGAGAGGCAACGCTATTTACAGAGAGAATTCTTATATTTCTGAGCAATAGAAATACTTGTAATGGATAAATGCTTGATAGAATAAAAGTTAATTCCAAAACATGTATACACTTAATTCCTCGTGTTTATTCAGATTTAAACTTAATTCTGAGTTAAGTGGGGGGTTTATTCCATTCCTAAATCCACTTTAAATTACCACTTGCTCATGTAAATGTTTATTTCACTTAAAAATAATTGCAGTCGTTCAGCGCATGCACGCTAGGTCGTGCTTCTGACGCTGATGACGCACTGCAAGATGGTGTCCCGGAGCAAGCGCTGGTCTCAAACCGAAACAGTTTTTAAAATAAGTACGCTGGAAGAACTGCAAATAATGAAAAGAGAGAATGGCAGAAAACATAAAAACACAAACCTTTTCAAAGAGGTAGCGGAAAAGTTTGAAGGAGGAGGGTCTGCGGACAGAGACGCTGAGCAGATCAGAAACAAGTGGAAACAGTTGAAGCAGGAGGACAACAAAGCTCAGGCACAGCACAGGAAAAGAGGCTCGGACCATCAAACTTTTCATTATGAAGAGATGGATGAGTGTTGAACTAGGGTTTGAAGAATCAATGATCTCAGATGAAAATATGTCAGGTTAGCCAACCCTTTCTTTAGTTCGAACATTACAATATGCTACTCTTAACGTTACCACCCCGACCATCACTACTACATCTAGTACCACCACTGCAACTAGCATAGTAGTACTATTATTACTGTTATCACGTTTGCGTCCATGGTGTAACGACAAACCGAGATGACAAAAAACAGATAAAAAAGCAGGTAACAGCTGATTATGTGTTTTCTTCCGGTCGTCATAAATACTTTTGTGTCGCTGTCCAATCAGAACCTTTCCCCACCCCCAGAAAAACCCCAGGAATTAAATAAAGCCGATTAAATGTGTTTTCCATGGATTCAATTCAGAATTATTATTTCCTTATTTTCTGACTATTTAATTCAGAATAAAAAAAATAAAAAAAATCATGTAAACGTGGCCATTACAACATGGTAGAAAGCTTCAAAAAGTTCATTTTGCATAACACTCTCACTTTAATACCATACTGTAGAACATTCCGTTTTAAAATTCAACATTGTGCTGCTGTATATTTTTACATCTTGCATTGTTATGTGTGGCGTGTTCCAGTCGCCTGTTCCTCTCAGTATGTGCGTAAGGGGAGGGATGTGAAGAGTCGGACAGGAGGCACAGCAGATGCTTATGATTAATACGCCATATTTGTGTTTATCTATGCTAATTCAACGTATCCCTCCGCCGCGCGCTGTGGACAGAATACATCTCACCAGAGACCACACCGTGAGCCGGCTGCCTCGGTCCCAAAGGAAAAACAAAAGACAACGAAGCAGAAGGACGACACATAACAGGATTTTACACCCAACGACATTAGTATCAGTAGATTTAATATGCAACATCGATACACGTTTATACTGGCCTGTTTGATTGCAGTCGTAGAAAGTACACATGTCCCTTTTTAATATGGGCCAGGTGAGATTAAGTCTGCCGCCTGCTTGTCTCTATAGATCCATATCAAAAACATACCTGGATTTGTATTTAGCTTCATTGATGCTTGTTTGTTGGATCTTGTGGAATAAGTTGACTCCCCCTGAGCCATTAAAAAACATTTTAATTTTCCCTGGATTGTTGCGTCACAGATAGAAACCCGATGCAGTTTTTAAAGGGACATTCCGGAATTTTGGACATAGGGCCTCATTTACTTGTGAGCCAGAGTGTAGTCGATGTGTAGAGACACTTTTTTAAATCTTCCATCCAGTCCTTTTATTTGCAGAGGTGCTAGGCTAGTGCATGTCAATGGCCATAGTCCATTGTCCTGCACTAAAAACAGTCTGACCCATTCCACAGTGCACCCGAGGTAGTAGTTCGTTATAGTTATTAGTTAGTATAGAAAAAGAGTTATTAAAGATAGTATGTGACAGTAGTAATCTCATAGTTTCCTGTTTCAGTTAGTGGTAAATAAAGATAGTTATGTTACAGTTAGACTCACTTGTTTAGTTCAGCTTTCTGTGGGATTGTCACAGATTGTAATCTCTAGACTCATCTGTTTAGTTTAGCTTTGTGGGAGGACAGAGGGTGGAGGGGAAATGTGGGATTGTTCTTTTTTTATTTTAATCACTGTAAAGCACCTTTTGCATTTTGCATTTTTTGTATGAAAAGCGCTCTATAAATAAAGTTTGATTTATTGATTGATTGATTGAGACAAATGTGTTATTACGCCAGACTGTCCATGTGAATGTCTGTGTCCATAGAATCATTTTAGAAGTAAAACCAACCTTACATTTGAAGGATTTCTGTCTGAGCAGCAGCAGCGAGTTGTTTTTCCTGATAGAAAGCTCAGCAGCGGTGGACTGATATATGAGAAAATAGTCCCTCAACGTGCAACGATTCCTCTCCAAATACAAGGACTGAATGGAATATTTATACACTCTGGCTCACGAGGAAATGAGGCCGTATGTGCAAAATTCCGGAATGTCCCTTTAAGTCCATAAATCATTGGCAGACTTATTTTAAAAGCCTTTCTGCTGTCAATTCGTGTTCATTATTACTGTGTGCGTAGATTAGCATGAAGCTCTACACCAGATTTTATTATGGGGAGTGCCCAAGCTGAAAAATATTGTCTGCTTCTTTACAAAGCAGTTATTTTAAGTTCTAAAGTATGATATCATAAAGTAAAGGTCCTCAAGACCAGGTTTAAAGACCAGTGACAATGCAGGTAATGCATAATATGTGTCCTTTAAAATGCACGCCTCACCCCTGAACCCAGGCTGCCTCGTTTAGCTAACCGGCACTAACCATGCTAGCACCATCTTTTGTGCCGCAAAAACAATGGTAAAATAAAGTGACTGATGTGGCTGTGAATTGCAATGTCAGAATGTCTGAATGGATTAGCAAATTGCAAAGGCTGAAATTTCATAAATACCTTAATTTCCTCCTCAAACAACAAAATCTCCTGTCTTATAAGAATATATTATAAAAACTGCTATCTATGTAGTTTATTAGTCCTATTATTAAAATTAAATCACAAATATACAATTAGATATTTTCCTCAATTCGTTCACTCATAGTGACTGAATTCTTAGTGGAGGTGTTCTATAATGCATTTCTATGGGCGGAATGTTTAGCAGTTTGCATGGTGACACAATGCACACATTAGACTTTTTTTTTTTACTTTGTCAGAAAACACAAAATGCATTTAAACAATACATTTTCAACAGCCTGCAATCAATACAAGCATTTACGGTTCTGTTTAAGTTCTCCAAATCAGTCTTTTCTTTTCAGATTGTGTTAGAATAAAGATCTAACTTGAATAACACAGATTCTAACTGAATAGTGCTTTCCGTTAGCTTCACAGCACCAGGGAATATTGATGACATCAGCTGCAAAGTACCAAGAGGCGTTGGGCTATCTGTTCTCGCATGGATATCATTGCTGTATTTGAGCCAGTACAAAGCAGTATTCTGTGCATGCCGAACCGGTGGGAGCCCTGGACATTGCATTGCTTTAGTCATCAAAAATGACAGTTTAGTGCTTACTTTCATAAAATAGCAACAGTGAAGCCAAGAATGACATTTTAAAACACAACTACTCTTGTCCGTTTTCACCTCTTCATTATGACTCAGATGCTTTTGTTTGGGGCTAATTTAAATTCCTTCCCTGCTCCGGCAGCATTCTCGCCTCGTTTTATTCCTTGCTGCATTCCAAATTCTGAATAGCAATTTTTGAAAACAATGGCCACTCTCTCCCGGCCTTGTTCGTCCTGCTGACACGGACATCTCTCAAACAAATGGGAGCAGACCGTCACTGCCAAAGCGAGTCCGGATCTCCATGGTCGCCACGGTAACGCTCCAGCCAAAAACACATAAATCACATGGAAGGGGAAGGCAAGCGTGTGTCCAGGACGTGTCTAAAGCTGCCAGAGCCGAGCTATCTCCACGGGAACACTGGATAAACACGCAGTCATCCGTGTGAGAGCTGGGCAGTGTTCATATGGCAGTGCGGCGCTCTGCATGGACTCTGGTTTAACACTAAGAGAACTGAATATAGGCTATTATTACTATGATATGAGTAGGATTACTACAACTACTGTGACCACCTGTGCATGGATCGATTGTCCTGCACAGCCACAAGCACTTTCACTTCTACCACATGAATTCATTTGTCATTTGTCTGGCCTGTGATCTGTCGTCAGGTGTTGCTGTTCCTATTCTGAGGTTGATAAAAACAGAAACGATGGAGCTCTTTTAGATTTCTTATAAACTGGTCTTGTTTTCTTTTCATTGTGTATGAATAGATATTATAGATATTGGTAGTTTATTCTTGTAATTATTAGAGATAACTCTGTTGCTGATTTATCAGGTTGATATTTGCAGTATTTAGTGCATGTGCTGTCAGGCTTAAACTTTCAGTATGAGCTGATATTTTGTTTTGGACGACCTGCCGCATGAATAATATACATGAAGCAATGTGTTTGTGTAAAGAGATGACTGCTGAAAATGTGACTCCACAGCTCTCTTATAGGTTTGCGAGGAAAGGGCTGTGGGTGATTTTGGAGTAAATTTTATTTACAAAAATTGGGGAATATAATCTAAATCTGCCATACATATCGGCTCAAATATATTGGCAGTTTCTTGGCCCTCAGTTGCTCTGGATTCTAAACTATCAGCAGCGGCATAGGCCATGAAAAAAACCTGATCTTTAGTAGTTATCAGTTAGTGTTCGGCTTCAGTCATACTCGCCTCAGTGCTGCTGGGAGTGGCTTAGCTGTAGTTCAGTTTCGCCACACACTCAGAGTGGTGCTCTGCTGTTGTGGCCACTGCCTTTGACACACCAGACCACACTATAGGTGACTGAGTGCTCAGCACTGTTGCCTCACAGCAAGTTCTTTCTGTGTGGAGTTTACACATTCCCCTATCAACCCCAAACATGAACAGTAGATTAAATCCTCCAGCTAAAGTAATCCTGACCAAGATTAGTTAAAACATCTGAAGATGGGTCCCCGCTCACTGCCCCTGATAAGTTGCCCCAGTGGCAATGAAGGATGGGTCAAATGCAGAGGACAAATTTTTGCTACAGGGACAAAAGTGTCATTTAACTATTTTAACAGAATGTCTCCTTTAAATAAAAAAAAAAAAAGCATTTCTTGAGTATTTTCATGAGCTCATAGTTCAGATATAAATGAAGGAAAGTGTCTATAGGGTTAAGACTCCATTACTAAATGGGTATTGACACATTTTCTATTCAGTGGGCTATTGAGTTGTGATTGTTAGAATGACTCTGGAGCATATTGCTGTAGAACAGTCTGAATGCACATGATGCCTATAGAAGCTACACACATTCAGGTCTGTATAGAAAGCTATTTGCAGGGATACATTTAGTGTTATTTTCTGACCAGTACAGAATTGCACTGTAAGATGTATAAGAAGAAAAACTTTTTTAAATTAAATCATTGCTCAGAAAAAGTTGAGTGGTCTTTATTGAAGGGAATAAGTGCTTTTATATTTAAAAAAACAACAACATTATCTGTAAGTACATACGGCCGCAATCTTCTTGAGTGGAGCGTGAGTCCAAGAATTCATAGAAATAAAAGGAAAAGATGAGTTATGAATATTAAATGCGAGACAGCCAGTCTTTAAATGCCACTCAATGTTATCTGGTGTTTTTTTTTTTTTTACAGTTAAAAGTCCAGTTTACGGTCTTAAAAATGGGAAAAACAGAACTAATTAACCTTAAAAAGTTTGAAGTGGTAAAAAGATAACCCTTGTTTACTGTATGCATTCCTAGCATCATAATTATTCACCATGATGAGTTTAGGAGTGCTTCTCACTTCTCTGAGAGGCTAGAGTGTAGTTTTGCCATCACAGTAATGCTAAGAACAACTAGCATGCTAACAGTTTGTGCTTCCTGGTTCGCAGACTATAAAATGGTTTATAATTTGACGCAGACAGCAGTTTTGGCACAGATTTGCTTTTACAATATGTTACAGAGTAAAACTAGTGTCATGATACAAACATTTCAAGCTCGATTTCAATCCTAAAGGCCTATTCATAAGAACATAAGAACTTTGCTCTTGAGATGATAAGAACATGGGGTCTGACATTTTATACTTCAAAAGATCTTCTACTGCTGAACTGCCCCCTCGCAAAAAATACCTCCTTCCAAGTGCACCACCCTCCAGAATTATTTAAACCTTTCAGTTTTTTCATCACAACGGAGCCAACGTAAATAAAGTGACCGTACATGAGTGAAATGACTGTTGCGCTGAACCTGCACATGTATGATCTTTGAAAAGTTTATCACAAACCATCTCCAAAGCGATACACGCACAGAACAGACTCACCAACAGCAGAACATCCTCTGTCACAGAAAGAACACTCATATTCCACTGAGTCATGTCCTTTAGTCTTACAGAAGCTGAAGCATCAGCACAAGGAAAGAGCTGCTTTTTTCAGCGCTTATAGTTTATGCAAATGAGCCATGTGTTTTTAAGTTTCGTTTCTGTAAAATGTAAACAAGTGTGCCAAAGCTGCATTAAACACATTCTAATCTCACACGGGCTGATGTGGCTCTATAGTGGTGATGATTTATATGTTGTAAAGTTTAGTTTATTTATGCAGATGATTTTAATAAATAATCTGATGCGGTGTATAATTTGTAAATGAGTATTTGGAAACTTGGATCTGTGGACCAGAACCTACAAACTCAGCCACACTATTATTTTATTGGCTGTGTGTGACCACATAAATAACCAATCCGAGTGAAGATGTCGACCAGCGCTGCCCAACTGTGAAACAAAGTTCTGCTCAGCTGAGGTGGCGAGAACAAGCCGCAAGAAAATGACGTCATTATGTTTGTTCTTATGAATAGGCCTTAAGGCAATGACTCGATACTCAACATTGACTCCGATACGAAAATTCTAATAAGCAACACAATAAATGCAATAGAATGTGATTTTTTAACATTAAATCTTAGTACTTTCTTTTACATACCCATGTGGTCTTATATGTGTGTACTCCCTCATTGGTCCAGGTAGGTTCCATAGTGCACCATGGGTGTATACTAGTCTATGCGCTCTTATATTTGTTCTTTTGCTTCCTTTAAAACTTTTGACAGCCCTCAGCAAAACACATTTTATTTTTACTTACCAATTAGAATTCTAAGTCAATCCACACAGTGCAAAAGCAAAGACGTTATTCAAAAGTATTTTTTTATTTACAGTGTGAGGTTGAATAACAATTTGTTTCTCTTTTTACAATTTTGGCTTTCAAAACCAAATTTTGTGTTTTCCATTTCAAACCTAAAATCAAATCGTCAGCAGGTACATGAAGCAACATATTATGATGTTTTCTCTGAGGCATGTTTACTCTGTTTACACTGTTTCTCGCTTCCGAGCTCAAAACACTCAGAACCACCTCCACACCTCTTTGCCAGACTCTTTCCCGTTATTTCAAATGGCCTATTCTGAGCTTTCAGGCTCTTATATTGTTTAGTTTGCCAGCACCGTATAGAGCTGCAATTGTTCCTCCAAACCCCACACTGGCCATGATAGCAGCAGAGAATTCCCATAGCAACTTACTGCATTGTCCGTAATTAGCAAACTTTATCAGAGTGTCAGAGATTGTGGATTATTGTTGCGCACTGGGATTAGAGATGGACGCCGCTGATATTTGTGCGTTTTCTCGTATCAGCTATCAGCCTTAAATCTCCAGAACAGGCTGATGTTTTGTTTTGGCCGACTAGCTGCCAAAAGAATCCACACAAAGATGCATTTGAGCACTTTAGTACAAGCGATAACTGCACAGAATGTGACTACACAACTCTATTAACGGTTTGAGGTAAAAAAAGCCTGATCTCAGAAGCTCAGCAAGGCCGGGCCTGGTCAGTAGTAGTCGTAGTAGCTTTTATTTGTCAATTTCTTTGCATGTACAAGACATACAAAGGAATCAAAATTTCACCTGTCACCCAATCCATACATTTAAACTAGTGCTGTCAGCGTTAACATGCTAATCGTGACTAGATTAATGCAATCCATTGCGATATTTTTTTCTTTAAGCGCGATTAGAGTTTGCCAGCCTTTTGTCCCTTCAAAAATGCGCTGATTTATTTTTTTTTTTTACTCGTTCACCAACTTTTAAAGTTGTTAAAGTTCACCGACTTTTCGTCTCTTCTACACATCTGTAGGCAGCTCCTCTGGCTGTTTCGCTTTTCGAACTTCAGAGCGCCGTGTTTCAGTAAACTTACCGCTGTGATGGAGAAACAGACGCTTCTGGACTTTTGAACTGTTTATTTGACTTTAAAAAACTTCCAGACGCTACAATTTACAAGTCAAGAGTTAAATGCAGCCTGTGTCAAGCAGCGAAGCACCAGCGAAATACGTCTAGTCTAAGTTAGCACCTCCGAGCTAAACCCTCGGGTGCAGCAACCGGAGCGTCCCAGCCAAGAGCCTCAGATCCGACAAACTACTGTTGGGCCAAGTTGCCACAGACCTGTGGATAATCACACAGCAAAGAAAATAACTACAGCGATTGCTAAATGGGTACGAATTGCTTTACATTATAGCTTTAAAACTGTCTTGAAATAAAAAATAACACAATTTTAAACATGCTATTCAATATGCGATTAATTGCGATTACCTATGAAATTTCTGATCTTAATCGAGATTTTAAAAAATAATTGTTTGACAGCCCTAATTTAAACACATAATACATGACATGGAGGTATTAGACATGGACCAGAGCGGAAGACAGGAGCAGAGGAAGAAACAATGCAGCATAACATGGGGATAAGGAGAAAAGGAAAAAACAAAAAGAGAACTGCCCCAGACCATGCTCCTGTAGAGGCATAGTATGGTATGAGTACACAAAAAACACCCCCTCTGCGACATCAGCACAGTCAAAACACAGTAAAAACATTTCACTTTTTTTTTTTTTTTGGTTAGTACTTGGATGGGAGACCATCAGCTGCCACAGGAAGGCACCAGTCACAAAAAACTGTTTTTGTGTACTTAAGCAAGACACTTCACCCATATTGCCAAGTATGAAAGTGCTGTGTGTGAGTGATGGTGGTGGATGGAGGGGCCGATGGTGCAGATTGGCATCTTTTAATCTTACTTAATTAGTTTATGTTGTTATAAGGCAACCTTGGGTGTCCAAAAAGGCTTATCAGTCATCAGTTGTTCTGGATTTTAAACAACCAGAGTCAGCGTCAGCCATGAAAAAAAAAAAACTATATCGGTCGATCTCTAACCAGGGTGTACACTTTATCAAGAGCAGAAGCAAACCAGAGTCATTTACCAGACTGACAAAGCTCCAGATTAACAGCAGAAATGGATTTCTGCAGCTAAACGGACTAGAAGCGAATCAAGCTATACCTTAACTATGCTACGACTGTATTTTTGAATTTATCGCTCTTTTATTTGAGGGATGAATTAACCAATTTATCATGACAACTGTGTAAGTGTATTATGTATTGCTGATTTGGCGGAGACTGAGTAGTAGTGAAGAGAAATGATCACTGTTCATATGCATAATTGGCTGCTTAGAAATGTGGATTGTAGAAAATAAAATCACAAATTAAAGTGAAATTAGTGGTTTTTGGTGTGTATTACATTGACATGAGTGATTTAACTGCTACGTAGCTACAACATCTGCACGTTGCTCAGAGCACATCATGTTTTTTACTGTTTTATCAATTACGCCTCATTTAAACTGTCTGTATCAACAAAAGTTTAGGGATTTAAAATAAAGTTTATTTTTTCACACTCAACTCCAGGGACCCTTTTTAATGCTGTGAGAAGGAGAAAAGTAAACCAGATGTTCAGATATTGCAGATGTAAAATGTTTTGCAATCTATATACTCTTTAAAAAAGGGGTATTTGAATTCTATTACACTTCACACTCCATTTGCGCTCAGCTCTAAGTCACTCACAACACAATCAGTGAGCATTAGGTTCTGCAATTATGTCGTCATTTAGTTGGTCAATAATGTGTTAGTCAATCACTCTTTTTTTTCTGAATCATTTTATTTATGTTATACAGATTTATATGGGATAACATTTAGTTTTATCGACTGAGTTTCTTGGTCATCGGTTTACAACAGGGGTGCCCAATATGTCGATCGCCAAGGTAGTGTGGGTAGATCACAGTATCGTACTCGAGACCGTTTTTTATCTGGGCACACTACATGACACTATATATTTCATTACGGCCACTGCTGTCGGTAATAAACCTGTACCAGTGTGTGAGAGTGTGCAGAGCGTATCACTGCAGCCTGTGCGCTCGTCTGGAGTCCGCAGACACTTTGCATTGCACACATGTCCCCAGCACGGAGCTTGTCCTCGCGTACCAGCGTGTATCACAGGGCAGATTAAACTTTTTAAACCTGTCCATTTGCCTCACGTCAGCATGCCGCTCCTCGCCTTTTCACGAACTCACCCCTCCATGTGTATAGCGCACACAGGCTCCCTTCTTACTGTGCGCTGACCTAAATCGATGTTACAGTGTTGGCACAGAGTAAGTGTACAGCACAGAGCAGGTCTACATCACAGAGGAGGTCTACAGCACAGAGTAAGTGTACAGCACAGAGCAGGTCTACATCACAGAGGAGGTCTACAGCACAGAGTAAGTGTACAGCACAGAGCAGGTGTACAGCACAGAGCAGGTGTACAGCACAGAGTAAGTGTACAGCACAGAGCAGGTGTACAGCACAGAGCAGGTGTACAGCACAGAGCAGGTCTACAGCACAGAGCAGGTGTACAGCACAGAGCAGGTGTACAGCACAGAGCATGTCTACATCACAGAGGCGGTCTACAGCACAGAGCATGTCTACAGCACAGAGCAGGTCTACATCACAGAGCAAGTGTACAGCACAGAGCAAGTCTACAGCACAGAGCAGGTCTACAGCACAGAGCAGGTCTACATCACAGAGCAGGTCTACATCACAGAGCAGGTCTACATCACAGAGCAGGTCTACAGCACAGAGCAGGTCTACATCACAGAGCAGGTCTACATCACAGAGCAGGTCTACAGCACAGAGCAGGTGTACAGCACAGAGCAGGTCTACAGCACAGAGCAGGTCTACAGCACAGAGCAGGTCTACCGTGACATGTGGCTGAAGTTTGCCTAATAAAAGTGCACAAATGCAGATGTATTTGTCACAATGTGCGTTTGGTAAATGTGCAGAGGCTGGTATCACTGTAAAACCACCATTACTGACTCTCAATATTTCTAAATAAATAAATGATTTGCGCTTTTATAGTAAGTAGATCATTTTGACTTGATCATTTTATAAGTAGCTCACATGGTGAAAAATTGTGGGCACCCCTGGTTTAGAGTTTAGAATTTAGTGAGTAACTAGATTTTGCATGAACTCCCCTTGCAGGTGTAGTCTTGTGAGTACAGTCTAAGTCATATACATGGACATACTTTTTTTTTGGGGGGGGGGGGGTTTGAAGCTTTTGTCACACCCCGTTTATTGTGTTTAGTTGACCAAGAATTTATTTCGTCCACTACAGCCCGAGCGTCCATTCTGCTGATGAAACTACAGCACATCGCATCAGGTGAAGTTGTAGTGTATTGTTTTGCATCATGCTTTTGTATATTTATCAGGGTAGCCACGGGGTATTAAAAGTCATAAAAAGGTAGTCATGGTCCTCAAGGTACTCAAGGTACTCAACCGGGCTGCAGTGCAATGTGAGACAAGACCATGTGAAAGCTTAGTTTGTCTTGTTAGAATGTTAGAATGATTTTTTGTTTATTTTACAAGCCATTTTATTTGTTGTTATTTAAGCAGTGAGTAATGGTCATTGTTGGAATTGGATCTGGTGTTTTTCACCCGCATAATGGGTGCGATGTTTGTCTTAGTTTTCATTTAAGTGATCTTAAAAAAGCTCTTAAATTTAAGGTAGCCAAACTTGGGGATACCCTGTTCATGGAAAATTGCAGCGCAGGAGTATGGATGATGTAGGCTTGTGAACGGAGCTTTGGATTAGATCTAAACCTTGAGGATGTTTCGAATAGGCCCCAGGGGAGATCAGTCAAACATGCATGGATGACTAAAACTCTTCAGACGATGTTTAATTGGAATCGTTTTACAATAATTCATTATCTTTGCGGGACGACAGTAGTTTAGTCGGTAGGTCTGAAGGTTTGTGGTTCCAATCCTGCTCTTGACGTCAACATCATTGGTGGAGCGACCGCATCCGCCGACTTGCAGGATGGAGGTGGAATTCCAGCTTCCACAGATGAATGTTGTTGTTGTGTCTTTGGGCAAAACACTTAACCCACCTCACCTCCATTGTCTGCGTACACTGGTGTATGAATTTTTGAGCGGTTCCTTGTTGTAAAGCGCTTTGAGTGAAGCGCTGAAGATGGCAAAGTGCTGTATAAAAATGTTACCGTTCACCATCTATGATTTCATTAATGGCAAAGAAACTCCAAAAGCGGGTTCGGTGCTATTAATTACAGTAATACTCCCTGGTTATTATTGGTTTCACATGGGTGCAGGAGCATACTGGCTAACACTGATCCAAGCCAAAGCAATGGCGATGCACATTATATTAAAGTTGGTCTGTCTTCACTCTAACTCCAGCCCGTGTCTTTGTTCGGTGTTTATCTGCATTATTAGCACATTTCATTCACCGAACAGCCTTTTGTTCCTATTGAAATCTCCATTGACCGCCGCTGTCTGCTCTGCCTTTGAGAGCGGTCGTGAAATATGCCCGTGCCCTGCTCTCCATCCGTCTGCGGCACGCCGATCGAACTGATATGTGATTGAATTTAACTTCCTGCGGGCTACTCTTCTCTTTCTCTCAATGCTGAAAATTACCAGCGTCGGCGAAGCAGCAGCAGTCGGCCGGAGTTCTATGGGAGGGATAATGATGAGAGTACAGTGGTGGGTTCAAACTCAAGGCGTTTTAACGAGGAGTTTGTCAGCGAAGTTTTGGGGTTTTAATCAAAGACCAAATGCCAGATTGTTCAAATGGAGGTGTATCAAAGCTAGAATTGACTTCAGAATTAGAATAGCAGGTTTTAATTAACTTTTTGGTCACCAGAGAGAGTGTGTTGGAAGCAGCATTTCCCCACTAAAGCAAGAGAGAAAAATGTGATTGTGGCTTTGACAAGGAAATCCCACTGAGATAGTCCTGATACAAGGCACACTGAACTTCATAAACCTTACCACAACTAATATGCAAAGCATGGTAAAAAAGAAAGTTTCACATAATCTCGATTAGAACCCTGCTTTCGGTTTTAACATCTAAAAGATTTCGGAAGAAAGTGGAAGAAAAAGGTGTTTTAGAGCTGCATGGAGTTTCCTGGAAATTGACTCATTTTGCGTTTTAAAGTAACTTTTTATGGACTTTCTATGCACTTTTATGCAAGTTTCAGTTTGTATTTGCAGAATAAAATGGAAAATTATTCGAATATGCCTTATTTATTTATTTGGTTTGCTATGTTATAGTATAGGGCAATTTTCAAGTGTCTTGAGCAACCACTAAATACACTGGGGGGGAAAAAAACAAACAAAAAAACAAAACAATATCCAGGTAAGTTAAAATGACTTAAATTAAGAACATTTTACTTTATTTGAGTAGATTCATCTTGACAAGTGAAATAATCTGCCAGTGGAATAAGTGTTTTTCTTCTTAATTCAAGCAACATTTTATTTTATTTCTTATTTTAAGTGTAGCAAGATGTATTTTCATATTTTAAGTACAAAACGTCTTGTTCCACTGGCAAATCATTTTACTTGTGAAGTGAAATTTACTCAAATCATGGTAAAACTTTCTTAATCCAACTAATTTTAGCTTGACTAGATTTTGTTTTTTACAGTTTATGAATTAAATTGCATAAAATTTAGACGCAAATGCAGTCCTGTGCAAAAGTTTTAGGCAGGTGTGACAAAATGTGGTAAACAAAGAATCATTTAAAAAATAGAAATAATGATTGATTGTTTTTATCAATTTACAAAATGCCAAATGAGCGAACAAAAGAAAAAGCCTAAGTCCTTTAGAACTCTCTTGAGCGTAAAGAAAAAGAAGAAGAAGTAGTAGTTGTGTTGGTGTTGGTCTGGCCCCCACAGAGCCCTGACCTCAACATCATGGAGTGTGTCTGGGATTCATGAAGAGACAGAAGGATGTGAGGAAGCTCCATCCACACAAGATCTGTGCTTAGTTCTTCAACATGTTTGGAACAATCGACCAGCCCAGTTCCTTCACAAAATGTCTGCAAGTAAACCTAGAAGAACTGATGCTCTTCTGAAAGCAAAGCTCATCTGATTTAGATTTCTCTTTTGTTCATTCACTGCTTTTTGTTGAGTGATGAAAATCAATGAACACTTCCATTTTTGAAGCCATTCCTAGTTTACAGCATTTTTTTCTACACTTGCCTAAAATCTTTGCACAGTACTGCATTTTGGCCAGATATGCACTTTCCCCCCCCCAAAAAAGGACCACCCTAATATGTGGTTAAACAATTTTTTAGTCAAATGTACGATCTTTGTTACCTGACCGGCCAGAACCTCACGCTTTGCTAAAACATTACAAAGACAAGTCAAGATCTAGAGCGACAGTATATTCTGTCTTGCTGACATGTAAAAGAAAAAAAAGCTTGGATTTTCTTGGATTTCAACAATTGAAGCACCAAACTCTGACTTATCTCAGGTAGAAGAATTTATTTTATTCTGTTCTGAATGTTAGGAGAATTTTCAAGAGGTGACGTCTTCCACATTTGAGAGACACTTGATACAAATTAGCTGCTGTGGTTGGATCATCTCAAGTTCAGGCAGAGGTTTTTCGTGCTCTTTGGTTCAATCCCGTAATGTAGAAGATCAGGCGATGACCTTTGGTCCAGAAGTCCAGTCCCATTCAAGGAACTCTAAAGGCTCTTTCACACCAATGAGATAATCTTCAATCTGATATGGTCAAGCAAGTTTTGGCGACCGGCCACCTACATGCAGTCCAGTGTGAATAACTCCACCAAACCTCTTTTTTTCCCAGAGGGATATTACTCTGATCACTGCTCACACTTTTGCGACTTGAGCCAGGACCAAACACGATCGTCCAATCAGATTTGTTTCTTTTAAGAAGATGCCATCTCCTCGTACACTGGAAATCAACAAATGCCCCATCCAGCACTCAATGGACGAATGAGGTTATGTCCTTCTTGAAAATAGAGATTAGGTATTCAAAAATAAATAAATTTATATACGCATTTTTGACAAGAAGAAACCATTTACTGACTTTTTATAAACTGTTAAGTTGAAACTATTATAATTAGTAGTAGTAGTAGTAATTAGGGCCCGACCGATATATCGGTTGGCTGATACGGCCGATACGGGCTCTTGGAAACATATCGGCTATCAGACAAAATCTTGCCGATATGGGCTGATATTCCACGTGGGGCATGTTTACCTTGTTATAAAGACTATATTATGTCCATTTAAACCAGTTTACAGACAGATAAATGTCCTGATATGTGGCTCTGCATCAGTGTTTATCCAAGGAGTTATTTGTCTGTGTTCATCCCACCCCTGAACACATCGTCATGTGCACTTGTTTACACCCACAGCCGTAGATCCATGTGCGCACATATACGGTCTATGTGTGCACAACACTGAGATTCTATTCTTTTTATGAACAATCAGTTTGTGTCTGGATTAAAAGGACAGTTCTTAGTGCAGACTTGTGATCTGAGAGGAGCCTGTGTGAGGCTGAGTGTTGAAATGTGTCGGTTTTGAAGCTTGTTTTGGTTCTTTCTCATTGGTTAGCGATTAGCTGCTGTAGCTCGCACACATAAACAGGCTGTTTTCTCTTCTATTAGTGACTGTAAAGTGACTATAGTGGCCGTATATATGTTACTGGACACACACTGATATGTAAATGAGCTGTGAATACAAGTGTGAATTATCGGCATTTAGCATATCATTAATGACCACAGCGCACACATTTACCGCTAAAAGCTAATAGTGGTAGTTTGCTTACGGCACTTTCTTTACTGGTTAGAATATCATAAAAAAAATGCCAATAGGCCAAACTACTGTCTTTAAATATGATGTAAAGAGGCAGAATAACTATAAATGTCGCCTAAATAAACCCAACTGAAAATCCAATAGAGCCAAACCTAAGTTTTATAAACAACTGAAGATTTACAGTGAATTTTTACATCATAAATAAATATAAATACCGATATGGATTTTGTTGCCGCCGATATGATACCGATACAGTGGGAGTTGGAGCTGCCGATAGCCGATATTTTTTTATATATATATATATATATATATTTATATATATATATATATATATATATATATATATATATATATATATAAAAATATCGGTCAGGCCCTAGTAGTAATAGTAGTTGTAGTAGCAGTAGTAGTATATTTTTCATCCTTTATTTACTCAAGGTTTTGTGTGATTTTTTTAAATTTTAAGTTATGTTTTTTTCTGCATAAAAATGAAAAGGTGTGTCTACATTTGTCGTCTGAATGACAGTTCTATATTTGTTTACATGTCAATTAAAAAAATATCTGAAGCCGAGATTAGTTTATTTCAGTGACGCATGTGAAACAAAGGTACTACAGATACTACAGAAACCCACAATGTTTCCGTCTTTTCCTCATGAGCGGTCATATGTGTCCCTGATTGGCTAATTAACCTGTCAGTCATGTCCGTCTGAAAACAGGGAGATTCACCTGCAACCAGACTCCCATCTTTTTGTGGACGTGTTTGCAGAGTCTTAAATAGAGAAGAGCGCTCGGATTGACCCCATGCTCGTTTCACAAAATTCTCTTTTCAATCACATTTAACTAAACCTAAATAAACCTCTCGGCCCGTATCTTTTATCTGTGACAATGATGTGCTGCACTGAGCTTAATTTAATTTTAACCTTGTGTAAATCCAAATAGAAGTGCCTCTGACCAAAAGCTGTAATAATTCAGGCCAGTCTGTCCTTTTATGCGATACCATGTGTTTATGCCAGGATTTATTGAGGTTTATTGAGAATTACATTGGTCAGACACAGGCTTTTAACTTTTAAAGAGAGGAAGATGAGTGCTTCAGTGGGTCAATTTAGTATTAGTTTATTCTGTCATTTTGCAGCAATGCAACCCCATGGATCATTACCGAAAGGGTTTAGGCTGAAGTAAAATGTGCCAAAATGATGCTAAACCATATTAACCCCGCAGAACCCAGACATAGAAATATTTGTTGGAAAAAATCATCCGTGCTAAATTTCAGTCAACGGGGATGGGTAAGAACAAAATTTGTTAATATTTTTGGTAAGCAGCATTCATTGACCAAATTTGATGATGTAGCACATTTGCAACGTTGGGCTTTTCAGGCGGCATTTTGACATAAGTATAGTAACTACTACTACAAATAATAATAATAATAATAATAATAATAATAATTATTATTATTATTATTATTATTATTATTATTATTATTATTATTATTATTATTATTGTTATTATTATTATTATAACAGTCCTGAAATGCTACATCTACACCAGATTTTGAAGCCCCATTTGTGTGGTTTGCTATGCATATCTTGCTTCACACCACTGTACTTTCCCTTGAATGGCACCATCTGCTCATCAATAGAATTGTGCTCCTCAGGTACAAGTTTCAAGCAATTGTTGCGAAACATAGTGAGCCAAGACCTGATCTTCCAGAGTTTGTCTGTCTTGTCCTCCTCAGTCACTACCATGTTATCAACGAAGTGAAGATGTGCAATGATGTTTTGAAACCTGTTCCTGCTCATAATGTCGGCAACCTGGGGATACCTTGTATCAGTTTCCCAAAACATCCTTGTGCCAGCCATTGGAGCCAGGCCCATTTTGAGAAACATTCCAATAACCTGCTCAAGTTCCTTTTTGTTTGTGTTTAGTTCCCTCCCACTCTTCTGTACAGCATATATATTTGTCTTACTAGCCAGCAATTCAAGCATATCATCATCAATGAATGTTTTGAAATATTCCAGAGGGCTTCCAACATCCAATGGAACCTCAGGTTCATCACCAGTAAATCCAGATTCAGGGGGCTCATAGTCAACTTTCTTCCAGGTGTATTGGCCCTGTCTTGCAGTAGCTGGAGGCAGTTTCTTGTGCTTCACTGGTGGTAAATCGGCAGGTGATGCAGGTGTCTTCAGTGTCATAAGCATGACTCTCACTGTCAGTGTCTGTAGCATCATCACCCGAAGGCTCATCATCCACTGGGCCTGGTTGGTAATCCTCATCATCATCACTATCGGATGCAAGTTCCTCTTTTTCACTCTCATTACTGTTGTCCAGCATTGCCAGGACATCTTCAATGTTGTACCTTTTTGCCATCTCGCCTGAGAAAAATTAAAAATGTAGAATTAAGAGTTATTTAGCACCTTGATGCAATAAAAAAGAACATTGATAATTTATGACATCAACACAAGTCAATTGCAGTCCATTGATCCATACCGTGGCCATTGTGGCCATACCAGCTTGTCAAAGCCTGATCCCGTCAGATCTCAGAAGCTCAGCAGGGCCGGGCCTGGTTAGTACTTGGATGGGAGACCACTGGGAATTCCAGGTGCCACACCCAGGTTGTCGTTGAAAATGAGAATTGGTTCTCAACCAACCTACCTGGTAAAATAAAGGTTAAATAAAAAAGAAAGAAATAAAAATCCAATGAACAAAATGTGCAGATGATATACTAACACAGACCTAGGAACCCAGTGTTGTATATTTGCAACATAATCAAAATGGTGGAACCTACCAAAATACACTAATATAAAACTGAAAGACTATGACATGTCTTAAGTCTGTAGGTATTCCTCTGCCTATATTGATAAAATTCAAATTGATTTCTTACCTTGACATTGGACAGTTTGGTGGCAGAACTTGAGAAGAGTCTGTGGCTCACATGCAGGCAGACATCTTGGATTCGATGGTGACACCACAGACCACTAGTTGGCAGCACTTAATGTAGCATATTTGCTTCTTTGGGTTCTTGGGTACATGAATTAGTTAATGCATTTAAAAAAAAAATACTCCTACTTTTTTCCCATGACCTTTGAATTATATGTTGCATATTTGCAACAGAAGGTGCTATGGGGCAGCGTATGAACAGCAAGTTTGCATTTACAATTTCACTTGCGACTTACATTATATATAAATATAACAAAATATAAATTAAAACAAACAAAATATAATGCATAGTTCATTCATTCCAGACAGCTAAAGCTTTCTAAATATAAAGCTTTATACTTTTTTTGTTTTTTAAAGGCTTCAACTGTGTAAAGGCCGTGACGCACTACACACCCGATTTTGGCTGTGATTTGCTTCTTTATGTGTGATTTTGAAGCCACTGTGCTCCTCGTGTGTGACTCTGAGCTGCTCTGTCAGATCATGACCACCAAACCACAGCAACGGCCAATAAAACAGTGTGTGACAGACACAGACGCAAGATACAACTCGGTAAATAGGGAAAATGAATTATTAGTCACCTCCTGTAAACAACTGCAGCCTCTCATCAACATTATCCATAGAAATTGTCCACTGCAAATCATGACACTCAGTTCACAAAACCGCACTGTTAATCCATTTTGAAGCAATCTTGGAAAGTAAAAAGGTAGAGTAGTTCCTCTACACAGCGCATGGATCAAGGTGAGGCTGTAGTTTAGCGATGGTGACTCTACTTCCTGAGTACTTTAAAAATCCTGTGTTTGAAGTATTGCACCACATTTTACCATACCATACCATATTTTTCGGACTATAAGCCACACATTTTTCAGGGTTTGGGTGGTTCCTGACTTATACTCAGGTGCGACTTATATATTACATTTTTTCACACTGACAGCCCATAGACCAAATATATGAATTGTACAAATGAATAAAAAATGAAAAAAAACAAAAAAAAAACAAGACAAATTGTTATGTTTTTTTAATTTGGGTTTTAGAGACAAATAATAAAGGAGTTGTTTTTTTATTTTCTTATTTTTGGTTATATATTAAAAAATTACGAATGATACATGGATTGTTCTCTGTTCTGTTGTTTTTATTCCTATAACTTCTATAACTTGCCTTTCAAGATGAAATGTCGGTTCTTGGTCTCTGATTTTCTAAAATAAATTTCCCCCAAAAACGACTTATACTCCGGTGCGACTTATATATGTTTTTTTCTGCTTTATTGTGCATTTTTTGGCTGGTGTGATTTATACTCCGAATAATCTGAAAAATATGGTAATAACACAGTTTTGACTTTTATCTGTCCCTATCAAATAAAGAATAAATAAATAAATAAAATCTAAACTAGAAGTGCAGAGCTCTGATCTTTTAACACATATAGATTGTTCAAATCTCAGAGAGATATATATATATATATATATATATATATATATATATATATATATATGCTGGGAACAGCAAAGATACCCACCTTTATCCTGGGGTTTCCAGCCCGTACTCTGCACAGATGTTTCTGTACACTATACCCGCTACTTGGTTATGTCGCTCCATGTACGCTTTCCATACCAGCATCTTACATCCTGCAGTTATGTGCTGGACTGTCTCAGGCACTTCTTTGCACAACCTACACCTTGGATCTTGTCTGGTGTGGTAGATCTGGGCCTCTATTGCTCGGGTGCTCAAGGCCTGCTCCTGTGCAGCCAGGATGAGTGCCTCCGTGCTGTCCTTCAGACCAGCCCTCTACAGCCATTGGTAGGATTTCTTGATATCAGCCACTTCAGTTATGTTCCAGTGGTACGCCCCGTGAAGAGGTTTGTCCTGCCATGATGGTCCCTCCAGCACCTCTTCCTCTGCGCCCCACTGTCTGAGACATTCTCTGAGCATGTCATCAGTCTGGGCCTTGTCACTGATGTACGTGTGGAGCTTGGATGTTTCATCCTGGACAGTGGTTCCCACACTCACTAGTCCTCGGCCTCCTTCCTTCCGGCTCGTGTACAGTCTCAGGGTGCTGGACTTGGGATGGAACCCTCCATGCATGGTCAGGAGCTTTCATGTCTTAACATCCGTGGTCTGTATCTCCTCCTTTGGCAAACTTATGATTCCTGCTGGGTATCTGATCACTGGCAGGGCGTAGCTGTTTATTGCCTGCGCCTTGTTCTTGCCATTGAGGTGGCTTCTTAGGACCTGCCGTACTCTTTGCAGGTATTTGGCTGTCGCCGCTTTCCTTGTTGCCTCGTCAAGGTTGCCATTTGCCTGTGGGATACCAAGGTACTTGTAGCTGTCCTCAATGTCTGTTATTGTTCCCTCTGGGAGTGAGACCCCCTCTGTGTGGACTACCTTTCCTCTCTTGTCACCATCCTACTACATTTCTCGAGCCCGAATGACATTCCAATGTCTGTGCTGTAGATCCTGGTGGTGTGGATCAGTGAGTCGATGTCTCGCTCGCTCGCTCTTAGCGTACAGCTTGATGTCATCCATGTAGAGGAGGTGACTGATGGTGGCCCCGTTTCTGAGTCAGTATCCATAGCCAGTGCGGTCGATTATTTGGCTGAGGGGGTTCAGACCTATGCAGAACAGCAGTGGGGACAGTGCGTCTCCTTGGTATATGCCACATTTGATGGTCACTTGTGCAAGTGGCTTGCCATTGGCTTCAAGGGTGGTTTTCCGCAACCGCATCGAGTTTGCAATGAACGCCCTTAGAGTCCTGTTGATATTGTACAGCTCCAGGCACTCAGTGATGCATGTGTGTGGCATTGAGTCATAGGCTTTCTTGTAATCAAACCAGGCAGTGCACAGGTTGGTTTGACGGGTTCTGCAGTCTGTTCGGTCAACCAGGAGTTGGTGTTTGGCTCCCCTGGTGTTTTTGCCGATGCCCTTCTGTGCTGCGCTCATGTATTGATCCATGTGCCCGCTTATCTTAGCCGCGATGATGCCTGACATGAGCTTCCATGTTGTGGAGAGACAGGTTATTGGCCGATAGTTGGATGGGACTGTACCCTTTGTGGGATCCTTCAGGATCAGGATTGTACCCCCTTGGGTTAGCCATTCAGGGTGAGTCCCATCCCTTAGCAGCTGGTTCATGTGTGCTGCTAGGCGCTCGTGGAGAGCAGTGAGCTTCTTTAGCCAGTATGCGTGGATCATGTCAGGGCCTGGTGCTGTCCAACTTTTCATTTCCTGGATGTCTGCCACTGAGATGGAAACTGGATTCTGTTCAGGGAGGTTGCTGTGGTCTGCCCTCAGAGCCACCAGCCACTGTGCATCGGTGTTATGTGATGCTTCTCTTTCCCATATGTCTTTCCAGTACCTCTCAGTCTCCAGCCTTGGTGGGTCTGCTCTGCTGTTATTACCCTGCCATTGAGCGTACACTTTCGCAGGTTGTGTTGCGAACAGGTGGTTTATTCGTCTGGCTTCATTCTCTCTCGTGTACCTCTTTAGGCGGCTGGCCAAGGCTTTGTTTGGCAGTTTCGAGTGCTTCAGGTATGGGCATCTGGCTGTGCCTCTTGGGTACTCGCTTTTTCATCGCACCTTTTTGGGCCTCTGACAGTTGGCTCACTTCTCGCCACACTTCCTTGATTTTAGCCTCTAACCGTCTTTTCCATGGTTGGTATCGTATCTCATGGCTCCCATGGTTGCTCTTATAGCCCAACACCTCTAGGATCACTGCTGCTTAAGTGTAGATCAGCTCATTGGTTTCAGTGATGGTTGTGGGAGGGATCGCTCTGAGTGCTGCATTCACATCCTCTAGCAGACTTTCAGATGGTACTTCAATTAGCTTGTGTAACTGGCGTCGGGGTTGCCTTGTTTTCATCCGGGCCATGATCTTATCTTTCAGGTCAGTCGCTGCCTTGCTCAGCGTGATACTTATTGGGGCTTCCTTCCCAATCTCTGGTTGGGGAGTTAGTGTTAACTCCCCTCTGACCTGGCGTCCTGGCTCCCCCTTGCCGTAGCATTTGTGTTGTACCTCGTCAATCTCTAGTTGTGATAGCAGTTGCCGTTTGTGGATGTTGGAACACTGAGCTACTAGTTGTTTGGCCGTTAGGTTGGACTGTGGGTATTGTAGTAACCATTTCTCCCACATACTGTTCATGTAACCCCTCTGACTAGGGTTACTGGAGTAGTATCATTCCAACAAAACCTGGTTCTCGCATCTCGCCCATTTCCGTCTTGTTCCAGTAGCCCATTTCTCATCAAGGTGTCCTGGTTCCTCGACACCTGATGCAGACCTTGTTTGGCCGGGCGACTTCTGAGCCGGCATCTCGTAGGTTTTATCGCCTCTCATCATTGTATGAGGTGGGCAGTAGCGTAAAGAGTCTTGCCCAAGGACCCACACTGGTTTTGCTCATATATATATGTGTGTGTGTGTGTGTGTACTGAGCAAGACTAATTTTACTCTAATACATGAGAACAAATCAGGTACAGCGCCGCACTCGAGTAATGTACAAAGTAGTGGTCCACGAAATCACACAAGTATTACACAAGCGATCGTGCTCACAACTTTATATCCTGTGGTCCGCATGTATCCCGCGGCAGTCTTTGCAATCGGAGATTTAAAATCTCATAAGATTATCCTCATGTCTGTCGTGTACACTTTTTGTCGCACGTTTATCAAGACTGAAAAGTCTTGTAGTGTGTGGCAGCCTTTAGACTTTTTTGAAACCATCACTCAGGCTGTTCCATACACTAACCCCTCCAACCGAAATATAATCACTCTTTTCTTAGTTCTTATCTTAATTTAGATGCCTGTTCTTCTAAGGTTATACTGACTCTCTGCTCGAATAACTCCTGTACACAAGGAGGGAGCAGATGATTCTAGGCCTTGTGCATCACTACAGCTGTACTCAGGTCAGCAAGATCATTAACTGAAGTACTTCTGGCTTAACAAAGTTCAGGTCAGGGGCTCATCAGGATCATGGGGTGACTTAAATTAAAACATTAAAAAGAAGAAATTTGAGGCATTCCGACTGCATTAACATTCCTTTCGTTTTGATTATGAACAGACGCAGCCGGTGTGCCAAGGATTTCTTCTTTTTAACATGTTTTTAACTAGTTTGTTGACAAAAATCCACTCCACACCATTCAGCCACTAGCGCCACCTGCTGTTGTAGAAAGATATTCCACCGTTGGGACATTTTTGTTGTTGCTATGAGAATGCAGAAATGGGTACCACAAATTGTATTCAAGTCTGTGTAATGTTACTTTGAAATAATATTATACACGTAAGTACAAAGTAGTGGTCCAAATAAATTACTAAAGTAAGAGTAAAAAAAGTACAGGGGGAACTACTACTCAAGTAAGATTAACTGTTGGGACTTAAAGGTACACTGTGTAACTTTTCTAATGGTTAGGGATATGTCATTCTGCTTGGAAGGTTCAACAGTGTGACATTAAACATCTCTACTTTGCATTTATTCAATTACAGGTGGTTTTAGAAGTCAAAAATACCTAGAAAAACAAATATTCTGACTGTGAGCGGGTTGCCCATCCATAGATCTGTCCTGTAACTTGGTCTGGTCTGGTTTCCATGAAGAGAGAAAGGTTTAATGCCATACTGTGGAACATTCCCGACTAATAAATAACATCTCCATTGAGAAAAGCATTTGATGGACCCACTACACAATGCACCCTTAACAAATAGGACAAAACTTTAAAGAATGCACAAACGATCATATTTTCAAAGGTTTGACCACAAAAATTTGAAAAGTAAAACCATATTTCAGGGGGGATGAAGGAGCACTACAAGGCACACTGTTAATATTGTCAACATCAAGCTTTTGTCACTTGTAGACCAAAATATTTACTCAAATAAGAGCACTGGAAAAAAACAAAAACAATATCTAGGTAAGTAAAAATGACTTAAAGGGGAACTCCGGCACGTTTGAAGCTAAAGTCCATTGCTAGAGGTGGTTGATTATTGTCAGAAGCCAAAAAAACGGCACAGATCTGTGTTGCCTTGGTGGAGATCTCGCTGTGGCAGTGAGTCTGTCAAGGAAACAAACTAGTGTAGTGATGGGGGCAAGTTCTTAACTTCCACGTAAAACGCCAATTTGCTTCTCACTGAAGAAGCTTAACACCACTTTAACCCATCTTACAACAGCCACGAGTCTAACAAACAAAACGCTTTGCCTCATTAGCTGGAAACATTAGAAAACAACTTTATAAGCAGCCTTAGCCTTAACTTATCGATTTCCCACTGCACATGTGAAAGCCCAAAAGACTCGATTGTCGACTCCAGCGGCAACAAGTGGCTTGAGCCGCCAGAAGCAACAAGTGAGGATCGACTACTGACGGTGAAGAAGAAGAGAAACTGAAAGTTGTTAAAGAAAATGGTTTGGGAATGTGTTTTTTAGTGTTTTTCAAATAATATAATTCCCTCGTAAATAAATGGGATTAGAAATGACATCGACAATCAAGTCTTTTGGGTTTTTGCATGCGCAGTGAGAAATCAACAAAGGTAAGTGTAAGGCTGCTTATAAAGTTGTTTTCTCACGTTTCTAGACACTAATGAGTGAACCAGGCCAGTGTGTTTTGTTTGTTAGACTTGTGGCTGTTGTAAGATGGGTTAAAGTGGTGTTAAGCTTCTTCAGTGTGAAGCAAATTGGTGTTTTACGTGGAAGAACTTGCCCCCATCACTACACTAGTTTGTTGCCTTGACAGACTCACTGCCACAGTGAGATCTCCACCGAGGCAACACTGATCTGTGCTGTTTTTTGGCTTCTGACAGAATTCCACCACCTCTTGCAACTGACTTTAGCTTCAAATGTGCCCGAGTCCTCCTTTAAATTAAAAACATTTCACTTCATCTGAGTAAATTCAACTTGACAAGTAAAATGATCTGCCAGTGGAATAAGTGTGTTTTTCTTAATTCAAGCAACATTTGATTTTGTCTCTCATTTTAAGTGCAAAAAGTTGTTATTTTTCTGACTTTAAGTGTAGCAAGATGTATTTTCTTGTTCCATCTGGCAGATCATTTTACTTGTCAAGTGAAATTTCCTCAAATCATGGTAAAACTTTCTTAATTCAAGTCATCTTAACTTGGCTAGATTTTGTTTTTTTGCATTAAGTACTGTTTCTTCAAACAAAATATTACTCGGGTTGGAGTTAAAGTGTCCAAAAACTACTCTGAAATGGCTACAATTTCTTCAAAAAGTACTACCCACCTTGGAATGGAACTTTTAGACAAGAAAAGCATAAAGATTATAGTTACGATTTCAGAAAATATGAAAATTTACACAAAAAACACTGAATATATTTGGATCATCTGGAGTTTTGTATCAGAGGGCAGTTCTTTATTTTCTTCCGAATATTATCACTGAACTAATCCGTGTAAATCCTTTGTTTGCGCGCTCCCTGGGTGTGTTCATTAAGTCTAATATGACAGTGAGTTTGACGGGAGCATATCCAGAGCTGCTTCTAACAGGTTTATTGTGAGGCTTATGGCACTTTGTTTCTTAATTAGAGCACGCTGCCTCAAGTTCAGTCTGAAGAGAAATCAAAAGTTCACTTCAGCTTCAGAGTTTTTCGCACGTTTAAGACTTTAATCTCTCAAAGCCTGACAGAAAATAGTTCATAAAATTAGACACGGTTGCTTATCTCCGATGTTTTCTCAATGTTTGTACGTTTTCTTGGATGGTTTAGTCGGGGTTTAGAGCTAATTTGTAGACAGTACTGTTCCAGGAAGGTGGCAAACTCCCTGAGCTCTTCACTTTTTCTTTGAGTTTTTCGCGAAATTTGAATATTGTTCCCTCATTAAAACCTAGATTTACTGATTTTTATTTATTTTTTTCATGGGAAATGCAGATACCAAGAAGCTCTTCCGATATTTTGTGGCTGATTTTGATTATTTTCATTAGATTTTGTCTTTTAAATTGCAAACACACCCACATCCTTTCTCCTACTAACTAGAGATAACCTGATTCTTTTGTTTTTTTCATGGGAAATGCAGATATCAAGAAGCTCTTCCGATATTTTGTGGCCGATTTTGATAATTTTCATAAAATTTTGTCATTTAAATTACAAACACACCCACATCTTTTCTCCTACTGCTAATCTTTAAAGGTGAATTGTGTAACTGTTTCGGTGGAGGGCGCATCACCTGCCTGTTTCTATCTTATATCATTGCTCTGCCTGGAATGTTCCACAGTATGGCATTAAACAGCTCTATTTTACATTTATTCAATTACAAGGGGTTTTAGACCTCAAAAATACCTAGAAAAACAGGCATTCTGACTGTGAGCGGGGTTGCCCATCCACAGATCTGACTTGTAACTTGGTCTGGTTTGGTCTCCATGGAAATAGAAATGTTTGAGTCCGTGAAACATCCCAGACAAAGCAATAACATCTCCATGGAGAAAAGCGTTTGATGTACGCACCGCCCTTTGTATTAAAGTGTTAAATTAAAGCTTTGTGTGTGTTTTTTAGACAACAGATCGACCAAAACTAAGTATTGACCTGTGCACAGCAAAATGTGGAGTGTTAAAATGGACTCTCACAGAATCAATTTTAGTATTTTCTCAGGATTTATATGAGTCCAATCTGTTCTAGAGTTAATTTAACATTTTTGGAAGTGTTAATGAAGTAACACTGGACCAAAGTTCCTGTTTAACCCCAAAATCAAGAGTTACATTAATGTTTTGAGAGTAAACAAATAACACTTTGTAGGGTTATCCTGATTTAGCGAAACAACACACATAGATGTTTTATTTTTACACTTTGTTTTAGTTAATTTAAGTTAAGTTAAGTTTTCTCTCACAGGAGTTTGAAGTGGTGGATGGGAGGGGCCAAATTAACACTAAAGGAAGTTAAATGAACACTAAGGGCAGTTGAATTAACTTCAGTCATAACTCTGACAAATAACCCCAACTCGAACCTCCATTTAACTTTCAAACAGTTAAAATAACACTTTTTGTGTTAAAAACAATATTTTACCCTGAAAGTTTAACCCTCCAGTTTTTTGCTGTGTACTGGAGGTTTAAGGCCTATAGCCAACGTTCTCTCTCATATTTTTTTCAGCACTAAACAAATTGAAAGGTGTCTGAGCCTCAGCACTATGAGCAGCTTCAGAACTGTACATTATGTGATCAGCATAATGGAGAGTAATGGATCATCATGCTAATAATCACGTCAGTAATATGTATTTGTTTATATTTATTAACCTGAGTTCGGCATTTGTGTTTAACAATAGATTTAGAACTGGGATTGTGTTCACTACATTGAAATTTTAACAATCTGGGCTCGAAAAGAAGATGCTGAAACTCAGCTGAACAGAAACATAAATCTGATTTCAGCAATAAAGTTTCTGTACTCTGCACTGACTTCCACATGAGCCCAGGCAAAGACAGAGGGACATGACACACGTCTGAAACTGGGACACAACATGGATTAAATACACTGAAATGTTGGCAGCTTTAATCCTCCATTACAGTTCTATTAGTGTCTTTACATTAAGTCCAAATGAAACAGAATCTTATACATAGGGTTAACTGCTGTCCTGGCTGGTTTAAACTAATGGTTCATTTTGGAACAGTTCTTTGTAAACCACAATCCTCTGCACAGATCAAACCGAACATTTCCAAACACGAATGTACAAGTTCAACACTGCAGCAGATTCTTCATTAAAATTTTTTGCAAATAAATAAACTAAAATTTACAACATATAAACCATAACTAAAGAGTCACATCAGTCCATGTGATAATATAATGCAGCTTTAGCACATTTGTTTATGTTTTACAGAAAATAAACTTAAAACTACATGGCTCATTTGCATAAACTGTGCTGAAAAAAACAGCTCGGTCCAGCTGATGTGTTCAGCTTCTATCGGACTAAAGGACACGACTCAGTGGAATATTTGTGTGAGATATTAGTCTAATAAAAAAAAAAAACTACAAACAATTAATTCATGTGCAGTCTGAAAATTCATACACAATATTCTAAAAAGTCCAAATATCTATATATAACAGCACATCTCTGTTGAAAACATACCTGTATTTCACGCCTTTCACACTGGTGTAATTCATCCTCTGTGGAAAGTCCTTTTGCCTCTTAGTCTCACCAAACACTCCATTTGAACCTTCCCAGGATTGTGACATCATAGACAAAAGCCAATGAAAAATGAATTTGATTTTGAGTATTTTCAGACGATAACGATGCATTTGAGTCATTGCTATTGATTTTTATTGTCAGTGGCACTTTATGTATTAGTAAATGCCCAAGGATTGCAGAGGGAACGCAGCTTGTCGCAAAATCTGCCCATTTGTTTTAAATAAATCAAAAAATCAAAAATGCCTCATAACCTACCCCAGAGTTGATACCTCTATCCAAAACCTATTTCTATACACTGCAGATCCTTCATATTTTTCTTTAGTTTTTATTCTTATATCAAAGTGCAAACTCACAGTTCATGCGATGCGGCTGCCAGTTTGAGATTAGCATAACATTTATCGTGCGTCATCAAAGACAGAGCTTTTTTTATTTTTATTTCGAGGAATCGCAGCCAGTGGAGCCCTTTCTGAAACAGCACTCCTCTTTAGATAAAAGGCAAGAGACAACACAGCTGGGGAGGCAGGAATCAAACCCGCAACCTACATAGCGATATTAACATCTCTCTGTCTCTGACGCTGTGCCCCGCGGCTAAAGCTAGAGCCTAATGTTTGTGTCGCGGGCTGATCAAAGGCCCACTCGTCTCTCGGTTGTCAGGGAAACTATTATTTATTTATTCCATTTTTTTCCCATTTTTAAACTTTCATATCGAACGCTTTCGTAACACTGCAGCCGCTCCACAAGATACAGAGCAAACGTTATTAAAAAGTAATGGATTTGACAGAAAGATGCTCCGACTGCTATTCAGGTCCCTGGGATTTATGTGGCTTTCTTTCGTCTGATTTTGATGCCTGGGATTGTCAAGGTTGACCCCATGTAAGGTGAGCGAGGTACACAATTATTATAATAAAAAAGAATGGATATGCTTTGGTTTTTTCAACTTTAAAGACCCTGTACTGTATTTTTTTAACCATGTTTGAGCAAATCGTGTCTTGTACCAGAACAGATATATTGTATAAGCAGCTCTTCAGGTCAAAGTAAGTCCGCTGTGTGCTGTCTGTGTCTAATTATTAAGCATTTACTGTCCGATAATCAGTAAGTGTACAGTCAGCATGCTAGTTGTTGTTGCTGGTTTTATCATGGTCGCATTTTTATAAAGCTTCAAAGCACTTTATTACAAGACACTTGCAGACACTGGAGGCGAGGTGGGTTACGTGTCTTGCCCAAGTGCAAATTCTCACTTCTAAACTCATCATGGTGAATAATTACGACGCTCTGAATGCATATGCTAAGTGAGGAAAAACTTTGGATAGATGAATGAATGACCTAGTTCTGTTTTTCACATTTATAAGATGGAAAATGGAGAAATTCAATTTGTCAGTGGGACAAAAGTTTATCCAAGCTGCTTCTTCAGTTTGGGTCAGAGGACCTGGAGGACACTGCCTTATATCTGCCTGAAGAGAGGAGCGAAATACACTGAAATTACTCTGAAACTAACACCCCACTTGTTTACTATTGAACTTGCCCTGAGTGTGGGGTCATATTAGCATAAATTCAGGCCCATGATGGAGCTTTCACACCCCTAGGCCTGACCTGGCTAACTATTGTCTTCTTAGTTTGTTTTGATTGAGGTCTGGGGCTGGAGTTCTAAATGGGAGACAGACGGTGTCTGACTCCTCCATTTCTGTTGAAGGAAGGATTCTCTTTCTTAACAAAAATAGCTTCTTCATCTCCCCTCTCAAACCAATTCTTTTCTCTAGATAAGATCTCACTATTGAACTAAGTCCAATAGGCAGCACTAACAACAGAAACTGTAAACAGTAGGTGTGTTAGTTTCAGCATATTTACCTCCTCCCTGCAGACAGATATAAGGTAGTGTCCTCCAGCATCTGACAAGAACTGAAGAAGCAGCTTGGATGAGCTGTGGAATGTATTCGACCAAATAAACTTTTGTCCAGTTGACAAATAGAATTTTTCCTTTTGTCATGGATTCTGCCTGGACGACTGAGTGATTTTACACATTTATAAGATGATAAAAGCAGATACAGCTCCCTCATAGAAAAGACTTCAAGCATAATGAATAAATAGATTATTAAGAATGCTTCTTCATAGAGATGAGCAGGTGACACCACCAGGTGATGGAGTAGGTCAGATGACCCCGTCGTTAACAGTAAGAATGCATGTTTTTCAGGGTATTTCTCAGTAATAATAAATTGATATACATACTTTGCGACCTTTCAGACAAAGCAGTAGCAGTGACAGGCCCTCCACCAGAAAAGTTGCATATTGCACCTTTAAACAACATAACTGTATAATGAGAACTTAATCTGATGTCCTCAGTGAGGCCCGGGTGCACACCAAACTCACTGAGGGTGCATTTAAGTTTCAAAGAGGTGCAAACATAATACATAATACCACTGGTGTCATGATTATAGGCCTGACATGAGGTGCAATCACTTTAACTTAGGTTGTAAAGCACCTTTTGTCCTCCTGTAGACCCAGTGTATGACGGGGCTCAAATACAGGATGATTTCTAATATATATTAATAGTGACCTGCTGATAAAATGCTTCAGACAATTTAAACTACCGTTTCCATAGTGCATTGCTGCCTACAGCACTCCTTCTAACTCTCCTGAGCTGCTGCAGCAGTAACAAACAGTGAGAGGAGGAGACAGCTCTTCTACAGAGACTTTAACTTTTTCCAACCAAGAAACAGAAAGAAGAGACGGTCAGCCACAGGAGCAGCCTCATGAGCTCAGGGAGTGGTCCAGAACATCACACTGTCCATCACATGGACTTAACTCAGTGTAACAAGTGTATTTTTGCAGAAGTAAAGTCTGACCCTGGTGCTCTGGTTCATAATGTGTCTGAAGTGAAAACAAGACAGAGACACGTGTGGGATTTAGAAAAAAAAGCCTGTACTTAACTAGCCTATTCTTTTCTTAGCTCCATGTGGGCCACTGTGTTATATAATAATATAATATTCTAATGTGTGATGATATATTCATAATATAGAATTATAACATATATATAATGTAGCCCATAAAATAGATGTAATATAATATGTATAATATAATATGCCCCCAACCAATACTGGGCTGAAATGATACAGCCCCTGCTCCAATTGAGTTTGAGAGCCCTGCTTTAAAACAAAATCACCATTCAGATTACTTTGACTTGCCTTATTAGACTAAAGCATGTCCCTGCAGGGCTTCCGTACATACTCACTCCACAGGAGGGAGGGTGCGGTAGAGATAATTGTCAGTCGGACTTGGTTAAGATAATTCTGCAAATGTGAAAAGCCTGAAGCCTTCCTGTAACACTGTTTTCTCATTAACACTTGTACTCTTCATTCTCTTATTCCTCGGGGCTCGGCTGCAGCCATCACTGAAATTATGAAGACTATTAGACTGTGCTTTTAACTCCCCATCGCCCCGCAAAGGGCATTACTCTCCGGGCTAATTAAGTTTCAATGCTCTGTTGTTTGCAGACGTTTCTTTCCGGTGAATTCATTTTCCCTGACGTAGGTAAAGTGGCTAAAGTAAGTTGTATCATAAACACGGCTAACTATATAACTAATGCAGCACAATCAATGACTTTTGCACGTTTGGAGACAGATTGTGAGCTGTTGGCACGAGGAACCACTTCAAGAAGCCACTGTTTTTATATATAAAAGCAATAAAAATGATTCAAGGTTAAGAAACTAATCAATTATGGAGGAGATATAAAAAGTGTAGTTGTTATGATTCAATTTGCACAGAATGTACAACAACTCAATGCTGCTGTTGTCAGTGCAACCTGGAGCATTTAGGGTTTTGTGTCTTGCTCAAGAGCATCCTAAGTGTCATGAAATAATGTGCTGGATTTACATTAGGCTGCAAAAAGCCCGAAAGAATCCCACTCTGACCCGTGCATATTTTCACTGGACTGGACATGTACATTTAGTCCTTCCTTTAATTCCACAGGGGCCCATCTCCAGATCTTGAGCAGTGGGTGGGTATGGCCCTGATTTGCAGCCTCGGTGGCAGCTGTAGAGTGTAGTGTAGTGGAGTGTGTGAATATTGAGTACAGCGTTGTGCTTTGAGAGGCTTGTCAAGTCTGTAAAGCGCAAACACAAACTTACAGCTTTAACATGCTTCCTCACAGACAACAGTACAGTCCTTCACAAACAGTGCACCCGGGTGATCTGCGGGTGATCTGCGGGTGCTGTCCCTGGCTCTGTTCCTGCTTTGTGCCGTATATACATGTCATAACGCCTGCAGTACTTGTGTATTTTGTACAAGTTCTTCACAAACACTGCAATCTACACGCTGATGTTTTCATTCTGTTTCAACACTCCTATACGCACCACACCGCAAAAACACTTGGCCAAGATTTATATTAACACTTAACTCAGAACAGGAAATTACTTAAACGTAGTGAAATTAAACTAAACTACCTCTAGACTAGATTGAAGCAGTCTCAGAACTACCGTATTTTTCAGACTAAAAAGGTGCACTTAAATCCTTTAATTCTCCCAAAAATCAACAGTGTGCCTTATAATCCGGTGCACTTATGTATTAATTCTGGTTGTGCTTACTGAAGTCGAACCGATTTTATGTCAGGGTATCCTCAGGTTTGACTAAATTACCCAAATTTAAGACGTTTTAAAGACCTTTTTAAGACCACTTACCGTATTTTTCGGACTTTCAGGGTTTGGGTTAAATTTTTCACACTGACAGCCCATAGACCAAATATATGAATCCTATATATGAATCAAACATGAAAAATCTGTTTTTCATTTTGGTTTTAGAGACAAATAATAAATAGTGCTTTCTTTTTTCTTATTTTTGGTTCTATATTGAAAAACAAACAAACAAATGATAAAGATTGTTCTCTATTGGGTTGTTTTTATTACTATAACTTCTATAACTTGCCTTTCAAGATGAAATGTTGGTTCTTGGTCTGATTTTATAAAATAAATGTCCCCCAAAAAGTGCAACTTATACTCCAGAGCGACTTCTAATAAAAAAATATGGTAAATGAAAATTAAGACCAACATCGCACCCATTATGCAGACAAAACACACCAGATCCTATTCTGATAATGATCATTACTCACTGTGTTAAATAACAAAAAAAATACTTTTATGATAAAATCTCATTCAGAACTCATTGATAGCCATATGCATTGCTGTAAAATGGCAAAACAATTCAATTCAATTTATTTTGTAGCGCCCAAAATCGCAACAACAGTTGCCTCTAAGGGCGTTCCAAGATATGGATGAGTAAAACATACACACAGACATATCAAAACAGGAAAAAACAACATTCAGAATCATTTCTAACATTCTAACAAGACAAACTAAGCTTTCACATGGTCTTTTCTCACAGTGCACTGCAGCCCGGTTGAGTTTACAAAAACGAGGCTAATGAAATTTAAGACCTTTGTGAAAAAAAAAAACAACTTGGACAACATAATTTAAGACTTTTTAAGGCCTTAATTTAGGAACATGAAATTTAAGACCTTTTTAAGACCCTGCGGCGACCCTGTATGTGGTGCACAGCGCTCATAAATCTGTCAAAATATTTTTAGTACGAATTTGTTAAGATACGAAGGCGGACCGCTTGATGGATTGTCGGAGCATTACGGCGAGCGTAGTCAGGAGCCTTGCTGCGTAATACACAACATAATGCTTCAACATAACATTATGGTGTGTATGAGGAGCCCAAAATCGCCCCTGTTCAGAGACATACTGACTTACACGCCCAAGTGAAGCAAACTAATCCAGTGCTGCCGTTATTCCGGGTGGATTAACCAAAGAACTCCAATTGCTAGATCTTCAGGTCGTTCAAAGTTAAATTGCAGCTGTGTGGAAGTGTTGGACGACAGAAGGTGAACACACACACACACACACACAAAGACAGGGAGGCAACACCGGGCGAGTTAAGCCAAGATCTGCCAATGGATCGTGGATACCCGGGGTAAGGTGTTAGTCGCACTTAATGTGCCTTATGTATGAAAATAAACCTGTTCATTGATATAGCGCCTTATAATCTAAAAAATAGGGTAGTAAGTAGATAATAAATCTGAAAACAAGATGAATAACCCGATATAACTTTTAAAATCTTAGCCAGGAAATTTGCAGTAAAGGACCTGTACTAGTTTCTTTGCTTTTTCCATGTATTTGTGCAAATTGTTGACTGTGTGTTGCCTGCATGTAATGTGAAAATATTTTGTGAATGTTATCTGGGGACACTGCTTTGTCTTAAGCTTAGTTACTCAAGTTAGACTATAATTAAGTTAAACTTGTTTCAACACTATGTGACCACAAAGAACCGATGAACCGCAGTGATCTGATTTGTGCTGCTAAACACGTCCCTCTCAAACAACATTACAGTGACAGGATAGCCAGCATTTGCATTTGTAATTGCATATTAAAAGACAAAATGATGCAAAAGAGAAAACATGTACTTCTAAGTATGCAGGATTGTAGCCAAAGCTCATTTCTCTCTTTAGTCCCTTGCTGGGCCAAGGCCAGCACATAACCCACGCAGTTCATAAAACACGACAAAAGCTGCAATAACAGTTTCCACATGCATCTCTCACTCAGACGCTCTAAACACACACAAACTTTCAATTATAATTAGCAGCTTTAACAGCTTTATTTGTGTGTGTGTGTGTGTGTGTTTTCAGTAAGTAAGAAAGCCTTTTTTATATAGCAACTTTCACAGATAAAAAAATCACAAAGTGCTTTACAGTGCAATGAACAACATGTACAAGAACAGAAGAAGTGCACAGTCAAGCTTATCTAAATCACAGTGTCTTGAGCTGCTTTTTAAGAGTCTATAGATTCTGCTCAGGGGCCACAGTCTGAAACCACAGTTCCCCCCATGTTTTAAAGCAGATCTTTGGGACCAGCAAGAAACCCTGGCTCCTTATTTGAAGCTGTGTTTTTTTTCTCTCTCTCCCTCACCGTCTCTCTCACTTTTTTCTCTTCACGCTGCACGTGATTGGTCAATATGTGTTTGTGCTGAGCAGTGGGGGGACAGAAGCTGACAGCATCAGCGTATGAGCTGTCTTTTTCAGTGCTTAAACTGTATGCAAATGAGCCACGCGGTTTTAAGTTTTGTTTCTGTAAAATGTAAACGTAACACATTATTACTCAATGTTTATTTTGAGTGGAGTACTGGAAATGCATGTAGAGCGGTGGTAGAGAGGGTCTTTTTTTTTTACATTAGTAATTCATTTTGTGCATAATTTTATTATATTATTTTTATTTATTGTTGTTGATCATAAATTACAACAATTAACAATTGTTGTAATTAATATTACAATTAACAACCTGAAGAGCCACTTGGGAGCCGAAAGAGCCGGCTCTTTTTAGTGAGCTGAGCCTAAAAAGACCCGGAATTCCCATCATTCGTACTGGGTCGCCTGTCCTGTGTTCAGAACTCTGTAAGTTAAAATCATGATTTTAAAATCAACAGGGAACTTAACAGGAAGCCAGTGCAGTGAAGATAAAATTGGTGTAATATGTGGTCACCTGTTAGACCCTGTTATAAAAACCTTGCAGAGTTTTGTACAAGTTGCAGCCGTGTACATGTTAAGTTAGTTGCTTGTAGTTGCTTAAGTTAGTCACTCTCACCTTTTATTTGTTGAAAATCAAACACTTAAATGGGGCCATGAACACTCGGGCTCTTGAAAATGTTTAACAATCTAAAAACATATCATCTAATCTGCCCACTGTGTCACCATGGTAACTGCTGAACATTCTGCCATAGACAGTCATGCAGTACCCCTAGTGTGATGTCAGGGTAAAGTATCAGACTTGCTCATTTCCCTGCTCAGCTGTTGCCTCCTGTCGTGTCCCCAGGCCTCAGTCGTACTGGTTGAGCCACCTGCAGTCGCTGCTTTACTGCTCGGAGAACAACCAGCTGGGCACCTTCTCCGAGGAGCTCCGGACCTGCACGTGCAAGTCGGACCACTTGCCCTGTCAGCTGCCCGCCCCCTGCACCATCGGAGAGGGCTCTTCCTGCTCCTCGTGTGCCCCGGACAACCACACCCGCTGCGGGACGTGCAACCCGGGTTTCATCCTCACGCCCGGAGGCTGCAGGCCCATGGTGGTGGACTCCACGGAGAACTACCTGGGTTTCGAGACCGACCTGCAAGACCTGGAGCTGGGATACCTACTGCAGAGGGCCGACCGCAGACTGGAGGTAACCAAAGTTCAGATGTTTAAGGTCCTATTTTTCTTGTTACTGTTATTTCATCATCAGAAAAAAACACCAAAGTCGTGTTTTGTTTCATTTGCATTTTCATCTGTCCTTTATATAACTTACTATGTTTCCTCCTCACTGTGGTAGCTCTATGTCAGATTCAGACAACTTTATTAACCCAACCACCGACAATTATTAGTAGTAAAAGGTCGAAATCAGCCTGGGGAAATCCATGAAGCTCTTTTAGTACTTTTAAAGTCCAAACACCTTCACCAGACATTTTCAGATCATTTGAAAGCTCCATTTAACTCTTAGTTTCTTAGCAACACCCAATTCTGTTTCCAAAAATTTGTCAGTAGTATTCCCACTGTACCGCTTCCTCTGTGTGGCTCTTGATTCTGGGTAGAGTCCTCTAGAAGGCTTGAGCTGAGTAATGCAATGCAGCAATGAACCTCTCAAGGACCTCCGGAAGTTATGAACGTGGAACTTTCTTCTCTAATGAAATGTGCAAATTTGACAGAATACATAACACAGCATGTATTATAGTTTATATGGAGTCAAATGAGAGACACATGTAAATCGGCTTTTATGAGCTTTTAATCATGTTCTCATAGTGTTCCCTCACCATTAGGATGACTGAGTAATGCTGTATTGTCATATTACCCCTCACTGCTCTGAACTCTATTCCAAAAATACATACTGAGCTTCATAATGTATGAATGGTAAATGAAACTTTGGTGCGGGACCTGTCAGTTTTCCACTGTCCGTACAGAGCGTCGATGGACCATGTTGTAGAATAAATGATAATAGGCTGAGAGTTAAAGAAAAGAAACATGATGCTACAAGAGATGTCTGTTGTCCATCAGTACAGGACTTATCACCCGGAGACATGAACCCTCAAGACTTGCAGTCCGGTCTGTCTTCCGTTGTTGTAGTTGGGAGTATTATACCTCTGATGACATAGGCCAAGATAACAAGGAGCTGGAAATGAGTGCCCTCAGTACAGCACAAAATTCTATCCTATTCCTATTCTATTCTTATTTCTATTCTATTATTAAGATGCTTTAAATCAAAACTGTAGTTTACATGTACCGTATTTTTCGGACTATAAGTCGCACCAGCCAAAAAATGCACAATGAAGAAGAAAAAAACATGTATAAGTCGCACTTTTGGGAGGAAATTTAATTTATAAAATCAGGCCAAGAACCAACATTTCATCCTGAAAGGCAAGTTATAGAAGTTATAGTAATAATAACAACCCAATACGGAACAGTCTGTGTATCATTCGTTTTTCAATATAGAACCAAAAACAAGGAAATGAAAAAACATCTCTTTTCTTATTATTTGTCTCTAAAACCAAAATGAAAAAACAGATAATTTGTTTTTTTGTTTGTTGTTGTTGTTTTTTTATTCATATACACGATTCATATATATGGTCTATGTGAAAAATGTAATATATAAGTCATACCTGAGTATAAGTCGCAGGAACCACCCAAACCCTGAAAAAAGACTTGTGTGATTTATAGACTGAAAAATACGGCTAACTAATGAATATGAGATTAGAGCAGATTTAAGTAACTTTCAGAGACAGAGCTCCCCTGCAGCTCCTTTATGAGAATACAGGCACGGAACAGACCCAAAGGTGCTTTTGTCACTTTTCTTATCTTTTCTATTGAAATAAGCCCATATAATCAAATCCAAAAACCTATAACACTGCCTAATATTAAAAAAGGAGTGTGGGTTTCCCTGGAGGACTCTGAATGGCCATGATGCAGAGGAAGGGAGACGACAAACTCTCCAAAATACTTATTGAACATCACAGGGACGTACAGAAAGGTTTAATAAAGTCCTGCTTTCATTCTAAATACCAGAATGTACAGTGAGTCTAAAGAGGGGGTTATGCAAAATCTGCCTGAAGTGGTGTTTGATGTCACCCATGTATGTTTCAGTCATTTACAAAACTCCCGCAATTTACTGTAGTTTCATTAGCGGAATATTCACTGACTGTGTTGTGATAGTGCTCTGAAGGGGGTGTGGCAGCACAGAGAGCAATGGAGTGTCAAAACTTTAACTTTATATTAAATGAAAGCATTGTGCTTTAAGAGTCTTCTGTAAGAATGCGAGTGATCCAGTCTGAACCCCGGTGTGCTCGGAGGCAGAGTTCAGGCTCGCTGCACTCTCACTGCTGAGTCTTGGAGGTGAGAAACAGTGAAGCTGGAGTCGTTTTCTAGGCAGGGTCCTGGAGGAGGCGAGGAGGTCCTGGAGCACGCTCGCTGTCTGTGGCTGGCGGCTACAAACAGCTCCTCTCCTCCTCCGCTCAGGACCAACATGTCAGGGCGAGATGACCAGATAAACTGTAAAAGCAAAAGTAAGGCTGGGACACTGTTAGCATGCTAGTTGTTGTTAGCGTTACAGTGACAGCAAAACTCTGCTCTTGCCTCTGAATACACTGTGAATAATTCGGATGTTAGGAATGTGGTAGGAAAGTGAGAAACATGTTTGGACTGCTGCAAACAATTAAAATGAACCAGCTGTATTATTATTATAATTTTTTTTTTGTCTTTTATATGGCTGAAAGGTTACACAGTGGGACTTTAAATAAGGCTTTAATCGTAACTGATAATAAATAGGCTAAAAAAGTTTTCTAAAATATGAAAAAAAAACTGTGCAAGATGTTTCCAGGAGACTATTGTAGCTTGTCACAAGACAGAATGTAATAATATTTTAGTAGTAATATTATATATTGGACAAAATGGACTCTTGTGAGATTTAAGTCGTATTAGAATGTTGTTACTTCATCAAAAACAAACCCGGTGTTGTGTTTTGTTTCATTTACATATGTTTGATTAACCCTGCTTGTCTGTCTAGCGCTCTAAAGCTCAAAATGCTCTTTTCCACCTTGTGATGTCATGAAGTGTTAGTTTTCACCTTTTATTCACTAGAGATTGACCATTGCAGGGCTGTGTACTAGTTTACAAACAAAATGGAGCACTTACTGTGTTCCAAAAGTGAAAAAACACATAGCACACTCAGATGGCCGATGTCCAAAAGCTTTTTTTTTGTTTTAAATGACCTCTTGGCAAAAAGCCTTTGTCAGATCATGTTTCATGCTTTTGATCACAGGACACAAAATAGTTGCCGGTCCAGGTGCTCATATCCCCACCAACGGACGGGAGGCCCCAACGTGAGATCAGCCCAGTCTACAACAAGAAAAATCTGTAATATATTGACATCTAAACATTCTCATAAAATAAAATAGTTTGGCCATATCACAAAAAGCATATTAGGTCAAAGTTCACATTAAGTCTGTAATGAGCAAGAGTCTTAAAGGGGAACTCCGTCACATTTGATGTGGAAGTTAAGAACTTGCCCCCATCACTACACTGGTTTGTTGCCTTGACAGACTCACTGCCACAGTGAGATCTCCACCGAGGAAACACTGATCTGTGCTGTTTTTTGGCTTCTGACAATATTTGACCACCTCTAACAATGGACTTTAGCTTCAAAGGTGCCGGAGTTCAACTTTAAATTGGTGAATCATCTCATCACAGTGCAACTAGCAGCAAGTGCGATATATACAGAATATACAATATAGAATATAAATATAAATAGATATAATAAAAATATACAGTAAATAGAAAGTTATGTATCAGATGTAATATGTGCATGTAAGCATGATATGGATATATATACAGTTGTGCCCATAAATTTCCATCCCCTGGCAGAATTTCTTGGTCCAGAAGCTGCACATGGGACGTACTTGGATATTCCAACATGATAATGATCCAAAACACAAAGGCAAGTGGACCTGTCATTGGCTCCAGTAGAATAAAGTGAAGGTTCTGGAGTGGCCGTCTCTTCTGACCTCAGTATCACTGAGCCTCTGGGCAGATCTCAAGCTGCAGTTCAGACAAGAGCCCAAGAATTTACAGGAACTGGAGCCTTTTGCCAAGAAGAATGGGCAGCTTTACCATCAGAGAAAAGAACACATCCACAACTATCACAAAAGACTCCAGCTGTCATTGGGTCATTTGTGTAGTTTCTGTTTCATTATGATTTAAAAAGAGGAAACACAGTTGTTTGATAATAAATGGCTTCAACCAAGCACTAACCATGAATGAAAGAACAGTTTTTGTGTTATCATTCATATCCTCTGAAAGAGGGTCAAGAAATCATAAATTCTGCCAGGGTTTGTAAACTTATGAGCACAACTGTATATACACAGTGATATATACATGGGCGTTCAGCGGGGATAGAGTTCAATAAGGAAACAGCTGTGGGGAAGAAACTGTTCCTGAACCTGCTGGTTTTAGTCCGAAGGCTTCTGAAGCACCTTCTGGAGGGGAGGAGTTGGGGAAAGTTCATGGTTGGGATGTGAGGGCTCTTAAGGATGCTGCGAGCCCGGTATAGTCACCACTTCTTCTGGACGTCCTCAATAGCAGGTAGTGGAGTCACTGTGATGCGTTGGGAAGTTTCCTCCACCCTCTGCAGTGCTTTGCGGTCGACAACAAAGCAATTCCCATACCAGACTTTGATACAGTTGGTTAGGATGCTCTCAATCACACAGCAGTAGAAGTTACCCAGGGTGTCGGTGGAGAGGTGGTTCTTCTTCAGTGTCCTCAGGAAGAAGTGCCAATATAATGCACTTACTGTATTACCATATGACATCACAAGGTGGAAGGACCGTTTTTTTCTGTTTGAGAGTAGAACTCAAGAAGCCTAAATATGCAGGGTTAGTGTGTGAATGAAACAAAACACAACTCCAGGTATGTTCGTGATGAGGAAACAGCATTATGACATAGATCAGAAAATAGAGTAATAAGGGCCCTTTAAGAGTCTTCTGTAAGAATGCAAGCTATATAATCTGAATGAAAACCACCGCATGCTCGGAGGCAGACTTCAGGCTCGGTGCACTCTCTCTTTCAAGTCTTGGAGGTGAGAAACAGTGACGCTGGAGCTGTGTTTCTAGGCAGGGTCCTGGAGGAGGCGAGGAGGTCCTGGAGGACGCTCGCTGTCTGTGTCTGACGGCTACAAACAGCTCCTCCGCTCAACCAGTGCATCAGGGAGAGATGGAAGCGCCGGGTAGTGTTCTGGCCTCGGGCAGATCACAACGCTTTGACAAGTCTGACGGATGAACAAGCGAAGAGTGTCAAAGCTGATCACAGAAGACAGCTACAAAAGGAATGCAACGTTGGGCTACTTTATGAAGAGAAGTAGGGGATCGTAACCTTGATAACCACTGGAAGTTAGACTAGATTGTTGGAATTGTTAGTGGAAATATTGACATTTAAAGGGGAACTCATTTGAAGCTAAAGTCCATTACTAGAGGTGGTTGAATTTTGCCAGAAGCCAAAAAAACGACACAGATCAGTGTTGCCTCGGCGGAGATCTCGCTGTGTAACAAACTAGTGTAGGGAAGGGGCAAGTTCTTAGCTTCCAAAGTAAAATGCCAAGATGCTTAATACCACGTTCTAACCCATTTTACAACAGCCATGAGTCTAACAAACAAAATGCTATGCTAGCTCACTCATTAGTGGTCTGGAAACAATAAAATAAAATACCTTTATAACCATAACCTTAGCATTACTTTAGCATTAGCTTGTTGATTTCCCACTGCACATGCGAAAGCCCAAAAGACTCTATCGCCAATGTCGTTTCTAATCCCATTTATTGACAAGTGAATTATATTTTTTGAAAATGCTAAAAAAAAGTACATTCCCGAACCATTTTCTTTCAACAACTTTCAGTTTCTCTTCTTCTTCACCATCAGTAGTCTTTTGGGCTTTCGCATGTGCAGTGGGCAATCAACAAGCTAATGCTAAGGCTGCTTATAAAGTTATTTTCTAATGTTTCCAGACACTAATGAGTGATCCAGGCAGAGCGTTTTGTTTGTTAGACTCGTGGCTGTTGTAAAATGGGTTAAAGTGGTGTTAAGCTTCTTCACTGTGAAGCAAATTGGCGTTTAGATCAGTGTGTGTAAACCTAAAATGTCTCTCTCTGATTTGAATGGTCACTCCCTAAACCCCAACACCTGAGGCCAGTCATGGATCAGTGCTAGTGCAGCCTCTGCAGCTCAGGGAGGGAATTCTGGAGGTTCTGAGCTTTCCATTTACTGAGAATGAGCAACACAGGTTCAGTTGTGATTAAGTACATTTTTTAACCTGAAAGATTGTAGTTTACATAAAATTCCTTTAACACAATCCTGGATTTATAATAATACAAAGTAAATGTTGTGTATATAATAACATAATAGTAACTGTATGACAGATTTGATGTTTGGAGAGATATCAAGATGAATAATCAGGTCATGCTTTTGCAGTCCATTAAAAATGTGCTAAAATGTGACTGTAAATAGCTTGGTTAATGCTCAATTATCACACAAACAGGAATGGACTAGACTAAACACCAAGTGCAAAAATGTCCCTGCCTTCTCTTTTCATAAATGTCCTTTTGTTATCATATCTTTTTGCAGCTTCTTGGTTCAGTCATTATAGACAATCAACCTCATGTTCTGATTTTGCTTATTTTCAAAAACCACTATTTAGGTTTGTTTTGTATTTTCCTAAATTGGAACATAAGGTCAAAAGGTGCATCACTGATTTCAAACTATGAGTCGAAAACATGTCCTTTCTGAGGCTGTGATACTGCATCATGACAGAGAATCAAGAGATAGTGCCAGGCAGTTGCTTTCCGATAATTCTACGTAACAATGTCCGTAACTGGGTGGAAAAAGGTGACCTGGCAAATGAAAGAGAAAAAAATGCTCCGTGCAATTATAGATCCTGTTTTCATCGTGGGCATTTTTGTTTATTTAGCAGATTTTACCATAGAGTGCGCGATGTAAAGAGCATTGACAAGAATACATTAAAATCAGCTACAGGCCTTTAAATGCTTTATAGGCAAAGTACAAAGGCAAGCAGGAAGCCATCAATTCATAATGCACTCTCTCTCCCCTCCGCCTCAATGCCATTTCAGCTACAGCCCTCATCAAAGGACCTGCACAATGTATTTCTACCGAGAATATATTAGATCTATTGTATAAGCATCTCTGGAGGTCGAGAGAAATTTGCTGTGTGCGGTCTGTATCTAATTGAAAAGCATTTTATTTTCCGAGAAGCAGGAAGTGCATGTAGGCATGCTAGTTATTGTTACCTTTACATCACTGTGTATACTTAGGCGGCTAAGGTACATGAGGAATATGTACGTGTGTGTGCGAGTGTGTGTGTGTGTGTGATATAGAAGGGTAGATCTCACATTGACTCCCACTGTCTATTGGAACGAACGCACCAACAAAGACTGGAACTGTCCCCGAACTAGACTTCAGAGCTGAACAAGTCCAAGATTAGTCCTGGTTTAGACCTGGTATAGTCCTGGTTCAGTACTGGTTCAGTCCTGGTTTAGTCCTGGGATCAGACCTGGTTTAGTCCTGGTTTAGTCCTGGTTCAGTCCTGGGTTCAGTCCTGGTTCAGTCCTGGTTTAGAACTGGTTCAGTCCTGGTTTAGTGCTGGGTTCAGTCCTGGTTTAAAAGCAGGTCTAGGCTATGCCAGGACTAAAACCAGGTCTAAATCAGGACTAAAAGCAGGTCTAAACCAGAACTAAACCAGGTCTAAACCAGGACTAGACCAGGTCTAAACCAGGCTGCTACCTCATGAGTAAATTGTCGGAATGGCAACATAAAAGGTATCGGAATGGCTGTGTCAAAAAGTGTCGGAATTGGGGGCTGTCGGAGTGGGGGGCTGTCGGAGTGGGGGGATGTCGGAGTGGGGGGCTGTCGGAGTGGGGGGCTGTCGGAGTGGGGGGCTGTCGGAGTGGGGGGCTGTCAGAGTGGGGCGCTGTCGGAGTGGGGGGCTGTCGGAGTGGGGGGCTGTCAGAGTGGGGCGCTGTCGGAGTGGCAGTGTCTCGGAATAGGGGGTGATCCCCCATCTTATTCCGCTCGTTTGCACATTCGTATGTGGCGCAAAAGTCCGACATCTTCGCTCACTGATACTGTGAAAAACTTTACCTTAGACCACAGAACCCCTGTACCAAGATGCCAGCAGTATTAACACACGCCAAGAGACTGAACGTGAAATCTACTCTTCTATATATAGTATATAAAGTATCTATAGTCTATAAAGTATCTCTAGCTACTAACATGGCCAGCCAAGACTCCACACTTTTCCTCTCCTACACATAGACTTACCTGGAGAAATGAGTGGAAAGCATAATTACATAATTACAGAGGTTGTCTCAGCCCTCCTGAGAAGGTGGTCGCAGCGCTCCAGGTGGCCACAGATGGCGCCGATTACGCAGGTCCCCAGTGGAGTGTTGAACATGCTGCAGACTGAGCCCCCCTAAAATGCCATGCGCACTCGTCGCACTGTATTTATGTGTTTGCGTTTTCATTGCAATTGGCAAATGCACTGTAGTAAGACTAAACAGTGATTGAATATAGGGTGTACGATTGTCAAAAGTATCCAAAGTTAACAAGAACAAGTATTGATACTAAAAAAGTCCCATTCACAGGACACAGATGAACCTTTCCTGAATGTCTTTAGAATGATTTTGAGCTGTATCACAAGTAGAAGAGCACATAGACTAGTATACACCCATGGAGCACTGTGGAACCTAGCTGGACCACTGAGGGTTTATACAGATATAAGCACTGCAAAAACCCTGATCAAAAAAAACGAAAAAAAAACCAAATTTTGACGTAAAAATGCCCTATTTTAAGTGAAATTCTCTGCCAGTGCAGTAAGAAATTTTCACTTAGCAAGTTTTCTTAAAACAAGTCAAAATACAAATCTTGTTTCAAGCAGAAAAAAACTAGTTTCAAGTATTTATGGCAAGATTTTTCTTATTTTGAAAATATTTAAGTAATTATTGCTTATTACTGCTTATTTCTAGTATATAACATGTCTTATATTAAGCTGTTATATCTGAAATAGATTTTTAAGAACACCTACAGTAGTTTTAAGAATACTTTCTTTCGAGCATTCACAATAGCTATACATTTGATCAAATACAACATGAATTACAACATGAATTACATTTGAAACTGCATTTTCAAATGTCACATTTTCCACTTTCCCAACATCTTAGAAATGCCGAACACCTGCACCTAAAAGTCCCGGGACGCTCCTGTGAGGACAGTGAGGTACAGATCTGAGCCTGAGAAAAGAACTGGTTTGAGAGGGAAGTTAAAGAGGCTCAACCTGACTTGAGTTAATATAAAAAGGTCCTTAGAAATAAGTTGCAATATCTAGATGAGATAAATCAGGATGGAATATCTTGAAACAAGTAAAAAAAAATCTTGTCTTATTAAGTAAAAAAATCTTAAAATTTAAGATGAATCTGTTTTAATCAAGTGAGTTTAATTATGCTAGAAAATCCTTTTTTGCAGTGAGGACACATGTAGGGTGACCAGACATCCCTTTTTACCCGGGACAGTCCCAGTTTTGATCCTCGTGTTCCTTGTCCCAGCAGATTTATCTAAAACCAGTGATTTGTCCCAGTTTTATCCAAGAAATGTCTCTATTTTTGACCAATCTGATCCCTGCCGACAGTAAAGAGAGGCATAAATTGTAATATTTTGAGGTAAAATACAGAAAAACCTGCTTAAAAATGACCAAAACACAAAGAAAATGTGACTGTATGGACTTACATTTGTGCCGAGTGCATAACAATTGTCCTTAATTACGCTCTTGTTTCACAATTTTATTATTACCAACCACCACAAACCGAGTATGCCCCAGTTTTTTATTTTCAAAACCTGGTCACCCTAGACACAAGGGAATAGAGAAGAGACTACTAGAAATATTACAATTTAATGTTGAAAAGTGTTTTTTGTTATCTTTGTGGTATCAGAATCAGTATTGAGTCTATTATACTATCGGAATCGAGTAAAAAAAAAAAAAAATACTAACACTGATATGAAATATGTTTTGTTGTTGTTTTATTGCACTGAAAAACAGAGAAAAACTTGCGTCCTTACTACTAGTGGTACTTGGACAGCTCCTGAGTATGTGGGTTTACCTTGTTTAAAGTTAATTTAATCCACTTTTTTGTCCTCCATTGGGTCATTTCTTGTTTAGAACTGCAGTGGAAATGCTGTAGTCCACTTTTAGACCTGGTTTAGATTCAGAATAGTTGTTATTCTTGGTATTCAGAAAGCCAAATATTTTCAATTGGTGGTCCTTGTGAAAACTATGAGAGACATTCATGTAAACCATATCTATCTCTACAGAAAATGTTCCGTAGTATGGTTTTAAATTTCTATTTCCATGCAGGTTGGGCAGTAATACGGCATTAAGGTATCTCAAGGTATCAAAAAATAGCAATGGTATCAGTTTCATTACTGTCATTTAAAAAATCTGCAGCGCTTAAGGACCTAATATAATAATATAATTTATTGATACCTAAATTTGTTTGCTCAGGTCTAAGGTCTTTTGTAGTGCTGGTTTATGCTTGTTGTTTCCTGACCATTGCTGGATGTGCTGTCTGTTACTGTTACTTGTATCTGTTGTCTGTTTCCATTGTTGGTATCTTTACATTTCTTACCATTGCTGGTTTCCTCATGTATTATTATTGCAATATGATGCTAATGATGTTATCAAGCTACAAGAATTATTCACTGTCCGCATTTGTAAATAGGTCCTATAGTTAATGTAAAATGTCTGACAAATGAAAAAGAAAGCTCATTGCATTAGATTAGAAGACGGGGGTGGGATTAAATCAATTCTCTTCTTCCCACTCCTTTTTGGGCCAAATATTTTGTTATTTCTATCATGATTTCTCTAATGTTATATGTTCCATTGTAAAAGAATGTAAACTTCTTAATTGCCCAAAATAAAATAATCAGACGCTGGAGGACACTGCCTTAAATCTACCTGAAGGGAGGAGTGAGCTACCATGAAATGACTCTGAAACTAACACCCTACTTGTTTACAGTTTCTGTTGTTAACTAGGCCTATTGAACATTAAACTTGCTCTGGGTGTGGCATCATATTAGCAGAATCATTCAGGACCATAATGGAGCTTTCACACTTCTGGGCCTGACCTGGCTGCATCTATTCTTTTCTTAATTTGCTTGGATTTAGGTTTGAGATTGGAGTTATAGATTGGAGACAGGTGGTGTCTTCTTTACGGCATTCCTATTGAGAAACACAGAGCCATACGTTCTGTTGGAGCTGTCTGAATGGTTTAGGTGCAAGCTGCAAAATAATTCTTAATTAGTCAAGGTAATACTGTATACCCCAGAAAATGCTGAGAAGGTTTAACGGTATCAAAATTTGGATGCCACATTCAGAAAGTCCGATACTGTCCCTTTAACATCCTTTCTGTCTCTGTCCCCTAGGTCCACGCCATCTTCATCAGCAACGACATGCGCCTAAACAGCTGGTTCGACCCTTCTTGGAGGAAACGGATGCTCCTCACCCTTAAGAGCAACAAGTACAAGTCCAACATGGTGCACATGCTTCTGGGCATCTCGCTGCAGATCTGCCTGACCAAAAACAGCACCCTGGAACCCGCCCTCACCCTCTACATCAACCCCTTCGGAGGCAGCCACTCGGAAAGCTGGTACATCCCCGTCAACGAGAACGGATTTCCCGATTGGCAAGCCACCAAACTGGACCTACCTTTCGAGTGCTACAACTGGACTCTGACGCTCGGGAATAAGTGGAAAACTTTTTTCGAAACCATCCATATTTACTTACGGAGCCGGATTAAAACGCAAGACGCACAAGGGAACGATACGTACTACGAGCCCATGGAGGTAACGGAGCCCACACGGAATTTGGGTTACATGAAAATCAACAGCATACAGGTGTTCGGCTACAGCATGAACTTTGATCCGGAGGCGATTCGCGATCTGATCTTACAACTCGACTACCCGTACACGCAAGGATCTCAGGACACGGCCATGCTTCAGCTTTTGGAGTTACGAGATCGGATAAACCGCTTGTCGCCGCCCGGGCAGCAGAGGTTGGACCTGTTTGCATGTCTTTTGCGGCACAGACTTAAGCTCACTCCCAGCGAGGTGGTGCGCATCGAGACCTCCTTGCAGGCGTTCAGCTCGCGTTTGCCCAATTCCATGGATTATGAAACTACAAAATTGTGTAGTTAACAGTCGCTCGGGGAGTTTTTAACAATGCAAAACACTCGGATGTATGAAGCGTGCCTCGGAAAGCGCATATTTTCGAACAATTGTACAACGCAGACTGTGGCTAAAATAACCCGGCTAACGAATGTACCCAACTGTTTTGTTTCTTTTTTTTGCATTCTATGTTTTGTGGCTACAGTTTTCACTGATATATCCTGAATGAACACTTGGATTACCGCACAGTGCAATGTTTAACAAGAACAGATGTGGGACAGTAGTAGAAATATGACGTCAAAGTTGAATCATCTTGTTTTTTGACTGCTAATTTCTACAGTAAAGTACCGTTGGCGGATTGATTGGACGTTTTATGCTCGCCGATGGTACAGTCTTGTTTGTTTGTAATTTTTATATGTTCCTTTGCTTCGGTGACAGTGCACTTTCCATGATGAACTGAATACAGTGGTGTCAGTACAGATTTTGTAGATAAATTGATATTAAAAGATTATGTTATAACATTTACCGAGTCCTCGGAGGGTATTTTTGGAACAAGTTTGGGGCAGACTGGGAACGCTGCAAGTCCGTTTAAATCTCCTAAAGTGAATGAATGAAGATTAAACACAATGCTTATAGTATATCGTCACATATTTCTTCTTAAATAGGGGGTATTATTAGGGTGACCAGATTTTCGAACTTAAAAACTGGGACACACCCGGGTTGGTATGGGCGGTATAAATACAATTTTCGATTCATGTGTGAGACAGTGTATCATCTGAGACAAAATACAGAAGCACAGTTTTCTGTAGTTTGGCTAAACAAATGCAATGTATGCTCCTCTGGTTTAGAACTGAAATCTTAGTCTTATTTTAGCCCTGGTTTATACCACAAGTAGACTTGGTTTAGTCCTGGTTTAGCCCTAGTTTATAATAATAATAATAATAATAATACATTTTATTTATAGGGCGCCTTTCTGGGCACTCAAAGTCGCCTCACAACAAGTTTATACATCAATAAAAATATAAACATTATAACAGTAAAAGCAACAGTTAAAATCTACATTAAAATCAGGCATATGAAAAGACAGTGCAGTTGTGGTTATAATGAATAGGCCAGTTTGAACAGATGAGTTTTGAGTTTGGATTTGAAGTGTGTGAGAGTGTCTGTGTTGCGGAGGTCAGGAGGGAGAGTGTTCCAGAGCTGGGGAGCAGAGCGACTGAATGCCCTGCTCCCCATTGTAACAAGACGGGCAGAGGGGACAGAGAGCTGGAGAGAGGAGGAGGAGCGAAGAGAGCGAACAAGTTTGTGGTAGTTTAGACCTGGTTTAAACCTGATATAGTCCTGGTTTAGTCCTAGTTAAGATCTGAAATAGTCCTGGTTTCGTACTGGTTGAGTCCTAGTTTAGACCTGGTTTAGACCTGATATAGACCTGATATAGTCCTGGTTTAGCCCTAGTTTAGATCTGAAATAGTCCTGGTTTAGTCCTAGTTTCGAACTGGTTTAGACTTGAAATAGACCTGATATAGTCCTGGTTTAGTTTTAGTTTAGATCTGAAATAGTCCTGATTTAGTACTACTTTAGACCTGAAATAGTCCTGGTTTAGTCCTAGTTTAGACCTGAAGTAGTCCTGGTTTATTCCTAGTTTAGACTTGGCGTAGGCCTAGGTCTGGTTTAGATCTGAAATAGACCTGATATAGTCCTGGTTTAGATCAAATTGGTCCAAAATAGGGACCTGGGACATTTCTTAGTTTAGTTTAGTCTATTTATTTAATGAGACAGGGACCGTGCACAATCTACATTAACTTTAAGGAGAGATGCATGTACCAGGCTGTAGCACCAGTGGTCATTTCCACCTGTCGTCCCTGGGAAGGTTGATGTTATCATTCATAAAATCAAACATACAAAGATAATGTCTTTATAATGACCGGAGCATCATACCCTCATTCATACCCAGCTCTCTCAGCAACTTAAAATCATCATCTTTTATCAAAATCATCATTCAGTTTATTCACTCCAGAACATCACCCTCTCTCCAGACACTGCTCAGTCACATTACGCAGGTTTGGTTTGAAAGGAGCCATTTTTTCGCCAGGCGTGAAAACGTGCCGTAGTTGTAGTAGTAGTAGTACATGTGATCAGATCTGTTGGTCACATGTTCCACTGGACGACTGCGCATAAAAAAGGCTGAGTTTCCAAAAGCTGTCCTGCGTTTGGGGATCCTGCATTCACCTCACTGTGGATCAAGTGGCTCGAGAGGTGATTTATGAGCTCAGAGTTTGAGCGGAGGAGCAGCAGAAAAACATTTGCGTGCATTATCAGGTTTTCAAAACTTAAAATGCTTCATTTTACAATATGACAGTGGTGGAATAGCCGACTTTTCTTGTCATGGGTCTTGAGAGCGCTTTCATATAATGATTCTAGAGGCCTCTGAGCTGATTTATAGCTCTGTGACCAACTTGTTTTGCAGTAAAAAAGTGTGGAAATATTTAGATCACCACCTGAGGCTTCCGTAGTCAGGGAGTTTCTGATGTATCTGAAATTGGCCATGTTGAATTTGATAGTGTTTGTTTACTTTTTAATGTTCTTTTTAAAACATACATTTGCTTCCAGAATAATAACATACATTTGCTTCCAATATAATAACATACGTTTGCTTCCAGAATAATAATTGTGATGATTTATTAAAAATTGTAAGAAACTGTTTTGTCCGTATTTAAAGTGAGACAAGACTTTTTAGCCAAGCAGTAACCTTGTATAAATCTGGGACAAATAATTGATTTTGAATACATCTGCTGGAACAGGGGACGCAGAGCTCGAAACTGAGACTGTCCCGGGTAAATAGGGACATCTGGGCACCCTGGGTATTATGCAAAATTAACTTTTTTGAGTTATAACCTTGTTCCCTCATCAAAAAAACATGCCTGAAGAGGTCTTCTATGTCATCCAGGCATGTTTGAGTAAACTTTTAATCTTTCCTGAGCACTATTTGAACACTTCTTACGGTTAGCAGTGTAATTCTGTACAAAACTCCACCCACATAGCCATGGTCCAGCACGAAAATGTTCCATAAATATACAACTTCACTAACCGGATTTGATGTGCAGTAGTTTCATTAGCTGATTATGTTGTGACAGCGCTCTGAAGGGGGAGCAAGAAGAGGACTATTGAAGATCATTTGTTTCATCAAATTTTAAAAAATGAAACGCCATTGAATTTCAGTTTAAATTCAGAAAAACACATTTGCATTGTTTTTATTTTTGATTTGAGTTGATGAAGCGTCTCTTGAATCACACGTTGATTGCGTACGCCTTGGCATCCCGGATCTTTCCTCCACTGCGAACTTTCCACTCTGAATTTTCACGGTGGAATTTGAAGGCTTGAAAGCTACTGAAATTCTGAAAGAAAATCATTCAAACAGAGTTAAAACATTCAAAGTGAGAGAAATTCAGCAGCATTTTCAGTCTGAGGAATTTTGACTAAGAGCAACAATTTATTTAACCTTTTTATTCAGTTGTTTTTGGCAAATACAGCATTTTAAAAACAACAAAAGGTAAAATGGTGATTTAAATATGTTAAGTGTTAGCAGTTAATAACACATTTGGAGTGTATTAGGGTAGTTCATCAAAGCACGGTAAAAAATAATGTTTCAGATAACCTCCATTAGAACTCTGCATTAGGTTTTAGCATCCAAAACACAATTTAGGAAGAAATTTGGAAGAAAAAGATGTTTTAGAGGTTGGTTAAACTGCATGAAATTTCCTGGATTAATTTTGCGTTTTCGAGTAACTTTTTATGGACTTTCTAAGCAACTTTTATGGACTTTTTAACTAATTATTATGCAAGGTTCAGTTTGTGTTTGCAGAATAAAATGACAAATTATTATTAATGCGCCTTATTTATTTGGTCCGTTATGATATACTGCAGTACATGGCAATTTTCAAATGTCTGGAGCAACCGCTAAATATTCACTCATTTGCATATTTGGAACCAAATATTTTGGCCAGATATGGAACCAAATGCAGGGTTCTTATTTAGAGAATCTAAATATCTTTTTGGACCAAAATGTATATTATGCAAAATTTACTTTTGTGAGCATTTAAGGTAAGGTAAGGTAAGGTTTATTTATATAGCACTTTACACAGACACATGTCCCCAAAGTGCTTTACACAGCATTTAACCATGTTAGAATGTTACCTCATCAAAACAAACCTGAAGTTTTGGTTGCTTCTTTCACACGTTTAACTAACCCTTTATTATTAGTTTGTCTACATCTCCAAAGCTCAAAATGCTCTGTTCCACCTTGTGATGTCATAGAGTGGTAGTTTTGAAGTTACCTTTTACCTTTTGTTCCATCCTTCATGTATGCAAGGTCACCCTGCCTTAATCTGAAATGAACATCAGTGGAGAAGTTTGGGGTATCAAAAGATAATGGCCATGGGTCCTCTTATCACTGGCTGCTGGCCGTTTGGAGATAATATGATGGTGTCATCACTACCTCACGAGGTAATTGAGGAAGTTGGTGAAGACAGTCCCACACTCAGTATTTTCAGTGTTGGGCGGTCTGGCAGTTTAGTCACTTCATAACACTTCAAGTTACATTACAAAGCGCATTGGCAAATAGGGGGTCCTTGTACTGCAAGTTAAACTGGCAAGTCAATCACCGTTTAGCTTTAAGTTCAGCGAATAAAGAGTCTAAGTTACCTTGCTTTTTATCCAGAGTGATTCTTCTTATGTCACCACCTGTGACAATTACCTCACTGGCCACTTGTCCAGGTTCCAAAAAATAAATAAATAAATATAAAAGGGAAAAAACAGGAATTAGTAAAGAATGTATCGCTTCAAAGACACAAACCATTTTCCTCTGACATGGTACACTGATAATGGCACAACATCATGCAGATCTAACAGGTTCAAGGTAACTAAATCTGCCACCTGGTCCAGTTCATAAGATCAAATTGAAGGATGGAAAGCCTCACATGACCCAACAGAAACCACGATGTGAGGTGCATAAATCATGCCGTGAATCATGACTGTCGTTGCTGACAACACAGTGTCTTGAAGCCCATTTTTCAGTTTTTTTTTTCTCTTTTTAACCTTTATTTACCCAGGAAAGTCCCATTGAGATTACTAATCTCTTTTTCAAGGGAGTCCTGCTATGCACACATCACTTTCATACTAGGCAATGTGGATGATGTGCCTTGCCTAAGGACACAACAACAGTTTTTTTTACCACTGGCGCCCCACTGTGGCACCTGGAATTCCCAGTGGTCTCCCATCCAAGTACTACCCAGGCTCGGCCCTGCTTAGCTTCTGAGATCTGACGGGATCAGGCTTTGACAAGCCGGTATGGCCACAATACCACATTTTACCACATTTTTGAATGCATGTTGAAAAAGGAAAGGAGTAATGTCTTAACTTTGTTTGCTTGGAGTGGTGGTTTAAAAAAGGAAGCACAGTCCAGCTGATAGGCCATAATTTTTTGGTGCTGCTTGGCCAAGGTGAGGGCCACATTTTTTATTTTTTTGTTTGTTTTGTGAATAATCTTCTTAAAGAACTTGTGTTTCCCCTCAAACCTCACCGCCCACATGTCTATTACTGGCCCATAAAGCTTTATCAGACCTGAACAATGCTCAATGTAATGATGCTTTGGACAGAGGTTACATTCTGGAAATGTGTTTAGAAGAAGCCCTCTGTGCTCCAGCAGTTAGGATAAGATAGGGACTCATCAGTAAAACTCCCATGTTTGTTCACCCTCTGGCACCAAGTGTCCGACCATTAATGGGAACAACCTGATAACACAATGTCCATTAATGTCCATTTCCACCTTTTCTTTTGAGAAAATGTTTTTGGTTGTGGTTTGTCTGTTTTGTCGGAAAATGAGTATGGGTTTGATGTTTGCTGAGTCTCAAAAGAGAAGGTTTTTTTTTTTTCTTTTTTCTGATCAGATCTTGAAGGCACAGAGCGAGTTCAAAAGGTGTCACTCCCTCCAAAAAGACATGTGGAATATCTGGGGAAAAACCATCAATAGTATGAAACTACTGAAGGTCTTCACCAAGCACACAACTATTCTTCAGACCGTAGAGTTGCTTTAGTGGGGTCCAGCTTTACTTCCAGAACATGTTCATTATGAACCAATTTAGTTCTTGTTTGGGACACACCCTGCAACAGCGGTTCTTGTTTGAATTTCAGGCTGAGTGGCCATACAAAATCTGTATATCTTTCCCACTGTGAAATGCTCTTGAAAGTCAGTCAGTGCATGAGCTGCCAAGTTGTCTGCAGCAACATAAACCAAAGTGCCTTTCACTCTAGCTCCCAACTTCTCAATAAAGAGTTTTCAAGTCCTGAATCAGAGGCTCCAGGACTGTATGATCCATTCCTCTGAACTGTGCTGACCTTGCATAAAACAGCTAATTGGATTGCATGCAGAAGTGAATGATATTTAGGTTCTAGATTGGCAAGCATCCAATATACTGCACACAATTTGTGCTTCTTCTTCGATGTCCCTAGGGGATTTGAGACTTCAAAATCATTGCTATAGAGTCCGATACAAATTGTAAACTCCTGTCAAAATGTCTTTTCCCAAAGCATCTCGAAAACGACTGTATTTTCAGTTGAATTTGTGGGAAGGGACATAGCCTTGTCTAGGACATCATCTTTACTCAACATTGCCTGAAACATGTCAAGAAATGGAATGTACACCACATTTTGAACTTGTTTATCAATGACAAATTCCAAAGGTTCAACAACAGGAAAGTGATTTTTGACAAATGACTCTCTTCTTTTGGAAGAACCTCCAGCAGATGTGTGTTTTAAAAATAAGTTTGAATCAGTCACTGCATTTACCAGTTCTATAAAATAACTGCCATATTAATATTAGGATAATGTTTTAAGTGCCTCATTAATTACTGAATAGATCACTAGTCGAGACAAGGTGAATAACTCTCCCATTTGCTGAATGATTTCTTGAACAGCAATTTCAGATACATCAAGCACTGTTTGCATTTGAACAAGGGCAGCTAAATTGTGCTCAAGATGGGTGTTTAGATGAGTTCAATCTACAGCATCACTGTGCTGGAGTTCTCCTTCCACTGAGACCAAGGAGCCTCACAATCGTCCCCAACTATAGCTGGTTTGAAACGCTGACTTGACATAGAGCTCACCTCTTTATGGTCTCTTCTTTTGTGCAAATTAAAAGTGGAATAGTTCTTTGTCTCAAAGCCACAATCTAAAAAAAATGCACTGAACTTTCTGAAATAGTCTTAGATGTTTCCGTAAATGTGCAAAAAACTCATTTTCATCATTGACTTCAGCATAATCACACAGAGCATTTAAACTTCTGTGTGTAATTTCTGCCACTACTAGTAAGAATGATGTCTGGACAAATGAATTTTGAGGGCACTGACCGATTAGAAAGTGACAAAGCACAGGAATGGGTTTTGTTCTTGTGAAGCATCCATGTTGTCTTCTAAAGTGCTTCAGTAACTTGTTTGCTAGCAACAGAGGTGCAACACTTAACATGGCCATTGCATTCTTGATTTTATTAATGCCAACCTGTGAGGAGTTGTTAATTCTGTTAAATTATAATTCTGACACAACCTGAGAGCAATTCTACCCTACAAAGACACAAGACCTTAACTCGCCAGAGAAAAATGACTGTTTTTGTTGTTTTTGTTTTGTCCAAAAGTTCCCAAAACTTGGCAACTAATATTTCTCCATTATAGCAAATAGTTGCGGCCGTGGAGTTTTAGCATCCAAAAAAATCATTTAGGAAGAAATTAGAAAAAAAAGATGTTTTAGAGGTTTTCACAAGCTGCATGAAGTTTCCTGGACTTTGTGGATTTTGTGTTTTTGAGTGACTTTTTATGGACTTTCTAAGCAACTTCTATGGACTTAAAGTAATTTTTATGCAAGTTTCAGTTTGTGTTTGCAGAATAAAATGACAAATTATTTGAAAACGCCTTATTTCTTTGGTTTCCTCTGTTATAGGGCAATTTTTAAATGTCTTGAGCAACCGCTAAATATGAAATAATTTGCATAATATTTGGACCCAAATATTTTGGCCAGATATGGAACCAAATGCAAAATTCTAATCTACAGAACCTAAAAAAAAAAAAATGGAGCAAAGTGTATATTATGCAAAATTGTCTGAGTTTTGTTTCCTTCATTCACACATGCTTTGCCTTTATTATTAGTCTGACCACATTTCCAAAGCTCAAAATGCTCTATTCCCCCTTGTGATGTCATGTAGTGGTAGTTTTCAAGTTACCTTTTACCTTTTGTTCAATAGAGATCGGCAAATCCAGGGCTGAAATCATCCAAATGATTCCAGTGAAGGTGTATGGAGTTTGAAAACACAGCAGAGCACTTCCTGTATTACTACGTGACATCACAAGGTGGGACTGAGTGTTTTCGGTATGAGTGAAGAACTACCAAAAAGCCTAGATACACAGGGTTTGTGTGTTAAACATGGTTGTGAATGAAATGAAACACAACTCCAGGTCTGTTTGTGATGAGGAAACTACATTAACAAGCGACGCTACCAGGCCCAGTTCCTGGTCAGGTCCGTGGAGAGGTGACCCTGAATGCTCACACTGCTAATGCATGTGCAGCTGACTCATACAATGTAGCTCAGTGGCTGTATTGTGTTAGACATTGTGTGCTAAGTGGATTCAAATGCATTCCAACAATAAGATGAGTCACGCCAGCTCCACTCTCTGACCACAGCACACACGACTGCTCATTCTCCTCCAGAACTGCACACGGCTGAGTACAAGTCACTGAGCTACTGCCTGTGCTGGCAATGTGTGAGGACTGGTTTACAACAGGGGTGTCAAACTCATTTTGGTCCGGGGGCTGTGCACAACCTATTTTGATCCCAAAGGGGCCGGATCAGAAAACTCATGGCATATTTACCCCAAAAATAGCATTAAGTCCAAATATTTGTGCAGAGAAATGCAAATCTATTACAGAAATCTTTTTATTTGATTTTATTTGACAAAATATTATAATATTATGCTATTATGCTTTCACAGCAGCATCACTGACCTCTCGGATCCAGGTGAAAACAGATGGCTGTTTCTTCAGTCTCAGCAATCATTTGTTTATCTTCTGTCTTTTCAATTCTCCATTCAAATTATTGTATTTTTCGCCGTGTCTCATAATGGCGTTTAAGATTATATTACTTGAGCTTCGCCACTTGTTGGATGGATACAGGTTTCCCATTCACCTCGGTGAACAAATAAGATTTAGTCAATTTTTCTTGCACTCAGCTCCACTTTTCTCATTTTTGACATTTTGCTGATGAGGGTGTCACAGTCAAAACAATCATCCTTTAAGAGTGTTTGGAAAGAGGCAGGTCTTCATTTGTGCCGCTCTGGTGGGAGGCGCCATGCGCAGAAGTGCTGGAGACGCTGCTATGCTAAGCGGCACAGAAAATTACCAGAAAAATATGAAAATTTTAAGTATTTCAACAGAAAATCATCCGAGGGCCAGATTAAAGGTCTTAAAGGGCCGCATGTTTGACACCCTTGGTTTACAATGACAGTTTAATCGCAGTGGAAGATGGCCAATTCCCTGGTTTGCGTAGCCATTTGTGTTGGGTTCAGTAAAGTTAAGTTGTTAAGTGATGATGACATTGTCTTTGTCCAAGCAGAAACTTCATGAAGATTGACAATAATAATAATAATAATAATAATAATAATAATAATAATAATAATAATAATAATAATTCATAACACTTGTATAGGATAAGAAGACAGTGGGAAACTGATCGCCGTGGGAAACAGTTTTGCATTTTAGAGCATAGGCCTTTGGGAAAAAACTCTCAACTTAAACAGAGGCTGCATGGGCCCTTTGTGCTTCATTCATTTCATCATGTAGGCCAGGGCTCATCAAACTAAGGCCCGTAGGCCGACTCCGACCCGCCAGACCCCTTTGACCGGCCCCTCAGCCCCTCTGCCCTCCACCACTTGAACTGGCCCTATGAGGCAATCGTCAAAAGTTGTCATGGCCTATTTTTTTTATTACTTTTTGGCAAATAATATGATGTCTGCATCTTGTATTTTGCTGATTTTTTGAATAAAAAAAATGATATTTATACGATTTATCTGCCGCAAATGTTTGTTACCTGACAAGCTCAAGATCAAACAGTGACAGTAAACACACGCGAGAATAAATAAATGGAATATCTGTGGCATTTCAAATTAAAAGAAAGTACTACTTTTGCAGACCACTAGTGACGATAAACACATATGTGCCAAGAGTTATGTGTGGACACAGTATTGTGGATGGCTGTGTCAGGCTCGTCATTTCTACTACACAATGAGTCTGGTGCTCATGTTGTTCTGGGTCATATAATTCTGTTTTACGACCGACCAGACCTTGCCCCGCCCATCACAGTCAGGAGCGATAATATGGCCCTCAGAGAAAAAAGTTTGGTGACCCCTTATGTTGGCTAACTGCAGAGAACACCATATCGCCTAAATAAATACTGTATTTTTTGGATTATAAGTCACACTTTTTTTCAGGGTTTGGGTGGTTCCTACAAATTAGGTGTGACTTAGATATTACATTTCTCACACTGACAGTCCATAGACCAAATATATGAATCGTATATATGAAATAAAATTTAAAAAAAAGTTATCTGTTTTTTCATTTTGCTTTTAGAGACAAATAATGAAAAAGAGTTGTTTTGTCATTTTCCTATTTTTGGTTCTATATAATAATAATAATAATAATAATAATAATAATCATAATCATACATTTTATTTATTAGATGCCTTTTTGGACACCCAAGGTCGCCTTACAACAAACAAGTTAAGTGCAATTTAAAACATACAGTTAAAAGTGGGACAGTATTTAATTGATTGATTGTATTTAGCATTTTGTTTAGTTTGTGGAATTTAATTTAATTTAATATTTAGTATTAATAGTGTATTGAACAGTATTTGAACTGACTTACAATTAGTCATGAGCTATTCCCCCTGGAGACCTATGTCGCATGTTTTGGGTTGATGGGGGAAACCAGAGCCCGGAGGAAACCCATCCAGACACAGGCAGAACATGCAAACTCCACACAGAAAGGCCCAGGGGATTGAACCCACAACATTCTTGCTGTGAGGCATGAGTGCTAGCCACTCAGCCACCGTGCCATATTGAAAAACAAATGAACGAATGACACAGATTGTTCTTATTTGTCTGTTTTTATTACTATATCTTCTATATATTCTATAATTTGTCGGTTCTTGGTCTCTGATTTTATAAAATAATACTAAAATAAAATCCGGTGTGACTTATATATGTTTTTGTTTTCTTCTTCATCAAGCATTTTTTGGCTGGTTTACTCTGGTGTGACGTATAGTCTGAAAAATACAGCAACCAATCAAGTTCACTGCATGTCGGAATAGTGATACCAAAAAGTGTCGTAAAACCAGCACGTCTAATAGAGGCATGTCGTAATGAAGGAATGTCAGAATAGGCGGCGGACCCCAGGACACTTAACCCACCTCACCTCGAGTGTCTTTGGTGTATGAACGTGTGAGAAGTGCTTTGGGTGTCTTGGAGGTGGAAAAGCGCGATATAAAAAATGCACCATTGCCTTTCACACCTGATTTCGAGCTTGGTTATTCATCAAAGAAGAGAAAGTTACCTTTCAAAAGTGTATGATTGACCACAGACTGTATCACATATGTAAATAATGTAGTAACAGCCTATCATAACATCGGATTACCAGTGTGTACATCTCATTAACTTCTGGTCACCGGTGGCTTATCCTAGCCTCAACCTTACTCATACATTTGCTGTAACAGTTACAACCACCGATCCATGCTTAGAACCTTGTTAAGAGATAAACGATGTGCAATTTTTAACGTGAGACGTGTTTTCGCTAAAGGAAATTGTAACATGTTTATAGTTTTTGGACATCATCACTCAGCAGGGCCCGTCGCCTATTCTGACATCCCTTCATTAAGACATGCCTCTATTTAGACGTGCCGACACTTTTTTATCACTATTCTGACACGACACCTGTGCATATTCAGGCTGCTGTCCATGGTGTTAAACGCAGAATATTGATCGAACCAGCCTCCATTTCAGATGAGATATTTGTACCATGCTGCTCTATGCTCGTTTTTAAAATGCTCGACTGTTTCCCACAGATATCAGTTAGGACATTTTCAGCCCACGTATCTTATGATTTATAGGAGCGCAAAGTATAATAGGCTATCACATTAATATTATTCATGTCGGAAAAGCAGAATGTTAGTAGATAGTAAAGCGCCGCTCTTCTGACAATGAAAAAAAAAGGTCAAAGTAGTTGGAGTAATGTTTATGCCGCTACTCCGGCAATGTCTAAATAGCGGCATGTCGGAATATTTAATTTTTTCTTCTTCTCTTCTCTTTTCTTCTCTTTCCTAAACCAGGACTAAACCAGGTCTGAACCAGGACTAAACCTAAGGACTAAACTAAATTAGTCCTGGTTCATTTTTTCCATCATTAATTTAAACCCAAAAGAGAAAACTGAAAAAAAAGAATCTTTTTTTTTTTTTTTGGTTTTGGAGCCAAATAATGAAGAAGCAGCTTGGATGAGTGGCGAAACGTCTTCTACCTAAAACTCTCGTCCAGTTGACAAATTGAACTCTACCCTTTGCCGTTATTTATTTTATTTATTTATAAAGGAGGCCAATGAATATTGACCCGAGAGCACAGCTGCATAATCCGCCAGAGCTTCAAGAGGATCGTTTCCATATTCAGTTCTTTGGCAGATGTACAAAAGGCAGCCTAGAGAAGAGGGACCACAACAAGATAAACCATTTTAGGTAATTTGTGCAGGAGCAATAAACTGAACAGTTAAAAATGGATTCAAATGCACTCTATATGTTGGGTTTGCATGACTAGAAATGTCCTGATCCGATTGTTTTAAGGAGTGCTCTTTTCTATCCTTTTTTTTTTCTTTTATAGCTCCGGTAGCTCCATCTCTGTAATCTAGTGTTGTGAAGGAAGTTCGTACCTTAGCTCCCAAAAGTCCATTAGACGACGAAAGCCTCACCGACCTTACCTTCTCTGAAATGTCTCCACCAGTGTTTGCTGCTGTGTCTTTGTCGTCTTGCGCTTGTAAATCTTAAACTCGTCCAGATGATTATTTTGTGATAATCAAATTGGTAGAGTTAAAATGGCTCTGCTGGTTCCTGCACGTCGCTTTTTAACTCTTGTTTTGTTGTAGTGAAAAGTCCCACACAGTGACATGGCGGGTTTGTTTTTATTTACAGCTGCCATACAGGGCGTCGATGTCACAAAAACATGTGAAATTGGATCGGTCCGGTCACATGACTGAATCCAATCCTGTCCGATACTCATAAAAGAGCCAGATCGGGAGCTGATACCGATACTGAATATCAGATCAGGACATCCCTACACATGACATCACAACATTCTAAACTGTCCATAGTTACACATTGTGGGTGAGGACAAGTGAGAATTCTATGGTACAATTTGGAGTTTTGTTGTTAGATTAGTTAATGGTTTATGGTTCATATCTGGGTTTATCCACATGTAACAAAAACTGGTGCAAAGTTCAATCCCTTCTCTATCAGCATAAACAAAAATTCATTATTTTCACGATAGCTGATTAATCTGATTATTCTGGTCATCTTAAGAAGAAAAAATATAATTGTTTCCATCTCGTTTTACTAGAGAAGCAAAGTAATTCAGATTTGTACTCTGAGCATCATTGATATTGTGTTATTGTCCACTAATTATTCCATTCTATAATTTCAGACATTCTGATGACACAGGATTTCAAACTACACGATGCCTTTATATACAACACTACAGAAAAACGAAACAACAGACATTGCTTTGCTACGAAAAAGCACCTTTACACTATATGTAGTCTTACCAAAAATAGGACCAATCCTGCTACTTTTGGCTCCCACAGATCCTAAGAAGTTAAAATAATATTTTTTTTATGCTCATGTGAATAAATCTGTGTGATATATTTTATACTTTTAAATTAAAACCCTAGTAAGTAATAATGCATGCATACGGCTGCACAGACAATGAAGTTTACCACCAGTTGCCAAGACGACCAGGGAGCGGCTCAGCTGAACAAAAGAGAGACACAACTGACATCTCATTACTTCATCTAGTTATTTTGTCAACCAAGAATGTACTATAATTACGTGGTTCATTAGCATACATGTGTTATACCAGTGGTTCTTAACCTTGTTGGAGGTACTGAACCCCACTAGTTTCATATGCGCATTCACCGAACCCTTCTTAATTGGAAAAATAAAATATGTTTTTTTTTTATTCAAAACATAGGTAGATATATTTTATTGGTGCACACATGTGAATCCATATTGTACATATTCGCCCGACCACTTCCTTTTTTTGCTCGACATAGTTAGTATGAAGGGAAAATACTAAGAAAGAAATTACACAACACCATCACGACAGTCACAAGACTATTGCAAGCACAAAATTTCCTGCAGCCAATAACGGCCAAACGGGGCATGTCATCACGAATCATATGAGTTGGATGTTTGTCTTGACCCCTGCCGAACCCCTGAGATTGACTCACCGAACCCCTGGGGTTCCATCGAACCCAGGTTAAGAACCACTGTGTTATACACAGCAGTACAGTGTAGTGGGCTGGAAAACATAATATTTATTTAACTGAACATGCACCATTAGGACTAGGACCGAGAATAACCTTTTTCTTTTTTTTTTTCTAAAACATGGTTGGGATATTAATCCTTACTTAAGTCCTGACTAATATGAAGTGTATAGAAACAAACTGTTGCATTTCTTTAGATTTTTAATGCATATTGATATTTTCTTTTGCTGTCCAATATGACAGTCACCTGCTTGTGTTTAATGAACAAACTACTGCCCTGGAAAATGCATCAAATGAAGAAAAATGCCTAAAGAATCCCATTCACCCAAGTCTACTTTGTCTGTTATTAAAATTCCTGCTATTATTAGTCGCACCACATGACAATTTAACACTTTAAGGACAAAAAAACATGTAGAATAACTCATGATAAAAAATAATTTGGTTCCATGGAGGTCAGAGGTACTACAGAAATGTGGTGAATTATTATGAAATTTGAACCCTTTTAACTGAGGAAACTGCAATTGGACTGAAAATGTAGGCGTCACGTCACTGACCCGTAAACAAACAAACAAACAAAAAAATAGAAATACATAAAATCAGCTACTCACTACCAGTGTGATGTGCAGATATCCATAGGCGGTCCACAGCCTGCTGGACTCGATGACGTTTACGGTGACGTACAGTTAAGGAGCAGGCTTGAGTCTTCACCCATTGGGCGTTGCAGATTTGTCGATCTAGATCAATCCTGAGATTTGAAATGTCCATGGTGTCGTGGGATTTTAACCATATAGCAGACACAAGCACAACATTCTTCAAATAAAAAGGATAAAGTGGTTTTGCTCGGCGCCGTTGTTCGGTGGAAGTTGATGGTTTTTAATGGACCTATTTTCTGATGCGATGCTTTTGTGGTTTCAAACAATGTGCTACTCGCCTCTCACAAAGGATGCTGGGAAATCCTTTAAAATCCTCTGTGTTCTTTGTTTATTTTACCAAGTTTAACCATTTAAAATGTCTAACACCTATAATTAAAAACGTATTTCTCAAAGCAAACCATTAATCAAACATGCCAACGAAAATGCAGCCAATTTTGTCAAAGAACTTGTTTTTCTTCTTGTAGCAGAGTTTATTTTTCAAGGCAGCGTACTTATTTTTTGCTATCCTAAAAATGTGAAAGAGACCTTGTTCATTTGAAACGGTTTGCACTGGACCAAAGTTATTCCTTTGAACATTTTGACCTCAATACCTGCTTATACAATACAACTGGACTAGGGCTAGACACATATTTTGCTCAAATACATGGAAAAGGGCCTTCAAGTAGGATTTTATTATTATTTCTTTTTACATTTGCAGTGAATAAAGCAAAAAGCAATTATCATAAAAACCTCTGACAATGAGCAGTAGATGATTAGAGGTCCAGATCTAATGTCACAAAATGTCAAGCGTATTTTCAATATTGTGTCCGTGTTCAGTCTGAATGAATCGGGATGAATGGGGAACAATGACACTTCCGTTGCCAAAATGCGAGTGCCCTGAAAGGTTCTATATGTTCCATTGTGTAAATTTCTGACTTGGCCAAAATAAATACATCAATAAAAAAATTTAAAAAAGCTTGGTCAAAATTTAAGATCTAAACACTTAAATCTATCAGAAAATGACTTAAAAATAGTGAGACGATTTGTCCACGCAGCAAGATCATTTTACTGGACAATTTTTCTTCAAATAAATGACCTCTAGACTAGAATGAAGCAATCAGACTTAGATAATGAATCTGAAAACAAGATGAATAACCAGATATACATTTTTAAATCTCGGCCAGATTAGAGAAATTTGCTGTGTGATTTTCAATACTTTTGACGACCCTGGACCCTGGTCTGGACTAGGATCTAGGCTCAGGTTTGGGTATGTTTGTGGGGAGTTGACGATAGACCAGAGACCAACTACTCTGGATGTCAAAGTAAGTACAATTTTTTTTTTTTTACTTTTACTTCACTACATTTGAGAGCAGGTATATATACTTTCCACTCCACTACATTTTTGAACTGGCTCGAAAAGTAAGAAGTACTTTTCTTTATGGTTTGTGCTTTTTTATGATCTGCTGTAATGGCTGAGACTTATTTTTTAGCACGTTCATTCTGAGTTAACGTCCCAACTTTACTGAATCCCTTAAAGTCACATAATGTTTTAACCTAAATCACTATGGTGCTTTCATTGTTCTAAAAACTGTTGCAAAATACTAGTACTTGTAACATTTAACATTGACCAATAATATTATCTGTTCCATAAGGGTGAGTTGTCGTACAGTTGTAGGGAGTATTATCTGTTCCATAAGGGTGAGTTGTCGTACAGTTGTAGGGAGTATTATCTGTTCCATAAGGGTGAGTTGTCGTACAGTTGTAGGGAGTATTATCTGTTCCATAAGGGTGAGTTGTCGTACAGTTGTAGGGAGTATTATCTGTTCCATAAGGGTGAGTTGTTGTACAGTTGTAGGGAGTATTATCTGTTCCATAAGGGTGAGTTGTTGTACAGTTGTAGGGAGTATTATCTGTTCCATAAGGGTGAGTTGTTGTACAGTTGTAGGGAGTATTATCTGTTCCATAAGGGTGAGTTGTTGTACAGTTGTAGGGAGTATTATCTGTTCCATAAGGGTGAGTTGTTGTACAGCTGTAGGGTATGACAATAACTTGTCATTATCATCATGGTATCGGTATCAAGTATCAAGTTGATTCCTTTGTTATTTTTGTATCATGACAATACTTAAAGGTGCTTTATGTAACTTTTTGGTTGGGGGTCCGTCACCATCTTTATTCTAGGGCGATGTCATTGCTCTGCCTGGAATGCTCACCAAACAGCTCTACTTCCCATTTCCAAATATACAGGTGGTTTTATAGCTCAAAAATACCTAGAAAAACAAGCATTCTGACTGTGTGCGGGGCCGCCTCTCCACAAATCTGACCTTTAACTTGGTCTCCCATTGCACATGTGAAAGTCCAAAAGACTCGATCGCCGACATCGTTTCTAATCACATTTATTTATGACTGAATTCTATTTTTTTTGAAAATGCTAAAAAATACAGTCCCGAACAACAAACAACTTTCAGTTTCTCTTCTTCGTCACCGTCAATAGTCGATTCTCACTTGTTGCTTCTGGTGGTTCTAGCCTCTCACCGCCGCTGGAGTCGAAATTTGGGCTTTCGCATGCGCAGTGGGAAATCAACAAGCTAATGCTAAGGCTGCTTATAAAGTTGTTTTCTAATGTTTCCAGACACTAATGAGTGAACCAGGCAGAGCGTTTTGTTTGTTAGACTTGTGGCTGTTGTAAGATGGGTTAAAGTGGTGTTAAGACTCTTTTGTGCAAATTGGCGTTTTACGTGGAAGTTAAGAACTTGCCCCCTTCACTACACTAATTTGTTGCCTTGACAGACTCACTACCACAGTGAGATCTCCACCTAGAAAAAAAATTATCTGTTTTTTGGCTGCTGACAGTATTCCACCACCTCTAGCAATGGACTTTAGCTTCAAACGTGCCAGAGTTCCCCTTGAATAAATGAAGATTGCTTTGCTCATGCTTCAGCTAGGTCTCAATTAACTGGGGTTCCTATGCCTTATACTAATAAGTTTGAATATACCGTAATTTTCGGACTATGTCTATAAGTATAAGTCACACCAACCAAAAAATGCATAATGAAGAAGAAAAAAATAACATATATAAGTCACACCGGACTATAAGTCACACTTTTTGGGGAAAATTTATTTTATAAAATCAGAGACCAAGAACCGATATGTCATCTTGAAAGGCGATATATAGAAATACCAATAGAACAGAGAACAACAGGCTGAACATGTGTCTGGTGTGTTCAGGTAACATATGAACAGTTATTCAAAAAACTAGAGCATAAACAACATAACAGAACAAGTTTACTGAACTCTCCATTTCACTCTAAATCACTAAATCCACTGAACTCTTCATCCTCTGTGTCACTTCTGAGCAACTCCACCAACTCCAGCTAAATCCATCTTTTAATCCACGATGAGCTTTTGTTTTCTTCATTACAGTTCAAGTTTCCTCCACTTTTCTCCAGTCAAAAACAAGTTTCTCGTTCACTCCAAACTTTCTTTCTGCTGCTCGATTGCTCCTCTCTACCACCGCTCTACAGACGTTTCCAGTGCTCCACTCAGTATATACCGTAAGTAATAATGTATTTGCGGACATTGGTTTAAGTTTTACAGAAACAAAACCTAAAGCTGCATGGCTCATTTGCATATAGTGACAAAAAAAGCTGGTGCTGATGCAGTGAACTTCTGTCGACTAAAGAACAAGATTCAGTGGATTATTCACTGCATGGCCAAAAAAAGGTTGCCATCTGGATTTAACTAATAAAAAAGGTCTGAGGTGCTGCAGTTGGTGAATGAAATGACAGTGGCACAGCCGGCCCAAGGCATAAGCGAACTAAGCAGCCCCCCCCTAGGGCCCCAAGCACCACCAGGCACCACTAGGGGGCCCCCAAGAGCAGTTGGAATGCCCAGTTGCGAAAATATTTTGATTAAAAAAAAAAACGCAATATCAATGACATGATATAGCAGAAACAAATGACACATGAAATGAACAAGACATGAAAAAACAAGACATGAAAAAACAAGACATGAAAAAACAAGACATGAAAAAACAAGACATGAAAAAACAAGACATGAAAAAACAAGACATGAAATAACGCTTTGTATCATTTTTATAGTTGGTAGGTTGGTTAGTAGATTAACTAATCCTCGCTGCCACTGCTCCTGCGCAACCAGACGCACGTGACAGGAGTTATTCACTTCGGAAGATAGGTCGGAGATGGAAAGCCATGTCTCAAAAATGAAATTATCTGTCTGGAGCAGAGAAGAGGAAGAGGAAGAGACAAGAGGAGGAAAAAAAACAGCAAGAAACGGGTCAATTTGAATGTTCAATTTGACTATTTTTATGTTCTGGTTAGGTTAGTTTAATTTGATGACATGGTGCTGAAAAGTCAGGAGCTTATCCTTGAAGTCTGCGGCAGGCGCTGGGCCAAGCTACTGCCTAGTGACAGCTGCGCCTCAGTGCGTCATTATTTTAACCCACCCGAAACTTACTTTGAATTCATCTGTGGGAATATTGAGCTCCTTAGCTCTCTCCAAAGCCTTTAGCTGTATTATGGCTTGGCTTATATGGCATTACGTCTCTCCTGTCTTGGAAACGGCCACATTGACGTCCGCGGAAAGATTTTCTTTTACTCTTAGCACTTTGAATGTGTCCTTTCTGAGCTCGCGTTGACCATTGCGCTCTGTGACTGGAGGATTCGGCAGCATTCACAACCATCATTTTGAAATTTGCGTCACGTCTATCAAAGCTGTTAATTTGACCCGGCTTCGAACCACTGTGTTCAAGACAATCTCTTGACTTCTCCATTTTAAAAAAAAACTATTATTTTGTGGCATTGTTGTGAGGGATGGTGGCCGGTTGCCTGTGTATTCCAACGTAAAGCACTTGTTGTAAAATATTGTTTTCGGCGGTATTTTGTCTAGTCCGCGAATATAAGACGAACCCCCCCTTCCCCTTTAAGGGCTATTTTTAGAACAAAAAACCTCGTCTTATATTCGGGCCAATACGGTTTATGGTATTTCTGAATAGCCAAGATTCCCTCTGCTGGACGACACACTGCAATACATAATTCTGCCTCATCAATGTTGGGTTGGATTCTGTTAGAGAGATTTTAAAGTTTGAGTTCACTGTTAATGATATTGTATAGGCATGCATGTATGAAATACATAGTAATTAAATCCTGTTACACGATGTAGGCAAAAGTCATGGCCAGATATGTGAGGCTACTCTTAGGCATGAGTAATCACATGCTCTGAAATATAGACCTAAGTAAAGATACTAAATTAAATAACTTATTAATGATGTACTGGTGTACCATTATTTTGCAGGAGCCCTGCTGAGGTTTTTTGGGCCACTATCAACCACATCTGCCCGCGCAGATCTGGGTACCTCCGCCTCCTGCTCCATTCATGAAAGTGCTCCAAGTGACTCATAATATGTTACTACCAAATCCTGAATTAATCGCACTTTTTTTTTTCAAAATAATGTGGTTGTTGAAACAGTTATTCATTTTATATTTATTTTCAATGACATTACACATTTGGCCTGTTTTTTTTTATTTTATTTTTAATGCAATATTTATTTGTTTGTTTGTTTGCTTCAGGTCCATCCTCTGTAGATCCACCAGCACCTGAGAGCGAGGGAGAGATTCATATGCCTGAAATTGAGGAGCATTCATCAGCACAAGAAAGCCAGGAGCAGTCAACATTCCAAACTGTACTTACAAGTACTAAGTACTGTTTACAAGATTTGTGTATGTTAGTGCAAAATAAATTGGTTCACTTTTTTACATATAAAGTGTCTTGTCTACTGATTTGTTTTTTTACTTACAAATATGCTACAGATCACTCTGAATAATTTACATTGCAACAGCCACAACTTGCAGTATAATGTAAACCAACTAAAAACGCAGATTATGATGGGTGGCTAGACTAACTGTATAGCCTAGGAAATAATAAGGCAGCTAGCAGTGTAGTTTCGGTGTTGTGGAGGGCCCCCAAATCATATTCTGCTTAGGGCCCCTTAAAGGCTTGGGCCGGCCCTGGACAGTGGTACAGGAGGAATAGCATGATAGGCTAGCGGATGCTGGTACACAAGCCTAGAGCGCCCTCTTGTGGCTGTCAATGTGAAAATCACCAACATGAAATTATATCTCACTGGTGGAAACTCGTTGGCGTCTTTCGCTGCAATAAAGGACTTTTAAGATATTAAGTCGGTGCCTCGGGTTTGTACCTCACCCATGTTTACATTTACGTTTAGATGTGAAATGAAATATTTCATATATAAGTCGCAGGACCACCCAAACCATAAAAAAAAAAACAGTACTTGTCTCATGCGAGGATTCTCCCAATGATGTAGAATGCCAACTACTGCACTATAAATGATCTATTGTGAGCTCTAAAGATATACCAATGAACTGGATACCTAGTATAGCAACTGTAATTCAAGTTTCAATTCCGTGCAGCTGTGTGGTGTCTTTGCTCTAACCTTTTCAGAGCTTTTCAGAGATCGTACATGTGCAGGTTTTACACAGCTCTTTATTTAACTGCAGTCATTTCACTCACGTACAAACACTTTATTTACTTCGGCTCCCGTTGTGATGAAAAGAAAGGCTTAAATAATTCTCATAAGACTCAGCTCTGTAATGAAGCATGATGCATTTGCTGTAGTCTGTTTTCTGAGGTTACATGCTGTCATTCTGACATACGCCACTCCCACACGGACGTCTAATTGTCCGAGTGGGGGCATTTCCAGGACTAAATCAGAACTAAAACAGGATTAAACCAGGACAAAGCCAGGACTAAAATCAGGAGTAAACTAGGACTAAATCAGGACTAAAACAGGATTAAACCAGGACTAAACCAAGACTAAACCAGGACTAAATCGGGACTAAAGCAGGATTAAACCAGGACTAAACCAGGACTAAATCAGGACTAAAACAGGATTAAACCAGGACTAAACAAGGACGAAATCGGGATTAAATCAGGACTAAAACAGAATTAAACTCGGACTAAACCACGCCACATGCACCGCACCTCCTCCACCTCTAGTCAATGGAAATATTATCCCGAAACTACGATTAGACTGTCAGAACAGAGCCATAAAAGGCGTCAGAATGGCAGCACCAAAAGGTGTCGAAATGGGGGAATGTCGGAATGGAGGGTTGTCGGAATGACGGTATGTCGGAGTGGCAGTATGTCGGAACAACTGGTTTACCCCGTTTTCTGGGAGTTGTAGTTTTGACTGTTGTTCTCGTCCTATGTCAGGAGGATCTGGATTCACTTCGATAGCTCCTTCTCCTCCCTGCTCCTTCCTCCTCCTTGGTCCTTATAGTCGACCTCATGACGTAACTCTCAGAGGTCAGCGAAAAAGGAACGAGGTATTTTTGCTCATTTTTTGATGCAGTTTAACACTGACAGGAGCACAGGGGAACTTCATTCACCTCGCAACAACTCCCCGAGCCGGCAGCCAGACTCCTGCAGTTATCTGAGGTAAAATGACTACTTAGCCCGCTTTAATATCTCTAATCCAGGGAGCATATTAAGGATCTGCTGACATTAGGTGGACGGACAGGTGGTCATGTAGGTCAGACGCACACACAGACACAACACGCCCTTTAAACGTGTGTGTGCGTAGGTGTGTGTGTGGAGTTTAAGCACCGCTCCGGCCATAATGAAGTCTAGTCTCCGATTCACCTCCAAGTGCCCCAGTGTCCGGACAGGAAGCAGTCAAGACAAGGGCGACACCCCAATTTGAGCAACAAGAAATGAGACAAGTGACGGGTCAGGTCTGCTGCTAAAAGTGTCCGGAGTATATTTCAAATGTCCTATTAAAGTCCGAGTATGCATTATTCATTTCGAACCACGGCATTTCAAATTTGACATCTTAAAGGTTCTATATTATGCAAAATTGCTTTAAGTCACGTTAGAATTCTATTATCTCCTCAAAAACAGACCTGGAGTTGTGTTTTGTTTCATCAGTAACCCTTTTTTATCAGTCTGTCTACATCTCCAAAGCTCAAAATGGTCTGGTCCACCTTGTGATGTCATAAAGTGGAAGTTTTCAAGTGAACAGCTCCTTTAGTTCAATAGAGATGGACAATTCCAGGACTGAAATCATCCAAATGATTCTAGGGAATGCGTATTGAGTTTTAAAAAAAACACAGTGGAGCACATCCTGTATCACCACATGACGTCACAAGGTGGAACAGGGTGTTTTCTGTTTGAGAAAAGTACTTAAATATGTAACTCCAAGTGTGTTTGTGATGAAGAAACTACATTATAACAGAACAGAAAATAGCGTCATACGAGCCGTTCGCCACCTTCTGGTTACTATGGAAATGTTACTGCGTTTCGTGGAATGTTTCTCAATATGGCATTAAACATATCCATCTCCAGGGAGAGTAGCGAAGTTACATGTCAGACAGTAAGAATGCATGTTTTTTTTTTCCTCTCCATGTCTCCATATGAATATCACTTTATGACTACAACTACCGTATTTTCCAGACTATAAGTCACATTATTGGGGGGAAATTTATTTGATCAAATCAGACACCAGGAACAGACATTTCCTCTACAAAGACAAGTTATAGAAATAACAATAGAACAGAGAACAACAGGCTGAACATGTGTCTAGTTTGCTGACCTTAACATAAAGCTACATGGCTCATTTGCATATAGTGAAAAAAAGTGCTCGTGCGCTGATGAAGTGAACTTCTGTCACACTAAAGGACAAGATTCAGTGGACTATTCAGTGCCTGGACCAAAAAAGTTGCCACCTGGATTTAACTAAGAAAACAGGTCTGAGGTGCTGCAGTTGGTGAAGTGACAGTGGTGTAGGAGGAAGAGCAGGAGGCGGAGCAGATACTGGTACACAAGCCTGGAGCGCCCTCTCGTGGCTGTCAGTGTGAAAATAGCCAACATGTGAAATTATATTATTATCTGAATGTATAAGTGGCACCCAAACCATGAACAAAAGTGTGACTTATAGTCCAAAAAATATGGTAATTGGGACGACAGTAGCTCAGTTGTAGAGCCGTTGTTCACTGTTTGTGGAAACTCTCTCTCAACAGATCCACTGACCCACAGGTTGGCGGTGTGATTCCAGCTCCCACAAATGAATGCTGTTGTTGTGCCCTTGGACAAGACACTTTGCCTACCTCATACCCAGTGTCTGCGTACACTGGTGTATGTATGTGTGTGAGTGTGAATGGGTGAGGGGTTCCTTGTTGTAAAGTGCTTTGAGTGTCTCGACGGTGGAAAAGTGCTGTATAAAAATGTGACCTTTTACTAATTATCCTAATTAAGGCACGAGTACTTAATTGAGATATGTAGGACAAAGGGTCCATGAACCCTTGTGACCTCAGAAGGGATTGGTCATTGGTCAGGCTGCATGTCAAATCTGGTTGTTTTTATAATTATGTAGTTTTGGGTCACCTACATAACAAAATACACTAAAATACACTGCACATATTGACGATCAATGTTTCAGTCTCATTACAAGTTTACAATGATGCATCTGCAGTCAGTCAGTGCTAGTGCAGCCTCTGCAGGTCAGGGAGGGCATTCTGGAGGTTCTGAGCTTTCACATGAGGTTTGTCCATAAACTGAGAATGAGACAAACTTGGATGTGTCTCTATCTGCAGGTTAAAGCTCTGGAGACACAGGTTCAGTTGTGGTTGTAGTCAGATTTTCAAGGGCACTAAATGGACTCTTGTGAGATTTAAGTCATGTTGTAATCTTGTTACATCCTCAAAAACATACCTGGAGTTGTGTTTTGTTTTATTCACACGTTTCAATAATCCTTTATATGTATTTAATATGATTCACTTAGGTTCAGGACAAAATAATGTAAAAAAAAAAAAGACAGCAGCACTCACAAGATTGGTGCCCCAATGACAGGAGGAGACCAGATGGACTCTATTAGGTTGGATGTAAATAAAACACCTTATCGCAAAACCAACGCCACTGTTACATATTTGACTGTTCTGTCCCTTGAGAAAATGATAAAAATTGAATCTGGCACCAACGTAAATGCTGAAAACTGGCTAAAATGGTTACAATACACCACTCAAACGTTAATAAATGTAGTTAATATGATTAACTTAGTTTCAGGAGCAGGACCAGGCCTCAACCGCCCTCGCCTCCTCTCCAGCAAATCACAGCTCACTTCTACCAAACCTCAATTTCCCAGAAGCCTATTTGTAGCAGTCTATCCCGGCGACCCAGTTTGTCCCGAATAACTCGAGCCCACCCTCCCAACCCATATCTGTTCACTTCCAGACATAAGACGCCTACGATGGGGGTCCCGTCCTGCTGGGCCATGTGAAGATGGAGACTGAACCCCCACCCTGAGTCTCAACCCAGCCGACCCACCTTGTCTCCATATAATAAACTCTTTTCTCTTCTTGTCTCTTGGTGTGGTCCTTGCTAGTGAATATTAGTCTACCTACGTCACCAAAGCTCAAAATGCTCTATTACACCTTGTGATGTCATGAAGCGTTAGTTTTCAAACTAACTTTTACCTTTATTTCAGAAAATATTGACATTTCCAGTGATGAAATGATCCAAATGATTCCAGTGAAAGTGTGTGGCGTTTAAAAACACAATGGAGCAATTACTGTTTTACCACATGACATCACAAGGTGGAACAGAGTGTTTTCTGTTTGAGAAAAGAACCTAAATCTCCAGGGTTTGTGTGTTAAACATGTGTGAATGAAACAAAACACAACTCCAGGTCTGTTTGTGACGAGGAATCAGAAAATAGCACAATATAAATCTTTTAAACTAACTACAAAATTCTTTTAAAATATACCATAACGCATTTATTGTTTTGATCTTTGCTGAAATTATCTTTATGATCAGTTATTTTAGAAGTTATTTTATCGCGAGAGAATTTCTGTTTATTTGGACCTGAACAGCGGGTACATTTTAAACATGTTTCATTTCACAGATAATTCCAATTTGCAGCGCGACTTTGTTCCACTACAAAACTTTTTCAATTACCTTCTCATTACCGGTGTGCAGTGCCGACGGAATTAGACTGTCTGCTGATTGTTAGTCAAACTCCTCAAGTAACTGTGTGGGTTTCTCTTCATCTCATTTTGCAAGTTTGTCTAAGAGACAAGCAGACAGAGGACCACCCTACCAAGCAACTCAAATCTATGTTTAGTAAATGCTAAAATCATCAGGAAAGCTGCACTGTGTAACTTTCCGGTTGCTTGTTTCGATGGATATGTCATTGCTGTGCCTGGAATGTTCCGCAGTGTGACATTAAACAGCTCTACTTTACATTGATTCCATTACAGGGGGTTTTATAGCTCGAAAATACCTAGAAAAACAAACACTCTGACTGTGAGCGGGGTCGCCTCTCCACAGATCTGACCTGTAACTCGGTCTAGTTTGGTCTCCATGAAGATAGAAAGGATTAAGGCCGTACTGTGGAACATTCCAGACAAAGCAATAACCTCTCCATGGAGAAAAGCATGTGACCGACCCTCCACCAGAAAAGTTACACAATGCACTTTTAATGTCACTGGTTTTATTTATTCAGGACAGACAGTTTTCTTTATTTTTATAGTAAACTAAGACCGTGACACAACCATGGTGCTGCCACGGTGGTCAAAAGTATTGAAAATCAAATCTAATCGATGCTAAAACTAATATTATTGAAGCTTTCCTGAATGTCTTTAGAATGATCTTGAGCTGTATCAGACCCAGTATAAGAGCACAGAGAGTAGCTACCTGGACCACTGAGGGAGTACACACATATAAGACCACATAGTAAACTAGAATAAAGTACTACGCTGCAATGTTGAAAATCACATCTATTGTCGACAGAAAGTGTTTTGTTTTTTTTCTCGAAAAATAAATACAATTCAAGTGTTTGTTAGCCACACCCACTTTGCCCCTTTTCTCGCTCTGATCTTGAACCATCACAGAGGAGCAGCTGCCTGGGTCATTAAAGAGATAGTAATAGAGTATTACACTTCTATGGGCTATTAAGTGCTAACAAATACCATATTCAGATCACTGTATTACCTTTTATTGTTTTATTGTTGTCATGATTTATATGCTGAAAACAACATAAAATGTGAAATTAGCTTTAGTTCAATTTTTGATACCCTGAGTCCCACCTCCCTTTGCTCTCAATGCTAAGTTACCCCCCTTCAGAGTGCTATTACAACACAATCAGTGTGCTTCCCGCCAATGATACTACTCAAAGTGTAATGTCTTGTACCATGGTTTATGTATCTATGAAAAATTGTCATGTGGGAGCATGGATGATGAAGGCTTGTGGGCGGAGCTTTGTACAGAATCTTCCACCTAACATAAGGAGAGTTTGAATAGAGCCCAGGAGAGATCACTAGATTACTGCAACATGCATGCATGACATTTCAAATCTCTTCTGGCATGTTTTGGAAGAGGGAACAATGCAAGCTTGACAAAGTTGTTTTGCATAATATACACTCTTGAATGAAATTCATTGTCTTCTTTTTTCATAATCCTGTTCTTTTTAAAAGTCAAAATAGGTGTTTTTTACCTTGAAGTGTTTCAGAAGGAGACAGCTGCTCCCAAAAACACCACGGTAAAACCACACTATTCAGTCTGTACAAATGATCACAGAGTTGTGTGTCTGCTCACAGGAAGTGTGTGGGTCAGAACAGCCCACTGGCACAGAGGAGGCCTTCCCAAAGAGTCAGAGAGAATGTAGCGTTTCCAGGGACAAAACAGTCTGTACACCACCACAGTGCTCCCTCATCATCATGTGCAATATTTCATATAGAACCAGTGGCAGTGGGGGCCACAGCATGGAACCCGGGGACCCATCTCCAGATGTTAAACTAGTCTTGGTCAGGGCTATCTTACCTGGAGGATTTGGCCTGTTGTCCTCTGGATGTGAGGCGAGTGCTCCACCTCACTGTGGCTTTTAAATAACCTGCCTATTTTATCGATGGATTTACTTGAACCCTGAGAACCCTGCCCCATCATATGTGATTCATATGGCCTTTTGTATGGGCACCAATTGCAAATTCCTTGTTGTTTCCATCCAACAATGTCTGTGGTTGCATGAAATGATGTATCCCTGGCTGTTGTTTCATCCAACACCCTCTGGAATCAGGGAGACAGCACATGGCTGCAGATCCACTTGTCTTTGTGAAAATGTGCCAAAGCGTGTGGATCTGGCTGGTCAGATAAGCCATTTGTACGCTTACACCAAATCCCTAATAATGAAACCTATCATCTTGAGTTTTTGAAAATCCAGCTCTCTCTTTTTCAAATTAACTTAAGCCGGCGTACCTGTAATTATGATTTCCAGTGCCTTCCTCTGAGTGCAATTACCTTTGTTGTTCCCTTAACCCTCCCAGCGCTCCTATTTATTACAGTGGGCTTGTAAATAGCTCGATATTTCACCCCGCATGTGTGCGTGAGGTCCCCGTGGTGAGGCGAGTGGGCGGTCCAGGCTTGTTTTTCATTAGACTAGCGTTAACCCCTGATGCCCCGCCAGTCAACGCGCTCTCGGGCTTGTGTAGGCCAGGCCCACGCTCCCAGCATCCCACTGATTAAAACGTTCTGACTCATTCAAGATGATGGCGCCTATTTGGATCTCGATACACGGAGATGATTGGACCTGGGGGGAGGGAGGCTGAAAATGGGTTGGACAGAGCGCTTTAAGAGACCACGTGGAGACAAAAAAAAGGATAAAACCGAACAGGCAAATCTGACAGAAGGAAATTATAGTAGTAGAGTAAATTATAGTAGTGTTGTAGCTGTACCATTTACTTGTGCAGTACTATATAGTAGAGATGAGACGTGGATAAAAGGAGCTTGATTTCACTAATTCTGTTCAGCTACAGTCTAATGAAGCCAATGGAGGCTAGCAGTTGTATATGGAATCAATTTTGAGCCAAGATTAAAAAAATAAATAAAAATCAAGCAAAACAAATAAAAAATTGATCAGAATACCAAATTAAAAAAGTAAAATAATAAAAACAAATAAAATATAAGATTGCAATCAAATTATTTGTGTAATCATGTAAAAAAGGCCGTCTTTGGTTCTTTTATTTTTGTTCTGCGTCTTTCTCAGTTTTGTTTATGACATTTTTGACACGCTCCTGGACTTTTTGGTTGCAGCTTTGGCACAAACATAACAGGTGGGTTGGATTTTCATGAGTTCATTCCCATTTGCTAATTTATGCTTATTGCAACACAATCAGCGTGCATCCCACTACTTCACTTCAGGCTTGTGAAGTTGTTGTGTACAGTTTTGTGTCATGCTTCATGCTGTCATTTATGGAGCATTGTCATGTGGGAGCATGGGTGTTTTGCGGGCGGAGCATTGGACAGAATCTTTCAGCAAACCACAAGGAGGATTTGAATAGGGCCCTGGAGAGATCACAAAATTACTGAAACACGTATGGATGACTTCTAAAACCTTTTTAGGCATGTTTTCTAGGAAACAATGTTATAACATGGCACACAGCTTTTGCATAATGTCTCTTTAAACACATTTTGGCACTTTAAAAAAAAAAATTCTAGTAGGACGACAGCACCATCTGCTGTCTGACTTCTTAATAACATCGCTGGTGTGAGGAAGGTTGGTTTGCCCCTTCATCTTGGTTGGTGATTGCAAAGACCACAGAGATCCAAACACACTTCTGAGGAGAGCAGCAGAGTGCCGCTGAAACGGTTTGAAATATACAGAGAGGAATAAGAATCTATATGAATATTATATCAGAAGACCCAATGAACCCAATGACGCTCCTCTGTATCAAAGAGCCGTGAGTCTCCTGCTGTGTTTAAGTCCAGAATAGGGATGGAAGTATCAAAGTAGTGCAAATGAGTTACCTGACCAGCCTGCAGCACTCGCTTTGATAAAACGGAGCTGTATCCTGTCTCCCAGAAGGCGTGACTGACAGGTGGACTAACCAATCAGAGACACACAGGTCACAGACACAGACAATCAAAAGCACCAAACTATTGCATATCTCAGGTAAAAGAAGTCATAGATTTTGTTTTGAAGGTTACACGGATTTTTGAGAGATGTTTTCTGCATTTTAGAGACAGGCTAATGAGGGTATCAATACTGTTATGAAATACTCAATTAACATATGCACATTCTAAGGCTAGCTTTCATTTTGCTGCAGCCCCCAGATCAGGAGTGCCTCAATTTGACTCTGTCTACTTTACCACTTACTACTCTGTCTGTCTGTTAGCAAAAATATGCAAAAAACTACTATTTACTACTCATAACTACTACTATTTTTTAGAAAAGATGGACACTGACTCCCAGATGACCCCATTCACTTTTGGGCAAAATCGTTTTTTGGTCATCTGTCATGAATTGTCCGATTGATACTCATTTGCCATTTTATGTATCTATGCGTATTTTCAATTTATTTTCAATGAAGTCATATCATTCATTGCACTGAAGGACACAATGTGAATAAAATATAACTCCATGAATTATGGGTGAAGTGTGAGATTGACTTATAAGCCTTTACACAGTATCCATCTACCATTGTTGCAGGAATATTTACGTGAGAATGAAATAAAGATCTTGCGTCAAATAATTGTCTTTTTGGGGTTTATTCTCTTGCAAGAGAAAGAGCAGATAGAATGGAGTAGATCAGAAAAAGAAGAATGAGAAAGAGTTGTGAGGCAGTGCCACACTCGTTTTCTACAGGCAGATACAAAGGGATGTACACAGATCATCATGAATCATGACATAAAGAAATGAGGGGAGGACTGGACAGTGAGGGGATGTCCCTGAAAAAGGAATGCCAGTTTCGATGGAAAAATATTGACTGAAGCTGGGCCAGATAATTATAACAGAAAATATGTTCAAGACCATGTTAAATGAATTTTGCTACTATACCATCCACCCAACATGATGCTTATATTACTATTATGTTGTATATCATACATAAGCCTGGACAATATACTTACAGATACCGTTAATAGAACTGTTCTGTTCTGTTCTGAGCACAGAATATTCAATACAGACTATATGAAATAAAAAGGATATACAAACAATATATATATATATATGTGTGTGTGTGTGTGTGTGTGTGTGTGTGTGTGAAATAAACCATCAGGAGGTTTGATTTGCCATGAAGCGTTTCAGTGCCGTATGACTGACTTTCAGTGTGTTGCCAGATCTTTGCCATGAGCTGGCACCGGTGCAAAGCCAAACATTGAGCTCAGCCCATTGGGGCGTGGCCAGAGTTGAGCTCCGCCCCACATTTCACCCAGCCCAGAACTGCGGGCTGCAGCCAGGGGCGCTTGTTCACTTTAGACATGCTGGGTTTGTTTCTTCATTGGTTTGCGTGAAACATCCGTGTCAAGTCTTCCGTTTGTCCGTTAGAGCCTATTTGAAGCCCTTTTGTTTGCATTTTATTTATTATTTATTTAGCACCCATCACCCATAAGATTAAAGTAGGAAAAAAATGACCCCCTGAAGTACTTGGTATCGCATCAGTACAAAACACTGTGGTATTATCTATCTCTTCTCCATCACTACTGGACTCGCAGAACAAACACGTGGCTCTGTTCGCACACTGCTCACGTTGGTACATTTGAAGAATTTCTTTATCGTTAGTTCCCTCTGCCATGCTTAAACCGGACACTGGAGATGGAGCTATAATTTAGTTTGGTTTTGTGTGTTTTCCATTAACATTAACATTACATTATTATTAAGTTAGGAAACATGAAATACCCAGGCGACCTAAAGCATGCTTTAAAAAAACTATTACTATCTGAGGAGCCTGGCTGCTGTTATAATAATAATAATGCATCAGTTTTATATAGCGCTTTTCTGGACACTCAAAGACGCTTTTTACAGAGTATTATTCATTCACTCCAGACCCGGTGGTGGTAAACTACTATTGTAGCCACAGCTGCCCTGGGGCAGATTGACGGAAGCGAGGCTGCCAACCTGCGCCATCGGCCCCTCCGACCACCACCAACACTCACGCACACACCACTTTCACACTAGGCAATGTGGGTGATGTGCCTTGCCTAAGGACACTACGACAGTTTTTGCCACTGGTGCCCCACTGTGGCACCTGGAATTCCCAGTGGTCTCCCATCCAAGTACTAACCAGGCCCGGCCCTGCTTAGCTTCTGAGATCTGACGGGATCAGGCTTTGACGAGCCGGTATGGCCTGTTGATGCCTCAGTGATGACCGGATCTCAGCTGACCCCATTAGCTGACCCCTTTACCCTACACCTGCCCCCTCACCTGGCCTGATGACGTTTCAAACTAAATCCACTTTGTACGCATCTAAGTGTATATGGTGTTTTAATCACATTATCTACTGTTCCTAGTCACTTTTTGTCAAGTTTAGTGCTTTCTGGTTCTGCTTTCTGGTCAAAAATGTGTAAACCTTCAGTGTCCCCTGCAATTTCCAGTGGCTGTGTGAATGAAACAAAAAAACACAATTCTGGGTATGTTTGTGATGAGGAAACAACAATATCACAAAGATCAGAAAATTGTGTAATACAGGTACTGCACCTTTTAAGACGACTGGGACAGAGGTAAAATCTTTGTTTATTTCAGATTTCCAGAAAAACATTCGATCTTTACTTAAGCAGATGACGGTTAAACTATGTGGGACAAATGTGATGCTATGAAGCCATTTCGTTTAGCTCATGCTTCAGCACAGACTTCAGTACCATCAGAGCGGACAGCGAGCAGGAGGAGGAGGTGAAAGACAGAGTCACTGTCGATAAATCCATAGCTGCTTTATTACTGCTGTGAACAAAGAGCCGAGCGCCGCATCAGTCACCCCGCAGGCCACAGCCATACACGAGAAAGAAATATATAAACACAACACTACTGTCTGTGTAATCCCTCAATCATCTAGATAAAGTCCATCGCAAAAAAAGGTACAATTCTTTTCTGGTAAAATCAAAGGATGCAATGGAGAAGAGGTGGTTTGAGAGAGGGGTCGAAGATGTTATAGGAAAGACAATACAACTCACACTAGAGGTAAGTAGTACTTACATTTACTTGAGTAACTTTTTACCGGGGTATGCAGTATTACCCTGACTAATTAAGAATAATTTTGTAGCTGCAGCTAAACCATTCAGAAACAGAAGAGCAGCATTATACTTGAAGATGAAGAACAAGTTCTGATCAAACCAAACTTCACCAGCGCGTATCTCCCTCCATTTAATGATCTGGGACACTCCAAGACAAGAAAAGCGCAGAAGAGGCAGATTCCAGAATAAAAAGTAAAAGGCGACAGTCCACGGTGTGTGATATTTCCCACTGCAGCATGTTGTATCTGACAGACCTGCGCTCTCGGCACTCGGAGAAGTTACCGTCTCCTCCGTGAAAGTCTGACTTCGCCCTCAAGCGGGAACTTCCTCCTCTTCAGCGCCTCGTCCCCTCTTGACTTTTAGTGTTCAATAAAACGTCTCCATCTCAAACTTTTCAGCTCAACATCACACACAAAGCGCCAGTCAGGTTTTTTCCTTCTTCCTCACTGCGTGTGGATGGAAATCTCCGAGCGTAACGACGTTTGAGGGGAGAAAGTCGCCGCTGTGCCTTGTGTGTGAAGCAACTGTGGTAGGATCTCTGGCCTGACACAGAGTCGTAGCTCCGTCAACATTTGCTGTCCCTCCTCTGTCATTTGGCCTGAAGACAAAATGCTCCTAATATTATATTAGGTCCTTATGTGCTGCAGATTTTTTAAGGCTGGTCATGAAACTGATACTGTTGCTATTTTTTTGATACCTCGGTACACTGTAGTACCGCCCAAACCTACTTTTCACACTTTCATACTCTTACTTGAGTTGAATTGGTGGATCAGTGATGGCGCAGGATTGAGATGTGCACAGAAGTCAAAACCAAAGTGCCCAAACGAACCAAAACAAACATGGCAACACTGACAGATACTGCAGCTTATTTTAGCACTTTGTACATTTGGGAACTTGGAAAATGATTTTCTCGATGGAACAAAATGGAACAAATGTTTTCGGCTGGTTCCGCTGTTGTGACACTTGTTTGAATCCAGACTCATCCAGGCTGCTTTTGTTTGTTTGTATTGTGATTTTCATGTATTTCTTATTCTGTGAAGCACTTACTTTGTATACGATTGTGCTGTACAAATAAACTTCCCTTGCCTAAAACTCACTTTGGAGTGACAGACATATATCATTTTGGTCTAAGCCAGGTTGAGATGCACAGTTGAGGTGTGCAAAAATATTTAAATATCAATGTATTGTATCGTTCAATGTGATGATACAGTATCAATATCGTGGGCTGCTTTATTGCTACTTTACCAAGAGTATTTTTTGGTATATTTTACAAAATAATTTTGTTCCTTCGCTGCAATTTTGTTCATTTAGTTTAGTTTCATTAGCAGGGACCACGTCAACAACACATGTGGGAAGCAAAAAGAGTTTATTATATGGAGACGAGGCGGGTCGAGACGAGACTCAGGGTGGGGGTTCAGTCTCAATCTTCACATGGCCCAGCAGGAGCGGGACCCCCCTCGTAGGCATCTTATATCTGGAAGTGAACAAATCAGGGTTGGGAGGGTGGGGTCGAGTTATTCGGGACAAACTGGGTTGCTGGGATAGACTGCTACAAATAGGCTTCTGGGAAATTGAGGTGTGGTAGAAGTGAGCTGTGATTCGCTGGAGAGGAGGCGAGGACGGTTGAGGCGTGGTCCTGCTCCTGAAGTTAATCATGTTAACTACATTTATTTGTTTATTTATCAGGGACAATGCACATAAAAATATTGAGGAAAATGGCTAATTTCCTCCTTCAGTCCCTCAACAGGTCATACATGGTGATACATAAAATGTATATTAATGCAATCATTCACCCTGTCATCAATTATCAATAAATAAAACCAGTCCCATTCAGTCTCAGTCACCATGTGCACTATTTACCTATTTAAAGTTCATATTGTGTACAGGTTTGTTTCATTAAAAACCGTTGTTTGGTCAGGGGTGTAAACATTTCATAAATTGTACATGATATAATTTCATGTGTGAGGCTGTTCCAGAGGCTTATGGCTCTGTAGGAGAATAATGACTGACCAAAAGAGGTTCTGTGTCTTAGAACACTGCAGACTCCTCTGGCTGTGGACCGCATGGCTCTGCAGGTCGTCTCTGAAGTGAGCACCACAAGCTTTCTCTTTCAAATTTAGAGGAAGGAAACTTGTAACACATTCGACATTTTCACTGTTTTGATGAGCGAAATGGGTGTGTTTCGTATTCACTTTGCACAAGAAGTGGTTTAACAAGCACTTAGTATCACAGAGTTAGCCATTATATTGTTATGTTTTATTGGACCATACTGAATCAATTAGAAATATATTGTATTGAATCATAACAAATCAATAGCTCACTGTGTCGCGATACGTATCAAAGCGTGGCCTAAGCATTGAGGTGTGTATCATATTGGAAACTTCTTAATGATACCCAGCTCTAATGGACAGTTTCATAGCAATTTGGTGGTTTTGTAATTACAGACCTCTCTAATTTGCCTAGGAGGATTCTAAAGCTCTATAAAGGCCTAAATTTCAGCTCCCCTATGCTTCAGAACTTCTTGCATACTTGCGAATCATATTCACTTTGTCCAGTTGACGTCATTTTGCCTTCTTTTGCTATAGTCCTACCTACTGTACTGCAAAAGTACATCAGCAAAATGGAGTAACAAAACAAAACAAAAACGTTGCGTGTGCTTATACTAATTTGCCAGTTTAAGAGGTTGTTAAGGGGTATTGTTTTTTTATTTTTTATTATTATTACAGGGAGAAAGGTATGACATACTTTATTGTTATTTGGTCCATTGCGAACATGTTCCAGTTTCAGTGTGTGCAGAGCAGATTCAATTAGGCTGATTATTCTTGCTGGATTGTTTGTTGTTCCAAAGTTAAGTGGACATGCAATTTCAGTTTTAGTGTTTTTATTTATTTATTTTCATGATGGTAATGGAGTGCATGCTAAAAGGGCCGGGAATCCAAGGGTCATCACATTTTCATTCAATAGACGATACTTGACAGAACCAGTAATATCACATGGCTGTACTGTGACCATTTACATAGACCCTACATCCGACTCTACCATATTTAACTATTTTAAACAAAGGCATTTTTGCAACATATTTTGTCTCATCCATAAAGGTGCACAGTGTAACATTTCTGTTGGAGGGTACGCCACCTGCTTGTCTCCATGTAGATGTTGTTACTTTCTCTAGAATAGCATTAAACGTATATATATTTTTCCATTAAGTTGCTCAAAATACCTTGAAAAACTTGCAGTCATTAGTAGGTTTAGCTATAACCTCAAATTGGACTTTGCTTGTCGCCATGGAGATACAATATATTGCTGAAAGTATTGGCTCACCTGTCTTGACTCACATATGAACTTAAGTAACATCCCATTCTTTATCCATAGCATTCAATATGACGTTGGTCCAGGCTTTGCAGCTATAACAGCTTCAACTCTCCTGGGAAGGCTGTTCACAAGGTTTAGGAGTGTGTTCATGGGAATTTTCCACTCTTTCAGAAGCGCATTTGTGAGGTCACACACTGATGTTGGACGTGAAGGCCTGGCTCTCAGTCTCCGCCTTAAGGTTATGTTCAGACTGCAGCCTAAAGTGACCCAAATCCGATTTTTGTCGGCCCTATGCGACCAGTATCTGATCTTTAATGACAGTCTGAACGACACAGATCAGACTTTTTCAAATGCGAACCTGGCTACTTGGATATGTGCTCTTAAAACTGATACTTATACGATCTTTTGACTTCAGTCTTAACGGCCAGGTCACATTCATCCAACCTAGCATTCCTTTATATGTACTGTACTGTCACTGATCCACAAAACACCATGGTGAAAAACCTGGTCCTTCTCCTTCTCAATCTCCTCCTTAAAACAAATAAGCTGTACATGTTCTGGCTCTGGTACCACAGCAATGTTAAAATCTCCAGGCGCTCAGTGCTAGCACCCATGCTTCTGTAAACACTGAGCACGCTCACTTGTGTGATGTTGTTGTCTCCTCCAATGCGCATGCTGGACATTTCTGGGGCGTTTAACGTTCACACTGGAGATCACATACAAGTCACATTTAATTGGAAATGTGAACGGAAATCCACAAAAATCCAAATTGAGCAATAAGCCCTGCAGTCCGAACATTGCCTTATTCATCCCAAAGGTGTTCTATCAGGTTGCAGTCAAGTTCATCCACACCAAATTCTCTCATCCATGTCTTATGGACCTTGCTTTGTGCACTAGTCACAATCATGTTGAAGAGCAAGGGACCATCTCCAAACTGTTCCACAAAGTTGGGACATGGAATTGTCCAAAACCTCTTGGTTTGCTGAAGCATTCAGAGTTCCTTTCACTGGAACGAAGGGGTCAAGCCCAGCTCCTGAAAAACAAGCCCACACCATAATCCCCATCCACTAAACTTGTTGAGCTGCTGCAACTTTGGGGGTTGATTTCTATTGGCTATTCGTGCTAGCCATTAGTTAATAAAAATGCATCCATTATAGTGATGTGACATGAGTTTGGAGTTTCACAGTATGGCATTAAACCTTTCTATCTTCATGGAGGCAAAACCAGACCAAGTTACAGGTCAGATCTGTGGAGGGGTGACCCTGCTCACAGTCTGAATACCTGTTTTTCTAGTATTTTTTAACTATAAAACCACCTGTAATTGAATAACTGTAAGGTAGAGGTGTTTAATGCGATGCTGTGGAACATTCCAGGCAGAGCAATGACCATGGAAACAAGCAGATGATGGTTCCAGTGTATATATAACATCAGTGGTCAGATCCGGATCTCATTTCTTAAAAGAATCAAATCTTTTTCTTTCTAATTTTAACACTGCTGAAGCAACACAAAATCAGCACAGATGTGGAGCAGGCAACACCAGTGAGAGCTTTTGTACACACAAAAACACACACACATAAAAACTACATATTTGGCATCATAACAACCGCTTTTTAATGATCATTAATGGAGTGAATGTTGATTCAGATTACGCATCATTTCAAAGAGTCACACTGTCACAGTTTGAAGCATTTTAAACTGATCTCAGACTTGGTAATGTCTCTGTGATTAGTTTGTAGATAAAATGAGTTGTTGTCATATAAATGAATAGTAAAAGAGCCAGTAGGGTGGTTCATAAAATTATCTTTCACTGAATTTTGCCAGATTGATTTTTGCCTTGTTCCAGCTGATATTATTAGCATTTGCTAAGCATTTGTACCAAAAAGTCAGTTGCTGCACATTTAGGGGTGGCACACGTTTTCACAATTTTGAAATTGTTAAAGGGACAGTTTGGAATTTTGGACACAGGCCTCATTCCCTCATGTGCCAGAGTGTTGGAGATGTGTGGAGACACTTTTTTAAATATTCCATCCAGTCCTTGTATTTGCAGAGGTTGCTGGTGCTAGGCTAGTGCATGTCAATGACCACAGTTGTCCTGCCACTAAAAACAGTCTTACCCACTCCACAGACCCGAGGAAAACTATTAGAACTTCAAACTGTCCATGTGATTGTCTGTGTCAATCTGTGTGAAATGAAGACCAAAAGCAATTTTTGGTCAGTGTTTTTCAAAAACACAGCGATAAAGTATCAAAGAGAACAAAGTCATCATACATGAAATATAGTGTTTGAACTGTTCTAATGTGTTGCATAAGTACTTATATATATGTAGCATAAGTACAGGGAGACTGGGAGAGATTATTAATGAGCATACTTCCCTTTATATTGTTCACCAGAGCCAGTCTTGTGAACAGCTCTTTGGAATGTACAGATCCAAAAGATTCAGATCCCATAAAAGAGCTGACAGTCCCTTCTCACCTTCTGGGTCGTCTTTGTTGCTGTTTGTCTATCCTACTTGTAAAGGTAAGTTATTCAGAGGTGCGCTATATAACTTTTTGGTGGAGGGTCCGTCACCTGCTTGTTTCTATGGATATGTCATTGCTTTGCCTGAAGTGTTCCACAGTAGCTCTACATTACATTGAATCAATTACAGGTGGTTTTATAGCTCAAAAATATCAAAAATAAATCAAGAATTCAGACTGTGATGGTCACCTCTCCACAGATCTGACCTAACCCTATAGGGTAGGGTTAGGGGTTGGTCTCCATGAAAATATAAAGGTTTAATGCCATACTGGAGAAAAGTATATTAGTTTAACTTCCATTGTTGGCGTACTTGGAACTTCACCTCTGCTTATCAAGACATTATGCACCAGTGCTTTGTATTCATGCACCCGGGCGTATCCCAGGTGGCGCTGTTGGTGTCGTCTTTTAGTCTTGTCAATCTATACATTTAAATGCAGCCCACCACTCGGTATGCCACGCACAGAAAACATCTCCCTTCCACCTGCTGAAATACATGAGTTTATCAGCGCTCTGACGGTGTTTGAGTCTCGGCTCAGATCAATAGTGAGCGCACAGGATGTATGCTCAAGTGGATCAGCAGCGGGGGTGAAACTACCGAGGCTCAAAGTCTGTAAAGGTTTTGGAGAAGAGCTTCTACAAAAACGGAATGGCTTTTGTTACAAATACATTTTGGTGCAGAAAGGCTGGACAAATATATAAAAGAATATCCAACCTAACCCAAACCCTTAACCCTAACCCAAACCCTACCTTAATCCTAACCACTAACCCTACCCTAAACTCAATCCTAAACCCTAACCCTACCCCTAATCCTTAACCCTAATCAGAATCAGAATCAGAATTACTTTTATTCATCCCCGAGGGGAAATTTTCTTCGTTACAGATGCAACCGACCAAGAGCATGTACATCGAACAAGTTACAAAATAAGCTAAATACAATAAGATAAAAGATAAAATAGCTCTCTCTGGTAATTATTTACATCAGTGACATATTTATGACTATATACATGTGTGAGCCGGGAATAGGATGAAAATCATAACCCTATCTTAATCCTAACCCTACCCTAAACCCAATCCTAACCCTACCCTAACCCCTAACCATCCCTTAATCCTAACCCCTAACCCTACCCCTACCTTAATCCCAGTCCTAACCCTAACCTTACTCCAAGTTGGGAACACATCCCATGTTCAGATGGTAGTAAAAATATCAAATGACTTGTTTGAATGTATAAATACAACAGTTCTATCACAAATCTCACTCCCTCGCACTATTTAACAGATAACCCCATGTCCTACCAATCATCATATCATTGTTGCACGGTCTTCCTATGTATGACCTCTGAGATGTTATATTTTATTACTTATTTTTCTATTTATTTTGATGTGTACATATACAGTACTGTGCAGAAGTTACAGGCAGGTGTGGAAAAAATGCTGTAAATTAGGAATGGCTTAAAAAATGGATGTGTTCATTTATTTTCATCAGTCAGTTACTTTACAGGGGACAGGGGTGTTCAGATGCACATTTTTACTATGGTCATTTTACTGTTTTATTATGAAATGTTGAACTTTTGTATTTCCTGCATTATTCTGTGTTTAATACATGTTTGTGTGTCTTGTTAGTCCAGGGACAACATATTAAAATTAGTTGTGAGAACTAAAATCTGGTACTAGGCATATTTTCTTTTGTGATTAATGTTGATGTACATGGTCCCTGTCAAATAAATAAAAGAAAGAAAGAAAGAATCAACAAAATGCAGTGAATCAACAAAAGAGAAATCTAAATCAGATCAATATTTGGTGTGAGCTTTGCTTTCAGAAGAGCATCAGTTCTGGAACTGGGCTGGTCGCTGTTCCAAACATGTTGAAGAACTAAGCCCAGATCTTGTGTGGATGGAGCTTCCTCACATCCTTCTGTCTCTTCATGGAATCCCAGACACACTCCATGATGTTGAGGTCAGGGCTCTGTGGGGGCCAGACCATCACCAACACAACTTCTTCTTTACACTGAAGATAGTTCTTAATGACTGGCTTTTTTTTTTTTTTGTTCACTCATTTTGCATTTTGTAAATTGATAAAAAAAAAAAAAAAAATCAGTATTTATATTTTTGAAAGCATTCTTTGTTATGTCTCTTGGTATCTTTTTGCTACTAATTGCTATTATTACCATTTATAGTTTTTACTCTTTTTTTATGATATTATATTGTGATGTGTGAGCTACTGTGTCCAAATAATTTTCCTTGTGGCTCAATAAAGTTTGTCTAAGTCTTTTATCTAGGCCTATGTGAAGTGTGCCCTGCCTTGGATCATCTATTGTACATTTGAACACAGAGAAAAAGGTGAACTAGCACCTGCTCATTAGCGGCTAAATCAAAGACACTAACGGTGACAGCTTTGATCCCCGTGATGATAGGACTGTAGCAGCGCTCTCTCTTTATTGCATCATGTTTAAGAATTACCAGAGCTTCCCCCTGCAGCTCCCTTTTGAAAATATACTGTCAGGGAACAGGCCCAAAGGTGCATTTTTTTCTTCTCTTCACTTTTATTTATTTATTTGTTGAAATAAGATGGTCATGGTCAATGGTCACATTTTTCTATAGCTCTTTTCCACCTTCAAGGTACTCAAAGCACTTTCCAATAAGGAACCGCTCACCCATTCACACACCCCAATGTACACAGACACTAGGGGCAAGGTGGGTTATGTGTCTTGCCCAAGGACACGATGACAGCATTTATCTGTGGGAGCGGGAATCACACCGCAAACCTGTGGGTTAGTGGATCTGACCGCTCACCAATGATGTTTTGGTCACAGTCATATTTTTCTATAGCTCTGTTCCACCTTCAACAAGCTCAAAGCACTTTACAATAAGGAACCACTCGCCTATTCACACACACTCATACACCAGTGTACACAGACACTGAGGGTGAGGTGGGTTAAGTGTCTTGCCCAAGGACATAGCAACAGCATTCATCTGTAGGAGCTGGAATCACACCACCAAATTGTGGGTCAGTGGACACACACACTACCAACTGAGCTATTGTGAGTTTGTTCTGAGTATCTGTTTTCTTCTTTTCAAATCGAAAATACCATCATAATAATAAAGGCAAACAATTAAAAGACAATTATGATCATGATGAGAAAAAATGAAATAAAAAAGGTAAAGAAGAAGAAGAAAAAGAAAGAAGAAAATTATTGAAAATGAATTGCAGTATTCCATAAATTAACCACATTTCTGTTCAAATGTTTCTTCACTGCCTTTAGTTTCTTTTCCAGTATAAGAAATCGCTGAGATATTGAAGGAACTGCAGATTTCCAGAGAAGCAAAATTGTGTGTCTAGCTATAAGCGATGTAAAAACTAAAACATACATATTTAACCATCACAGGGTACTCAGTTCTGCTTCAATGTTTGCATGAATCCTTAGAACAGGTCCGGCGATAATTTGTGGACTACCTGCGACGCAACAATCCTTGGAAATTTCAAACCCTGTATTACCTGAGGCTCGGAGGCAAAGTACTTTCCCAGAGGATTAGAGTCTATTTAGCGTAAAGTGTACCACAGTGTTGCGTAACATTAAGGGCAACACTGAAATGAATACATCGACTCCGCCCCACGTATGCAGTAAATTCACTCGTTCCACTCTCCGGTTTATTTGTGTGCTTTGGGCCCGTGTGGCTCCTCCATCTCCACCGTCTCTCCTCCGTCTCTTCTGTCTCCTCTGGGCTGCACACATCTGATTAGGTTTGATGAAGTCTGGATGAAGAGGGGGAAGTGGAGCACAAGGACATTTGCATTGAGTCCCCGGAGTTCCACGGCGCCGCTCGGAATCCTAAATAAAAGGCGGCATCCTCGCATAAACGAAATCTACTCCGAGCTCTCCAACGCTGCTGTTTATTCGTCGCAATAATTACAGATGTAAAATAGATTGCGTAGAACAACTGATTTGAATATGGAGGATTTTCAACTCAATGGGGCTCTTGATGTGATGGTGTAAATATTGTTGTTTTTGAGTCCATCTGAAATTATGCAGCCCTTTCTCGTGTGTAGAGTTTGTTTGGAAGCATTGATTGAATTGGAAATGATCAAGACTCTTCACTTGTTCTACACATGGCATGGCAAGGGTGGAAAATGTACAGTACATGATTGCAATATGGGAATACAGGGCCTGAACTCAACATTTGATTGGCCCAGAACAGCGGTCACGGGCCTATATACACTACTCTGTCAAAAAAAAAGTGGCCACCTGGATTTAACTAAGCAAATAGGTACGAGGTTGCTGGAGTTGGTCAGGTCCAGGTTCAGCAGCAGTGTGTGCTCAAAGAATGAGCTCAGCTGAACCTGAATATACTGAATGACCAGGTTATTTGATCAATGAATTTCTTCTTCCCTGATGTCACGGGCATGTTCCTAGGAATTGTGAAAGCGTCGTTCAGGGAGCAGGAGACATCATTTTCACACATGGATCAGCCACCACAGAGTCCAGACCTTAACCCCAGTGAGAATCTTTGGGATGTGCTGGAGAAGGCTCAGACTTGACCATCATCAATGCAAGATCTTGGTGAATAATTAATGACATGGGATGGAAATAAATCTTGTGACATCGCAGAGGCTTACTGAAACAATTCCACAGCGGATGCATTCATAAATAAATAATTCATTGCTGAACCTTGACCTGACCAACTGCAGCAACCCCGTACCTGTTTGCTTAGTTAAATCCAGGTGGTATTCAATTCAATTCAATTTTATTTATGTAGCCCAGAATCACAACAAGAGTTGCCCCAATGGGCTTCACAGTGAATAAACATGGAAACATAATCTGACATAGACATCAGCAAACACATTGTTCCATCCTCAGTCTCTCGATGAACAACGCGATCCTTCGTGCCAGAGAGCAAAAAACCCACGGGTGCAGTATGGGAAAATTCTCTCCCCACCTTCGGACCTGAGAGCTTTGAGGTAACCAGTCAGTTTTTAAAGAGCAGAGTTTTCGACGGACAGGCAGTAGTGGTGTTTTTTGTTTTGTTTTTTTGGCCAGGCAGTGTATTATGCTAGGTTGTAATTGCAAATAAGAATTGCTTCTCAATCTGCCTACATCGATAGAAAAAGTTCAAAGTAAAAAAAACATGAAAAAATTTTACCTTTCTTCCATTAAAGCAAAATTTGTCTTGTCAGTACCGATATATAAGCAGCACAAAATGTGTCAGCTGTGTACTGTCTGAATGTAATTTAAACCATTTATTGTCTGAGAACTAGTGCACATTAGCGTGCTACCAGGCTGTGTCCCTAGTGCTTTTAAACAGGCTATTATTCAGCCTCTGCTTAAAGAACACAGTTTGGATTCTGAAATTCTGTCAAACTACAGGCCAAGTTCTAAGCTGCCTTTTTGTCAAATGTGTTGGAAAAATTCGTCTATGTGCAAATTCATCTTTTTTTTTAGGAAAATTCTCTTTTCTCTCATTCATCTTTGAAAATGTTCAGTTGTCACAGTACTGAAACTGCACTTTTAAAAGTTTTTAATGAACTTATTTTGACTGTTGACTGACTGGTTCCTCCACTGTGTTAATGCTTTTAGATTTAGCTGCAGCATTTGACACTGTGGATCACCGAATATTGATTTGGTCTTGAGAACTATTCTGGCATCAGTGGTGTGGCTCTAAAGTGATCCTGATCATCCATTTTCTGTTCAGTTAGGCCCTCTTAGTTCATACGTGGCCCAACTGTTTTCTTTGTTCATGCTGTACCATGGGTTGATTTCTTAAAAAAAAACCAAAAAAAAAACCAACACACTTCTTTTCATTGTTTTGCTGACGATGACCTGCCCTTAAAACCCTGCACATATAGCACCCAAACTCTCTTCAGTTGCCTTCAGGATATAAAGAACTGAATGATTCTAAACTTCTTAAAGCTAAATTAATCTAAAACAGAAATTGTGGTCTTTAGTGATTTATTTGATTCCAAAACTTCTCTAGGATCCCTGAGCTGCTATAGCCATCAGTCTGGCAAAAATCTTTAATCGGACTATTGGAACTCCCTGTGCTGTGACTATGACTTGACTATTTGTTGTCAAGTTGTTGCTGTTATTGTATTACCATGACTGCAAATCTCTGCCTCTGAAAGTTGTGAAAAGTGCATATAAACTCATCATGGTGAATAAGTAATGTAAGGTAAGTGAGGGATAACACTGGACAACTAGAAACATTTTGAAATAAACTAGTTCTGTTTTTCAAATTAATATCAGCCAACACAAAACTGTCTCTGCTCCAACGTGAGCACTCCCTTCCTAGAATACACTTAGCACACAGGAGTGATCCCATTAGCGGGGCCCACACACAGCGACCTAATGCAGTAATTGGATGAGTCTGTGGTGCACCGGGAGAGTGTCATGTCCGCTTCACCGGGGAGGCCTCACGCCGCTCCATCACTCACAAACGCAGCGCTGTGGGAGATGCGCTCACATTTACAACGATTACAGAGACCCTCAACGCAACACAAGGTCATTCGTTCAGAGGGTTTTGCAGTAAAACTATTTCCAGTGAGTGTCAGAACCAGTACTATCAATAGTGAGGTGAAGTCAACTACAGTGTGCAAGTGACTGAACTGAAAACCTCTGGGTAAATGGGCAAAAGCTGTACCAGTGACATTTTAACCATCACATCAGTAGTGTTAGTGTTTCCGTTAGTTCTATTATTGTTGCCGTTAGTTCTATTATATTTTATTAATTCTGAAGTCTGTGTAAAAAACATTCAACTAAAACAGAAATTCAGACCATTTCCCAATAAAAACATTTACAGTTTGATTCTGTGGAGGATGAATAATTAGTACGTGTACAGAATTTTCCAAAGGGTTAGACTTAAGTTTAACCTGATAACACCTAATTTGGTCTGTGCACAACGGTAACACATACCCAAGTGCCAAAGCTAAAAGAAAATCTTAGACCCCACATGCTTGTGTGATACATCATTTTAAAGCTTGGACCTTCTAGTTTCTGTAGATATGCATATGAAGACTGTGAGTGCAGGCTAAGTTACAGTACAGACATTCAAAAATGTCTAAAAATTGAATTTTTTTGCCTCAGAAAAAAATACAAAATAATAAAGGCTGTAACTTGGGCAAACTTCATCCTAGACATTGGGGGCTCACTACACCCACTGCTGAACTTGTTGGCAATAACTGTGTAAAATGTCAGACCTCTAGGCATAAGGGTTTGGATGCTGTGACCCTTTTTGTAAAAATATGTCAATTCGCACAAGTGTCCAAATATGTACCAGATGTTCCAAACTGTAATAAGATGTAATGTATAATAAATAAATCTTCTTCTGAACTTTAGGCATGTTTTCTTAAGATAAAAAACTAAAACAAGCCAAAAAATTTCTCTCCAGATGCCTCTGGTGCCTCCACCAGTGTCTGTGCGTAAGAGCAGGTCAGAGGCTGTCCTCTAGGCCGTTGCGCGCTGATTTCCTCTCTCACTACAGCACCTCTGCCCCACATGGGGCCCACCGCCGAAATCGTCTTTTCATAGGCTACTCAAATCTGTCAATCATTTCCTGAAAGAACCAATGACTGAAGAGCTTTTGCTGTGGACCTGTCCCTCGGTCATGCGCAATACGCCGCTAACTGGCTTTGGGTCCCCGAGCTGTAGCGCGCAGCCCCGAAGGTGCACCGAAGCCTGGATACGCTTGTTTTGTAGCTAAGAGTGTGGAGAAAACAAACATACCCCACACTGCTAACAGGAGCTAGGCACTTAGCTATGCTAAGGACCAAGAGCGAGAGTAGTAGAGAGATGAGTCGCTCATCCATTCAGACAAACACAGACTTTCTGGATTATTTCTCCACATGGACTTATTTTATGAAAAAAAAAAAAAAAAGGATATTCTTTTTCTGTGGATTGTTACGGACTAATTGAGCACAGCTATTCCTGGACTGGACCCGTTTCAGACCGACAGAACCGGCTCAAAGGTAAGAAATACGCAAATATAAATTATGGCTCTTTGGGCTGTGTGGCATAAAATGAATGATATGGTTGTTTTACTAAGGTATTAAGCTTTCAAACGATGTATAGCATGTCAATAGTGGAAAAATAAGTATGGTGAATATCTGGCTTGACTTTTTAATGTTGTGTAATCGCCCGCCGGCGGGTGGGTGGGTGGCAAGTTTAAAGGAACTGTGTGTAAGATTGTTGAAATAAATACATAATATAATGACTAGTTGTGTCCGTGGAGATAAATATTAAGGTGGTATTTCAAATCATGGTAAAACATAAGGTTTCGGATGACCTCGAATAGAACCCTGTGTTAGGTTTTAGCATCCAAAAGATGATTTAGGAAGAAATTTGGAAGAAAAAGGGGATGTTTTTTAGAGGTTGCTCAAGCTGCATGAAGTTTCCTGGAAATTGACTCATTTTGCGGTTTCAGATAACTTTTATAGACTTTCTAAGTAATTTTTATGCAAGTTTCAGTTTGTGTTTGCAGAATAAAATGACAAATTATTCAAATACGCCTTATTTATTTGGTTCACTATGTTATAGTTTAGCCTCTTGAGACCCGTGCTTCCGTCTGGTGTGCATTTTTGTATTTTTTCTTGCTATTTGGGATAAGTAGGGCCTAATAAGTATAATAACTAAACTGTTTTTATATAGGAAGTAGTTTTTGTGAAAAATGATGTCCTTGTGTGAGGACAATGGGTTGATCTTACTCTCTGACACAAATAGACACCATTGGGTAAAAATGTAAAAACATTAAAATGCAGATAAAATGCAATCAGCTGTTTATTTCAGTAGTTTCAGTAGTACTTTCTGCAGTAGAAGTTCTTTGTTCATTTTCCTGCCTTTTCTTTTTTTTTTTTTTTCATTGAAATTGGTGTAATATGGTGACATCACCACAAGATTGCACAGGCAGTGTTCCACACTGTGACTACAGGTGAATAAGAGGTGAAAGTTAAAAAAAAAATGAATATGGTGCTAAGAGGCAAAAGTGTAATATCCTTGCATGAGGACACAATGTCTCAAGAGGATAGAGCAATTTTCAAGTGTCTTGAGCAACCCCTGAATATTAATTAATTTGCATAAAATTTTGACCCAAATATTTTTGATATATATTCCAGATATGGAACCAAATGTAGTCTAATCTAGAGAATCTAAATCAAAAAAGAAATTGGACCACCCTAATAAATATGTTCTGTGCCATACTGTGGAACCCTTCAGGCAGAACTAGAAGGTTTCTGACCTTCTGCCAGAAAAGTGACAGCGTGTACCTCTTCTGTTAAAACAACTGAACCAAAGCATAACATCTCCATGGAGACAAGCAGATAGCAGAAACCTTCACCAAAGTTCCCCAATGCCACTTTAATCTATTTATCGCATTTTATCGGTCTTGACTTGGTGCAGAGTTTCCTCTCTTCCGCGGGTTCTTCTGATGCTGTATAATTGCCAGCACAGCGCACAAGGTCGCGCTGGTACTGGAGATAAGGACGCATTATTTACAGAGCACTCAGATGTGGAGGAGTCAGGGGCCGGACCAGACTGGGGGAGGCACTTTGTGATATACAGATCTGTAAAAGAAGCGTACCTTGAGCTCAGCGGTCCATAAAATCCACTGTGAAACGGTAAATACTCATAAAGCGCTCATGATTAGCAAGATCGTTTGCTGTGCTGTGTAAACAAATGGAGAGACACGAAAGAAAGGTCACGAGAAATTTGGTTAAGATTGTCCTATAATTAAGGAAAACACAAAGAGCGGTTAAGGTGTCAGCACCTCCAATGGATAGAAAAATGACACAATGCTGCCGAATCCAACGTGTATCACAGATTAAGGAGATTGAAGTGAAATTGAAAGGATGTAAGTACAGAGTACGGGTGTATGCTGGTGGCGGGGAAGAAGGGTTTTTGGCAATGGAGCCTATTCACACTTATGACAAACATGCGAATGACGACTTCCGATGGGTTCTGGTTGCAGTCGTAACTATGACAAAATCTAGGAAAACTAAGAAAGTTTTCTTCATCTAGATGTCATTCTATTATTTCTTTTTTCCTTTTATAAATTCCCTATTCTTTTGTGAGGATTTCTGAATTACGTATTATACAGAATAACACAAATTTGATAATTACCGTTGTTAATGTGTTATTTTGAACTTTGTACAGTAATACATGGATAATGGTTTTGTTTTAAGGGCATCTAACTGTATCAACTGGATCAGGACCTTTTGTTTTATTATCAACATGGAATTATGAGTAGCAAAAATATATGGAGCCAAAATAAAAACCATTTCATTATGAAGTAAACTTTATTAGAGTTGGACAATTTTAAATAAGCAAAAGTTTCAACAACTTAAAATAAAATGTGTATGTGTGTAAGAGAAAAAAAACACATGAAAAAACAAATAAAAAAACAAAACAAAAATGCACTATTAATTTCATGTGTATAGGTATGAATGTGCACATACTATTATTATTATTATTATTATTATTATTATTATTATTATTATTATATTATTATTATTATTATTATTATTATTATTATTATTATTATTATTATTATTATTATTAATTTTGTTTTTATTTACTTATTTTTTTGTTCACTTGGATTACCATAAACTCAGAATTAGGGATTAAAAAAAAAATAGGGAAAAAATGTAATTTAGTTTGTTGTAATGTACAAATTAAATATTGATAGCAACAAAAGGCATCTAAATGTACACCACCTAAGGCTTGCCCTCTTATATCAACTGTTCTTGCAAAAACAAGTAGCTCTCCGACATTTTTGTTTCTTAAAGGTAACTCATTGGATGCAAAAGGTCGGTCTAAATTAATTTAAAAAAGAAAAAAAAAATAGATGTGATTGTAGCGTTCTGTTATGTTTGACAGATCAACAGCTCCAACCAGTGACGTCGAAGCTGCAATTAGAATCCCGTCTCTCATGGAAAGCTTTGGCAGGCTGTGGAGACGCTGCTGCTGAATCCACGGTTTTATCACATGCCCAGTGTACGTACAGTAACTACACTGGAAGTCGTCATCCACATGTTTCCAGACGTCTTCCCGTAAGCGTGAATGGAGCCTATACGTCATCTAAAAAACAAGATCGCTCAAACATGCACGAATCGCTCCAAATACAACTTCAAGATGGTGAATAGAAAGAGGAAACAAGTATGACACGGTCTTTGATTATGCAATTTGTAGGTCTTCTTTAAAGGTGCACAAACTCGTGTAACTTCTCCAGTGGAAGACATGCCACCTGCTTGTCTCCATGGAGATGTTTCTGTTTTATCTAGAGCAGTATTTCTTATATAGTGGTACAACTGGGGCTACATGGGGCCCTCAGCAGTTTGACTATTTATTTTAAGACTGTTCTTTGTGTGTCTTTGTCCTCCTTTTTGGTAAATCAGTTTTTAGTACAGCCTTATCCTTGTTCATAGGCTTATTTTAGGCTTGGTTTAGTTGTAAAACTCTGATTAAGACCTGATAAAGTTTGGATTTTAACTTGAGGGAACTTGGAAAGTAAAATTTTATGTTTACACTCCACCCACAGCCGCATTTCTTATAGATCTGCAAAACTGGGCAGTAGCTTTCCTGTGCTCCGTTCTCTCAAATGTTGTCTCCAGCTCTGTACATGAAGTTAGGAGATAAATGGGAGCTGGTCAAGTCGCTAGTGTTGCCTCTGGTGTGAGCGTGGTGTGAGTAGTGAGTCTGGACATAGAGGGAACAGTGTGATTGGTCTATCAGGTATCCACACTTTAAACTTGGCCCCTGGTGTCAGACGATTGTAATCTGACATGCCTGGATGTAATGAGGACAGTCTTTCGTGATGTCACCAACTATGAGGAATAACAGAGGCCAGAGAAGAGAGCACAAACTGATTTAATTTTTGACCTGAAAGCTGCAAATATTCACATTTTGCACAAAAATTGCCAAAAGGAATGACTGGAATCAGTAGATAATGCCACTAAAATGCCAGGTACACAATTTTAAAAAAGGATCACTATGTAACTTTTTTGGAGATGTTATAGCTTTGTCTAGACTAATGTTCCACAGTATGGCATTGAATTTATCTATTAATATTTAAGAAAGGAACTGCTATATTCAGATGCAATTTATTCCTTTCCGTAAACAGCTCTGGGAAAAAAAAAAAAAGAGACCGCTGCATTCTTATTTTCTGAAATCATCATCTCTACATGTGTGACGGTCGTTCCATTCCAGCGTCTGTGAAATTCAACACAAACACACCTCATTCTGCTTCATGAGGCACTGATGAGGAGATCACCTGAACCAAACCTGATTTAAGGAGGAAACGGAGAAAAACCACTGCTGTGTTCATCATTATTATTATTCCACCAAATATTGATTTCTGAACTCTTCCTAAGACATTAGTATTGTGTTGTTTTAAAATTAATATGATCTTGTTTTCTTTGCTTTATTATTATTAAGTCTGAAAACATTAAATCTTTTTTGTTATTTTGACCATTTGTCATTTTCTGCAAATAAAATGACAATATTTTTATTTGGAGTTTGGGAGAAATGTTGTCAGTAGTTTATAGAATGAAACAAAAGTGTTCATTTTACTCAAACACATACTTATAAGTAGTTAAATCAGAGAAACTGATCAGTCAGTGTGCGTCCGCTGTGCAGCACCTAGAGCAGGGGTCTCCAACCTTTTTCCTCCGGTGAGCTCCTTTAGCAAAGAAAAAATGCCAGAGAGCTACTCGTTTTAGTGGTCACAAGAAGCCACTGTGAGCCTGAGATGCCTTAACTGCCTATAAAACATAAACATTTGTCCATATATTAGTGCACAAAATGAGGCATCCAAATGACAGATTTACAGTGGTAATTCCTAAAACATTAGTCATTCAGCACAACACGTAGAATTCAGGAAATCCCCCGGCACGCTACTTTGAAAGGGTCCCGAGCTACTCGCCGTACACCCCTGGCCTAGAGACACATCTGAAGGTTTTAAGCTGTGTTCTTCATTAGCTGTACCAAGGAGTAGCCTTTGCAAGTTTTTATTTTTTTTAATTTTTTCTCAGACAAAGCCTCATGTGAAGCTCAGAACCTCCAGAATTACCTCCCTGAGCTGCAGAGGCTGCACTAGCACTGACTCATGACCGGCTGTAAGTACTGAAGTTTAGGGAGTGACGATACAGGTCAGAGAGTCCTTCATAACATGGACAACTTGGCCATGATATCCGATGCTTTTGTCATCAGTGTGGGAGTAAGGGTTGTAACAGACCTTTAAACCAGGGACTAACTGGGGATGCTCTGAAGAACCACAGAACCACTACCAAACGTCAACAAATCACCGTTCACTCCACAAAACTAGTGGTGATAAAAATGATCTCAGGCTGCAGAAAAGTACCTAACGGTCTTTAGTAATTTGCTTTTGGTTCATATTTTATATAATAATACATACTTTTCCACAGCCTCAGATCGTTTATCTTCACTAGTTTTGTGTAGTTTTGCTAAAGTCGCCGCCGTCAGCTGAGACGAAATGACGTCCTATAATTACAGCAGAAATAATAATGAATAATTTTAGAAATGTACTCGCACCAATGAAAAAGTAGTAGTAAAGCAGTCAAATCTATATTTAATTTAAACATGTCTACCTCATATCTGGAGACACATTTAGGTCATGTTAATGAAATCTGAAATTAAAATCTGACATACACTTCCTTTAAGGCTACTTAAGCTATAATTATAAAAAGCGGTACCTTCCTTTAATTTGTTCTTGATAATTAAACTTTCAAACTAAAAAAAAACACTGACCTCTGGCTAACATTGGATTAGAACACCCTCTAAATACTTCTGCTCGCTCCGATTCTTCCATAATTTCTTATTTACTTCCACACACCTCCCCTTCCCGTCTCCGGCCAGACAAAATGAAAACATCTTCAGATTGCGCAGTTGTTTGCTGATTATATTTTCTGTTGCCCCCGTCTTAATTAGGGTGACACTGGGTCTGCGTGGGGAGCGTTTGATTAGCGGCGTCTTAGCGGAGGGTTAGCTCACGCTGCCTCCTTTACACGCTCCACAGTGGGACTCGAGAGGCCCTCAAAGATCCTCACTCCTCAGGGGCTGATTTGGAGAGGGCCTAATCAGCACAACAACATTTGGGTTTCCAAATCGGATAATTTATCATTCAGGATTCTTAACCAAAGGAAGACTGAAAATGGAGGGATGTAGTTGCAAAGTTTTGAAAATTTGTGATTTGTAGTTTTAAAGTGGACCTATTCTGTAAAACTTTTGTGGTTCCTTCGAAGTTGTATTTGGAGTGATTTGTGCATGTTTGAGCGATCTTTAATCACTTATTTTCAAGATGCTATTTGGTCTTTTTACCTCCTCCGGTACACACTCATTGTACTTAGTTTCTACAGTTTTATTTTCATAATCGGTGATACACATAAGATTCCATAGGAGTTGCTGACTCTTGTTGAAATAACCTCAAATTTTCACAGAATGTATAGAAACAGATCAAGATATTTTATTTAATGTTTTATTTTTGTTCGATTTTCAGGTTGAGCCGTTCACTTCCGTTCACTTCACTTCTGATGTTGATGTTGGTCTTCCAGATTCTTTAGCTGCATAAGCGGCTTTCCTCTTTACATTTTTGTGAAGACACAAAATGACTTCTCTTTGGGAACATACGGCTCAACCTGAAAACAGAACCACCCAAATAAAAATTAATTAAACATGAAATCTTGATCTGGTTCTACACATTCTGTGAAAATTTGAGGTTATTTCAACAAGAATTGCCTAAATTACTGTCCTGCGAAATTATGTAAATTTATTTGGGACATCCTGAAGTGTTTTTTTTTTTTTTTCTTTCTGAGAAATACCTGGTCTCTGAAGGTGGTGAAAAGCTCTTAAACTCATTGCAGTGAATAATTAGGATGCTCTAAATGCATTAATAAAGTGACAAATAAGTTTGGAGCACTTCAACCATCTAGTTGAGTTTTTCACACTGTTAAGACAGTAACTATATCAGATCCAGCACATCTAATAGTTTTAAATCCAAGCTCTTACAGAACTGTTATTACACTGTTTTGCTGATCTATGTTATAATGTTGTACAGGAAGTGCTCCACTATGTTATTAAACTCCATACACCTGCACTAGAATCATGTGGATCATTTCAGCCCTTGAACTGTCCATCTCTATTGAATTAAGACAATTTTCACATGAAAACTACAGCTTCATGACATCATAAGGTGGATCAGAACATTTTGAGCTCTGGAGATGTATTAATTCATTAATTAATCATTGCATTTATATACAGTAGAACCTTTCAAGATACACAAAGCACTTTACAGTTCATTGTTCATTCACTCCACACTCAGTGGTGGTAAACTACTATTTTAGCCACAGCTGCCCTGGGACAGACTGATGGAACCAAGGCTGCTAATCTGCACCATCAGCTCCTCCGACCACCATCACTCTCCACTTTCATACTAGGTAATGTGGGTGAAGTGTCTTGCCTAAGGACACAACTACAGTTTTTGTCCCTGGCGCCCCCCTGTGGTACCTGGAATTTCCAGTGGTCTCCAGTCCAAGTACTACCCTGGCCCTGCTGAGCTTCTGAGATCTGACGGGATCAGGATTCGACAAGCCGGTATGTCCATGTATACAGCTCACCCTCCACCTACTGTACTTTCCATGAAGCCTAGCTCCCCCCTCAATTTGCTCCCTGCAAAGTCACTCCCCCTTCAGAGCACTTTCACAACACAATCAATATGAATCCTGCCTATGAAACTACTGCACATCACATCAAGTTTACTGTGTACAGTTTTGTATCATGTTTTTGTATATTGATGAAGAATTGTCGTGCAGGAGGATGGATAACGTAGGCTTGTGCACGGAGAATAATGCAGAATTTTACGGCTAACAGTAAGGACCCTGGAGAGATCACAAAACTACTCATGCATGGATGTCATCTAAGACCTCTTCAGGTTTGGTTTTGATGAGGAAATGTTATGGAATGAAGCTCAAAAAATCTATTGTACATAATACCCCCTCTAATCTTAAAGTTCCACAAATCAGATCATTATAAGATTTTGGCGTAAATGTGAACACTGACAGCTTTAACTCCAGCGGTACAATGTAGAATGAGGAAACACTCCAGGGGACACTTGTGCAGGAAATTCACTGCAAATACCAGGAAAGAAGTAAGAAAAATATATATTCCTGTCTGAACATATAATTATCTGTGTCCTAGAGGCATGCGTACGTTCCATTATGATTTATGATGCATGCAGCTCTTATCAAGGTTTATGCTGATCGCTCTCCCTCTACAGAAGCAGCTATCTCTCACCGGACTCCTCTTCACTGTACACAGAAAATTAACTGAGAAATACACATGAATCAATAAAATATTCTGGGATAAACTCTAAGATTATGGCAGACACTATCTTAGTTATTGCAATTTAAGCCTGGACACATTTATGGATTTTAATAGTTAAAATTATTATTATTATTATTATTTATTTTTTATTTTATTTTTTCAGTAATTTGTACAGTTGTCGTGTTTTACTGCATTTTAGAGCTTAATGCGACCCTATTCTGCAAATTAGACTTTTCAAAGCCTTTAAGCAAGTTATGGTTGTTTCACTCACCCTATAAAGAGGAACTCCAGCATGTTTGAAGCTAAAGTCCGTTGCTAGAGGTGGTGGAATTCTGTCAGAAGCCAAAAAACTGCACAGATCAGTGTTCTCACTGTGGCAGTGGGTCTGTCAAGGCAACAAACTAGTGTAGTGATGGGGGCAAGTTCTGAACTTCCATGTAAAACGCCAATTTCCTTCACAGTGACGAAGCATAATACCACCCATCTTACAACAATCACGAGTCTAACAAACAAAATGCTCTGCCTGGTTCACTCATTAGTGTCTGGAAACATTATAAAACAACTTTATAAACACCCTTAGCATTACCTTTGTCGACTTCCCACTGCACATTGCCCAAAAGACTGAAATAACTATAATAACTATAACTACTACAGAGAGAAAAACAATTAAAAAAACAATTAAAAAAAACACACATTATGAAATGACATTGCAAACAGGGGAAGGAGAGAGAGGTGGATGTCGCCCAGGAGGCAGTATCCAGATGCTGCAGCCAGGGGGCGCTGGATACAATGGGGCAAAAAGCTGTGAGGGCGTAGATAAAGTGTAGGAGGAGATCACGCTCGCTGCAACAGATAAGATTTGTCATGTTTTGGCTTTGGGTGGAGCAGCTGCATTCTTTTCACAGCAGCTCTTTTTGTCTCTTGGTCACAGGGTTTACATACCACTCTTTGTATCGCCTCCAGTCTCTCTGCGTTATTATCAATACTGGACTTTAAGGCCAAAGTCGGGTCCATCCACTGGTTTTCCGACATGCGATACAAGCCAGTCGAACCTTCCACAACATGACCCATAGTCACTGAGAGTTCACAGCTTTTCTTCCTCTTTCAATCATGAATGACAGAAACAATGAAATTACAATAGGCACCTCCTTCTGATGCACACACACACACACACACAAACACACACAAGAGCACACAGTGACGTCAAGACACTGCACTACATATGAAAACACAACATTTATAGCAGAGAGTTATGTAGCACACTGATGCTGTTGGGAACAATTATTTTTTAACTATGGCACATAGTTATGCCCAAAGGAAACTGACCCAGACACAGTGAGAACATGCAAACTCCACATAGAAAAGTCTATCTCTGTACTGAGCATATCCACATGACAAAAATGACGTTTCTGTTTGCACAAATAACCACAGATGGATAGAGTAGTCAAAAGTTTAAAGTAAGACTATTGTTACTGAAGTACGATGTGTTTACTGAAAAATTGTATTTGGGGAAACTAGTACGCAAAAAAGAGTAATTTAGTGTAGGATGTAACAGTGGATTCATAATTTGTTCTTTATTGGAAGGACACCAAATCTGGTATTTTCAAAGAAGAGACACAGAAATGAGAAAAACTAAATCATATGTGAAGGAGCAGCGCAAGAAACACAGAAGTTCAAATCATTTCCCATTGTCTTTGTAATCCCTCATCCAGGTTCTGTTGCAAAAGAAAATTGAATCCTGTCAACTGGACAAAAGTTTTTAGAGTGAAGATGTTTCACTGCTCACCCAAGAGACTTTGGTCACTACTGATGGAGTTCTGTGAGTCACTGTCTTATATGTGTCTGAAGGGACGAGCTAACTCCACTGAAACTAACACACCCGAGCTGCCATCAGTAAGGAGTGTGTTATTGTGTTATTGCCATCAGTAAGGAGTGTGTGTGAGTCAGATTTTGCATGATCGTTCACGCCTCTAATGGATGCTCTTTTAGTATTTCCAACATCAAGATTTGGTCACTAATTCACTAGTTACTTGTTCAATCATCTGAAGTAATGGTAAATTAAGACCTCAAATTCTAGAACAGGGGTCGTCAACCTTAAAATCTGAAAGACCCTTTTTAGTCTAAAATGAGGATAACACTGCATATAATTTCTTACCTGTGTGCTCTGTGTAAAAGACTATAGTGTGTTGCATTTATGAAATCAATGAAATGCTAAATATATATGAATATATGTCCATTCTTACTGTATATCAGAGTCCTGCACAGGTCCATTTTTGGAGACCCGCACCCGCCAGTAACCCTGTGATTATATCAAAGTTAAATTCACACCCGCCCGGACCTGTTAACATTCCACCTGTTTCCTGTTTCCGTACCCATGATAAATCGCACACAAATTAGAAGCATTCGAACTGACGCACATTATTTTCTTCGATGCGCGTCTCAATGAACAATAGCAAACAAACAGCAATAGCAGGTCGCTGCTAAGATAAGCGTTGCTCCACCTGAGCCCTAAAATGCACAATAACAATGAAACAAACAATGAAAAAACAACAATGTCAGTTTAACACAAAATAAAAGCCTTAATTTTATCTAACCAAGGTCACTGTGCAGGAACAGTGCATCATCTTCAGTCCAGGTATCAGCTGCGTTCTGTGTTCTTGGATCACAAATCCAGCAGAGGAAAAGTCTCTCGTTGGCAGCGCTGGATACAGGGATTGAGAGCAACACCATGAGCACTGACTCACCTGACCCGCCCATGTGGAATCACTATCCGCCCACATACCCGCCTGTAAATTCCAGAAGATTAAAACCTGCCCATTTCAGCAACTATTTGCGGGCACCCGACCCGGTGCAGGACTCTGCTGTATATACGGCCTATGTCATCTCCAACTTGATATACGCACAGAACAGACTCACCATCAGCAGCACATCCTCTGTCACAGAAAGAACACTCATATTCCACTGAGTCGTGTTCTTTAGTCTGAGAGAAGGAGCAAGCTATTTTTTTCAGTGCCTACAGTTTATGCAAATGAACCATGTGGATTTAATGCCAAATATGTTAATTATGTCTTCTTAGTACGTTAACTTCTTAGGTTCTTTTTTAACCTCTTACCACCCACCCTCCCGCGGGCGATTACACAACATTAAAAAGTCAAGCCAGATATTCACCTTGATTATTTTTCCACTATTGACATGCTATACATGGGTTGAAAGCTTAATTCCTCAGTAAAACAAACATATCATTCATTTTATGCCACACAGCGAGCCCAAAGAGCAATAACTTATAATTCCTGAAAATAATCAAACCAACAATGCCCATTTCTTAACTTTGAGCCGGTTCTGTCAGTCCGAAACGAGTCCAGTCAAGGAATAGCTGTGCTCAATTGGTCTGTAAAAATCCACAGAAAAAGAATATCTAGTTGTTTTTTTCATAAAATAATTCCATGTAGGGAAATAATCCAGATAGACCGTGTTTGTATGAATGGATGAACGACAGATGAAAACATGTTTGTATCTTTTTCATCCTTTCGGTTAGCATACCTTTCACTTCTGTTAGCGCTGTTGGGTATGTTTGTTTTCCTCCCACTCTCCTCTTCAAAATGAGGTCATCCACGAAATGATACAGGATTTTACAAAAAGGGTCACAGCATCCAAACCCTTAGGCCTAGAGGTCTGAAATTTTACACAGTTGTTGCCAAGAACTTCAGCAGTGAGTGTAGTGAGCCACCAATGCCTAGGATGAAGTATGCCCAAGTTAGAGCCTTTATTACTTTGTATTTTTTCCAAGGCAAAAAAAAAAATCTATTTTTAGACATTTTTGAATGTCTGTACTGTACTGGGGTCTAAGATTTTCTTTTAATAAGCTATGGCATTTGGGTATGTGTTACCATTGTGCACACACCAAAATTAGGCGGGTGGCAACAGGTTAAGACAATGTAAAGTGTAACACCATTTATGAAATCCACTCCAAGTCATGCAATAAATCATACACAGGGGAAACAGGCATTTCAAATCCAAAAAAAGGAACACCAAAAAGAATGTGAAAAGGCGAGGTGAAGCAGCGAGGAGACTCACCAGAACACAAAGAGACAAAGCAGAACAGGAAAACTTAAAATCCACCATATCAGAGCACTGTAAAAGAAATAACCACATTCTGGACTGGGACGGGGCATTGGATCAGAGAACAAGTTCAAACGCTGGATCAGGGAGGACGGTGAAATCAGGAAACAAGGCACTGACAGCATCAACCGCAACGACGACCCCCTCCTCCAGAGAGCACCGAGCGACGGGAGGCGTGGTCAGTCTGAGCAACCTGCAGGTCCATCAGGCTGACCACGCCTACAGGAAGTGACAACAGCTGACCACACCTACAGGAAGTAACAACAGCTGACCACGCCTACAGGGAGTAACAACAGCTGACCACGCCTACAGGAAGTAACAACAGCTGATACACTACACGTCTCCACCAACACCGGGGACAGTTCTGAAGATGCAGCAGCAGAAGCTGAAACATGTCAACAAGGTAAATACACTTGACCACATTGCTTTAAAAAAATAACCTAAGAAACATGTGGTTTTAAGTTTAGTTTCTGTAAAAGGGGGTCGAAAAGGAAAAATAAATCCTGCTGTTAGTGTAGGTCAGTGGTCGGCAGTCATTTGGAACGTCTCCTACAGAAAAGAAAACACCCTCGGAGCCACAAAACCCTAAAATGAGGATCACACTGCATATGATTTTTTACCTGTCTGCTCTGTATAAAAGACTATAGTGTGTTGCATTTATGAAATCAATGGAAATACAACACAAATATTCCACTGAGTCATGTCCTTTAGTCTGACAGAAGCTGAAGCATAAGCACTGAGCTGTTTTCAGCGCAGTTTATGCAAATGATCTATGCGGTTTTAAGTTTAGTTTCTCTAAAACGGAAACAAATGTGTGCAAAGCTGCATTAGACTCATTATTACTAAATGTCTATTTGAGTCCTGCTTGTAGCAAATAAAAATCCAAGCTTAAATGATCCATCCGTAGCGAATCAAAAATCTGTCTGCTTCTGTTCCGTCATCATTTTATGTACTGTACGTGTATTGGAGCGTGAATGAATCTGCCCATGGAGCATTAAACATTCTGTTTTTTTTTTCAGAAACTTTTTTTTTTCTTGGATTTGTCCATCATTTACCTACCAGGGGTCAAAAGTCTCAATAAATCCTGCCCCTGGTGTAGGTGCTGGTAAGTCCGGGCGGGATATGTGTCTGGTGTCGCATATCATGACTTTGACGCATATTTTGAGCAACAAAAATATTAAAGACGTTTTATTTGAATGTTACAAGATCAGCAGTATCTACACATTTAGAATTACATTTAACTAAACTAAACTAAAAATACAATGTAATTAAATACTCCTTATTTATTTTCCAAAGTCACAGGGAGCCACAACAGAAGGATGAAAGAGCCACAAGTTGCCGACCACTGTTCTAAAATATCTTACAAGCTTTTTTGTGAGGAAAAAAAAAAAAATCCCCCTTTTCCGACGTGACAGACACAGAACATGACGCGGCAGATGTGAAGAACAATCAAAAGTTGCTTGCTGGCAGAATCTAAACTCGGCCCATTATGAGCGCGAGTGCACAGTCAGCACATTCCACAGACAAGAGCTGATTGTCCAAAATGGCCCTCATGTAAACGCTCGGTCCCTCCCACGCCCCGTAGCTCATTTTAACAACGTGTCACATCACTGTAACTCACTCACTTTTATACTTCATCACGCTGTAAGAATTGCTCTTAACGTACACAACAACCGTGAAAAATTAGCCGGGTCCTGAGCTCCTACTGTGGTTTTATCAGAGCAGGACTATGAAGAAAGAGAATACACGAGCCTATTACTACCAGCCTACTTTACTACAGTCTGAGAGGGTGAAGGAGACAATGAGAGGGTGAGGAGAGTGAAGGGGATGATGAGAGGATGAGGAGAGTGAAGGGAAGATGAGATAAACCCCCCCTCATCCCCACTGTCTGCGTACACCGGTGCATGAATGGGTGAGTGGTTCCTTGATGTAAAGCGCTTCGAGGGCCTTGAAAGTGGAAAAGCGATGTATGAAAATATCACTATTTAACGATTTCAATCTGAACTCATATTTGCGTCGCTCTTCGGCTGTTGAAGCAACATCGCCGCACACACATGCTCTTCAGGTCACGACTATTTCAAATTCTTATTGCGCGTTGCTACTAATTATAATGGTGAACATGAAAGTGATCGTTAAAAGACACCGACATTAAGTCAGAACAAAGGCTGCAGCCCTGAACGTCCCAAACCAAGAGCATGCTCCACTTTGTCCGACATAAACGGGGTTCTCGCTTACATGTTAAGACACTTTGCCAGAATCTATGAATATTGATAGAACTATATATTGTTGCCATTTAACTATTTGTGTTTTATTGATTCATTTCGCTTCATATTACATTTTAACAAGCACAACCAAAACGCAGAAGCAGCAAAACACGACGCTATAAAAATAAATTAAAAATTGCTTACCCACCACGTATTCCCAGACTCCGATAATGGAACGTGCCCATATTAACTGCACGCACGGTCCGTTCTACTGGCTCATAACCTCGTATTTGAGCTACGCCGTTATTTTTTATGGCAATTTCCGGTTTTCTCTGATGTCTAAATCTCAAATGGAGATAGAGATGGAAAGCAACAGTCTTATCGCCATGGGGATCAAAGCTGTTATCGCCAGCCTCTTTGATTCACCCGCTAATGTAAAGTTAATGGAGGAAAGCATTGATGTAAACTAACATTAGCATTTTGTTGCGTGTTTGATGTATGCAGTGTGATAGCATGTGATTTCCTTTCAAAGTGCGTACAATAGATTTTTATGATTCTCTCAATTTGACTTAATGTGGTGGGATTATAAGGTTTAATATAACTATAAATGATAGTTTTACACTAATCAAGTTCAGTTTGTGAAGTATCACGCCATTCTTGGTCCAGAAACAAATATAACAACATTCACAAATATAATTCGTGACTTACAAATAAATCAAACAACATTCACAAAAGCATTTCTCAACTCAAAAGAAAATGCTACATGATTCACAAATGTCAGTGCAGTTATTTCATTTATTTCCAGACCGACGAACCTCCATTTACAAACCACCATGCATATTTGTGACCACCCCTGCAATTATTTGTGGATTTTTGAGACCTTCCTGACACCACTGAATGCACAAATGTGTTTTTTAACAGCTAATCACATCACAAATTAGTAGTTAGGTCCATTGTAGTCGTAAGTCCATAGTAGTAGTAGCTAGGTCCATAGTAGTAGTACTCAGTTCCATAGTAGTAGTACTTAGGTCCATAGTAGTAGTACTTAGGTCTATAGTAGTAGTACTTAGGTCTATAGTAGTAGTACTTAGGTCCATAGTAGTAGTAGCTAGGTCCATAGTAGTAGTACTCAGTTCCATAGTAGTAGTACTTAGGTCCATAGTAGTAGTACTTAGGTCTATAGTAGTAGTACTTAGGTCTATAGTAGTAGTACTTAGGTCCATAGTAGTAGTACTTAGGTCTATAGTAGTAGTACTTAGGTCTATAGTAGTAGTACTTAGGTCCATAGTAGTAGTACTTAGGTCCATAGTAGTAGTACTTAGGTCTATAGTAGTAGTACTTAGGTCCATAGTAGTAGTACTTTGGTCCATTGGTTCCAGATCATTTTCAGGTTGACTGGTGAAAATGGCAGGGGCAAAGTGGTTTGTCAACTATATGTTTAACTTGTTTATCTCCTCCTAATTTAACTTGTTTAAAGTCCTTTATTTGTATCTGAACTTAATTTAAAGTATTTGAAAGCATTTAGTTAACGTTTAGCAAATGTTAGTCACCAATTGAGTTGGCAGAGTAGCATGCAGACAGATTTCTTTATAAAACACGCGCTGCTGCTTCCACTTGTGATGATATTCTGCAAACAGCTGATTTATTATGTATAGTCTTTATGCCCCACTGCTTGGTGCGAGTTTTTTGCAGTCATTGACATTAATTTCCATTCAGCTTTTCTATTAGCATAAATAAAATGGTATCCAAATCATTCAATCATATCCTGAAACACTTGTCATTCACATAAACTTTTCCGAATACAAAGTGGCCACTAATGCAGATTTAGTTTATTGGAATTACCGTGAATGTGCACAGCTCATGCTAAAGCTAGATGAATGCTATTGACCAACATTAGCCAGCCTTGCTAATCTGCCAACTCAAATGGTGACTAACATTTGCTGAACATTATCTAAATGCTTTCAAATACTATAAATTAAGTTCAGTCACAAATAAAGGACTTTAAACAAGTTAAATTACAAGGAGATAACAAGTTGTACTTATCACTGTTCCCCGCCATTTCACCAGTCAACCTGAAAATGATCTGGAACCTATGGACCTAAGTACTACTACTATGGACTAGGGCTGGGCGATATGGACCAAAAAATATCTCGATATACGATATATATCTCGATATCTTTACAGGAAAAATAACCCCCTCCCACACTACTGCAAAAACAACAAACACATTTTATCTGATTAATATTCATTTAGTACTGTGCTTAAACACTCTGTGGCCCTTTTTGGACCCTCACCCACAGTTTAAAAACCTCTTCTTTAAGACAACTTCCACTGGCACTTTACACAAAACTGCTTCAAAGTGAAAAAAGTGGCTAGGATTTTTAAACCTGTATTTTGATATAACTAACTGGAGTAACATTCTCTTGTTTTAAAGTGATGTTTAGTCTCTGCACATTTACCAAATCAAACGCACATTGTGACAAATATGATCGCACTCAGTATTCAGACCTTGAGTCCGTGACAAGACCGAGTCCAAATGCGCTCGAGTCCGAGACAAGACTGAGACAAAGCTCTCGCTTTAGAGAAGGAAGTCCAGCGGCACGGGGGTGTCTACTGAGTGGTGGGACAGGTGTGGGTCCTGCTGCGGCGCTCCTCGTTTAAGGGGGCGTGGGTGTGTTTTGAAGCGGAGTTTGTTCGTATGAGTGATATCGGCCACACGCGGAGCTCGTATGCTGGAGTCGTGCGCGGTCGGAGGTGTAGTGCCCGGGCACAGTTCGGTTGCGCTCGCGCTGGGCAGGTGCATTTAGAAAGATTAACTCGTCACGTTACGTTTGTGCACAGTTCCTTATTGTGACTGCAGAAGCACTCGCACAGATGCGCCTGTTTGTTTTCCCCGTTCGCACAACGAAATATTTGCTCGCAAATGTGAGTGAAATGGGCGCACTGTGGAGCCCTGGTCCTAGTCTTGGTTTAGGAGCTCGGGGGACAAGCATTATAGCGATATATCGATATGTCAGAATTCATATCGAGTTTCAAAAATATCTCGATATATTTTAAATATCGAGATATCGCCCACCCATTCTATGGACCATGGACCAAAGTACTACTACTATGGACCTAAGTACTACTATGGACATAAGTACTACTACTATGGACCTAAGTACTACTACTATGGACCTAACTACTACTACTACAGACCTAAGTACTACTACTATGGACCTAAGTACTACTATTATGGACCTAAGTACTACTACTATAGACCTAACTACTACTACTACTATGGACCTAAGTACTACTACTATGGACCTAAGTACTACTACTACTATGGACCTAAGTACTACTACTACTATGGACCTAAGTACTACTACTACTATGGACCTAAGTACTACTACTACTATGGACCTAAGTACTACTACTATGGACCTAATTACTACTACTATGGACCTAAGTACTACTATGGACCTAACTACTACTACTATGGACCTAAGTACTACTATGGACCTAAGTACTATTATGGACCTAACTACAACTACTATGGACCTAAGTACTACTACTATGGACCTAAGTACTACTACTTTGGACCTAAGTACTACTATGGACCTAAGTACTTTTATGGACCTAACTACAACTACTATGGACCTAAGTACTACTACTATGGACCTAAGTACTACCACTATGGACCTAAGTACTACTACTATGGACCTAAGTACTACCACTATGGACCTAAGTACTACTACTATGGACCTAAGTACTACTACTATGGACCTAAGTACTACTACTATGGACCTAAGTACTACTTCTATGGACCTAAGTACTACTACTATGTACCTAAGTACTACCACTATGGACCTAAGTACTACTTCTATGGACCTAAGTACTACTACTATGTACCTAAGTACTACCACTATGGACCTAAGTACTACTACTATGTACCTAAGTACTACCACTATGGACCTAAGTACTACTACTATGGACCTAAGCACTACCACTATGGACCTAAGTACTACTACTATGGACCTAAGCACTACTACTATGGACCTAAGTACTACTACTATGTACCTAAGTACTACCACTATGGACCTAAGTACTACTACTATGGACCTAAGTACTACCACTATGGACCTAAGTACTACTACTATGTACCTAAGTACTACCACTATGGACCTAAGTACTACTACTATGTACCTACGTACTACTACTATGGACCTAAGTACTACTACTATAGACCTAAGTACTACTTCTGTGGACCTAAGTACTTCAACTATGGACCTACGTACTACTACTATGGACCTAAGTACTACTACTATGGACCTAAGTACTACAACTATGGACCTAAGTACTACTTCTGTGGACCTAAGTACTACAACTATGGACCTACGTACTACTACTATGGACCTAAGTACTACTACTATGTACCTAAGTACTACCACTATGGACCTAAGTACTACTACTATGGACCTAAGTACTACTACTATGGACCTAAGTACTACTACTATGGACCTAAGTACTACTTCTATGGACCTAAGTACTACTACTATGTACCTAAGTACTACCACTATGGACCTAAGTACTACTACTATGTACCTAAGTACTACCACTATGGACCTAAGTACTACTACTATGGACCTAAGCACTACCACTATGGACCTAAGTACTACTACTATGGACCTAAGCACTACTACTATGGACCTAAGTACTACTACTCTGTGCAATAGTAACACAATGTGGTCAACCATAAACCATGCACTCGAACATGATGTTGATGTGATTGGTTGTTTAAAAAAAAACACATTTGTGCATTGAATGGTGCCAGGAAGAACTCAAAAATCAACAAAAACAAATAAAATTCAAATAAATTCAGGGGTGGTCACAAATATGCACGGTGGTTTGCAAATGCAGGTTCATCGGTTTGCAAATAAATGTACCTGCACTGACATTTGTAAATCGTGTAACATTTTCTTCTGAGTCGAGAAATGCTTTTGTGAATGTTGTTACATTTATATTTGCAAGTCATGAATTATATTTGTGAATGTCGTTATATTTGTTTCTGAACCATGTCATGCTTTTTGTGAATGTTGTGATATTTATTTGGTAATAAAGACACTAAGACACCCTTTATTATTAGTCTGTCTGCATCTCCAAAGCTCAAAATGCTCTGTTCCATCTTGTGACGTTAAGAAGTAGTGATGGGAATTCTGGCTCTTTTTAGAAAAAACGGCTCTTTCGGTTCACGAAAAAGAGCCGACTATTTCGGCTCCCAAACAGCCAAATTGTTTTGTTGCTTTAATTAATTTATGATCAACAACTATATAAAATTATGCACAAAATGAATTACTAATGTAAAAACTTTTTATTTATTTATATATGTTTATAATATAAATATGCTTTTATTTATTCACTCCACATAAAATGTAAAAAATAAATGGTCCTCTCAACCACCGATCTAAAGCAAATAACACAGAATAAAAGAGAATAAATGTGAGTCTTAAGACGAGACTTAAAACACTCCACTGTGGGGCTGTTGGCACTAGTGATGGGAATTCCGGCTCTTTTTAGAGAACCGGCTCTTTTGGCTCGGCTCACTAAAAAGAGCCGGCTCTTCCAGTTCCCAAGTGGCTCTTCAGGTTGGTTTGTTACTTTAAATAATTTATTATCAATGACAGTATACAATTATGTGAAAACTGAATTACTAATGTAAAAAAAAAGTGTTTTTTAATTATATATATATATTAATTCTATAAATATGCTTTAAGTTATTCACTCCACATAAAATGTAAAAAAAAATACATTTGCGCACATTTGTTTATGTTTTACAAAAATGAAACTTAAAACCGCATGGCTCATTTGCATACTGTATAAGCACTGAAAAAAACAGTTTGTGCGCTGAAGCGGTCAGCTTCTGTCAAACTAACCACCGCCCCTCCCCCCTCTGCTCAGCACAAACACAAGACACAAACACATACTGACCAATCACGTGTGGCGTGAAGAGAAACAAGAGCTCCGCCAGCGGGGCAAAATACGCCCGTACTTTGAATTATTGTATATAGAATTCTAGAATCGGAATTCCACCAATCAGATTGCAGCAACAGAACTTAAAGACACTACAAAGCTTTAATGTGTCAAAGCTCAAAGAAGCAGAGAATGTGGGTTGTTCTTGCTTTCAGCAGCAGAACATTTGAGAAGAGAGTTCAGATCTTTCATGAAGACAAAGCTTCAAAGACTTCAAAGCTTTGAAGTGTCCACAGACGGACAGACGGACGGACGGACGGACAGCGCCATACCATAATACTAGTCTTACACAACGGGCGTATAAAAACGGAAAAGGCAGTATTTAGCTCAACGAGTAAGTATGTAAGCATCTCCCACTTAGAAACTGCTAACTATGAACCGTTTTGTTTTGATGTTTACTAGCTAACGTTAGAGGCTAACTCTTTGTAGCTTAGCACTCAGTTTATTACCGCATATGCTAGCCCTCAGAGCTGGGTGTTACTATATCTAATGGCTTGGCTTTGGCTCAATGTCTAAAAATGCTTGTTACAATGCTTTGTTTTAGACTAATAACGTCACGTTACTTTTCCAAATAAATGCTATCAAACACTTCTGCCTCTGTGTTACAACACAATGGTTACAACAAACATACTGTGGGCCTGTTTTTGCTATAGATTCACTAAATATAAATGCCCTTTTATTTTATCTTTGAGTGGATGTCAGAAACGCACCATGGCATGCCCATTTGGATTCACTTGTGGGTGGGGCTATCTGCAACTGTCTAGTACTGATGCCAGAATAAACGCTGTAATATTCATGTGTGTTGGTTTGCAGTGGAGATAAATTACTAAAGATGATGAAGCCGTCACTCTCTGTGATTTAAAATGGGAATGCACGAACACAATGGACAACAAGGTAAGAATAACAGCAACAACTGTTAAACAAATGTCAAACTTAACCTTGCTTTTTATACGCCCGTTTTGAAGACGGGACGTATTATGGTATGGCGCTGTCCGTCCGTCCGTCCGTCTAATTTAAAGTTCAAAGGTGACACACAGTTCCAGCTGCAGCGGTTGCTAGGCAACGGGAGATAGAGAATACAAGACAACTACACATTACTTTGTCCGCGCTCTAGCTCGACAACCGTCTCACCTAGGAATGTCAAACTTCATGGCTGGACACCCCATGGGTCAAGGATGTTCCCTATTGATTTCAAGGTCACAGGGTCAAAGGTCAAGGTCACGGCCCGACCCTTTGCGAAAACCTTGTCAGTATTGGAATCTTCCAAACTGCACCAACAATTCATCTTTAACTAGGTTTGACAAATTCTAACTTAATTCTATATACAATAATTCAAAGTACGGGCGTATTTTGCCCCGCTGCCGGAGCTCTTGTTAACATTGAATTGCATCCTTCTGTCTTAAACATTTTGTAGCTCTTGTGCCTCTGGCAGGCAATGGCAGATGCTCTAGAGTAGTTGACTGGTCTCAAAACTTAAGGCCAAGTAAGGGCTGTGGTCCTGTTTAATCTGTATTTGCTTCTATTCAAGTCTTGCATGAAAATATACATACTGTGTTGAAATGGTATGAACCAGTCATGTCTTGTATCATGAGCAGTTGTATTTGGTTTGATTGTTTGTTTAACTTTCAGTTATACTCAAACACACAGAAGTAAAATTATAGCTTCCATAAAACTTCTGAAGACAGATGTTTGTGAAATATTTACAACAACATAATTTACAGAAATTATTATGTCTATAATAATAAATATAACTAGTGGTGCTAATAATTTTAAGAGAATTCACTACATGTCTTTCCATGGCCTTTAAATTAAATCAATGCATCTGGGTACTTTTAGCTGCATTTCTGTCTTGTCCCACAGCAATATGTGGCATGTTTGTTTCAAACTTTGTGCCAATGGCATGAAAATTGTGTAAATTATACAGTGTATGTGGAGAGTGAAAACAACACATGCATGTATGTAATGTATGCTAGCTTATGTATGTGTTGTATTCTGTGTACATTATAAAGTCTACTGCCTTACACAATAAACACTGCTTTTCTGACTTACTTGTTATGTTATGGGTCATTGTCTGATGTTCATGAAGGAGTGTAAGACGTGCCAAGGAGGGAAGCTGGCCTCTGCTACGGGTGACAGTCTGGATGAATATTTAATTGCCCTCCAGCACAAAAACAGGTGAGGTGTGAGGACAACCTGTTTAAGCAGCGATAGGATTACATGCAAAGATGTTTATTTCCTGCGTGTTGGTATTTGCTCAGATTGCTTTCTTTCTGGTCAGACACCAACTCAAAGCATATAAAATGTATAAAATAATTCAGTCTAACCACAAACAAATTTCCAATTGTCACGTCTTCATTTTCATGTTTCAGAATCTTAAAACGCCTTAAAGTGAAAGATCCAAAGGAAATTGAGTTGGAGCGACTTGAGCAAGGCTTTTCTATTTATCTTAATGGTGCCAATGCTGAAGTTAACCGGAAAGAGGCTCCAAAGAACTTCCTCCTCAAGGCCACTACTTCCTGGAGACCTGAGCGGACAGCAGGTACACTATTACAAATTAAAACAGATTTAAAAAAACACCAAGACACTCCATGTTAAAGTATCTTATGTAATCAGGCAGTCTTTATTTTTTAAACATCTGTATCATGCAAGAGTCATTTCTATGAAGTATTAATCTGAGTGTTGCCCTGTTTTTCTTGAGTCTAAAGGATGCCATCTTATTGGCCCCACTCCTAAATCTTGTAGTTCACAATGCATGCTTCAATGACCAGCTTGAGTAAATAAATGATAGTGACAGTTCTAGCTGGCAGCCAGTGTTTTGGTCTTCCTCTGTGAGTTACGGACCATCTGCGAATGTGACTGCATCACGAGTTGTCCTTTCAGGCAACGTCTATTCTCCACCGCTCATGTTCCTTTTTGTGCTCTGACTCATCGGCAGATGCCTGTAGAAGCGCCCACCAGTTAACTGAAGATAGCCATAATCTGGAATATACTCAAAAGCAAAGGAGTTACACAGCCCCAGGGAAAGTCCAACGGAAGCAATAGATGCAGGTCCAGTCATTCTTTGTTTTGGCTTTACTTTACTTCATGAAATATATTGTAAGTGCATTTTTTTTCTTCATATTTTGCAGGATTCAGTGAAAATTCACTCGGAGATTGGGCCGAGTTTGAAAATAACCTCAGAAAAATGCTATTCAGACGATTTTGAGCCATATGAAAGCATGGATATGGAGGTAAATACACCCATGTCTTGTGCCTTCTGAGCATGTGTGGGTGATTTTAAGGGGAAGAGCTGTGTGCCAGATACAGCTGTCTGCACAGTTTTGCCTCACCATCTAATCATGATGTTTCCCTCAGAGCACCAGTCCTCACTCACCTCGCAGCCTGCGTTCTCCCAGAAATACCTGCCAACTTTCAAGGTCCAGATCTGAGAGCCAAGGCAGTCACAGTGAAGAACAGAACGAAAAAGTACTTCTCAACCTTGAGGAAGTTAAGGTAACAAGTCTTTAAAGGTTTAAGAATCATAATCAGCAAATTGCAAACTTTTGGTGTAATACTATTTGCTGTGTTCAAAAGACCCCATGCTGCATGTATTAACACATTTTATATTACAGGTTTTGCGACGTAGCCTTGAGGTTAGCATGCGGCGAAGCAACCGTGGCTCGGCTGGGGAGGAGTCTGAGGAGTGGGTGGATGAACACATAGAAAGAGATGAGAGTACAGAGAGCCTGGATGAACTGGGGCTTCCTCTGACTTCTTCCAAGTCTTCATCAAACTCTCGAGCCAACGAATCCCATAGCCATAACCTTGTAGTCGTAGACTTTGAACCCTCACCTAAAGGCAAGCATTATTTCTATGCAAATCAGTATTGATTTTTGGGACAGTTTTTATACGCCCGTTGTAATAAGACGGGACGTATTATGGTATGGCGCTGTCCGTCCGTCTGTCCGTCTGTCCGTCCGTCTGTCCGTCCGTCTGTCCGTCTGTCCGTCCGTCTGTCTGTGGACACTTCAAAGCTTTGTCCGCGCTCTAACTCGACAACCGTCTCACCTAGGAATGTCAAACTTCATGGCTGGACACCCCATGGGTCAAGGATGTTCCCTGTTGATTTCAAGGTCACAGGGTCAAAGGTCAAGGTCACGGCCCGACCCTTTGCGAAAACCTGCCCGTCGCTCTTGCTAACTGTGATCGTTTCCATCTCTGTCTTTTTATCTTCCATCTCTGTCCTTTTATGTTACGTGCCGTAGATCTGAACTCTCTTCTCAAATGTTCTGCTGCTGAAAGCGAGAACAACCCACATTCTCTGCTTCTTTGAGCTTTGACACATTAAAGCTTTGTAGTGTCTTTAAGTTCTGTTGCTGCAATCTGATTGGTGGAATTCTGATTCTAGAATGTGATGATGTCATACTCATACTCCTACTGCAAGAGCCAGATTTCCCTATTGATTATCCGTCCGTCTGTCTGTCCGTCTGTCCGTGGACAATTTCTTGTTCGCGCTCTAACTCCACAACCGTCTCACCTAGGAATGTCAAACTTCCAAACTGCACCAACAATTCATCTTTAACTAGGTTTGACAAATTCTAACTTAATTCTATATACAATAATTCAAAGTACGGGCATATTTTGCCCCGCTGGCGGAGCTCTTGTTATTGTTTGGGCGGTGTGTCCTTCCTGTCTGCTTTGTCAGCACATTTACTATGGGTGAGGGCAAATGTCTATGCACAACGATAGTAGCTATTCAAACATGAACATGGGTTTTATTTATTATGTTAATGACAATATTACCATGCTGTTTTAGGTCGTAAGATTGAACGCTCTCTATCAGCAAAAAGGAAAGACAATGTGGACAGCTTTATACCAACCAAGCCTATGTTGGTTAAAAGCAAAACATTAGACAGGCCCCCGTCAAACGACTGGGATAGTCAGAGTAAGATTACATTTTGAATATTATGTAAATTGTTATGCACACTTCATGTAATTCAATATCAAAAGTATTATCTTCACTTACATAATCTTTCAGGAACAAGAAGTCGAATAGAGAGACCCCTGTCCGTAGTGAGAAAGACTTCCCTGGAGGAGCGTGATCCAGACAACATGGCATGCAATGTGCATCAAGCCATCCAGAAAGAAAACAGCCCTGTACAGAGTTCTGATGCATTCAATTGCAGCATGGTCAGTACAGTTTGTAATTTCTATTTCTAATGTGTACTACCTCCAGGTTTTATCTTGTATGCCGTTTCTAATTTGTCCTTTATATATTTATATATAGGGCAGGGGGCCTAATCTGATGAATGGTTTAATGCATAGCACCACTCATGACAAACACGACAACAGTGTCACAATGGCTATGCAACGAATAACACTTATGGGACCAAGGTAGGCAAAAAGGACACTACATATTTAGACAAAGACAAAAGAATAGAAGAATTTCTCCCACTTTTGCAGACAGCAGCAGAAACTTCTCAAGGCTTTGGAACAGCTGGAAGCTAGCCCGAGATATAACTTTTCTCAGTGTGGCAAACTGGACCACAGCAAACAGTTGGTAAGTCAGGTTTACATGGTTCAGTATGTGTTCAGTGTTTATGCTGAGAGCGTGAATAGTTTGTTGTCATTGTAGAAAAGACAGTCTTCCACAGAGGTCACTTCAGCTCTGTACGTTACCATGGAGATTCTTTCCAACTGGGGGAACGCTCTGCAGGTTGGCCTGACTGAGCTACAGTTTTTTTGCCTTAAAAACAAGAAGCTGTATGTGTCACCTCATGACTTGAACATCAGAAACACTGACTTCCCTGGCAATCTGGGAGCACTTGTAAACAGTAAAATGAAGGTAAATTGTTGCATTAATTTTACTAGAATTTATATTAATGAATACATTCAAGTATATTCTAACTTTTATCTGTGTTTTCAAAGACCACCAAAGACCGCCATATGTGGACATGTCCCTTCCACCCTCCTATTCAGCTTTATTTCATCATCAGAAACACTGAACGCACCCTGGATTTTGGGATATCTCGCATAAAAATCTGGAACTACAACCGAAGCCTCAATGTTAGTGTTTCTGTTTGAGCTATTTACAAACACTATGGTGTGGCTCTTTAAGCAGTGGCTCACTGAGCTGCCAGTCACTCTGTCCAAATGTGGAACAGTTAGAGATTAGCTGTAGAGGATTAGTGTTAGGCAAATGTGGGCTGTTTCTCCCAACCTTTCTACTGTTTATAGAGAGGTACAAGGACTATGCTGTGACTTGCTTTGGTTTATTACCATAAATATCTTTGTTGAACTAGGATTGATAAAGCAAGCCTAAAAGGTAAGAAGCTATTAGATTTAGTATGGAATTTCTACAAACTGGATTTTAGGGATTTGTTTGTATGAGTAGTTTTTATACGCCCGTTCTAAGACGGGACGTATTATGGTATGGCGCTGTCCGTTCGTCCGTCTGTCCGTCTGTGGACACTTCAAAGCTTTGAAGTCTTTGAAGCTTTGTCTTCATGAAGAGGCAAATTCCGATTCTAGAATGTGATGATGTCATACTCATACTCCTACTGCAAGAGCCAGATTTCCCTATTGATTATCCGTCCGTCTGTCTGTCCGTCTGTCCGTCTGTCCGTCTGTCTGTGGACAATTTCTTGTCCGCGCTCTAACTCGACAACCGTCTCACCTAGGAATATCAAACTTCCAAACTGCACCAACAATTCATTTTTAACTAGGTTTGACAAATTCTAACTTAATTCTATATACAATAATTCAAAGTACGGGCGTATTTTGCCCCGCTGGCGGAGCTCTTGTTATACTGGTACTTGCGTTGTTCTTACTGCATCATGAACATTCTCTCTTTTTCAGGACCTTGACATTGGTGCAAGGCATATAAAGCTGTACCTCAACAGCACATTGGTGTTTGAAGGAGACCTAGACAAGGGCTGTGGTAACCAGGACTTTGACTACAGTACTACCATCGAGCTGCAGGATTTTCGAGTCTCAGACCTGATCTCCAGCCCGGTGTCGTCGGGACACAGTCTTCAAGGCGTTAGCCCTCAGCGCAATGAGGAGTGTAGAGCCAGTAATGACAGCATGATTCAGCGACACCAAAGCTATAATCCATCACCAGAGATTTTGGGAGAGGCAATGATGGACATGCAGGACTCTCATACCCCGCTCCCACCCGTCTCCTCTTTTGGGGCATCTTCATCTTCTGTGTGTTCACCTCAGAGAAACTCTTTTGCCCTGTCTGCCACTGAGGAGCTGTCTACAGTGCTGGAGCAGACAGTCACTACTCAGCCTGCCTCGACTAGAGTGGCCCCGCAGTGGCTGCAGCCCTTAAATCGAGGAGCCCCTGAAGGTTGTGAGACCAGCAGGGAGAAGCCCAGATGGTTGGTCCCCCAGCAGTCTACAGAGCCTAAAGCTTCCCCAGTCTCATCAAGCTCCATGCTTCCGGAGCTCCCATGTAATCCAGCCTGTGTGTGTCGAGGTGGGGAGAGAGCTGCCAATAGTGGCCAGCGCAGAGCAGAGTCTTTGGACTGTGATCTTCTGGAAGAGTTTATAGAATCAAAACCGGACAGGCCCATCAGTGGACGTAGGAGTTCATTCCGAAACACTTCTAGAAGGGCAGAAGAAATATCCTTCAGACCATCTGCATTATCCAGCCCAGGTCTCATTTATTCTTTTCTCTAATGACTAGTGATGAAATAATTATCTTAAATATTTTATATACGGTATACTTTAGTAAAAGTTTTTTGTTTACATGCCTTCTTATTTTGATAGATGACCCTCTTTCTAATGTAAACACAAGTAGATCGCAGAGCGCCCACAGCCAGCAGGACAACAGCCTCATGGAGTCTTGGGACTCCCTCATAAAGTTCAATCAGCACCAGCGGGGGCGCATCTCAAACATGGGATTTGAAGGTGATATCTTTGATGAGTTCCTACAGCGCCAGGGCCGTGGCCCACCCACTGTACAAGCTAACCCTTCCACAGCTCCCAGAAGCCCCTTGTCCTCCTTTGTTCTTCATGATGAGGACCCATCTATGGAGCGGGAGGAGGAATTTGAGATTCCTGTGCTGCCTAAGGGCCAGAGGCTGGTCATCAACATCTTGTCCACTTGGGGTGATCGCCACTATGTGGGCCTCAATGGACTGGAAGTGTTCAGCTCCAGTGGAGAGCCCCTTAGACCGACTCACATTAGTGCTGAGCCTCCAGATATTAACATCCTGCCTGCTTATGGCAAGGACCCACGTGTGGTCACAAACCTGATTGATGGAGTAAATCGCACACAGGACGACATGCACCTTTGGTTGGCTCCTTTCACTCCTGGACGACATCACACCGTTTTTCTTGACTTTGGTGCTCCTTTTCATGTGGCCATGATCCGTGTGTGGAACTACAACAAGTCACGTATTCACTCGTTCCGTGGAGTGAAGGAGGTAGAGATGCTGCTGGATGGCATTTGTATATTTAGAGGTGAAATTGCCAAAGCATCAGGGACCCTCTCTGGTGGTAGGTTACTAGGCAGAACATGTTTGTCTGCCTCTAAATATAGTTAAATTCAGTTTTTGATTGTTTCACTGCAGGCCTAGACCAGTTTGGCGACACTATTTTGTTCACTACTGATGATGACATTTTGGAAGCAATGTCTCAATATGATGAAACGTTTCTCACTGAGGCTGAGTGTCCAGATAACCTGGTGTATGAGGAAGAGCTTCAGAGGCCTCGCACTGCAGATGGAGAGGGAGAGGAAAGACCGTTTACTCAAGCGGGATTCAGAGAAGAAGATCTCATTGTATGCACCATCTCTATGAATCATTCTACTTAAAGGATATGAATATAAATCAATGTATACTGGTTTGACTAATATTTGGTTTATTTAATCTTAGCTGAAACTCCAGCTGAATCCCTCCAGTACTCAGTCAACAGACTGTGTGGAGCAGGTTCCTGGATTGTACACTGGAAAGTGTGAGTATCTAGACGCATGAATAGTTTTCAGTTTTGTAGATGTTGCTGACCTGAAGCTGCACTTCGTTCAGGCCTTAGAATTGAGATGGTGTTGACTTGGAGGGACTCCCACTACATGGGCCTGACAGGGCTGGAGGTGGTGGGCAAGGAAGGTGACAGTTTACCCTTAGACCTCAGCATTATGGCTGCTTCACCCAGAGACGTCAATGACCTGCCTGAGTATGGACATGATCTGTGGACCTTAGATAAGTATGTCACATAGTAAGAGGTATTTAACAACATTTAAAGTTGGTACAAGTACATTATACCCAAGTCTAAAAACGTTATTTCTCTTCACCTTATAGACTTATAGATGGCCATAATATAACAACTGATGGCCAGCACATGTGGCTGATCCCTTTCTCCTATGGAGAACCTCACATCTTAATCATTAATTTTAACAAAGTCCAGACAATTGCTGGACTTCGAATCTGGAACTACAACAAGTCACCTGAGGATTCCTACAGAGGGGTAAAAGACATACACATACTATCCCCTTATCAATTAAAATTCTACAACAATAAGATTAAGTTTAATTTTTATAGAAGTTTAGAAAATTTTAACTATCTCTATTTGGATTTCTTGCGTTCTTTTTTTTTCAGGTGAAATTGATCCATGTGTTAATGGATGATGTTGCCATCTCTCCATCTGAGGGTTTTCTCATAAGAAAAGGACCTGGTAACTGCCATTTTGACTTTGCTCAGGAGATCCTCTTTATTGATTTTCTTCAGACACCAACTGAAGCAAAGTGTGCAGAGATCTTCCCTTACAAGTACTGTCCTGATAGTGCTGCACTCATATTTTTTGGAAAGATAAACTGTTTTTTAACACATGGATTGTGTTTTGTTATCCAGAGAAAATGCTAAGAAACAAGAAGAGGCTAGTATGGACTATGAGGCTCTTATTATGCCTTCTGGATGTATCCTTTAGATTTGTGTTATTTTGTGTGGACTTTCTCTCTGTCACTTTTTATACGCCCGTTGTAATAAGACGGGACGTATTATGGTATGGCGCTGTCCGTCCGTCCGTCCGTCTGTCCGTCCGTCTGTGGACACTTCAAAGCTTTGAAGACTTTGAAGCTTTGTCCGCGCTCTAACTCGACAACCGTCTCACCTAGGAATGTCAAACTTCATGGCTGGACACCCCATGGGTCAAGGATGTTTCCTATTGATTTCAAGGTCACAGGGTCAAAGGTCAAGGTCACGGCCCGACCCTTTGCGAAAACCTGCCCGTCGCTCTTGCTAACTGTGATCGTTTCCATCTCTGTCTTTTTATCTTCCATCTCTGTCCTTTTATGTTACGTGCCGTAGATCTGAACTCTCTTCTCAAATGTTCTGCTGCTGAAAGCGAGAACAACCCACATTCTCTGCTTCTTTGAGCTTTGACACATTAAAGCTTTGTAGTGTCTTTAAGTTCTGTTGCTGCAATCTGATTGGTGGAATTCTGATTCTAGAATGTGATGATGTCATACTCATACTCCTACTGCAAGAGCCAGATTTCCCTATTGATTATCCGTCCGTCTGTCTGTCCGTCTGTCCGTGGACAATTTCTTGTTCGCGCTCTAACTCCACAACCGTCTCACCTAGGAATGTCAAACTTCCAAACTGCACCAACAATTCATCTTTAACTAGGTTTGACAAATTCTAACTTATTTCTATATACAATAATTCAAAGTACGGGCGTATTTTGCCCCGCTGGCGGAGCTCTTGTTCATGTTAAGTAAATGCTGTTTCATTGTCTGTATTGTCCTTGACCTTCTTCTGCCAGTCATCTTTCAGTTGCAACTTTTGACCACATTGGTCTCAATGGCCTTGAGTTTTATGACCAGAACCATGAAAAAATCACACTGAGTGACAACAGTATCCTTTAGCTTCTTTTGGCTGGGTTTTTTCTTGTTTGTTTTTTACAAGGTGATTTTTTGTAGCAATGCAAAATATGTCCAGAGTTTTTTTTTTTAATCTCATTTAGGCCATATCATAATTAAATTACTCTTCCTAAGTGTTAACCTTTGTAGACATTGCTGCATTTCCTGACAGTGTAAATGTACTGGACAATGTAACGGGGGATGTGCGGACCCCAGATAAATTAATTGATGGGGTTAACAATACCCATGATGGGAGACACATGTGGTTGGCTCCAGTTCTTCCGGGACTGGTGAGAACATACACTTCATATTCATGACATAATTCTCCTTTTCATTTGAGGGATTTGAAAACAATTTATATTTTTTACAGGTCAATCGTGTATATGTGATATTTGATCAGCCAGTCACCGTATCTATGATAAAGTTATGGAACTACTCTAAGACTCCACAGCGGGGAGTCAAGGAGTTTGGTGTAGGTTGTCTTGTTTTGCCAAATGTTTTGAACTTGAACTTCTAATCAGGCTTTTTTTCCCACAGCTGCTGGTGGATGACCTCTTGGTGTATAATGGGATATTGGACTGTGTAAATCATGTGACAAGGGGCATTTTGCCAACCTGTGATCCGTTTGTTCCTTACCACACCATCCTCTTCACTGACGATGTTTATATTGCACACAGGGAAAGAAACACTGTTATCAGGTATTTATATTATTGAGCTAAACCTTCTGCTATACATATTGTTATACGCCCGTTCTAAGACGGGACATATTATGGCGCTGTCCGTCCGTCCGTCCGTCTGTCCGTCCATCCGTCTGTGGACACTTCAAAGCTTTGAAGTCTTTGAAGCTTTGAAGTGTCTTTAAGTTCTGTTGCTGCAATCTGATTGGTGGAATTCCGATTCTAGAATGTGATGATGTCATACTCATACTCCTATTCCAGATTTCCCTATTGATTATTACGGGCGTATTTTGCCCCGCTGGCGGAGCTCTTGTTTTTATTCTGTACGGGCATTTTTCTGAATGGTTCTAAAATTTGAATGGAACAAACTCTACTCTTCCTCACTTCAGCCCCCGTGGCAGCCGATACCACCATCAGTGAGTAACAGCCTAAACAGCGCAGTGTTAGCACCCCCCTGTGGTCAATCCCTGCAATGATAATTCTTAGAAAGAAACTCACACTCGTCCCTCACCTCTCCCATACTCTTGTGATGCCTTATTCCTCTTTTGTATCATCCTTGAACCCAAGCTCTGGACCAGCTGGACTCAACTTTTACCATCTGTTAGCCATTTTAACCTTTTCCCTTTTTCTTATTCTCCAACCTACCACTGACTTACCATGTTTGTATGTATTCTTCCTGTGTTACAGCAATTATGTGGAAGATCAAGATGTCAAAATGACCAATGAGAATCAGATTGTCCACTACAGCAAAAAGAAACAGACTGCAGATCCAGGTGAGTGGTACAAAAAGACTATGACAAACCTACAGCACCGGTTTAACAAAACATATACTCTACTTTTATCTGTGCAATTGCTAACATATGTTTCCTTCTTGCAGCTCTTCGGCCTAAAACATGTATGACTGATGGTGGAAAACATGGAAAGAGGAGGTATTGACTACGCGTAATTGGAGTTGTCTTATTTCTGGTTGGTGAATTCAATTAAAGGAGCGGAGCCATTGTAGGCAGTTGTAGCTCACATTGAAGACAAGAGTGACCATAGATGTCTATACAGTGATCCACTTTATGGTTGGATTGTTGGGTTTGCAGCTGAGCTGACTGTAGGCCTCACATGTGCTGTACTGTCGCTGTGGGTCACTATACCAGGTTTTACCAGTCAGGCTGCATTCATCAGCCATATTAATGTGCCTACTACTCTACACTATTATTGTGGCTGCTACTTGTGACCCGTGCTTCAAATTAAAATGCTGCTTTGTCATGTGTAACTACTCAAAGCAATGCCCAAAACACTTTTTATTCAACTACTGATGAGCCTGGGTCATGAGTCCTTGGCTAATTTACACTTTGCCAGTTCAGAGACTGTTGCAGTGCTATGCAGACGCTAATATCCATCTGTATTCTAGCCTAGATGTAGTTGTTTATTTATTTGTTGGCTACTTGTTTCACATGTTGTATCTAATGTGTATGGGTTTTACATGGAAGTGTTTTAATATTTATATTGATGGCTCAAGGCTCAAGCTCTTTCACTTTTGTAAACTGACATCTCTGCCTACACAGATTAGTTAGTGATGTTTTTCTGAAATCCCAAATTCTCTTCTTTGAAATTCAAGTGACCTTTTAAAAATACTCCTGAATGATTGAGCCTGTAAAGCAGCTTTGATAAGGCAGTTTAAAATGGTATGGTCTACATTCACTAGTTTAGATTTTGGGATCATAGGTAACCTGTTATGCAAATACCTAAAACTTACCTCAGAGCCATCTTTAACAAGAGCTCCTCCAGCGGGGCAAAATACGCCCGTACTTTGAATTATTGTATATAGAATTAAGTTAGAATTTGCCAAACCTAGTTAAAGATGAATTGTTGGTGCAGTTTGGAAGATTCCAATACTGGCGTTCTATGGCACATACCGGTAAGCACAATAAGGCAGTTCACTACCAATATAATAATAACAAGTGTGAACAAGAAATTGTCCGCAGACAGACGGACAGACGGACAGACAGACAGACAGACGGACGGATAATCAATAGGGAAATCTGGCTCTTGCAGTAGGAGTATGAGTATGACATCATCACATTCTAGAATCGGAATTCCACCAATCAGATTGCAGCAACTTAGAGACACTACAAAGCTTTAATGTGTCAAAGCTCAAAGAAGCAGAGAATGTGGGTTGTTCTCGCTTTCAGCAGCAGAACATTTGAGAAGAGAGTTCAGATCTACGGCACGTAACATAAAAGGACAGAGATGGAAGATAAAAAGACAGAGATGGAAACGATCACAGTTAGCAAGAGCGACGGGCAGGTTTTCGCAAAGGGTCGGGCCGTGACCTTGACCTTTGACCCTGTGACCTTGAAATCAATAGGGAACATCCTTGACCCATGGGGTGTCCAGCCATGAAGTTTGACATTCCTAGGTGAGACGGTTGTCGAGTTAGAGCGCGGACAAAGCTTCAAAGACTTCAAAGCTTTGAAGTGTCCACAGACAGACGGACAGACGGACAGACGGACGGACAGACGGACAGACGGACAGACGGACAGACGGACGGACAGCGCCATAACATAATACGTCCCGTCTTTTTATACGGGCGTATAAAAAGTGAGAGCGCAAGAGAAAGAAAAAAAACACATCCTCCCATCATTCACTTCAAAGACCTGTCTCTAAGAGCCGTTCCGTTCGCGATCGACCCATCACTATTAAGAAGCAGTCATTTTTCACGTTAACAACTACTTTTTACCTTTACTTCAGTAGAGATTGGCAATTCCAGAGCTCAAATCATCTAAATGATTCCAGTGAAGTTGTATGGAGTTTAAAAGCACTGTGGAGCACTTCCTGTATTACGACATGACATCACAAGGTGGAACAGGATGTTTGAGAGAAGAACTCAGCCTAAATATGCACAGTTTGTGTGTTATGAAACAAAACACAACTGCAGGTCTGTTTGTGATGAGGAAACATTCTAACACAGATCAGAAAATAGTGTAATATGAGCCTGTTAATTGTTTAGGATTGAATGAATGTCGAGTTTTGGTATTCGGGGTCATTTTGGTCACTCATAGTCGTTCTATTGATGTGCACTGTGGTTCGATCTGGAGTAGAGGGTTGGGTTATGAAAGCCAGAGTCAGAGTCAAAGCCAGTCTTTGATCATCGGGGCATCAAAGTTACTGCAATATATTCGATTTTTTATTTTTTTTTTCATTTTTATCAAACATTCCATTTACATTTCTTTTATGTTTTATGAGAAGAAAATGAGAGGAACTGTCACAAGTAATAAAACATTTCAGCATTGTGGTTTTATTGGACTTTTGTTTAAGGTTGTCAACAAAGTCTATTTCTGTCTTTATTGAATAACTGAATGAATAATATGAATTTTATATTGCTTTCTGTCTTTCCTGAGTTTATGATAAATAGTCACATTTTAGTGCCTTTCCACCCTCAACACACTCAAAGGATGTCAAGGAACCGCTGGCTTGTGACTGTAGAAATAGTCCCTGACACACCGAGTAACAGTGAAAGCAACATGTGATCGCCATTTTTGCAAAGTTTGGTGCAGGAAAATCAAACTGCTCAACATTTTAGGAAAAGAAATCTAAAAAAAATCAGGCCCAGCTGTACCAATATGGAGCTCCTGTCCGTTGGCACTGACAGAGTTATAGCATAAACACATTCTTGAGATACAATATCAGATTCACACACAGTGGGCAGTAAAAACATTTTCAAATAATTGATCGTACCGTCTGACCATGTGCCGGAGTGTGGGAGGCAGCTGCTCATTGATTGTAGTAGCAGGAGGCCATTGATTGTAGTAGTGGGAGGTGATTGTGAGTGACCTCCAGCGGCTCGGAGGAACGACCAGAGGAGCTGAGGCAATGGCACAAGAATACCGAGGCACTGGAAGAGACCAGTTCACCTGATTGGCTCCGCACACCCTGACAACCCAGAGTGTCCATGCAAGAGCTCTGATCGACAGTCTGACCAATGAAAAGATAGTTCTACAATATATAAAATACGTCATATGTAGAAAAACCAGAGTATCTACAGTATATTCTGTTACTTGCAGGGGGATTGTACAAGTGCAAATGTTCACAGACACACACTATACTAAAGGAGAGTGCGGGCCTTGTTCCACAGAGGATTTCATTTTCATTTAATCGTATTTTTACTTTCATATGAGAATGTGCACGTACAATCTTTTCACATGAAAAACGGTTCCCTGCTGATATTTCGACACGCCGCTATTTAGACATTGATGTCTAATTGTCAGAGTAGCGGCATAAACTTTGTTTTTCAAGCGTCCCACGACTTTCACATTTCTTTTTTTCATTGTCGGAGTAGTGGCACTTTACTATTTTTCAAATATTGCATTTTTCTGACATGAATCATATTAATGTGATGGCCTATTATACTTTGCGCTCCCATACATCATAAAATGCTTGGGCCAGTATAACGCATTTGATCAGAGAATATTTTGGCCACAGAGGATATCAGACAGTTGGAAAAGGTCTTAACTGAGAGCTACAGAACAGATCAACTTTGCCTGCAACTCCGTGGTGTGACGTAGAAGGGAAATATTAGGCTGATGGAAGGGGGCAATGGGGCTGTAAGCAAATGTTTGGACCTAAGGATGTCTGTCTTACATACGCTAAATATATTTGGAAAAAACCTACCTACCTTTCGATCGATCGGCTGCATTCAGCACCATGGACAGCAGTCTGAATATGCACAAGTGACACGCCGGCGATACTAAAACAGGGTATCCCCAGGTTTGACTCCCCTAAATTTAAGACTTTTTAAAGACCTTTTTAAAACCACTTAAATGAAAATTAAGAGCAACACTGTAGCCATTATGTGGGCGAAAAACACCAGATCCAATTCTAATAATGACCTTTACTCACTGCTTTAAATAACAAAAAATACTTTTATTATAAAATCTCATTCAGAACTCATTTATAGCTGTATGCATTGCTTGTAAAATGGCCAAAAATCTTTTCTAACATTCTAACAAGACAAACTAAGCTTTCACATTGTCTTGTCTCACAGTGCACTGCAGCTCGATGGAGTTTACAAAAAAGAGGCTCATGAAATTTAAGACCTTTGTGAGAAAAATAAGACTTGGACAACATAATTTAAGACTTTTTAAGGCCTTAATTTAGGAACATGAAATTTAAGACCCCGCGGCAACGCTGTAAAAAGTGTTGGAATGAAAGGATGTTGGAATAGGGGGCAGACCCCATGAAGAAAAAGAGTAGAATGAAGACCATGGATTATTTAATCCATCCATCTTCTCCCGCTTAATCGTGGGGGCAGTTTGCCGCCCAATCCTCATAGCACCTGACCCCCCCCTATGAACCCCTCTGCAGGTGGTGAGCCCACAGGAGGGTGGACAACATGGTCCTTGATGTTAGTTCAGGTGCTGCATGTTTTGGATTGATGGGGGAAACCGGAGTACCCGGAGGAAACCCATCCAGAACATGCAAACTCCACACAGAAAGGCCCGGGTGACCCGGGGATCGAACCCGCAACCTTCTTGCTCCCTTCACATTAAATAAATAAATAAAACATAGATGATCTCGTGGGATTAACTTGCAAAATAATAGGGTTTCATAACAGAGTTTTAAATTTTTTAAAACATTCCTTTTCATTCAATTTCATATTTGTTTTGTTTACATATTTGAACAGTTTTTTTATTATTATTTATTTAATTGAGTTTATTTGAATTTCATTGTTTCACACATGCATATAAGATACAAAATGGGTTTTCTGATCAGTTGTACAGGGGGTTGCTTTAAAAAATACCTTAATATGACTTGTAACTTCGCCTGGTGACATCAGTTGGCACATAGATTACTTAAATGCCAAAGTGTGCAAAATCCTGTTTGAGAAGTTCCATAGCACCTTTAAATGGGACTGTTTTGCCTTTTGAGCATGTTACAGATTGTGAACGTGAGCTCAGAGGCGAGATCATTAGTCCAAAAACAACTTCGAGCGTGCGCTTGGTTCGTCCGCACATCAGAGCAAACTCAATAACGCCGCTGGATTTCATTATTTGGAGATTAAAAGACCAATAATTGAACCAAAGCTGCGAGTTCAAACATGATATTTTCTCCTCCTTGCTCCTTTCATTTCTCCCCTCTGTAATGACTTCTGTAATCTTGGGTCGAGGCGTGAAATTTACTCAAAATAATGAGTTTTGTGGTGCCGGCAGTTTAATTAAAGAGGGTCGAGTTTGTGACCGTTTTGATTCACAAATAAGCGTTAAATAGTGTAAGAGATGCCTTGGAGAGCACGGCGTTTTATTGATTATGAAGAAAGATTCGAAATTAATGACCCGTTTGGCCCAGATAAAGCAATCAATTTTAATTATTACGATTTTCGCCGTGCATCTGTTTGCTTCCCACCCTCATTGGATCATTGGCGGTCATTTGTCAAACTCTGGGCGAAAAGGTTTAACGCTGACCACTGGAGAAAACACCAGACCGGACAGATCCCAAAGGCGGAAAACAAGGAAAGTGGAGTGAGTCTGTAACAGTATTCAATGGACCTAATGACCCCTAGCTGTTTGCAACATTAGGTAAATAGGAGCTAGGGGATCTACTTTTAAAAGGACCAGTGCGCTAACGATATCGAAGAGGCTGTACCCTATTTTTTATCTCGTAGAGTTAAATTTGTTTCCCCCAGTGCAAAAGCAGCTGTTTGCATTTAGTTATAACATATGTTTATTGACAGCAATTCGGAAAAGTAATGCTGTTGCGCTGTTGGCAAGATAGCTGCAGTTAGCGGTGTCATGATCCAGAAAATCCACTTACCTCGTGAAACGGAGCTTTTATGGGCCTACTCAAAACTGGGCGCATGTTTGAAATGTGTTCAGAAAGTATATGAGGCATGGGAGTATCAGAATCAAATATCGATATACTGTATGGATGCAGACCAAGTTCTAATACTGCTCTACAAAGGCAAAAAAGCTTAACTTGCCAGAGTGTGAAACTGAGAAAAATGACTTCAAAGTTTCCATCTTGTCCAGACAAAAGTATAATAAGTAGGGCTCCCAAAATCTGACAACTTAGCCAGGGTGGAATTCATGAAAATCGTGCACTTCTGAAAGTTTTAGATTTTTGGCAGGGTGTTAGGTGTGGGCCTAAGGTTTTCAAAAATCCATGGATACACATTGAGGTGCCCCCTAGTGGCCGGTCTGCATACAATTCAAAATGGCCCTGCTGAAAAGAGAAAAGGTGATTTCTCTGCTTCCTTTAGTCTTAAATTGTTGTATAATGTAATTTGTCTACTTTGTTTCATAAAAGGAATCCAATTCAGATATATTATTCTTATTTTTATGTGAAATCTATTAACCCCCACCACCACCACACCCTTTTTTTTTTTTTTTGTAATTTTGTTCCTTCTACCCCCACTGCTCCCTGGATCCCTCTTGGTTCAACTGGTCATCTTGTGGCTCGTGTTCCTCTAGACCAGAGGTCACCAACCCTATGCCCGCGGGCACTCGGTCGCCCGTCTCAGTCGCCCGCCACTGTTCTGTTTCTAAAAATAGAACAGGTCGACTTATCCACAGGCTGTGTACTTTAATCCAAAGCCCTCGTTAAAACACTTCGAAACTGTCCTAGATCGACACAAAAAAGTCACGTAAATCCCCAACAATCTCTCAACAAAAAAAAGTAAATCCACAGGGCCGCAGCGGCGGAGCGCGTTCACCTGCGCAGCTCGTCAGCGCGTTAAGGTGAAGTATTTGGACCGGTCTCACCCGCTGCGCTGGGTCCTGACTCTCTGCTCCTCAGCTCCTTTTTTCTCGGTCCCCATCGGTTCGTTTCGATTAGTCCGTTTAAGGTCCAAGGTCCCGGCCAAGCGCCAGCGGCACAGCGGTGAGTTTGGGGCGGCGTGCGCGCGCTCACACGTGCGCAGATATATATACGATTAGGCGCCTCAGCTGACGGGTCGATCAGCTGATCAGATAAACAATAACAAAACACAGCTGCCACAAAGCACTTTAGAAATAATTACATGTACAACTTATGTTGCCTGTGCTACAGTACGAAACTGAGAAGTCCTAGTTGGAGGTGAGCCAAAGTAAGGCACATTTACTCTGGGCATTTACAAAGAGAAAGTGTCCTGCACTTTGTCTCAGTGCAAAAAGTTCTAAATGACAATGCATCTGCATCTGTGGTGTTTGATAATGTAGCAGAAAAATACTGCCAAGTGATTAACAGACTGATGCAAGAGTTTGAGAAGAGTGATTTTGATCAAATGGAGCCGTGTGTGTCATTCATTTCAAATCCCTTTAGTGTCAGTGTACATTACCGACACAGCTGAGAAACTAAGTACAACCTTCAACTTGGTTGCAGGGCAAGTAGAAATGCAAAGAGTGACTTTTCAAAATGACCTACACCTCAAAGCCCATCTGGGTAACCCAAACTTTTGGAACCTAGTGGACACAGAGAAGTACAAAACTGTCTGTACAGCAGCTATGAAGGCTGGTTGCCTTTTTGGAACCACTTATCTCTGTGAATCAGTCTTTTCGAACTAACTGATTCACATTTGCAGGAGTCACTGAGAGTGGCAGTGTCCAACTATACACCAGAATACAGCAAACTATAACAAAATGGAGTGCCAAGATTCTCATTAACTGCAACATAGTTTAATAGAGTGTTTTTGTTAAACACATGTTACCAGATTATTGCTGTTACCAGGATGAAGTGTCTGTTTTGTTTAAAACAAAAATGAGAAGAATACTACTATTAAGTATACTACTACATTACAACATAATTACTACATTACCTTACTACATTAATAATGAATTTGTGACACGTTCATTAATTTGCAGAAAATAAATGTCGCTTTGACAAATGTGATCAAGTAACTAACAAATGGTTACTGATGCAGGTATAGAATGTAATTGAATAATACAGTGTAATAGTGTATTTTTTAGTCTTGGATTGTCTGTATTCAGCTGGTAGCCCTCGTAATATTTGATGATATTAAGGTAGCCCTCAGCTCTGAAAAGGTTGGTGACCCCTGCTCTAGACTTTCCAAAATGGCATACTGGGTTGGGGCATTGAATCTAGGGACTTGAGGCCATGAGGGAAAAGAAGCATCCGGGCTTCATTGGCAGACTCGACACCACAGTTCTTACTCTACATGAGTACAGTCCAGCGTTCAAACTTGCATGTGCTCTGATTCCACTGATTCTGTCTGCGGACCACAGGATATAAAGGATATAAAGCTGTGAGCGCGATCACGCCAGCTGTTTCCTGTCTAGAGTGAAACCACTCGCTCTGAGACTCTGAAGTGTTCTAAGATCAGAGCTCTGCACTTCTAGTTTAGATACAAGTCAAAACTGTGTTATTATTATTTGTGAAATGTGGTGCGATACTTCAGTATGCCGATTGCGAAGAGGGATTTGGCCAGGTGTGCCCAGTGGGGTACAGATCCTCCGATGGCGAGCTAGGACAGCCTGGAACCTCACGGCAATAATACATCTCCAGCCTTCTGCGGTCTGGTAGGAGGTTTTATACAGCCGGTCACTCCCCACACTTCTCCATCATGGTATGCCACTCACATCCACTACCCGTTTAAGCGCTTATGGACAATTCAAACACTCTGATTCACTCTGGACTTGCTCATTCCACTGCTATTCGTGGATTGTGAATTGTGGTGATGCAGTAACATTGTTGGGACCCATTTGATTGTGAAATACTTTTTTTGTATTGTACATCTTGTTAAATCCAAACTGTTATTTGTTATTTAACACATTTAATATTCCAGAGCAAAGTACCTTAACTGTCAAGCTTGATATACAATCTGCAGATTGTAAATATTGGATGCATGCACTGTAGGTGTGAAAGTTGTGTGAGTGAGTGATGGTGGTGGTCGGAGGGACCGTTGGCGCCGCTTGGCTTGGCAGCCGCGCCTCTGTCAGGCTGCCCCAGGGCAACTGTGGCTACAACAGTAGCTTATCACCACCGGGTATGGAGTGATGCTGTGTAAAGCACTTTGGGGACATGTGTCCGTGTAAAGCGCTATATAAATAAACCTTACCTTACCTTACCTTACCTTATTACTGTCACACACCTCCATGAGCCGATACCTACCTTCTAATCTAGCCTGCAATAATTCTTTCTACCCTCTTTTGGCCATCATCTATATACATGCTACATGTCCATTAAAAATTGCCATTTCTGTTCAATTGCAATTAATCCTGCAGCCTAAGCCAGAGTCCTCTCCTGCCACCACATACTGTCTGCACTCATCGCAGTCACGTAGGAAACGAAGGGAAATGTTCACATTTTTATACTGCACTTTACTTTAAGGCACTCAAAGCACTTTACGAAAAGGGACTACTCACACATACACCAGTGTACGCAGACACTGGGGGCGAGGTGGGTTAAGTGTCTTGTCCAAGGACACAATAACAGCATTCATCTGTGAGAGCTTTTTTTAAATGTCAAGAGCGGCGGGATTCAAACCGTTAACCTTCAGATCAGTAGAAAAACACTCTGCCTGAGCTACTGCCACCCCAAAAGATGTGTAAACTGTCTTACCAAAGAACACAATGTCAAGTCAATTGAAACAAAACCTAATGTAGGAAAAAAAAAACAGAGATAGTGACTTACTTACACTGTACTTTTTTATAATCAGGGACCATAATGAGTCAGTGCTTAGAGCATTTGTGGAACATTTGTCCACTAAATTGAACTAAGACCTAGGACGGAAGGAGGCCAGGCTTCACACTTAACCAAACACCACCCACACATCATATCCATACCTACCCATACTTAAAGGGGAACTGCGGCACGTTTGAAGCTAAAGTCCGTTGCTAGAGGTGGTCGAATACTGTCAGAAGCCAAAAAACAGCACAGATCAGTGTTGCCTCGGTGGAGATCTCGCTGTGGCAGTGAGTCTGTCAAGACAACAAACTAGTGTAGTGATGGGGCAAGTTCTTAACTTCCACGTAAAACGCCAGTTTGCACAGAGGAGGCTTAACACCACTTTAACCCATCAACAGCCACGAGTCTAACAAACAGAACACTCTGCCTGGTTCACTCATTAGTGTCTGGAAACGTTAGAAAACAACTTTATAAGCAGCCTTAGCATTAGCTTGTTGATTTCCCACTGCACATGCTAAAGCCCGAAAGACTTGACTCCTGATTTAGGAGTGAATTATATTTTAAGAAAAACGCTAAAAAATACATTCCCTATTGTTCTTCACAGTCAGTAGTCAATTCTCACTTGTTGAATTTGGCGGCTTGAGCCGTTCATCGCTGCTGGAGTTGACAGTCGAGTTTTGGGCTTTCGCATGTGCAGGGGGAAATCAACAGAGGTAATTGTAAGGCTGCTTATAAAGTTGTTTTATAACGTTTCAGACACTAATGAGTGAACCAGGCAGAGCGTTTGTTTGTTAGACTCGTGGCTGTTGTAAGATGGGTCAAAGTGATGTTAAGCTTCTTCAGTGTGAAGCAAATTGGCGTTTTACATGGAAGTTAAGAACTTGCCCCCATCACTACACTAGTTTGTTGCCTTGACAGATTCACTGCCACAGCGAGATCTCCGCTGAGGAAACACTGATCTGTGCTGTTTTTTGGGTTCTGACAGTATTCGACGACCTCTAGCAACGGACTTTAGCTTCATACGTCCTGGAGTTCCCCTTTAATACAGACACATAAGAAAAGAATTAGTAAGAATACTAATAACAACAAAAAATAACATAAAAACACAAATTAAAAACTAAAAAGGTATAAGCAACTCAACAAAGGGCTCAAACTATATTAAAATAAAGAACACAAGAAATAAACACTAACAATAATGATGATTATTATTACTATATCCCTAATACTAATGAGCAACTATTCCACTATTATGCTCCAATAATTTGTTATTTTCCATGGCAATTCTTTTTTTTTTCTAGATTGTAGTGATTATGAATTATGTTTTAAAGTATTCTAAACATAAATTGGATATTGTTGAAGCCTTAAAAATAAAATTCTTTCCTGACAAAATGAACAACATGGTCTTTTTTGGGGGAAATTTCAAAAGGACTTAGGACCCGTGTTTGCTGTTGCTATGGCCGTTTGGCAAGACACCTTTGAGAAACTGATTGGAAAGAAAGATGGTGCAGATTTTTCACCCTCATTTCTGTCAATTAAGTACATTAATAAGCTTTGAGCATCAAGAAAAGCACTATGTAAGACGAACTCAAACTAATTTCACTAATAACATCTTAACTAATAACATCTGCAGTATTGGTCGTCCTATATATAACCTCTTTCTCTCGTAGCTATGACGACGATGTTCAAACAAGAGCTTTGAATTGACAGCCGGGGAACTCCATGTACCTTTTCGGTCTTGACTACCTCGCACAGTCATCCATCATGCAATATCTGATGGAATAAGACAGCCCCCAGTGCGCCGCAGATACGCACATAACTCATTTTCCAATATAAAGCCAACGGATGAACCGAGTACACGCGCTTTTATCACGAAAATAATATGTTTTTTCATTACCCAAATTAGATCCAGGCAGCGGGACGAGAAGAGAACAGCCACTCGCTCTACCAATTCAACCAAAGAAGAAGCCTATTAGCGGAGGTCCAATTTGCGTATATTGGATGTCAGGCGAAATTGGCGAAAATGTCAAAAATGGAATCAGAAAAGGGAGCGTTGAAATTGGCGCTTGATCAGGCAAGAGCGGCGGTGACAGGGAGGGCGTCAGCGGGGAATAAATCACGCGGGGGACATTTATTGGACGTAGCATCTGGGTGAGTTGGTTGGGTTCGAGCAGAGGGAGGCGAGCGGGATGCGCTTCAGAGCTATTAGCACGTAAGCGGCAGTTCTGTGGACGCTCTGTTTCAGTTCACCTACACCGGGGGATAAAGGGAGAATGGAAGAGATGAGATGAAACACACAAGGGTCGGATCGTTTTGTACAGGAAAATACAGGTCTTAACAATGAAAAACTGAACTAGATCTTTTTAAGGCAATTTTGTCTGTAGTATTTTAATCTTACGACAATCTGGACCAGTTTTTTTGCATAAAATTGACTGTTATAATGTTGGTTCCTCATCACAAACATATCTGGAGCTTTATTACATTCACAAATGTTCTTTTCCTCAGACAGAATTCACTGATCCACGTTGTGATGTCATTTGTCATACAGGAAATGGTCCTCTTTGTTTTTAAGATCCACACATAATCTGTAGAATCAGTAGAATTATTTCAGCCCTGGAATTTCCAATCGCTACTGAACAAAAGGTAAAAAGGAGCTGTTAACTTGAAAATTACCACTTCATGGCCTCTCAAAGCCTCATATTCTGAGCTTTGGAGATGTAGACACACTAATAATAAATGGTAAGCAACATTCTAACGTGACTTAAAGCTCACAAGAAGAATATTTGGTGAATGATGTTTTGAAAATTCATTTTGTCTTCTTGTTATAAAGAAGCATTGTGTTTTCTTCCAATAAGACAAATTTGTAAAAAGCAAAATAGCTTATTTACCTGACATCTTCCTCAGAGGCAGGGGTGCAGTGGGCGTGGTACTTCTCCCGACGTGAGATGTAAAAAATAACAAATATAAAATCGCCTACAACTTAAATGTCAAACCGGAGCTATTGGCAATGGTAAAACCAACCTGCATAGGCTCATGATTTCTGCAGCACTGTTCTATAGTGACATGAGAGACGCGCACAAACACACACAAACACACATAAACACACACCTTCTTGATCGTCATCAACCTGAGAACGCACAACCATGTGTCCTCCAGTACACCTCGCACACTCCACCTCCTCTCATGCGTCACGTTTTATTGCGTATTGCGTCATAGAGGACATATTACACCTATTTTATCCTCATTGCACTGGCTTCCCATTCATTTTAGAGTTGATTTTAAAATTTTATTGTTTGATTTTAAGGCACTTCATGGACTGGCCCCAACGTACATCTCAGACCTCATTGTTCCTACACTCCGAGGTCTGAGGGCTCCAACTTTTCATCCCAAAAACGAGACTCAAAAGTCGGGGTGACCAGGCCTTTTCTGTGGTCGTCCCCAAACTCTGGATGCTCTTCCTCCTCACATTAAGACCACCACTTCAGTCTGGTTTATAAAACACACTTTTATTCACCGGCTTTTCACCGGTGTGAGAGTTGTGTGGTCCTCTGACTATCTTTTATTTGCTAGTATTTAGTATTTTAGGTTTTTTTATTGACTTGCTTTTTATTTATTTTATCCTTTATATTAATGAATGTGTTCATTTTTATTGTGCCTATTCTGTGCAGAACTTTGGATACTTTGTTTTGGTCAAATGTGCTGTACAAATAAAGTTGGATTGGATTGGATTGCGTATACTGACACATGACTAAACCAGAACTAAATCCAGGACTAAACCAGAACTAAAACCAGGATTGCTCAGCAGTGCTCAGTTTGACAGTTCGGGCGTTCTATCAGACACACCTACTGTCATAAGAAAAGGCAAAGTCCACAATATCGGACCACTGCAAAAGGGAAAACCATGTCATGGGCTGGGACAAAGTGAAAATAGAAGGAACAGAGGAGCACAAATACAAAAGATGGATAAAATCAGGAAGCAGGGCGCACGGACCATTAACAGAGATGAGGGGGAGTTCACCTTGACTCACACATGGGACTTACTTCTCCAGAGAACCCTAACCTCTAACCCCCTAACTCTAACTAACCCTAACCCTCTAACCCTAATCCTAACTAACCCTAACCCTTAACCCCTAACACTAACCCTAAACCTAACATAACCCTAACCCTAACTAACCCTAAACCTGTAACTCTAACTAACCCTAATCCTCTAACCCTAACCCTAACTAACCCTAACCCCGTAACTCTAACTAACTCTAACCCTGAACCCCTAATCCTAACTAACCCTAACCCCCTAACCCTAAACCTAACATAACCCTAACCCTACCCCAACACCCTAAACTAACCCTAAAAACACAAATTCAAGAATGTAGCTCTGGTATATCATTTTTAATCAGTTTGTTTATGGAAAAGGTTCCTAAAGTTTTTATTTGAATCTGTTCATTAAAGGAAAACTCTCCCACCGGACTGACACGTGGTGGACACGGGACACTAGGGCATAAGAGCCTAGCGTGGGGCTGTGCATATACCCGTCTCCTTCGGGAGATGGGACACTAAAACTCATTCTAACCCTACCCTTAACCCTAACCCTACCCCTAACCCCCTAACCTAACCCTAGCTAACTCTAACCCTAACCCCAACCTCAACCCTAAACCTAACCCTGGGTAACGATAGGTGTGGTCAGTCTGCCATATCCGGAAATGTTACCGCGGAATCATGTCAGGTATTTAAAATATTTACACTCAACAAAAATATAAACGCAACACTTTTGTTTTTGCTCCCATTTGTCATGAGATGGACTCAAAGATCTAAAATTCATTCCAGATACACAATATTACCATTTCTCTCAAACATTGTTCACAAATCTGTCTAAATGTGTGATAGTGAGCACTTTTGCTTTGCTGAGATAATCCATCCCACCTCACAGGTGTGCCACATCAAGATGCTCATCAGACACCGTGATTAGTGCACAGGTGTACCTTAGACTGCCCACAATAAAAGGCCACTCTGAAATGTGCAGTTTTGTCTCACAGCAAAATGCCACAGATGGCGCAAGCATTGAGGGAGCGTGCAATTGGCATGCTGACAGCAGGAATGTCAACCAGATCTGTTGCTCGGGCATTGAATGTTCATTTCTCCACCATAAGCCGTCTCCAAAGGCGTTTCAGAGAATATGGCAGTACATCCAACCGGCCTCACAACCGCAGACCACGTGTAACCACACCAGCCCAGGACCTCCACATCCAGCAGGTTCACCTCCAAGATCGTCTGAGACCAGCTACTCAGACAGCTGCTGAAACAATTGGTTTGCATAACCAAAGAATTTCTGCACAAACTGTCAGAAACCATCTCAGGGAAGCTCAACTGCATGCTCGTCGTCCTCATCGGAGTCTTAACCTGACTCCAGATCGTCGCCGTAACAGACTTGAGTGGGCAAATGCCCACATTCGATGGCGTCTGGCACGTTGGAGAGGTGTTCTCTTCACGGATGAATCTCGGTTTACATTGTTCAGGGCAGATGGCAGACAGCGTGTGTGGGTGAGCGCTTTGCTGATGTCAATGTTGTGGATCGAGTGGCCCATGGTGGTGGTGGGGTTATGGTATGGGCAGGCATCTGTTATGGACCAAGAACACAGGTGCATTTTATTGATGGCATTTTGAATGCACAGAGATACCGTGATGAGATCCTGAGGCCCACTGTTGTGCCATACATCCATGAACATCACCTCATGTTTCAGCAAGATAATGCACGGCCCCATGTTGCAAGGATCTGTACACAATTCTTGGAAGCTGAAAATGTCCCAGTTCTTGCATGGCCAGCATACTCACCGGACATGTCACCCATTGAGCATGTTTGGGATGTGCTTGACCGGCGTATACGACAGCGCGTACCAGTTCCCACTAATATCCAGCAACTTCGCACAGCCATTGAAGAGGAGTGGACCAACATTCCACAGGCCACAATTGACAATCTGATAAACTCTATGCGAAGAAGATGTGTTGCACTGCATGAGGCAAATGGTGGTCACACCAGATACTGACTGGTTCTGAGTCCCCAGACCCCCCAATAAAGCAACAACTGCACATTTCAGAGTGGCCTTTTATTGTGGGCAGTCTAAGGTACACCTGTGCACTAATCATGGTGTCTGATGAGCATCTTGATGTGGCACACCTGTGAGGTGGGATGGATTATCTCAGCAAAGCAAAAGTGCTCACTATCACACATTTAGACAGATTTGTGAACAATGTTTGAGAGAAATGGTAATATTGTGTATCTGGAATGAATTTTAGATCTTTGAGTCCATCTCATGACAAATGGGAGCAAAAACAAAAGTGTTGCGTTTATATTTTTGTTGAGTGTAGCTTTTCACAAATTTGTCTTATTAGAGAAAAACAGGTTCTAATCTTTGGTGAAATTTGCATACAGTATTTTTTACATGTTTCATTTGTATCACTGGTTAAGAAAATAAAAGAGACTGCAGAAAGTACACTGGAAAAAAACTATATCTAGGTAAGTTAAAATGACTTAAATTAAGAACATTTGACTTTATTTGAGCAGATTCATCTTGACAAGTGAAATGATCTGCCACTGGAATAAGTGTTTTTTTCTTAATTCAAGCAACATTTGATTGTATTTCTTATTTTAAGTGCAAAAAGTTGTTGTTTGTTGCAAAAAACAAAATCTAGCCAAGCTAAAATGACTTGGATTAAGAAAGTTTGACCATGATTTAAGTAAATTTCACTTGACAAGTAAAATCATCTACCAGTGCAGTAAGATTTTTGTACTTAAAAATATGATAAAAAATATGAAATACAATCAAATGTTGCTTGAATTAAATAAAAAAAAAATAAAAATACTTGTTCCACTGGCAGATAATTTTACTTGTCAAGTGAAATTTATTCAAATCATGGTAAAACTTTCTTAATCGAAGGCATTTTAACTTGACTAGATTTTGTTTTTTGCACTGTACAGAGCAGTGGGCATGAAAACGGAGTTGAAAATAAGCTATTAAAGATCAAACATGCACTAATCATGTCAAATACAACTGGGTAAATGAGAAGGGGAATCGACGGGGAAAAGTATAGGCACAATAGGCCCAGTCTCGTCTAAGACGCCACTGACCGATTTATCGACAAGGAGACTGAAGAACTTACAGCCCTCCTAACTACCAGCCTTCCACTCTCCCACCTGAACCGCTTCTCAAACCACTTATAAACCAAGTGACACATCTCTAAACTATAGAAGCGTTCTTTACTTTTGTCTATAACTGGGCCCTTGTTTCCGGAATAGTGCGCCTAACTGACTGGAGCCGGGCGAGCGTTGCCGTGACGCGCCCTGTCAGCTCCTGTCTGAGATGTGAGCCAATGGGCCTATAATGTCAAGAGCTCCTGACTCCAGACAAACGATCCCCAGCCACACACAGCCACAGAACAGTGCACACACCAAATCTGCACGGAGAGAAGTCTGCTCTAATAAGTGTAAAGACGGAGGAGGTGGAGGAATAATGGTTTCAATGTGTCAGATTCATGGTATGTGGGTTGCTAAAGGGGCACTGAGGAACTTTTCTGGTGGACGGTTTGAAGAGAATTTTCCAATGTATGCGATTAAACTTCTCTTTTGTCAAGTTACAGGTAAGATATGTTTGAGCAATGCCGACGCCGGTAATTGAATAAAGGCAAAATGGGTAAGTATAATGCTGCACTGGGGAATATTTCAAGCAAAGCGATAGTTATATAATTACGGAGAATAAACCCCCACACTAATAGCTGCATCCTGTGTCTTTAACAACTTTAATTGTTGTGTGAAATACAGAATACTGGATTGTCACTATAGGGAAATTTGTCCTCTGATTTTGAGACTTTGAGACTGACTTCAAGAAGCTGGGAGCGCCATAGCACAGCACCCGAGGACCCATCTAGAGTAGGGTTTGATCAGGAGCACCTACCTGGAGCATTTTACCACGTGACGTCACTGTAAGGGCAGTCAGTGTAGATCGGGGTGTTAAACATGCGGCCCAGGGGCCCTCCAAGACTTTTAATCTGGCCCTCGACAGATTTTCTATTGAAATATTAAAATTTTTCCGATAATTTTCTGAGCTGTTTAGCATAGCAGCGTCTCCAGCGCTTCTGTGCATGGCACCTCCCACCAGAGCGGCACAAATGAAGACCTGCCTCTTTCCAAACGCTCTTCTATTGTTTTGACTGTGACCATGACACCCTCATCAGCAAAATGTCAGAAATGAGAAAAGTGGAGCTGAGTGCAGGATTTTCCAAGAAAAATGGACTTATTCTTATTTGTTCACAGAGCTGAATAGGAAATCTGTATGCTTGGTGTGTTTGCAACAAGTGGCGGTGCTCAAGTAATATAATCTTAAACGCCACTATGAGACACGGCGAAAAATACAGTAACTTGAGAATTATTGTACAGAGAATTGAGAAGACAGAAGATAAATAAATTAGTGCTGGTTATTATTGTTAGTGATGCTGCTGTGAAAGCATAATATAATATTATAATGTTTTGTCAAATAAAATTAAAAAAAAGATTTCTGTAATAGATTTGCGTTTCTCTGCACAAATATTTGGACTTAATGCTAATTTTGGGGTAAATATGCCATGAGTTTTCTGATCCGGCCCCTTTGGGATCAAAGTAGGTTGTATACAGCCCCCGGACCAATATGAGTTTGACACCCCTGTTGTAGATTAAGCGTGGATATTGGAACAGCTGATGCCATATTGGGTCTATCAACCTGATTTTATATGAAATTTTCCTGAAAACTATTTACAAGCAGAACTATTCCTCAAAATTGTTTTTTTCCTTTTTTTTGAGCAGGGGTGCCCACATTTTTTTTCAGCATGCAAAGTACTTATAAAATGATCAAGTCAAAATGATCTACCTACTGATCTACAATGATCTACAAAAATGCAAATCATTTATTGATTTATAAATATATTGAGAATCAGTCATGGTGGTTTTGCGGTGGTATTTACCAGCCTCTGCACATTTCCCAAATGCATGTGACAAATACAGATGGATTTGTGCACTTTTATTAGGCAAACTTCAACCACATGCCGCTGTAGGTCTGCTCTGTGCCAACACTGTAACATAAATTTAGATTAGTTTCTGCATTTCGTCTTGCTCTTCTGCAGAGCGCATTGAGGAGGAAGCCGATCTGCACTATATACAATGTGAGTGAGAGAGTATAAAGGCGAGGAGTGGTGCACTGACGTGAGGTGGATGGACAGGTAGGATGTTTTAAAAGTTTAACCTGCCCTGTGATACACGCTGGTACACAGGGGTACACGTGTGGGTGCATGTGACGAGACCAAGACCAATCTCGAGTACTACGACACTGCGATCTACCCACCCTACCTTGACGATCAACTGGTGGATCGCGATCACCGTATTGGGTACCCCTGTTTTAGAGATTTAAACCACGCTATTGTTGTTTCCCTCACCATTTATTCACCAAAAGTTGTATTTGGAGTGATTCGTGCATGTTTAAGCAATCTTTAATCTCCACCCACCGACACACACCCACTGCTCTGAACCTACTTCATTCTCCAGTTTTAAGGCACGTAGGATTCCACAGTGTCACGTAGTCATTTTGGTATAAATGGTCTAAAATGGTCCAAGCTACTCACAAGCGAGATCTACAACTATCCATTGGAGGGGCCAACTTCACGACTTTTTTGTTGTGATGATTTTTACAGCTATGTCAGCTTCCATTGGGCACCGTGATTTTTGTTTCAGAAGAATATTGTGATTTAAAATGTGCACATAATGATCATGGATGTCCTATATTATAAAGTAGACACGAGCACAATAAGTTTTCTTTAATACTGATATCTGGGTAGTTAGTATTCCGTCCTTCCGTCTTCTCCGCTTTATCCGGCTGGGTCGCGAGGGCAGCTGTTCACCACCCAGTCCTCTGCAGACCTGCCCCCCCATGAACCCCTCTGTGAGAGGTGAGCCCACAGGAGAGGTTTATGTTTTTTTACATACCAATATGATGACGGGTGGCAAAAATGGATTGTGCACGTTTTAGGCTGATGAATGGAAATGGCATTTGCAGAAAACCCGCCCACACATATGGAGAACATTGCAAACTGCTAAAACCCTTACACATGGGAATTGGGAGCTCATTGCTGTGAGGTGAGGGTGTTATCCAATCAGCTGCTGATCGTGACCCAGAACTAACAAGTCGATTAAAGTAAATCTCAAAGAAGCAGTCCATTGACACCCTCATGTGTGATCCTCCAGCTAAGTATTCATGACCAGGCTTCTGGTTCAGATCTGGTCTCTGAAGTTTTGATTTGAAATCTCACAGGACACAGCTCTCCTCTGCTCCACACTTCACTCCTGCTGTTGGCTTAAACTTCTTGGAGAATTCACGATAAGTTCATCTATCAGTTTATGTAATATCATTTACTATCATGCTGGTGTAGAATCTGTCAGTTTGAATTTCTTTGGTTTCTCCAGTAAATAGAGTTTAAAGGTACAGTACAGTCCAGAAGAGTCTGGAAGTGGCAGATCACCACTGATTCTATGGAAATAGAAAGATAGAACTCTACTTTGGAACATTCTTTATGGAAATAGATGAGTTTTATGGAAAACAAGCAGGGATGGCCCTCCTTCAGGCCAGATAATAGTCAGAGCTGTGAAGATACAAGTCACAGCGCACACACAGCAAGGACATGTTCTTCAGTGCAATAAACTCACCAAAATGTCAAAATCTTTTACATTTTAACTTTGGTTATACTTTTCTTTTTTAGTTACTCTTTTCTCTTTTGGTTATCCTTTTCTCATACAATTTAAAGCTTTTCAAAATCATAAACAATAATTTCATTTTAAAAAAGGTACATACTGTGGCTTTAAAGACAAATATGCAATACTAGAGATAACCTAATCGGCATTAAAGACACTGTATGTGATTTTATTTTATTTTTTACTGTATTTGAAATATGAAATAAATATAACTACTTCATTTTAAACAGTCTAACACATTCACAGCATCATAATTACTCACTGCAGTGTCTGGATTACATGATTCAGAGGCAAGAACAAAGTTTTGCCTTTATAACTAGCATGCTAACAGCATACCAGCCTCACTTCCTGGTTCACAACTGATAATACCACTTTATAACTAGATGCAGATCACACAATGTTATGTGTTATAGACTTCAGTATAACATTTAGAATGCCATGATACCTTTTATTACCTACCTAATGACAAAATACTAAAACAATACTAAAATACAATACGAAACACAATCAATAAATTAAATACTGTTCCACTTTAACTGTAGGCTTTTAATTGTATGTTTTAATTATACGTAATTTGACCTTGGGTGTCCAGAAAGGTGCCTAATAAATAAAATGTATTATTTAGAATTATTATCGTTCTGAAAATTCTGTATTTGTCAAAAACAACCTATGTAACTCATAATATGTTTTTAAAGTTTCATATTGATTTGATTCATATTTATTTCGAGTTTGTGAAAAGAGAGAAGCAATAACCATACACATATAACACGCACAACATAAACAACAGAAAAGCACATTTCTTGGAAAGAAGCGGGAAGAAGAAAAACTTCTATTACCCGTGTTCATTACAGTTTCAAAAATTCAAAAATGATGTGGTTGCTTGTGTACATGGATGATGAAATTTAACAAATATTTACACAAAATAAATGACATACTGTGCCTACTAATAATTATTTTAACACAATTTCTTTTTTGCGTGTGTGTATTGTACTGTATTATGTCGTAGACAATAATGTTATCGTTTGCTTTCATTTTTCTTGCTCTGAGTCTCCCCTCGCTCTGTGCTTAGTCACCCCCCCTACAGAGCAAAATCACAACATACCCTGTGTGCAGGTTTGTCAAACTTTTGTGTTCAGTTTTGTGTCATGCTTATGTATATTTATGGAGAATTATCCTGTGGCAGCATGGGTGACGTTGACTTGGAGCATTGCACAGAATCTTATAGCTAAAGCCGGATGTACACTGTGCGATTTTTGAGCCGATTTTTCACTCATGCAACTGTTTTTAGGATCAGGCCGTGGACTTGAACATCTCGCTCATCTGTAAATTCGGACCTGACAGTTCTCTTTAAACATCCTGTGATGGGACAGTCCACTTTTTCCTACACAGCAGCAAAAAACTGGAACCAGCATCCTGCTGGTTCTAAAACTTGCACTAACTTCCACGGGAGCGTACCTATGTTCCCACAGCCCAATGGTCCCACAGCCCAACAGTCCCACGGCCCATTGGTCCCACAGACTATTGGTCCCACATCATTAAGACTTTTTTTTTTTTATTCAGCCCAATGGTCCCACAGCCCAATGGTCCCACAGCATATTCCCAATGTTCCATGTTGCCACATTTCTAAGAAAAAAATCTAATTCAGGCCCTATGTTCCACAACTAACCCTAACCCAACCCTAACCCTAACCCTAACCCTAACGCCGTGGGACCAATGGGCGGTGGGACTATTGGGCTGTGGGAACATAGGGCTGACCCCACTTCCTTCCACAGGCTTCTTCAAACATTTAAACATTCTGACTAATTGTATTGTGTAGATGTAAATGTGTTGTGTTTGACTTTTAACATTTGTTTTGATGGTTACGTTGTTGATGAATTGTATTTTAGAGGATACACAGAATTTTACAGCTAAAGCCACTTTTAGTGTGAGAACATGAATCGTGAGCTGTGAACTTTTAAACCCTGAGATTTGGTCGTACAGTTTGAGCTGGGGCTGAGTGCAACCATTGAAAATAGTACATAACTGTAAGGAGGGTTTGAATAGGGCCCTGGAGATATCATGTAATTATTGAAACATTCACGGATGACATCTCAAACCTCTTCAGGCATGTTTCTGTACGAGAACGCCATTATAACACGGTAGGCAGCTCCAAAAAGTCCATTTTGCATAATACCCCCCTCTTTAAGAGCAGCCTGGGCGAACTAATTGACCATTATTACATGAAAAAATTATAACGACCCCTTTAAATAACAGATAAAGTCAAACTACTTACATTTTCAAGCACATGCGGCTCCTCCACCTCTCTCATAGCTAATACTTTAAATTCCCAGAGTGCGTCTTCTCTGCACAGCCATATGGAAAACATAATAGAGCCGTTATTCCCATCATCATCATAATAATCACGTTCAAGCCGGCTGCGTGCTAAAACACACTGCCCGCTTCTTATCTAAGGCGCCGCTATTCTCACTGTACAGACGCTAATTAAACCGCCATTAATAACCCAAATCTTTCCCAAACACGAGCATTCAACGGACAGACACTGCGTCGTTTGTATGCGCGGCCGGCTAGATAAGTTGTCACGCGCGTAAAAAAGAATGCTTTACCATCTGGCTGCGGGAGACACGAGCTGAATTTTGATGATGGGAACGCTCTAGTTTTGTTCAGAAATGTGTCAAGTCGTAGCGTCCACAGGTAAACAAGGCCCGGGCAGTTGGATCTCAAGTTAAACGGCGCGGAGCTATCAAACGGAAAAACAAGAAGAAAATACAGATCCCCCAGAGCAGTGTACCTGACAAATGCAGCCAAATTACCGTCCGTTAAAAGAAGAGGCAGGGAGCGGGTCGGCTGGAAAGGCAGGAAGAGCAGAGCAGCTGTCGGTTCAGAAGCAAAGAACCATGGTTATGGAACGTGGGCGAGACAGAAAAAATAATTTACTTATCATTACTGTAACATACTGAACAGATACAACATGTTAAACTTTGACAATGTGATTTTTTTTTTATTCTGAGATGCAGCTGCTCAATAGAATTTTCAGAATTTTGGACATAGGGCCTCATTTCCTCATGAGCCACAGTGTTGGAGACGTGTGGAGACACTTTTTAAAATATTTCATCCAGTCCTTGTATTTGATTGATTGATTTTATTCAGCCATATACAACTTGGTCAGATAAACAATATGACAATAGTATCATCTTGACTGAAAAGGTAAATGCAGGAGTAAAACTTGCCAAACCTATTTACAAAAAGAACTTGACGTGCTAGAAAAAACTGCAATTTTGGAATCAGCATGCTAATTTTAGTTTTAATCAGCATAAAAATGACAGATTTTCTTTTTTAAACTGTTCCCCAGTGTAATTGTAGATGTAAACCCAGCCATGCATTTGAAGGATTTTTGTCTGAGCAGCAACAGCGAGTTGTACTTCCTGATAGAAAGCTTGGCTGCGGCGGACTGATATATGAGAAAATAGTCCCTCAACATGCGACGATTCATGCGATGCAAGGTTAGTTTTATTTCAGTCATTCTATTGACACAAACATTCACACTATTGAACATGAATGAGGATATTTTATTGTTGACTGATCGTGTCTCTCTGAACAATTAGTACGACTCAAGTTTTAAATGATGAAAAACGGTAATTGAACCAACAATAAAAGGGATCCACAAGTCGCCTATGTGGACATTAAATATACCTCATTTCTTTTTCTTTTCTACTTTGCAGACCTACATGCAGATGCAAAAAAATCTCTTGCGACCCAACTGATGGTCGCGATGCAGTCTTTGGGAAACAACGGACTAGAACATCCCGCTGATCTGTAAATTCGGACCTCACCGTTCTCTTTAAACGTCCTGTGATGTGACAGTCCACTTTTTCGTACACAGCAGCAAAAAACTGGAACATGCATCCATCTGAACTTAAAAATTGCACTAACGCCCACAATTTCCCTCATGGGCTAAAACGTCTTTTGAGCAGCAGTGCGTCGACATCAGGCTTCAAACGTTTAAACATTCTGACTGATTGTACTGTGTAGATGTAAATGTGTTGTGTTTGACTTTTCACATTTGTCTTGATGGTTACGTTGGTGATGAACTGTATTTCAATTACTTTTTTAGAAGATCATGATGAATTTGAAATCTTGTGTTTAATAGAAATTAGAATGAATGAATTTTGAATGTTTGAATGATGAATTGGATAGTGCTTATTTTAAAGAGAAACTATAACTGATGAATTATTGCTGTGCAGAGTTTCCTTAATGTATTTTGTATCTGCCCGAGGACTGCAGATTGAAACCAGCGTGGAGCTAAATCTGGCAGAGAGCATCTTTTCTCTCTGAGTTTAAGGTTTTCTGTGCACTGTTCTTAAAAAAAATAATAATAATAATAACAACAATAATAATAATAAGTTCAGCCCAAGCAGTGCAGGTTTCCAGGAACTACTGAATGTCTGTTCCAAGTATGGTGTGACATATTCAAATATAATGCCAGTAAATGTATAATAATGGTCTGTAGAACTAAGGAGGATAAGTATGTAAAGTTTCCTCAGTTTGCACTGTGTGGTAATGTTTTAACTGTATGAAACAAATACAAATATTCAGGACATGTTATCACAGATGATCTGTCAGATGATGAGGACGTCTACAGACATGTCTCATGATGTGTGCACAGGCGAACATGCTCATGCACAGGTTTGGAGCCTGTACAGTGGAAGTGGAAAAGACACTTTTTAAAGCGTACTGTGCACACCTGTGGTCAAGCTACAAAAGGGCGACGCACACAAACTCAGTGTGGCGTAAAATGACTGTCTAAGGATTTTACTGAAGAGGCCGAGATGGTAAAGTACAAGTAACCTGTTTGTGTCAGAAGGCATCAGAACTTTTCATACAAATCTGCTCTGTTTAATGCACAGATTCATCTGTCACCTTAAAACTGTGAGAGCAGGTTTATCATGAGTCTAACAAATGACAAACTCAGTACCATGAGGTACCAGTCTGATCTGTGGAGGCACTGGTGCTGCAGTTTGCTGTGAATATTGTGTTTTGGAGTGTGTTTGTTCATTGTGTCTTTTTAAACTCTGGACCAAGAGTGTGTCATAAAAGTTTCTACTATCTACTTAAGTAAAAGTATTGAAGTACCTGTTTGAAAATGTACTTTAAGAGTAAACAGTAAAAGTATTTGGCAGAGATTTTAAGTATATTAAAGCATCAAATATAGTGATTTTGATTTTTTTTTTAAAAGAGAAAAAGAAAAAAAAATCCTTACGTTCTTCATTCTTATTTTGATACAATCAGAATAAGCAAAATGTGTCTTTTTATCATTATTATTACTTTGAGGCTGTAACTCGGCTTGGCTAACCCATTCTCCAACAAATACTTAACCTCTTTCTTCATGGCCTCACGCTTGTCTAGTGGACAACGGTAGGCATGTTGCTTAATTGGAGCTCCTCTCACGGCCCTATGTAGCCCCTCTGTTCCTTTCACCTGGTCTGAAGAATGTGAATGTGCTTTCCAGGCAGCTAAGTCTCTCCTCTGCAGTGCTCCTGTCCTCTCTGCACCTGACTACAATAAACCTTTCAGTCTGGAGGTGGACGCCAGTGCCACTGGAGTTGGTGCGGTGCTGTTACAGGATGATGAGAGTGGTGTGCCCCATCCTGTCTCGTACTTCTCTGCAAAGTTTAAGAAGCACCAACTGAACTATTCAACTATTGAGAAGGAGACATTAGCCATGCTCCTGGCCCTTCAGCACTTTAACGTTTATGTCTGTTCCACCAGTGTTCCAGTCTCTGTGTTCACAGACCACAACCCTCTTGTGTTCCTGACTCGGATGTATAACCACAACCAGCGGTTAATGCGCTGGGCCTTGTTGGTTCAAGGATACAACCTCATCATTCAGCACAAGAAGGGGAAAGATAACGATGTGGCCGATGCACTATACAGAGACTGACGACCACCGCTTCTGCATATCCTTAGTCCTGTTGATTACCTGGTAGCTAATGTGTAGCTGCTAGGTGTGGCAATGACCTAAATGGAAAAAAAATGGGTATTGCTGGTAGTTGGGGCTATATTAAGGGGAGGATGCTAATTTTTAAGGGGGGGAGTGTTACGGCCATCGCGCCATAGTGTTCTTTTTCTTTCCTTGTTTTTCCTTTTAAGGCGTGTCAGCTGATTTGCCGCACCTGGAGGGGAGTGCATCAGCTGACATAAAAGGCGAGAGCCACCGTCATTCTGGGGCCAACGGGTCATCGTGCTGCAGCTACCTTTCGTTTTCCTTTGTCCTTGGATTTTCTGCAGTAGTTCCATTATTTTGTTATTTAAAATAAAAGATCAGTTTTGACCTTTTTTCCAAGACACCTCCATTCTCCTGTTTTTTTCTACATACCCGGTAAAACCATCATTTACTTGTTACTGTGCCAGCACCCCTAGCCACACCTGGCCCGTAACAACAACCATAATACAGTACAATACAAAAAAGAAAGAAAATCATATTTAGTCTGCTTAGCATGTCATTTATTTTGCTATATGTAGACGTTTCTAAAGTTTCGTCATTTATGTACAGCAACCACATAACTTCTGAATTTTTGAAACTGTCATGAACAGGGGCGGGTTAATAGAAATTTGTTTTTTTGTTTTTTTTCCACTCCTTTTCGAGAAATGTGCTTTTCTGTTTTATGTTCATATACGTTTAGTACCAAACTAGAATTACACTAATATAATTGAGTTAAAACCAAAATCAGCACTGAACCAGGACTGTAAAATTCCAATACATTGTATGAATGAATAAAAACACAACTGTGGAATGTTCACGATGTAGAGACGGCATTCAACCTTGGCTAATAACTCTAAAAAGTCAGTGAAGCTCAGAAACGGATGCGCTTTCATTGTCAGTGTACCATCAACATAGCAACGACTCGGCGCTGACGTCAGTAACTGCATCTCAAACGGCTCCCGATTCTCGTCTCGTGTTCATTTGATCGCGGCTAAGCTGTGTCAAAGTGATGCGCTTGTTTACTTTAGAAATCCAATATGATTTTACTGCAAGGTTAAAGCGAGCGGCATTATAAACATGTTCAAAATAACAGAAAAATTCAAGAGCAGAGTGGACGGAGATTCAGGCAACGGTCAGGAAAAAGTAAACAGCATTATATATTTATCGGGCTGCCTTTTGACTCCTCGGTGGACGCTTCAGTTTGGGTAAGATATCATTTTCTCGTATGGGTCCCAGCTTTGAAAAATGTTACATATAATTTGAATAATCATTTGGTTGGAGGGGATGCCACTTGAGATGTTAAATATTACGCTACTTTCTGGTCTGTTATAATGTTCTTTTCTCATCGCAAACATAACCCGGAGGTGTGTTTGTTTCAGGCACACGTTTAATGATAAATCCTGCATATTTCTGCAAATTGTTTTCTCAAACCGAACTGAAAACACTGTTCCACCTTGCGATAATTGGTGGTTTTCAGATTCTAGAATGTGATAATGACATACTCAGGGGGGTAAGGGCCAGTTTTTCCCATTGATTACCCTGTCCTTTATGAAATATCCCAAAATGTTATTTACAAATCTTTAATGTGATCTTTTCTACAGGTTACTAAACCCATTCACTTGCTATATTACAAGAAAAACCTACATTTTAACTGTATTTACTTAAGCTGTCCACCATCTGTATTAAATATTGTTGCTGTAAAGACCCTTTTAGTGTCATTAAACAGTGCCGACGTTGGCTCGGTTACGCACGTATTTTGGCAACAGAAGTTTGGCAGAACTCACCGGCTTCTCGAGCTCTGTGAAAGGATTATCGTCAAAAGATCGTGAATAACAAGCCGACTTTGACAAATGGTGTCCGACTGCCAGATCCTTGTGCGATCAGTGAGTAAAACTTTAAAACTTTAGTCCGCTGGTAGAATATCGATTCTGACAACCACACACAGAACAACCGGGCATTTTGGTGTTGGAAATGTTTATATCTCCGTCTTCTTCTGTCTGTGTTCAGATTGAATGAATTAGAATGAATGGGGAACAATGACACTTCCGTTGCCAAAATGTGCGTGATCACTTCCATCCTGTAGCAGCCGATAATGTAATAATGGCCAATAATGTGATAACTGCTTATAATGTAATAATTTTTGTGTAATAAAGCCAATAAAGCAGTGGTTCTTACCCTGGGTTTGATTGAACCTCAGGGGTTTGGTGAGTCAATCTCAGGGGTTCAGCAGGGGTCAGACTCACATCCAACTCATATGATTGGTGATGACACGCCCCGTTTGGCCGTTATTGGCTGCAGGAAATTTTGTGCGTGCAATAGTGACTGTCGTGTAATTTCTTTCTTAATATTTTCCCTTCATGCTAATTATGCCGAGCAAAAAAAGAAAGTGGTCGAACGAATATGTGCAATATGGATTCACATGTGTGCACAAATGAATAGGCCGTTTAGAAAAGGAAAGAATGCAATGACATCTAATGAAGAAAATCGGCTCCTCCATCGCCAACAGAGCCCAAAGGAAGTCATTGTCCACATGTTTGAGTTTGAGGATAGAGCCTAATACAAGTACAGATACAGGGGCAAAAATGTACTCATGTAACTAGCATTACATTATATTGGAAAAGCATTTTTGATATATTGTCCAAAATTCTTTTTTTTTTTAAGTAAAAATATCACGTGAAAAAATCTACTTAAGTAAAAGTACTGAAGTGCCTGTTTAAAAATGTACTTTAAGAGTAAACAGTAAAAGTATTTGGCAGAGATTTTAAGTAAATTAAAGCATCAAATGTAGTGATTTTGATGAAAAAAAAATTAATTGATTAAATTGATTTCTCATACACCTTCACTAGACAGAAAAAAAATTAAAATCCTTATGTTCATCCTTCTCATTTTGCTTATTTTTATACGTTCCTAAAGGGTACATTTCTGTGCCTTCTTTATCATTATTATTAGTTTGTACAAACATAATACAGTACAATACAAAAAAAGAAAGAAAAAATTGGTTGAAATTATATTTAGTATGCAAAGTTTTTAATCTATTTTGCTATATGTAGATATTTGTAAATGTGGCAGTCGAGGGGTAGACACTTAACATGTGATAGAGTTGCAGCAATGCCACCCCAAATCTAGTTTGGGGAAATAGAAGTGTAGGTCTAAGGCACACAGGTAAGTATATCAAAATGCGAGAGCCAGGTTCCATAAATTACAAAAGGCTTTATTTGGCATTTCGTTTAAAAAAGAGAACACATTTTTTATTCAAATAAAAGTAATTATACTAATTAAAACCAGTAAAACAGTGAAGAAAAACCCAAAACAGTGACAGTGGGACAGTGAAGCAGAATACAGGAGAAATAAAAAACGCAAAGCCGAGCAGGAAAAGGCAAAGCAAAGCACAAAAAGGCGAAGCAAAGCACAAAAAGGCGAAGCAAAGCACAAAAAGGCGAAGCAAAGCACAAGAAGGCGAAGCAAAGCACAAAAAGGCGAAGCAAAGCACAAAAAGGCGAAGCAAAGCACAAAAAGGCGAAGCAAAGCACAAAAAGGCGAAGCAAAGCAGCAGACACGGCGTGCCCAGCACCACTGCTGACCGCTCCTGACACCTGAAACAAACTAGTGGTTAGGCGTTTAAAGGTAAACTCTGTCGGTACACTGGAATTGCACAACGAGTGCATACCGCTAATGAAAATGTGAGCGCGATCCCAGGGTGGACAGCTGGGATCCCGGCTTAACGCAGCCCACTTTGAATTTGGGTTGACTGGTTCAACACGGATGGAAAGGCGCAGGACTGTGCGCAGAAGTCCTGACACGGCGAATGCAGCCGAGCAGCGGGGCTATGAGGGACAGATACATTAGAATTTGGGAATTATATGAATGAAACGGTAGTAAGGGGCGTTTACCTGTCGCGGCAGATGAGGACGCGCGGTGGCGTGCGCGTGGCCCAAGCAATACGGAGGCGACCAGGACACAACTACGGGGAAACAGTGACTGTGACAACTGGGATATGGTTGGGACTAAACCGGGACCAATAGAACGGTACCAATAGGCATTCCTTACCTCACCGAAGACTAGGCACACGAATGCACTGTTAAAGCGCGTTTCAAAAGGGAGCAGAGCGGTGCCGGACGCGCAGTCAACGGCAGCACTAAAAGACCAGGAATTAATAATTTACTTATTTTCATGAATGAGGCCAAAGGACGAGAATGTTACCTGGTCGTGGAGGACAGAGCAGCCTACACGGAGACCCGGAAATGCGTGTGGGCAAAAGGGGGAGCAACGAGAAAGGGAGCGCTTATAAAGCCCACCAGCCCGCGCCGCGGGGAACCAGGTGAGCGCATTTACGTCATAGGCCTCAATAGCCGTCTTACCACATAAAGTTATGTAATGAATAGAGTGGGTTAATATAAGTGTTTTTTTCCCCACTTCTTTTCGAGAAATGTGCTTTTCTGTTGTAATGTGTATGTAATATGTGATTATTGTTTGTCTCTTGGCACAAACCCGAAATAAAAACAAATCAAAGTCAAAAAAATCATCTGGATCATTTCAACCCTGGAACTGGCGATCTTTATGTAGACAGACTCATAATAAAGATTTACTCAAACATGTGTTGTGGCTTTTCTAAGGAGTCTGGATTTATTTAAAGCAATTGTGCAACACAGTCACATAGAAACACTAACGCTTTCCTCGCAGAAACATCTGTCATCTAACCTCCAGCACTGTCACACATACAGGAGTTTATACCCTTTAGAGTGAAACAATCATCAAACACACAGATAATACAAGACTGAGACATCCACAGGAGACGACTTAATCTATATTGAAATATGATAGGCATCCATCTAGGTCACCATCAGCATAAACAAGTCAAAACCAGAATCTGGATCTTATACAAATGATAGATTCATAACCAAACTTTTAAAGAAACGTCACAAGAGATACACGCTCTGGGTCCAAGGAGACCAGGAAGCTCTTTAACTGCTATAAGATAACAACATCTAAGTAGGTTAAGTAAAACAGACACAAAGGCATCAGATAAAACAGCTAACAAACCAACCCTACACCTAACCCTAAACCCTAACCCTAAACCTTAAGGTGTGAGGGGTTGTGTCCTCTTTGGACAAACGTTGTAAAGAGGCCGCCCCAAATACCTTCTGAGTAAGGATGGTGAGCAGAACTGAGAACAAAGCTTATCAAATGAAACAAAACACAACTCCAGGCACAGTCTTGGGGAGGTAACAACATTCTAACATGGCTTAAAGCTCACATGGTCCATTTTGGGTCTGTTTTGGTCCATTTTTACCTTTAACGTTTGGCCAGAAATGATCCAGAATCTGGTATTAGACATAACTATCTCCGTAGAGACAAGCAGGTGGTGTTAACTGGCCAAATTACTGGTCAGATCTAGGTCAGATCTGTTTCACCATTTGATGTGAATACAAGAATAAGATGTGCTCCACTGTGTTTTTAAACTCCTTCACTACAATCATTTTGACCTTGGATGTGCCCATTTCTACTGAACTAATGGTAAAACATAGCTGTTAACTTGAAAACAGCCACTTTTGAACATCACAACTCAAATATACTCAAACAAAACCCAACTCCAGGTATGTTTTTTTGGAAAGATAATAACATTCTAGCATGTCTTAATGTCCACAAGTAGGCATGTAACAATAACTGTAAAATATGGTGATATCGTATCGTCAAAGGTCTCACAATAATATCGTGGAGCATCACAATATATCGAATCCCAAGTCTCTTTGCTTAAATGAATAGTTCTGATGCAGAAATAGCTAAAAAAAAATCCAAAGAGAACTACATAGACCATGATCCTTTGCTCCGTTTCAGTGCAGACGACGTGAAGAAATAACTGTTCTAAGCACTTTGAAATCTTCATTCTTTGGATTAAGTCTTGTGAAGGCATTTTTAGAGGAAAAAGGGGCAGATTCACAGTTTTATGACCGTAAATATTGTACGGTGAGATGTGTATGGTGAAAATATTGTACAGAGAGATTTTAATATCGACAATAAATGTTGTAAATGACTGATCAAAGCATTTTAGAATGTCACTCTTGTTATTATCATAATATCATGAACCTCCGCACCATATCATGAGTTTCCCCACGATATCACAATAAATATCGTACTGTGAGGTTCATACCGTGACAATATCGTATTGTGAGATATTGTTATGTTCCTACCCACAAGAGTCAATTTCATGAAACACCTTTAATGATCTTTAAAAGTTACACTGTACAGCTTTAACCAGAGAAATGTCGTGTAAGTTGAAATTCTTACACGAAGGAGCAAAATTCACATTTGCGAATAGGGAAATGGGCAGCGTATTGACATTTCATGAGCATGCATATTTGATGATGTTTTGAGCCATTGTGAATAACCAAATGTCATGGCGGAATTATAAAAGAGTTTTATCGTGGGGAACTTAATTTCTTGAATTTGTTTTTTATTGAGCGGTCGGTCGCTTCCAACCAAGGATAAATGCACGAGCCAGAGAAGGAGCTGATCAATCTGTTTACGGCGCAGATCTCGACGTTCTGTGGAGTTCAATATTTCACATGTTTTATCCAACACTTCTACGCCTATGAGAAGCTGGAATATTTAAAAAAAAATATGGTCAATGGTCTTTTATTGATAATTTGCAGCTGATGCCATCCATAGTCCCTGGTGGGGTGGTGCTAACTAGAGGCCCTACTCTGTCTGAAGCTCAAATTACTCAAGTTCGATCCAAGTTTTGTTTAAAAAGTCCCATGTTGCACACTTTTTGATCTGTTCTAATGTTGTCTTCTCATCACAAACATATCTAGAGTGGTGTTTTGTTCTTTTCACACAAATCCTCTCCAACAGAAAACACTCCGTCCCACCTTGTGATGTCATGTGGTAATACAGAAAGTGCTCCATTGTGTTTTTGAACTCCATACATCTGCGCTAGAATTATTTGGCAATTCGAGGGCTGAAGTCATTAAATCTTTACTGAACTAAAGGTAAAACGTAGCTGTTAACTCGCAAACTACGACTTCATGACGTCACAAGGTGGAACAGAGCATTTTGAGATGGAGATGAGGATACAGACTAATAATAAATGATTGCTCAAACATGTGTGAATGAAACAAAACACAACTCCATCTATGTTTTCAAGGACAATCTAAGATATCTTAAAGCTCACAGGAGACAATTTTGTGTAATATAGTCACCTCCAGTGTCTCTCTAAAACCTTCAAATCATGTTAGAAATCTCGCAAGAAAGGACTCAGATTTGAACTTTAACATCCACATCAAATCAATAACATCTGCACCTTTTACCATCTAAAAACATCAAAAATCACAGGTCTACTGTCTAAAGCAGACCTGGAGAGACTGATCCATGTGTTTGTCTCCAATAGGTTAGATACTGTAACAGCCTCTCACTGGCCTCTCCAAACAAGCTGTAAGAGTTGCAGATCATGCAGAACACTGCAGCTAGAGTCCTGACTTCAACCAGGAAGTACAAGCACATAAGTCCTGGTCTCAGGTCTCTGCACTGCCCCCTGTGGCTCAGAGACTTTAAAGCAGCTCTGCTTGTGTTCAAGTCTCTCCATGGCCGAGCACCAAAGTCCATGTGTGACATGTTAGTGCCACATGAACCATCTGCACTCTGAGGAGCTCAGGGACTGGCCTCCTGCTGGGCCCAGAGTCAGGACTAAACTCGGGGAGTCAGAGTTTCAGATTCATGCAGCTAAAACCTAGAACAGTCTGAACATGTGAGACAGACTCGACTTTGACTCTGTTTAAATCCAGACTCAGAACAGTTCTGTTCAGCTGCAGATGACTGAAAGGTTTTCATTTCTCATTCCGCACACTTCTCTCTCATTTAATGTCTCTCTTTTTAATTTTATGATGATTATTTATGTTTTGATTTGTTTATATTGTGTTTTTCGTGTATTTCTTATTCTGTAAAGCACTTTGAATTGCTTTGTGCACAAATTGTTGACGTATGGACTTTGCTGAACTACAACAGCAATGCTGATTAGTGCTGTTAAACAAGTCCATCCATGTTCAGTCACAAGCTGCTTTGCTATCTAGTCTACCAGATGAGTTGTATCTTCTTTCCGGACTTAGCAGAGGCTAATAACTGTCGCATTGGCCCCAGACTTCTTTTGTTTGAGGGGATCCTTCAGCTCCTCTAGGTCTTTTACCAGATTCTCATGCCTTTTTGTAGCCTGGACAACTTAGGATGGATCTCCAAAGTCAGCCTCCTCCTGCACGATCCTCTTGCCAAGCGCAGTACCTTCACATGCATGAACTCCATTCCTTATGCAAATTTAGATTTCTGCTCCATCTTTGCAACACCTTCCAAAGTTTAGTCCACCTCTTTTGACTTGATCGATGTACTCACTATTTCTTCCAAAAAAAATTAACTATCCAGAGATGGATTTGTCATTTGCTTGGGACATTTTTAGTCTTTTCTCTGTTCAGCGAATTTAATTAAATTTTTTACTCTATAGTCCTTTTTCATTGACTCCAGATGCAATCACGGAAAGATCCAGCCCTAGCTGCCGTGGTGTAGTCTGATGGAACTACTACTCCAGGTATGTGAGGAGGTAACAACAATATAACATAACTTAACCAGACCTAAGGGCAATTTAAGTACATTAATCCTTGCCTGGATTTTCCCCCCTTAATTTTGCTATTAAAACTCGCCCGTTTACGCCCTAATGAAGTGTTATACATAATTTTTTCAGTACTTTTCATTTTGTTAACATGAAGCTTTTGTCAACTAAGCCCTGTTAGTTGGCTTTGGCCATCCTAATAAAGGCCTTTTAACGATACTTTTCCTTGTGTGTTTTTTACTTTTTTTGGAGTGCCTGGATTTTGGTTGTGTTTAAGGTTTTGCCCCCTTTTTATTTCCCAAGAGCACCCTCTACCTGCTCTCACTGACTGGAACACCTGTAAAAAACATCCACATTCTTGTTTTTTCATGAAGCATGTCACTTTAGACTTACTCACAGTTAGCCAGGATGGCGCCACCTAGTGCCTCCACTCCATTTCATTTCTCTCCAGCGACTAGTCAGGAATCAGAATACACTAGGAGGTTTACAAGAACTCTGGAAGTTGTAATCAGCGCACCAGCAAAGTCAGAGCCAACCCAAGTTGCAATAGCAGACTGCATATGCCATCCTCCTTTGGACTTCCTTTGTCAAATAATAACTTTGTATTTTTTTATTGTACCTTTAATTCTCAAGTTCACCTCACAGAAACAACAGTGCTCATTGACAGACTGGACTCCACTGAACATTCTGGCGCATTACAGACATCACCACCAAATAGCAGCGATTGATTAAATAAAAAAGTACCCTCCTACCGTCGAACGAACAAATCCTAATGCTGCGAGGTCAGATGGTTTACATGAAGTGCAACCATGATGAATCAGGCTAACTCACAGTGAGAAAAGGAACCAATCAAGATAAGTGTATCAAGTGCAAGCTTGCACAGAAAAATTTATTTTTACAATATTTGTTCGCAAATATTCACAAGAGTTCACAAACTCACATCTTGGCCTGTGCCCACTCTAAGGTCAATTGTCTGGGCAGAGTAATCACAGAGGCGAAAAGACCACGAACCAAAACAAACATAGAAACTCCAACAGATGTACTTCAGCCTAGCATCAAGACAGATTATTTAGTTTGTGAAAACTGTGCAGGAGGTAAGAGCTGCAGATCTGGACAGGGAACATGTCTATGCTTTTCTCTCAAATGGATGTAACAAAAGGTTGATTTTATTAGTTTGTTCCGCTGTTATGATGCTTCCACCAATCAAATTCATATAAAAGAGTAAATTAATTAAAGTATGCCCCAAGAAAAGTACATTTTCTTTAAAACGTTACTCACGTAAATGTTACTGAGTACTACCCATCTCATCTTTAGGACTGACCTGGTAGCATTTAACATATATAGCAGATAGTTCGTTGCAGTGTCCCTTCTCTCCCAATAATGTCTATATTTTTACAATTAAAATGTAACATTAATTAGTTCATTTAATTTGAATTCACAGTTTTGCAATCAGCCACAAATACTGCACAACATGAAAGTTGTGCTGTAGAGCTATTAGTGAAGCATAAAGAATGAAAAGGGCTTAATTAGACTAATCCACAGCTGTTTTGTGTACTTGTTATCATAAATAAATGGAGATGTAGGCCTACTTTGTTTGCATTTTTCGTTCTGGGTTTCCACTTCATTTTAACGCAGACGATGCAAGAAAATAAAACGGCTGTTACTTTTAAGAACACAGCCTCAGCAGGATTATTCAGGTGAGTTTTGGAGACAGATTTCTAATTTAAAGCTCAAATTTGGCCCTAAAGGGACATTTAAGACTGATAGCTGCGAGCCGTCTCCAGATCTGTATATGTGAATAGCATGGTAATAGCGCGCTTTCTGATTCTGAAAGGATAGCGCTTTATAATTAGGGATGAAACAATGGGCTCTATTCACGCTTATGTCACAAAACGGGATCACGTTCGGAAACATGTGGATGACGACTTTCTTTGGGATCTGTTGGCGATAGGAACTCTGACAAAATCTGGGAAAAACTGTGAAAATGACCCAGTTTTCTTCATCTAGATATCAATGTTTTCAGTCTTTTTTCCTTTTTTCCTTTTATAATTTTTTCCTTTTTATAATTTTATTAATTTGTATATTATAATTTGTGTCAGTTAATAATAAAAACTAAAATATGTAATGGTAGCGTTCCGTTATGTTCGTCAGATCAGCAGTTATGTCCCTCATGGAAAGCTTTGGCAGTTGTGAAGACCGTTGCTGCTGAATCCATTGTTTTATCTAGGGTGACCAGATTTACAAAATAAAAACTGGGACATCCCTTGTTTGTGGTGGTTGATAATAATAAACATGTGAAACGAGTGCGTAATTAAGGAAAATTGTTCTGCACTCAGCACTAATTTGAGTCAGTATAGTCAAGCTGGAGCTGGAGCCCTCGGACCTTAGAGCGTGGAAATGTAAATTTGGGCGAGGTCTGAAACATATTGTGGGGCTACTCCATTCAAAACTTTAAAAACAAATAATAGTCCATCCATCCATCTTCTTCCGCTTATCCGGGGCCGGATCAAGGGGACAGCAGTCTAAGCAGGGGCTCCCAAGCTTCCTTCTCCCCAGCCATTTCCTCCAGCTCCTCCGGATGGACCGCGAGGTGTTCCCAGGCCAGCCGAGAGACATAGTCCCTCCAGCGTGTCCTGGGTCTTCCCTGGGGCCTCCTACCGGTGGGACATGCCCGGAACACCTCCCGAGGGAGGCGTCCAGGAGGCATCCGGACCAGATGCCCGAGCAACCTCAACTGGCTCCTCTCGACATGGAGGAGCAGCGACTCTACTCCGAGCTCCTCCCGTGTGACCGAGCTCCTCACCCTATCTCTAAGGGAGCGCCCGGTCACTCTACGGAGGAAACTCATTTCGGCCGCTTGTATTCGCGATCTCGTTCTTTCGGTCATTACCCAGAGCTCATGACCATAGGTGAGGGTAGGAACGTAGATTGACAGGTAAATCGAGAGCTTTGCCTTTCGGCTCAGCTCCCTCTTCACCACAATGGTCCGATGCAGTGACCGCATCACTGCCGATGCTGCACCTATCCGCCTGTCAATCTCGCGCTCCATCCTCCCCTCACTCGTGAACAAGACCCCGAGATACTTGAACTCCTCCACTTGAGGCAGAGACTCCCCACCCACCCAGAGAGGACAATCTACCTTTTTCCGGTGTATGGAGTTTCAAACACATTGGAGCACTTCCTGTATTACCACATGACATCACAAGGTGAAACAGAGTGTTTAATTTTTGAGAGAAAACTATAACCTAATTATGCAGGTTTGTGTGTTGAACATGTGTGAATGAAACAAAACACTCCAGGTCTGTTTGTGATGATGAAACAACATTAGAACATCTGAAAATAGTGTTTAAATCACATTGTGCATCTCTTCTTTGTCTCGGGTTTTTGTTTTTTGCTTTAGATCTCCCTGGAAACTAATCTGCAGAAGGGAATGGACGAACCAAAGACGCCTTTCTCCACACCCCACTTCTCTTTTCTCCCTCTCTTTCTCTGAAGTGTGTGATCTTGAGTTGACGGATGTCCCTGACAGGCTGCGCTTCCTGTTGGCGGTGATCTGAATCCGCTGCACCCACTCGTCTCCATGTGAGCGAGGAGCTGTCATTTATCATGGTCTTCACCAGAAGCTCTGGATGGACAGCAATTAAAGGGACTAAACCCAGTCTGTACTGTGTTAAAAACGAGAGCTAGTTTTAAAGAAGACGGACATATTGTGTTCGTGCAGTTCTAATCTGTGACACCCGTGGATCATTGTGTTGTCATTTTAAATTGAAATATTGAACTAAAATGATTTAATAAATGAAACTAGTTGCGTCTATCACCTCTCAAACAGTGAAAGATACAGGACTACATTCATAACATACTCCCTACAACTGTACAACTCACCCTTATGTCATATAATACTCCCTACAACTGTACAATACTCCCTACAACTGTACAACTCGCCCTTATGTCATATACTACTCCCTACAACTGTACAACTCACCCTTATGTCATATAATACTCCCTACAACTGTACAACTCACCCTTATGTCATATAATACTCCCTACAACTGTACAACTCACCCTTATGTCATATAATACTCCCTACAACTGTACAATACTCCCTACAACTGTACAACTCACCCTTATGTCATATAATACTCCCTACAACTGTACAATACTCCCTACAACTGTACAACTCGCCCTTATGTCATATAATACTCCCTACAACTGTACAACTCACCCTTATGTCATATAATACTCCCTACAACTGTACAACTCACCCTTATGTCATATAATACTCCCTACAACTGTACAATACTCCCTACAACTGTACAACTCGCACTTATGTCATATAATACTCCCTACAACTGTACAACTCACCCTTATGTCATATAATACTCCCTACAACTGTACAATACTCCCTACAACTGTACAACTCGCCCTTATCTCATATAATACTCCCTACAACTGTACAACTCACCCTTATGTCATATAATACTCCCTACAACTGTACAACTCACCCTTATGTCATATAATACTCCCTACAACTGTACAATACTCCCTACAACTGTACAACTCGCCCTTATGTCATATAATACTCCCTACAACTGTACAACTCACCCTTATGTCATATAATACTCCCTACAACTGTACAACTCACCCTTATGTCATATAATACTCCCTACAATTGTACAACTCACACTTATGTCATATAATACTCCCTACAACTGTACAATACTCCCTACAACTGTACAACTCGCCCTTATGTCATATAATACTCCCTACAACTGTACAACTTGCCCTTATGTCATATAATACTCCCTACAACTGTACAACTCACCCTTATGTCATATAATACTCCCTACAACTGTACAACTCACCCTTATGTCATATAATACTCCCTACAATTGTATAAAAACTAACTTATGTAAAATACTCCCTCCTGTACAACACAACCTTATAGAATATAATATTCCCTACAACTGTAAAACAACTCATCCTTGTGGATTATAATACTCCCTACAACTGTGCATCGACTCACTTTAATGTAATGTAATACTCCCTACAACTATAGAACAACTAATTTTTATGTAATAAAACTTGAGTACAGCAAGTACTTGAGTACAATAACTCACCCTTGTGTAACAAATAACCTGTCATTCATTATGTCCTGTCAATCATTATTTCATCTTTGCACTGTTTTCCTCATGGCCTCTTGTCTACAGCTGAGATATATTTGTATTACTATATTTCTATATTTGATTTTCACTTGTACATATACATTATGTGGAACTGTAATATATTGTGATGTGTGACCTATTGTTTTAATAATAATTTCCCGTGTGGATCAATAAAGTCTAAGTGTAAAGCTGCATTCAGACTGGGGAGTGAAGGAATCCAGATTAAATGCAAAGTCTATGTGAACGGACGTCTAGGGTGTCCTGTGAGAATCTGGCATTGATGTAGAGCATCTTGAGTGTTCAGACATCAAATGCTCTAGATGCTCATCCAGGCCGTCTGATGCCAAAAGCTGAAAAAGCTGAACGTTTGGTGTTAGACGTGCCTCATCAACCAATCAGTGAGGTCTGTCCAGTGACACAGCAACGTCATTATCCGGAAGAAGGAGAAGAAAGACCCGGGAGCCACATACACCGTAACAAGAAATCTATGCCATGTCATTAGAGGAGTAGAAATATAAATGCTGCAGGCGCCGAGCCAATGGCCTCCACTGATGGATTTTATGTAATAAATACACAAAAGCCACTCTCACAACCGGGAAAACAAGGCACTCTCAGACCACAGCAGACGAGGGCATCTGAACTCAAATGCTGTTGCACAGCTTAAGTCTAGTGTAGGAAGTGTGTATATCTTAGTGGGTGTGTACGTGTGGAGGTGAAAATGGGAGACCTGTGTGAAGTTGTCCCCCCCATCAAACGCAAACCTACACAAAAACTATGTCAGTCATTTGTGCTTCGTTTGTGCTGTTTTGTGCTGCAAAAAAGGTTTTTTGTACTGCTTTAGTTTTTGAGAAATTAACAATTCTTTTATATGTCAAATTGGGGTCAGCCCCACAGGAAGCTTCAAAATGCTCTAAAACATCCAAAATGGAGTCAATGGTTTGTATTTCATTTGTGATGTTTTGTGCTGTGACAATTTTAAGTCAGTTTTAAGTATATTTCTAAAATCATTCATTATCATTTCTGCGATATTATATGACGTCATTTCCGCTTAGCTGACGACAGTGAACCCCCACCCTGAGTCTCAACCCAGCCGACTCGCCTCGTATCCATATAATAAACTCTTTTTGCTTCGCACATGTGTTGTTGGCCTGGTCCTTGCTAGTGAATAATTAATAATTTTAGAAATAAACTCACACAAATGAAAATTGTCACAGCACAAAACAGCACAAATAAAATACAATGTTTTGAGCTCTATTTCACATTTTGAGGGGCTGGATGACGAAATCAGCTGAAAATAAAATTGCAAATATCTTAAGAACCATAACTGCACAAACAAAACTTTTTGCAGCACAAAACAGCACAAACAAAGCACAAACGACTGACTCCATTTTGGGCATTGTAGTGCATTTTGAAGCTTCCTGGGGGCTGACCCCAATTCGACTTGTAAAAGAATGGTTCATTTCTCCAAACTAAAGCAGCACAAATGAAACTTGTTGCAGCACAAACGAAGCACAAACGATTGACATAGTTTTTGTGTAGGTTTGCGTTTGATGGGGGCCAACTTCACAGAGGTAAATGGGAGGTAGGTGCAACAGAACAGGTCAGAGTCTAGAACAAAAAAGTCAGTTTTGTTGAATAGGTCCACTTTAAACTGTTCACAGTGGTCCAGACTCATTCCTCACCCTGTCCTAATGCATTTCTAGCATCTAATTATTTCTAATCCAGTCTAATGTACATTGGAATGGCATAAACAGTACATTCTTCAATAAATTTAAAGGTTCATTGTATAACTTTTCTGACTGGGGGTCCATCACTTGTTTGTTTCTATGGATACGTCATACGTCTGCCTGGAATGTTCCACAATATGACATTAAACAGCTCTACTTTACATTTATTCAATTCCAGGCGGTTTTATTGCTCAAAAATACCTCGAAAAACAGGCATTCTGACTGTGAGCGGGGCCGCCTCAGCGGGGTCCACAGATCCGACCTGTAACTTGGTCTGGTTTGGTCTCCATGAAGATAGAAAGGTTTAATGCCAGATTGCGAAACATTCCAGACAAAGCAATAACATCTCCATGATAAAGAGCATTTGGTACGGACCCTCCACCAGAAAAGTTACACAGTGCGCCTTTACATAATTTAGGGATCTGCGTCATTATTATTAAACTGGTATTCAGTGAAACTACAGTGAATGACTTAACGGAAAGGCTCTCGTTCCTCCACAGGTTTTATTCCTTGCCCTGTTGAGTTATAATTTCTTGTCCAATTAGAATCTTTTGAAGAAGTGCTGGAAATAAAAATAAAAAGATATCAAGTAGAAATTATGCTTGTTAACAGCACTTCTCTTCCTCTTGTGGACTGGACTTGCTGCTTTTTGGCGATTACTGTCTCGGTTTGAATGGGTCCCACCTCAGTGAATGGAAAATTGGATGCTTCGGCTGCAAAAATTCCAAACAATTCAATTACTCGGTTATGTTTACTTGGGTAATGGTGAAATTATGTTTTTAAGAGTATTTTTTAAAATTAGTATTATTATTTGAGAGCTGCTGAAAAGGCTGAGGAGTTAATATTGATCATGTTCACAGAAAAGCGAAGAAAAATTTACAAATAAAAACAGGATCATTTATTGATTTAAGTGCAAATCTGGATGAACATCACTACATTTGAGACGTTATAAGACCTCAAAATCTGCGTGAAATACTTGTACTTTTTACTCTTTAAGTACATTTTCAGGGTTGATTTTTCATGTTGATTTTTCATGTGATACTTTTATTTGAGTATTTTTTGCTCTGATATCTGTCTCAGGTATCTCTTCTGAAGGTGATCTAAATATGTTAATGTGTTCACAGTTAATACCCCATAGAAGTGTAAGACCTCCTCTTTAAAGACGGGTGTACATTGTGTGATTTTTGGCCTTTTTTGAGCAGATTTTTCATGTGACTGTTTGTGGGATCAGGTTGAGTTTTGGCTTAATTGTGTGTCATCTTTCAGTAGGATACATGGGGTAATAAGAACCAATGAATACCTCACGACCAGCTACCGATTAGCAGTCCTAGGTCGCAAGAATATCAAACCTGTTTGAATCCAGTCGCCTCTCGTGAGGGTTTTACTCTGTTGAAGTCGTTCGTACAGTGTGAGAACATGAATCGTGAGCTGTGAACTTTTAAACCCTGCATTTTGGTCGTGTAGTTTGATCTGGGGCTGAGTGAAATCATCGGAAATGAGCATTACCTGGCATGAGTGAACTGAGTACAAGTGAAGGCTTGTTTGGGTTGAAAATTTCACTTCCTCTACAGAAACTCTAACTTAAATTTTCATTTTAAATTGGAATTACACTATATTATTCAAACAGTATATTATGAACACAGCCTGTCTCCAGTGAAAAAATACACAATGTTTTAATTCATTAATTTTTTGTATTACAGTTGTCTCTCACTATAACGTGGTTCACCTTTTGCGGTCTCACTGTTTTGCAGGGTTTTTTTGGTGCAATTTTGCATGTCTTTTTTTTTTGTTCATGTTTTTTTTTTACATAGTATGAATGTGCATTGTGTCCGACGCCCTGATTGGCTGTTCTGTGTAATCGAAGGTGACATGTCTGTTTATACAGAAGAAAAAAACAGAACTAACAACTACCCATGACTGTGTTCTTCACTCAGAAAAAGACTCCTGCACCAAGGCCTTCAGTGGAAAAAGACAGTGTCTCCCACACATAGACCAGTATGTGGCGCTGCCTCTCCCCACTCCTCAGTTTAGATCGCAGAGTGCCCCCCTCCCACCCGCAGTCTGAGAAACGTGCCTGAGAAACATGTATAATAATTGTAAAATAAAAATAAAAAAATAAAGCTGGCTACTTCGCAGATTTCACCTATTGTGGGTTATTTTTAGAACGTAACCCCCGCGATAAACAAGACACCCCTGTATATTTGACTAGTTCATATTAGTGTTGTCACAATTCATGATTACGATTACAATAAATATAAAAATACAAAAAAAAAACTTTATTTAGACAAAATAACGTTTTTTTTTCAACAGCAAATCATACAACACATTCCTTTTCTGTTCCCATGTGGCCTTGTATCTGTGTACTCCCTCAGTGGTCTAAGTAGGTTCCAGTGCTCCATGGGTGTATTAGTCTATGTGCTCTTATACTTGTTCTGATACAGCTCAAGATCATTCAGGAAAGGTTCATTTTTGTCCTGACACTGTGACTTTTTCGATATGGATACCTGTTCAAATGAGTATCTAGATTCAATAGTAGTTTTAGAATGAATTAATATCTAATGTTAGATCTTTTTGACATCGCACACTTCAAAAACGTACATATACCACATTGCTGGGTGCCTGAGGACGCTGTGATTAGAAACACGACTACAGACACAGACAGTAGACTTGCCGGGGCATGAAAGGTTTATTTATAGGTTTTTATCATTGACAGTCACCTAATGATAAAAGTGCAGGGTACACGTTTTGTTTCGTCCTCTGTGCAGCTGTGCAGGAGGATACTACAGTACGGAGCACGGGCGAGCTTCAGACTCCATCGAATCTAGCTCCCAATTCACTTTCTATTTAAAAAATCGCCGCCGCTCTCTCTGCAACTGCTGCTGTCCTCATTTTGGTCTTAAAGTGTTCATATTAATCTGTGCTTGATGGTTCTGCTGGTGTGTTTGTCTATATCGTCCGTAATTCAAGATACGAATGTTAATAACAGACCAATGAGGCGCCTTCTTACCCCGAGGTCGCTTCTACCAGTGAGTAGAAAGTTCCAACTATGGATCTTGGCTTGACTGCAAGCCTCAATGTGTTTCATTTGCACGGAATGGAATGACGTCCAACTCTTATACATTCTCTGGTTTAGGCCTAGATTTGAGCTACAATAGTCCTGTTATAGACCTGGTTTAGCTCTGGTAGCAGAGACGTGTGGTGAGCCCACAGGAGGGTGGACAACATGGTCCTTGATGTTAGTTCATAAGGGTGCTGCATGTTTTGAGTTGATGGGGGAAACCGGAGTACCCGGAGGAAACCCATCCAGACACGGGGAGGCAAACTCCACACAGAAAGGCCCGGATCGAACCCGCAACCTTCTTGCTGTGAGGCCTGAGTGTTGCCACTCAGCCACCGTGCCGCCTATATATATATATACATATATATATATATATATATATATATATATATATATATATATATATATATATATATATTTTTTTTTTTTTAAATCAGTCGAAGCATACAGGTTTTCATGTATGAAAATACCTATGCCTAGATTTGAAATTGAAAATAAAATAGTGCCTCATTCACATACATTAGGGCACTGCGCGAGTGCGAGTCTGGAGGGAGGGGCTTAGTTCTGTTTACAGAGCCACAGAGCTGCACGCGACCAGCACCTGAGCCTGCGCGCAAAGTAAAAAGAGATTACCCACAAGCCCTGCGGAGAGCCCCCGTCCCGCAGGGAGCCACGGCCCCACGGAAAGCCCCGGCCAATGCCAAAAGTTCAGTTTTTTCAACTTCTAACGCAGGGGTGGGCAAACTTTTTGGATCGAGGGCCACAAAAGGGTCTAAAATTTGATGGAAGGGCCGGACCAGGAGCAGATGGATGGAGTGTTCTGGTCTGACTACATCAGCCCAGGAAATAAGACAAAAATAACTTGCAGGATCCAACGATTTACATGTGGCATATTCAAACGTCTCAATTCAACTTGTGCACCATATTTAGACCCCGCAAGACAACTGCTCAGGAGGACCGTTTGTTGATTCGAAAATCCAAGGCCAGCCCCTTTTCCACTGCAGCAGAGCTCCACCAGGCCTGGTCACCTCAAGTCCCTGTGTCAACCAGAACAGTTTGTAGAATTCTGTCTCGAAATGGCCTCCATGGTCGAATCAGTGCACAGAAACCAGCACTAAACAAAAGGCAATTAAAAAACCGTGTGGCATTTGCCAAGGCCCACAGCCTGCTAAAAGGATGGACACTGGAAAAGTGGCAGAAGGTGGATTTCTCAGATGAATTATCCTCGGTTGAATTACATCACAGCTGCCGCAAATATTGCAGGAGACCTACTGGAGCCCGCATGGATCCAAGACTCATCCAGAAAACAGTTATGTTTGGTGGCGGAAAAATCATGGTCTGGGGTTACATCCAGTATGGGGGTGTGCGAGACATTTGCAGGGTGGAAGGCAATATTAATAGCCTAAAATATCAAGAAGTATTAGCTACCTCTTACATTCCCAACCATAAAAGTGGTCAAATTTTGCAGCAGGATGGTGCTCCATCGCATACTTCTATCTCTACATCAAAGTTCCTCAAGGCGAAGAAGACCAAGGTGCTCCAGGACTGGCCAGCCCAGTCACCAGACATGAACATCATTGAGCATGTCTGGGGTAGAATGAAAGAGGAAGCATGGAAGGCAAAACCAAAGAATCTTGATGAACTCTGGGAGGCATGTAAGACTGCTTTCTTTGCTATTCCTGATGACTTCATCAACAAATTGTATGAATCATTGTCAAACCGCATGGATGCAGTCCTTCAAGCTCATGGAAGTCATACAAGATATTAAATATGGATCTCACAGCACCACTACTTAATTCACTGACGTTATGCAACATATTTTTGTATTTGAAGTAAATTATTTGTTAAATTTTCTGTAGGCGACAAAACTTTTGTCTTGCCAAAATCTGACCTTTCTGTGTTCATTAAATGATCAATCTTTCTTCAGTGAAGCAAATTTATTTTAGTATATTGAGCATAATTTTGGAGGGTTTTAGCTTTCATATGAGACATTTCTAAAACCAATCGATTAATTTAAAGTCAGGTTATAAGCTTTTGTTTCTACAAAATGGATAAGCGACAAGACTTTTGTCAAGGACTGTACATTTTCTCGAGTTTGGTTCATTGTTCAATATTTTATGAGCAGAAACAGATGGTTCTATTTGTTTAGCCTCTATACAGCTCCGTGGCTCCATCCAAAAATGAGCAAAAATACCTCTTTCCTTGTCCTTCCTTCTCCTTTTCGCTGACCTCTGAGAGTTACATCATGAGGTCGACTATAAGGACCAAGGAGGAGGAAGGAGCAGTGAGGAGAAGGAGCTATCGAGGCTTTAGGTGGATCCGGATCCTCCTAACCAGCGGCGAGAACAACAGTCAAAACTACAACTCCCAGAAAACGGATTACAACAAGCGCACCATACTTTTATTTATTTATTTTATTTATTTATTTATTTGATAGGGACGATGTACATTAATGAACATATGTTATAAACAAATGTAAATATGCCGGATTATAGCTACAAAGCTAATTTACATCCGCAGTCCCTAGGCAGGTAACAAATACAGTACACAATAGAACATTAGTAATACAAGAAAAAGGTTAAGAAAAATAAAAGAACATTTTGACTAATGATCACATGACTGGTTTGATTTTTGCCACAGTTTGAGTTGAGTTTTGAAAGTGAGCAATGTGGGGCACTCCCTTATTCCTAGAGGAAGACTGTTCCAGATCTTAGTGGCCCTCACAGAGAGAGAATTTTGCCCAAAAAATGTTTTTCTGTAGGGCACCTCACAGTCTCCTCTGGACAAGACCCTGGTCCTGATACTGGTGGGAGTTTTTGTTTTGAAAAAGACTGACATAGGAGGCGGGGCTAATCCATGTAGCACTTTATACACAAAGCATGCATATTTAAAATGTTTAAAATTTTCAAAGCTTAAAATATTGTACTTTTTTAAAATATTGCAAACATGGAATGAAATTGATTTCCTATCAAAGACCTTTAGCGATTTTTTATAGAGTGATTCAATTATTTTGACTGTGCTCACATTCCCTAAAGACCAACTTGTGATACAGTATTCAATGTGAGAGAAAATCATTGAGTGGAGAAAAACTCTCGCAGCATCAAATGTTATAAATGGCTTGATTTGCCTAAAGTTTTGAAGATTAAATTACAGAGCCCAGCTGACTTTATAGCTCCTTCGGAGAAATGGCGCCCCTGGTAAGCGACTTGTTCATGATAGTGCTTTACCAACAGAATGGCAACATGACTCTTTGAGATGATGAGGGGTTGTTTTTCCTCATAACACAGGTCTGTTGAAGTTGTGTGCCCACTGACTCTTATTAATCCATCTTTATCAATGAATGGCGTCAACTTCTTGAGTGGACTTTGTTTTGAGAGTTGTTAAATTTTTGAGATGCATTTCAGTTCTTTTGCGAAACATTCCTGTTGTACAGCTTTTATGATTATTGTAGTTGCTTATGTACAGTCATTACTTTCGCTTGTGTCAGTTTGTGGATTCTTTGTCAAGCTCTTTGGCTTTTTGATTAGACTAGTAACTCGTTGCACTGATGATTTCCATGTGGAAAATCTTTCAAATCTGTTAGCTCCTAGAGAGCCTTTTGAGACAGTAGTACTGAACGTTGTGACAACAGGATGTCTGGCTGAACTAACTCAAAGCTTGTCTGAGCAGTGGGATCATGCTGTTTTTTTACTAGTACTGAAGGGCCTGAGAACTAGTTGGTGGCCTTGAGAGCTGTAGCAGTGAGTGGACGGGTCCCGTGGTCTGCAGGGTTTTCTTCAGTGTGGATGTAGCTCCACTGGCTAGTTTGTGAAGACTTCCTGATTCTTGCGACTCTGTTAGACACATAAACATAAAAACGACCTGACACATTATGAATATAGCCTAACACAATGTTGCTATCTGTGAAGAATAACACCTTGTTAAAAAAACAATGTGCATTTCGTCTTTGATGAAGTCTGCCATATCCACTGCTAAAACTGCAGCACACAACTCAAGGTGTGGAATAGTATGTGCTGGACATGGGGCAAGTTTTGATTTACGCATGATGAAGCCTACATGAAAGTCACCAGAGATGGACACAGTTTTTAAGTAGGCTACTGCAGCCATGGCTGTGTTTGACACATCTGAGAACAAGTACAATTCACTGTACTGTGTTTGTGTAGAGAGCGATACAGGAACATATGGTCTTGGGATCTGCAAGTTTTTCAGTTCTTTTATGGAATCTCTCCACAGTCTCCATTGCTCTTGTTTTGAAGCTGGGAGATGGTCATCCCACTTATGCTGCTCAGTGGGCAATTCTCGCATTAACAGCTTTCCAGCTTTCCAGTGTAACAGGTGCCACAAACCTGAGCGGGTCAAAAAGACTGTTAACGGTTGAAATTCCTCTTTTTGCCACAGGTTTTTCTTCTTTAGACACACAGAAGGTGAAACAGTTTGAGTCAAGCTTCCAGGAGAGACCTAGACTCCTTGGCACTGGTAATGGGTCAGAAGTGAGATCTAAATCCTTCAAGTCTTTGGCTCGGTCAGATAGTGGGAACGCTTGCATGACACTGTTACTGTTTGATGCAATCTTGTGAAGATGGACATTTGACTCTGCTAACATTTCTTGTGATGTCTGCAGAATTTCAATGGCTCTTTCCGCATCAGGAAAAGATGCAAGCCCATCATCAACGTAAAAGTTACGCATAATAAACTCTGCTGGCTATGGCCAGCGACGGACTATTGCAAAACACATGCACTGTTATCCTAAACTCTCTGATGGGCTTCTGCGGGTCGTTGTCCTCAAACCACAAAAATCTTAAGTAGTCACGATGTTTCTCATCAACAGCAAAACAGTAAAACATCTGTTGCACGTCAGTAGTGACAGCTATTGGCTCTTTGCGAAAGCAAATCAGGACTCCTAGCTGTTGCTAAGAAGAAAGGGCACAGAAATGATGTTTTGTCAAAGGTGCATTAGGTAACTTTTCTGATAGGAGTCTATCCTGCTAATTTCTATGGATATGTCACTGCTCTGCCTGGAATATTCCGCAATAAGATATTAAAGAGCTCTACTTTACATTTATTCAATTACAGGTGGTTTTATAGCTCAAAAATACCTTGTAAAACAGACATTCTGACTGAGCGGGGTCGCCTCTCCACAGATTTGATCTGTAACTTGGTCTGGTTTGATCTCCATGGAGATAAAAAGGTTTAATACCATACTGTGAAACATTCCAAAGGACCGCTGTCCAGATTAACCTCTTATTACGACCCACCTCTGGGGGACAGGGGAAGTAACAAAATAAACAAGATGTAAAATGGTAAAACTAAAGTTGTGATTTATTTAAAAGGAATGTAAAGGTAAAAACTCACAAAAGGATGCTATTTACAAGGATGAACAAAAAGAGGCTCTAAACTAAGCTACAAATATCTCCACACTCATTTACATTTCATTTACATAGAAAAATAATATGTATCTGGTTAGAAACGCCTTCTGAACTTCCATATATGGTCAATATGGGTTTGGCATTATGACACATGAAAGTGCGAGGGAGAGAGTGATGAGGAGGTCAGGTGGAACGTCTACAGATTACGGCTGTTTACAGCTTTAGCGGCAATTTCAAATGTCCAAACTCACATGAACACACTCAGGGAGGGAACATTTAAATCATAAACTTATTGCTCGGTTCCCTCATGTGACACTGATGACGTGCACAAGAGATGGGGGGCCAGGAAGTGCTCAAAAGAGCACAATGAAAACTGTGCCTGAGCTCTATTTTTCAGGTAATTTTTAACTTATCTCTGAAAAGACAACAAGTTCCACAGTCCTGGAAAGACTCAGTGATTGTTCCAGTCCTTAAGGAAAGCAGGCCAAAAAAATCTTAATGACTTTAGGCCTGTCGCACTAATGTCAATGGTTATGAAAAACTTTGAAAAACTGATAAAGTCAGAGATTTTGAGTAAAACTGTGAGTGTGCTTGACTCCATGCAATTTGCGTACAGGCCTCAAAGAGGAGTAAAGGATGCCACCATAACTGTACTTCACTTACTCTTTAAGCATTTAGAGAGAATTGGAACACATGCAAGACTTCTTTTTATAGATTTTTCATCAGCGTTCAACACAATCCAGCCACATATTTTATCCAAAAGGCTTTTAGAACATTTTAGCCTAAATTCTAATATTGTGGGGTGGATTCTTGATTTTTTAACCCAGAGAACACAAAGAGTAAGGGTCAATGGGGTCCTTTCTGACCAGATGGTGTCATCAACAGGATCACCGCAGGGATGTGTTCTCTCATCCCTGCTGTTCATACTGTACACTAACAAGTGTCAGAGTACTTATGAGAACAGAACAATAAAAAAGTATGCAGATGATTCTGTTATTCCTCTTCGCCTGGCTCCTCCTCCTCGCCTGGCTCCTCCTCCTCGCCCGGCTCCTCCTCCTCGCCCCTCTTCTCCTCCTCCTCGCCCGGCTCTTCCCCACCTGGGTAGCTGTGGTCATACTGAACTGGCCCACGGGCCTGGACATCTATAGCCTGTCCGTCCATGGGAGTGGATCCCTCCTTCACTGTAGTTCTCCCCGAGGTTTCTTCTTTTTCCCAGGACCCTGGGTTTTTTGGAGTTTTTCCTTGCTGAGAAGGAGGGTCTAAGGACAGGGGATGACTGGACAATGTTTCATTTGCTGCTTTACATGAATGTTGTTTATTCCTGTTTTGATATGTCTGTGTGTATGTTTGGCTCATCCATATCTTGGAACGCCCTTAGAGGCTACTGTTGTTGCGATTTTGGGCGCTACAAAATAAATTGAATTGAATTGAAATTATTGTGAGCTTGCTTCAGAAAAATGAAAACCAACAGGGCCAGTTTTTGAGGACTTTGTAAAATGGTGTGAAGAATCATATCTACACCTTAATGTATCCAAAACAAAGGATATGCTTATTGACTTTTGGAAAAGTGCTCCTCAGAATGATGTAACATACATAAAGGGGCAGTCAGTTGAGTGTGTTGACTCTTATAAGTATCTTGGAACACTCATTGATTCAAAATTTAGATTTGATGGTAATTGTACTGCTGTGCGTAAAAGAGGCCACCAACACCTTCATTGTCTGAGGAAATTGTCCTTCTACTGTGTAGATAGAACCATGATGACACTGTTCTATAAAAGGTTTATGGAATCAGTTTGAACTTTTTCATTGGTCTCATGGTTTGGGAGCATCTCTGCTAAAAACAAGAGCTCCCTGAATCAGTTGGTTAAATGGGCGAGTTTAAGGTGATTGGCCATCCTCAGACCAGCCTGGACTCCCTGTACACAGGACAGTTACAGGTGTCCCAGAATATTCTTCATGACGTGCAACATCCTCTAAATTCAGAGTTTCAACTACTTCCCTCTGGTCAGAGGTTTTTACTCCCAAGATCGAGAACAAATCGCTTTAAAATGAGGTTCATTCCAGCTGCTGTTGTATTTATGAATAAATTGTAATTTATTTATTTATCATGTTTTTGATATAGTTCATATCTCTTGTGATTTTTAGCTCAGTCAGATGAATTATTTTATTTATGGAACAAAACCATTCTGCACTGGAGAACTGCAACACTTTATTTGTATTTGTGCTTTTATTGGTGTTTTATTGTGCAGAATGTGGATAAATGAAATGTGGGACCAGCCTCTCAAATCTCCAAAACAAATTTACCTACGGGTACAAATAAAGCAACCTAACCTAACATAACTATGGGTGACAGCGAATACGCAAATGTTTGGACGGGCCGGCACAGACCCGCTATCATGAAAAACAAGTCTAAATGCAGATTATGACGAATACGATGTAGAAAAGTCAGACTTTTCATACAATTTGGAGGATTTTCCTGGTGTTGAGGCGATGGATATAATAAATGATCTGGTGCTGCAGACCTCGTATTACACTGAGCCAAATGAAAGCCTTTAAAAGCCTGGAGGCTACAAATATGTAGGATAGGATAAGATAAAATAATGATTAAAAAAGGTATAAAATGCCAAATTACTGAAGTAAGCTGATAAAATTAGCACCACATAAAGCTTTTTGCGTGACAGGACCTATAACATAACAGTTTGCGTGTCACTTACGATGCTTGTCTTTGTAAATAACAGTCCAAAAAAACCATTGGAAATATTCATAAATTACACAATCCTTAAGTGTTCCAAAGTGGTCGCTGCAAACTCTAGAGTACCATTGTCTGTTTACACGCCACCTTTTTCTGTAAGTTTTTTTTAAACTAACTCCCTTATGAGCACCACTTTTGGTACACACACACAAAAAATTGTGCATTGAACATTTTCAGTTATGAAAAAGGTTTGTAAATGCCAAAAATGTTCAATAGAAGGCCTTAAGTACAAATTTGTTCATAAGAACATTTCATGAATGAGCCCCATTGCAATTAAAACACCATGTACAGTTTGGTAACAAAAAATGACGTTTAGTATTTAGTTCTGTTTTAAACTTCTGCGTTTGAATGGAGGGAGATTGGATTTTCGCCCCACACTTGTTGAACCTTGTCTCAGTCTAATGATGTTGGAATAACCTCTTTTTTAAAAATAAATAGATGGTTTCCCCTGAAGCTTAGCACGTCCCAATTACCCAACCCGTGCACGCGAACTGCATCGTTAGCATGTGCATGTAAACCCTGGAGGAGTCCGCTAACACGCTACATCTGCAAACAAAGTAACCAGTCCAGTTTAAACTACTGCTCATTATTTCTGCACATATGACGCTGTTGCTAAGAAGAAAACAGGGCACAGAAATGATCCCATATGTCCAATGAATAAAAAAAAAGGATCAAATAAAAGAGTATTTCTGTAAATTGGTCAGTGGAGTCATTCAAAGTAGGGATTAAAGGCTGGTTTATAGTCCGTTACACCATGGGCAGGAAGAATTCTAATGCTAACTGCTGTGCATTGTTTTGTATAACCAGGCAGATAGCTCCGGTTAAAGGTTGTATAGAGGATTTTCCAAGGAAAGAGAAATACAGCGACTCTTTGTCTTTTTTCAAATGTTGTGCATACGTGACACCTCCTCCCTCCTCCTTACACTAGAAATCATGCTTGTTTACAGCACGTTCAGAATCACTGTTGAAGTTTCCTGTCCAGAAGTCATTTAGCGACCGACGCGTCTTTAGAGCCTTCGTCTGCTTCAGTTGCGCCATCGCTGTACGGAATCTCCAAGAATCACCTTAGTTTGGATTCACTCCTTTTCCCCTTCTCTTCTTTCAGCGACGTCAAAAACAGACTTTATTTTGCAGCAAACTGGTCGTGGATTCTTGTCGGCCATTGCAATAAACTTCGTGCAAATTGTGAAGAAGCTACAGTTGGAAAAAGCCGCTAAGAACCATTGCGTTGGTCGAGTAAACGGTGTCTTGCCTATCGGTGAGAGGCGAACATAAACCACGTAATCCCAGTTCGCCGGCAAGTCAGTTGCACTAGAAAGGAGGAGGGAGTTCGATTGAGTTCTATTGGCAAATGTTTAGCTGGCCCCACCATGTCCACAGTTGATGGATTTTTCAATCTTCTTCTTTTTTTTCTCATCATAATTACAAGGCTGCAGCATCTCTATAATGCGATGTTGAAATTTCATTGAGAATATGAAAGGAAAAAAAAATCCTTTATCATTACAGTGTTCTTTATATAATGAGTTCTGTTTTTCCAGGTGAAAATGTGTAATATTGTACCAGTTGATTCACATATATTCATATCCACATTAAGGGCTAGAATTGTATATGTCAATCTGGAAATTCCTTCAGATTTTGTAAGTAAAGTCCTCCCATAAAGTGAAAGATCACATTGAAGCCACTGATTGAATCTTTTTATAGTCTTATCAATAACAGGGTTAAATATGTATCTGATGATTTAACAGGAAGATCGTATATAACAGATTCATGACACTCTTGGCAACAATTCACATTTCTATAAATTCAATGACAAACCAGAGGCTAAAGAGAAGCTTTTTATTATAGTTATTGCCTAAGACAAGGTTCCTACAGGTTTCTTCAAGTGAAATTTGAGTATTTTTAAGACATTTTTAAGACTTTTTATACAAAAACTTAATACCTATTTCACAGACCTACCGGCAAGAAAAACGAACTTCTCAAATTTGTGTTCATTTATTTCTCAAACAAAGGAATGTGGGGAGTAGAGAGATTCTTCCCCATAATTCCTTTATGAAATGTGTCGCTCTGGAATGTAAAACAACAATAACATAACGGCCTTAATAAAACTTTGTGTTCTGCTGAGATTTTCTTGGATTTTGCTGAACTTGTTGCTTGTGGTGATCTTAAAGGGGAACTGCGGCACGTTTGAAGCTAAAGTCCGTTGCTAAAGGTGGTCGAACACTGTCAGAAGCCAATAAACGACACAGATCAGTGTTGCCTCAGCGGAGATCTCACTGTGGCAGTCAGTCTGTAAAGGCAACAAACTAATGTAGTGATGGGGGCAAGTTCTTAACTTCCACGTAAAATGCCAATTTGCTTCAGATTGAAGCAAATTGGCATTTTACGTGGAAGTTAAGCACCACTTTAACCCATCTTACAACAGCCACGAGTCTAACAAACAAAACGCTCTGCCTGGCTCACTCATTACTGTCTGGAAACGTTATAAAACAACTTTATAAGCAGCCTTACACTTAATTACAGCCACTTGCCGCCACTGGAGTCAGTAATCGAGTCTTTTGGGTTTTTGCATTTTACTTGTCAAGTGAAATTTACTCAAATCATGATCAAACTTTCTTAAATCAGGTCATTATAACTTAATTTAGTTTTTTGCACATTTGGGTTAGATTGGGTAGAGTTCGACATGATTTTATAGATTATAACACTTGAGCTGCATGTTCTGTACGCACTCACTGTATAGGGGAGACCGGACTGCAGCCTCTGGTAAGAAGACAGGGGATGTTGTGTGTATTTTTGTCAACAACTCATGGTGCAGAGACGTGCAGACTGTTTTTAAACACTGTTAACCAGATCTGGAGCTTTTACTGCTGAGATGCCGTCCCTTTTATCTACCTCAGGAATTCACATGTTTGTTTTTGGCCCCCGTTTCCACTCAACCACACGCCGACTACACAGCTGCTCTCAGGACGCTCTATGACGTCATCAGTAACTTGGAGACGGCTCATCCTGACGCTGTTTTTATTGTCGCTGGGGATTTCAAACAGTGCTTCTAAACAGCCCCCCTCCCCCCCATCCTGGACATTGAGTGACCCTATTTTGCACATTAATAACTTGCACTATCACTGACTATTGCACTATTTCTTACTATTGCACTATTACTGACTATTGCACATTTTTCTGTTTGACTGTTGACTGTTTACTTGTGTGCATCCAGTGTGGGCAGCAAAGTAAGAATTTCATTGTACAGGGAAACGTGTTTCTTTACTGTACATATGACAATAAAGCTTTGAATCTCTTGAATGTTCTTCATTAAATGCACTACTATAGAGAATACTATAGAACTCTGAACAGTGTGAAGCTCTTACCTTTTTTATCGAAAGTGACTTGATCTTAAGAGAAAGAGGGGGAAAAAGAGGGGTCATTTGCAGAGTATTGTTCCCCCTCTTTCCACCTTAATCTGGATCTCACATATGCCCCTTGCACTCTCAGAGATTTCCTCAAGTTGATTTTGACATTGTGAAAGTTTTATAGATCCTCCTTTGTGAGATTCACGTTTTTGTTTTTACCACATAAGTCAGTCTCTTGTTTAGCAAATTTACTACTGTATTCTCTCGTATATTTGCCAGTTTCTTATTTCAGTAATTCCCATTGCAGCCTGAAGGATTGTTGATTCAAAGCTTCTTCCTGATGTGATTTGATGAGATTTGTAATATCACTGAGAATAACAGAGAGCTCGAGGGATATTAGAGGCAGAAGAAAGAACAATCTTAAGGGTGATTGGTTTATGGTCGGAGAAGGGGGCAACATGGGTATTTACTTCTGCATCTGGTATTGAAATCTGTTTAGAAATAAGTAGTGCTGTCAATCGATTCAAATATTTCATTGCAATTAATCTCATGAATGTCATGGTTAACTCGCCATTAGGTTGGTGAGGAGCACCCACTAGTGGTGCTAACAGTTAATGTACGCTTTACTGCATCGCTCTTTTAATTAGTTCACGAGGCTCGGGCGTGCAGTCATCTACCGTTAGCTCAATTTGTGTGTTGTGCGAAAAGTGAGTTTATGTTATTCAGGGCTGTATAGATGTTTTACTAAGTGCGTATTCACTGTATGTTTTGGAGTGACATTATTTAGTGTGTTCCTCATATGAATAACATCAGCGCAGACACAGGACTTCACTGTTTCGTGCAAATAGTTTTCCTTTCTGTTTAGAGCCGGATCTTGTAGATTTCTAACATTTCAGCATTGGCCACATCTTATGAAAAAGCTAGTTTGCGATAAAAAAAACAAAACAAAACACCATTAAAAATGTTTTGCATCGTTAACTCATTAATAATGCAATATTGCTGACAGCACTAGACATATGCCAAAAGTCCAATCTAGATAGTAACACAACAGGTGTAACACTTTAATGAAGGGATTTTTTCCGGAATACATAATTTAATCCAAAATTCTTGTTAAAATCTTGTATCTCGAGAGCTGTTCTGTTTCGTGAAGGATGCGAATGAGCCGATCGGATTCTCTTAAAGTTGAACTCCAGCATGTTTGAAGCTAAAGTCTATTGCTAGAGGTGGTGGAATTCTGTCAGAAGCCAAAAAATGGCACAGATCAGTGTTTTCTAGACAGACTCACTGTGGCAGTGAGTCTGTCAAGGCAACAAACTAGTGTAGTGATGGGGGCAAGTTCTGAACTTCCACATAAAACGCCAATTTGCTTCAGACTGAAGAAGCTTAACACCACTTTAACCCATCTTACAACAGCCACGAGTCTAACAAACAAAACACTGCCTGGTTCACTCATTAGTGTCTGGAAATATTATAAAACAACTTTATAAGCAGCCTTACACTTACCTTTGTTGATTTCCCACTGCACATGTGAAAGCCCAAAAGACTCAATTGTAAACTCCAGTGGCGGCGAGAAGCTCGAGCCGCCAGAAGCAACAATTGATTGACTACTGACGGTGAAGAAGAAGAGAAACTGAAAGTTGTTGAAAGAAAATTGTTCGGGAATGTATTTTTTTTAGCATTTTCAAAAAATATAATTCACTTGTAAATAAATGGGTTTAGAAACGACATCGGCGTGCAAGTCTTTTGGGCTTTCACATGTGCAGTGGGAAATCAACAAGCTAATGCTAAAGCTGCTTCTAAAGTTGTTTTATAAGGTTTCCAGACACTAATGAGTGAACCAGGCAGAGCGTTTTGTTTGTTAGACTAGTGGCTGTTGCCACAGCGAGATTTTTGCCTAGAAAACACTGATCTGTGCCCTTTTTTTGGCTTCTGACAGAATTCCACCACCTCTAGCACATGGACTTTAGCTTCAAACGTGCCTGAGTTCCACTTTAACCACCTTAGACTGTGAAAGTGAAAGAAAAGAAGAAGAGGAAATAAAATGGGGCTTAATTAGAGGCTTCCCTGATAAGAACCTGAAATATATTGAGCTCTGCGTTCTCCCAATAAATTCAGCGGCGTTCCGAGTGAGGAGACAGGAAACAGCCCGGCATCTGATAAAGTCAATCAGCCCCAGTGAATCCTGTAACGGGCTTCAGGCTGCAAACTCCAGCTATTCTCTCTTCTTTTCTCTTTTTCTCTCTTTTATTTCTCTCTCTCTCATTCTTTTCCATGCTCTCTATCCCTCTCCTCTCTGTCTTTCTTCCCTTTCTGTCTCTCATCTCTCTCTCGCTTTTCTCTTTCTCTCTTTCTCTTCAGCCAGGGTCTCACCACTCTCTCACTCCCTCTTTTTCTCTATCTTGACTCTTTTCTCTATTTCTCTCTCTGTCTTTTCCTCCTCTCCTCCTTTGTCACTCTTTTACTCTGACTCTCTCACCTTTCTCTCTCCTTCTGTACACTTTTTCCTCTTTTCTTACCTCCTTTTCTGTCTGTCTCTCTCTCCTTTCTTTTTCTTCTCCCTCTCTTATATCACCTCTCCCTTCTTTCCCTTCTCTCTCCTCTTTCTTTCCCTCTATCTCTTTCTGCTTTCTCTCTGTCTTCCTCTCTCTCTGTCTCACACACACACCTCTCTCCCTCTTTCCCTTCACTCTCTCCTCTCTTTCTGTCCCTTTCTTTATCTCACCTCTCCCCCACTTCCCTTCTCTTTCTGTCTCTCTCCCTCTCTTTATCTCACCCCTCCCCCACTTTCCTTCTCTTTCTGTCTCTCTCCCTCTCTTTATCTCACCTCTCCCCCATTCCCTTCTCTTTCTGCCTCTTGTCTTTCTTTCTCACACTCTCCTCTTCTTTGCCTCCTCTTCTTTTCTCTCTCTCTCTGTCACTCTCTCTCTCACACACCTTTCCTCCTTTTTCTCTCTCATCCCTCCTTTGCCTTTGCACTCTCACTCTCTTTCTCTCTCTCTGTCACCCCTCTCTCTCATCTATCACACACACAGACACACACCTTTCCCCCTCTTTCTTTCTCTCCTCCCTCATTCACTTTCCCTCTCACACACACACGTCTCTCCTCTTCTTACCTTTCCTTCTCTCTCACACACCTCTTTCCTTTCGCTCTCTCACACACACATCTCCCCTTCTTTCATCTTTTCTCTCACACACACTTCTCTCTGCTTCTTTCCTCTCTCTCTCTCTCTCTACACACACACATCTACCCCCTTCTTCCTTTTCTTTCTCTCTCTCACACACACACCTCTCCCTCTCTCTCTCTCTCTCTCATGCTCACACCTCTCTCCCCTTCTTTCCTTTCTCCTTCTCTCTCCCTCGCTCACACATCTCTCTCCTTCTTTCCCTTCTTTTACTCTCTCTCGAGCAGCATTTTACCCCATGGTTGGTCAGAGGGATTTTCATTTCAGAGGTGTGTGTGTGTGTGTGTATGTGTTCTGTATGTGTGTTCTGTGTGTGTGTATTCTGTGTGCTGTGTGTGTTCTGTGTGTGTGTGTGTGTTCTGTGTGTGTGTGTTCTGTGTGTGTGTGTATTCTGTGTGTGTGTGTGTTCTGTGTGTGTGTGTTCTGTGTGTGTGTGTGTTCTGTGTGTGTGTTCTGTGTGCTGTGTGTGTTCTGTGTGTGTGTGTTCTGTGTGCTGTGTGTTCTGTGTGTGTGTAAATGTTCTGTATGTCTATTCTGTGTGTGTTCTGTGTGCTGTGTGTATTCTGTGTGTGTGTGTTCTGTGTGTGTTCTGTGTGCTGTGTGTTCTGTGTGTGTGTGTAAATGTTCTGTATGTCTGTTCTGTGTGTGTTCTGTGTGTATGTGTTCTGTGTGTGTGTGTGCTGTGAGTGTTCTGTATGTGTGTTCTGTGTGTGTGTGTTCTGTGTGTGTGTGTTCTGTGTATGTGTTCTGTGTGTGTGTGTTCTGTGTGTGTGTGCGTGTGTTCTGTGTGTGTGTTCTGTGTGTGTGTTCTGTGTGTGTGTTCTTTGTGTGCGTGCTGTGCATGTGTGTCTGTGCTGTGTGTGTTCTGTGTGTGTGCGTGAGCTGCTGGGGGATGATGGTGTTGAATGCTGAGCTGAAGTCGATGAACAGCATTCTGACGTGTGAGTTGTTGGTCTCCAGGTGGGTGAGGGCTGAGTGGAGGGCGATGGAGATGGCATCATCGGTAGAGCGATTAGACCGATATGCAAACTGGAAGGGATCCAGGGTGGGGGGGAGGGAAGACCTGATGTGTTGCATGACAAGCACTTCATAAGGATGAGAGTGAGTGCAACCGGGCGGTAGTCATTGTGGCAGGTGGGAGTCGGCTTCTTCGGGACTGGGATGATGGTGGTGGTCTTGAGGCACGTGGGGACAACAGCTTGGCTCAGTGAGATGTTGAAGATGTCAGTGAAGACATCAGTGAGCTCCACAGCACAGTCTCTCAGGACACGACCAGGGATGTTGTCGGGGCCAGGGGCTTTCCGTGCATTTATGCCTTTGAGGGAACGTCTCACACTATCGTGTGAAAGTGTCAGCGTCTGGTCGCCGGGAGGGGGTAGAGTTTTCTGAGCCATGGTGCTGTTGTTTATCTCAAAGCGGGCAAAGAAGTCATTGAGCTAGTTCAGCAGCAGAGGGGTGGAGCTGTCGCAGGTCTGCGGAGAGGGCCTGTAGTCCGTGATGGACTGAATTCCTCTCCACAGGTTCCTGGTGTCCCTGGCTGTCCTCAGGCCGGCCATGTCCCCAGCTTTGAAGGCCACGTTCCGAGCCCTCCAGAGCCTGTGGACTTCTCCTGTCAGCCAACGGCTTCTGATTTGCTCGGATGGTGATAGTCCTTGTGACCGTGACATCATCCATGCACTTCCTCATCTAGGACGTGACTGTCTCTGTATATTCCTGAAGGTCAACAGAATTATTGTATGTGGCTGCTTGTCTGAATATACTCCAGTCAGTGGTGGAAAAACAGTCCTAAAGTGCCTCTGTGGATCCCTCCGGCCACATTCGTACCTGCTTAAGAATTGGTTTGGTGACTTTAACCAGTGGTCTATATGCTGGCATTAGCATAACGGTGGAGTGATCAGAGGCACCTAGGTGGGGGAGGGGAAGGGCTTTGTAGGCTCCTTTCTGTGTAGTAAAAACATTGTCCAGAATATTATTTCCTCTTGTAGCAAAGTTTATGTGTCCATGGAGTTGTGGGAAAACACTTTTAGGGTTTGCATGATTGAAGTCCCCGGCCAGAATGAGGAAGGCATCAGGATGGGCTGTCTGCTGGTCACTGATGAGCTGGTGGAGTTCGTGAAGAGCCTCGCTCTTGTTGTTGGAGGAGCTGGGAGGGATGTAAACTGCCACCAGCAGTATGGCCCTAAACTCCCGGAGAGGGCTAGTGTGTGTGTGTTCTGTGTGTGTGTGTGTATTATGTGTGCTGTGTGTGTTCTGTGTGTGTGTTCTGTGTGTGTGTTCTGTGTGCTGTGTGTGTTCTGTGTGTGTGCTGTGAGTGTTCTGTATGTGTGTTCTGTGTGTGTGTGTTCTGTGTGTGTTCTGTGTGTGTGTAAATGTTTTGTATGTCTGTTCTGTGTGTGTTCTGTGTGTGTGTTCTGTGTATGTGTTCTGTGTGTGTGTTCTGTGTGTGTGTAAATGTTCTGTATGTCTGTTCTGTGTGTGTTCTGTGTGCTGTGTGTGTTCTGTGTATGTGTTCTGTGTGTGTTTGTGTGTTCTGTGTGTGTGTGTGCTGTGAGTGTTCTGTATGTGTGTTCTGTGTGTGTGTGTGTGCTGTGAGTGTTCTGTATGTGTGTTCTGTGTGTGTGCGTGTGTTCTGTGTGTGTGTGTTCTGTGTGTGTTCTGTGTGCGTGTGTTCTGTGTATGTGTGTGTTCTGCGTGTGTGTGTGTTCTGTGTGTGTGTTCTTTGTGTGCGTGCTGTGCATGTGTGTCTGTGCTGTGTGTGTTCTGTGTGTGTGTGCGTGTGTTCTGTGTGTGTGTACTGTGTGTGTGTGTTATGTGTGTGTGTTCTGTGTGTGTGTATTCTGTGTGTGTTCTGTGTGTGTGTGTGTTCTGTGTGTGTGTGTTCTGTGTGTGTGTTCTGTGTGTGTGTGTTCTGTGTGTGTTCTGTGTGCGTGTGTTCTGTGTATGTGTGTGTTCTGCGTGTGTGTGTGTTCTGTGTGTGTGTTCTTTGTGTGCGTGCTGTGCATGTGTGTCTGTGCTGTGTGTGTTCTGTGTGTGTGTGCGTGTGTTCTGTGTGTGTGTACTGTGTGTGTGTGTTATGTATGTGTTCTATGTGTGTTCTGTGTGTGTGTTCTCTGTGTGTGTGTGTTCTGTGTGTGTGTTCTGTGTGTGTGTATTCTGTGTGTGTTCTGTGTGTGTGTGTATTCTGTGTGTGTGTGTGTTCTGTGTGTGTGTGTTCTGTGTGTGTGTTCTGTGTGTGTGTGTTCTGTGTGTGTGTTCTCTGTGTGTGTGTGTTCTGTGTGTGTGTTCTCTGTGTGTGTGTGTTCTGTGTGTGTGTTCTGTGTGTGTGTATTCTGTGTGTGTTCTGTGTGTGTGTGTATTCTGTGTGTGTGTTCTGTGTGTGTTCTGTGTGTGTGTTCTGTGTGTGTGTGTTCTGTGTGTGTTCTGTGTGTGTGTTCTGTGTGTGTGTGTTCTGTGTGTGTGTTCTCTGTGTGTGTGTGTTCTGTGTGTGTGTTCTGTGTGTGTGTATTCTGTGTGTGTTCTGTGTGTGTGTGTATTCTGTGTGTGTGTTCTGTGTGTGTTCTGTGTGTGTGTTCTGTGTGTGTGTGTTCTGTGTGTGTATGTTCTGTGTGTGTGTGTGTGTTCTCTGTGTGTGTGTTCTGTGTGTGTGTGTGTGTTCTGTGTGTGTGTGTATTCTGTGTGTGTGTTCTGTGTGTGTTCTGTGTGTGTGTTCTGTGTGTGTGTGTTCTGTGTGTGTGTGTATTCTGTGTGTGTGTGTGTGTTCTGTGTGTGTGTGTGTGTTCTGTGTGTGTGTGTTGAGGAGAGCAGCACCAGGACCAAAGCCTCCACAGGATTCACTGTGTCCAACACCAGAGTTGAGAAAACTGACAGACTTAAAGAGGGACTTTTACACTTTCATGGGGCGTTTACTGCTGACATGTAACAGATTTAGATCACCATGTTTCCTTTTATTGTTTTAAAAATTCTCTGTTCACCGAAAACAATCAGCACAATCACTAATGAACCACTAATGTGTCAGGGTTTGGTGTTTGTTGTATGTTCCCCCTCCCTTCTGTGTCTGTCTGCTCCTCTCGGGGGCGTGGCTGGGCTAATGCTGCAGTGTGGATCACCTGCTCAGTGGTTCACCTGCAGCTAATTGTCTAATCAGCCCCACTACTTAGTTCTGTCCTCATCCTTTGTTCTTTGTCAGTTCATTCCTTCTCTATCCCTTGTTCACGTCCATCTCCTGCTTGTCCATGTCGTCCTGCCTGACCTTGTTGTCCAGTCTGTCTACCTGTGAGTCTATCCCAGTGTCTTCCCTCTGTCTATGTCTCCAGCCTGTTTTCATAACCACATCCTTCAATCCCGGCAATAAACCTGTTAAACATCTACCTGCGCCTATGTCTCTGCTTTGGGGTCCTCAACCACACTCAAACCACGACATAATGAGACTCCTGCACATCGCATCAGCTTTGGCATGTTGTGTACATTTTTGGGTCATGTTTATGTAGATTTCTGGAGCCTGGAGTCTTAATTATAATAAATCTTTATTTGTAAAGCACTTTAAAAACTATCTTTACAAAGTGCTGTACTCGCAGCAATGAACAGTACAAAAAGCATAAAAATAGCACACAGAAAGCACACAAAAGCAGGCAATGATGCAAGGCGAGTTTATTTGCACAGCACAATTCGTACACAAGTGCTTTACAGAAGAAGAAAAACAGAAATCTACAAACGAATCAGTTCATTATAATAAATAAATCTTGTACAGCTAAGTGTAAAGAGGGATTGAATATGGCACAAGAGAGATCGCTAAATTACTCCAACATGCATGGATGACATCTAAATGTACAGTAGAGTTGGTAAGAGCGTTTGTCCACTGATCTGTAGGTTGCTGGTTCGCTGTCGACATAAACATCACTGGTTGAGCGGTCAGATCCACGGACTCACAGGTTACTGGTGTGATTCCGGCTCCCACAGATGAATGTTGTTGTCGCTGTCATCGTGTTCTTGGGCAAGACACTTAATCCACCTTGCCCTCAGTGTCTGTGAACACAGATGTGTGAATGGGCGAGTGGTTCTTTAATGTAAAGCACTTTGAGTGTCTTGAAGGTGGAAAAGTGCTGTATAAAATGTGACTATTTCCCATTTAAAAGCTCTTCAGTGTGTTTTGATGAGGCAACATTGTTAGAAAGTGGGAGAAAACTAAACTAAACTCTCATTCAGAGTATCCTAATGATTCACTAATGATTCGCCCTGATGAGTTTAGAAGCACTTTATAAGAGGAGCAGTTTTTTCCGCAACAGTAATGCTACCAACTAGCATGTGAACATGCACTTCATGATTATCAGACAATAGAATGCTTTCTAATTTAGCATGCAGACAGTAGTGGACTTATTTTAATCTCAAGAGCTGCTTATATGATATATCAGCACTGGGGAAGTTTAAAAATGCTTTACAATGACTTATTTACAATGACTTATTAAAGGGGAGACATTACTCTTCAACTTTTTGTTTTATTTTGTCAGTTTCACCTAAATGTGTCTTGATGCAGATGCAGTGTTCGTCCTCACTGTTCCAATGGAAAAAGGTGAGTTCAACTTCAGTCAAAGTGCGTCCGAGGAACAGTTTTTAGGGAGTAATGTGTCTTCTCTTCAGCAGGACCCTTCTGCCAAGCAAGAAAAGCAGCATGATATCCTACGGCTCTTGGTTCACACACTGGCTAATGGCTGCTAGCTATTTTAGTCTAAACATTCACACAGGAGAACGGGAGGAGAGACCCAAAACACCAGACACACTGACACAGAGCGGGACCCACAAAACCCGCTGCTGCCGCTGAGGCTGGGACAGTGACTCGCTGCACTGTCCCACTGTCCACCTCTGCCTGCTCGTTTCTGTGCGTAAAAGTTTCACTTGGATGTAGCACGCAGGGGGCTTAAGTCCACCTGGTATCCTGGTGCTAATATGGACTGGCTGTAACTTTTAGATTTAAGTGGCAAGTGGGATTAAAACTAGTTTTACAACCAACTCGTGCATTCAGTTGTGGGACCTTGTGTCGCGTACCTGATTTGCTCGGATGGTGATAGTCCTTGTGACCGTGACATCATCCATGCACTTCCTCATGTAGGACGTGACTGTCTCTGTATATTCCTGAAGGTCAACAGAATTATTGTATGTGGCTGCTTGTCTGAATATACTCCAGTCAGTGGTGGAAAAACAGTCCTGGAGTGCCTCTGTGGATCCCTCCGGCCACACTCGTACTTGCTTAAGAATTGGTTTGGTGACTTTAACCAGTGGTCTATATGCTGGCATTAGCATAACGGTGGAGTGATCAGAGGCACCTAGGTGGGGGAGGGGAAGGGCTTTGTAGGCTCCTTTCTGTGTAGTAAAAACATTGTCCAGAATATTATTTCCTCTTGTAGCAAAGTTTATGTGTCCATGGAGTTGTGGGAAAACACTTTTAGGGTTTGCATGATTGAAGTCCCCGGCCAGAATGAGGAAGGCATCAGGATGGGCTGTCTGCTGGTCACTGATGAGCTGGTGGAGTTCGTGAAGAGCCTCGCTCTTGTTGTTGCTGGAGGAGCTGGGAGGGATGTAAACTGCCACCAGCAGTATGGCGCTAAACTCCCGCGGCAGGTAGAATGGCCGGCATCTGATGATAACCAGCTCCAAAGGTGGTGAGCAGTGTTTGCAGACCACAGCAGCGTCTCGGCACCAGGCGTCACTGATGTAAACACAGAGTCCCCCGCCGCGAGTCTTGCCTCCCTTTACTCTGTCCGCCCGGTAGCATGTTAGCTGGGCTAGCTCTACAGCATGGTCCAGTACGCTGCTATTTAGCCACGTTTCCACAAACACAAAGACGCAGCACTCACTCACAGTCTTGGAAGTAGCACGGAGTAGACGGATATAATCCAGTTTATTGTCCAGCGATCGTACGTTGGCCAGTGTAATGGATGGGATGGCTGGCCGGTGAGGGCTAGCCGCTAGCCTAGCCCGGATACCACCGCGCTTCCCCCTCTTCTGCCTCCGCATAATCCGCTTGTGGCGCCTCCACCGTGGGATAGTTGCAGGAGTGGGGGTCGGTGATTGAGCAGGCCTCCGGAGTAGATCGCAGTCGAGTAGTACCTCCGCGACTGCTGGGCTAATATCCACAAAAGTAGTACTGCAGATGGAGAGCAGAAATTCGTGGGGGTACGATCGTATTGTGGTCGGTGGACACGACAAAGAAGAACAGATACACACAGACGAACAGCACAAAAAACAAAAAACCAGGGGAGAGAGAGGAGCTGCTGCGTGTGCACGCGCCGCCATCTTGGATCAATCCAATATTGCTGTTTCTCCAATACATCTAAAATAGGCTAAATTACCTTAAAGTTTCAAAAACAGTGATGAGATATGCATTGAGTATTTTAAATTGATAAGGGATTACATGTGCATGGTGCATGCTGGGATATTGGAGGCCGCGAAGGATACTCGGATGTAGCCTTTGTTCAAGGTCCGATCTCCATGAAAACGAGGCCGGTTTGAAGGCTGCACAAAATGAAATGAAATGGGACAGGCCTTGGTTTACCGGAAATGACGTATGCGGCCTTAAAACCAGCCTCCGGAGGCTGCAGCCTTATGAATTGGGACACAGCTGCAATCACCTTTGTTATTGAAATGCAGCCCTTTGTCTTGTGGGTCAGCATAATGTTTCTCACATGTGAGTTTTGTAAATCTGCCCACCCCCAAATGCTCCTGATTGGCTGCTGTGGTCCACTAGAAAGAGTGGGGGAGGGGTGTAGGGGCACTTATCCAACTGCAGAAAACTTCAGAGACAAAGAAGAGGGTTTGGACACAGAAGAAGGTGCTTTATATGCCAGGATTTAACCAGAACTTTTGAAGGAGTGAACTGTCAGATTCTGTTGGTTGAAGAACTTTCTGCCAATTCTCTTGTAAGTATATCATATGCATTGAACATATGGATTAGAATTCAGAGTTGTTAAATATCTTTGTTACCTTAATTTGACCTTTTGCTACAGTCAGAAAAGTACTTTTTAAAATAAAATACAAACTTATTTTGTCAGTCAAATGTAACCTGCTTGTAAAACAATGAAACATACATATGATTACTGATGATGTGATTTTATTTGTATTTAGTTAGAGTTACTTTATTTGAACAGTTTAAAAAAAAATAAAAAATACTTGACACTTCCTTTCCTTTGTTCCAAAGCAGAGCTACAGGATTCACCAACAGAATGGGGTGCACATGTGACCAGTGTGGAAAAGTGTGGCCAGATGCTTACGCACTGAAAGTACACTACAGAATCCACACAGGAGAGAAACCATACGAGTGTGAATGGTGTGGGAACAAATTTCGACAATCTAGTGCTCTCCGTCATCATATGAGAGTCCACACAAGGGATAAATCATACAGATGTGATGTTTGTGACAAGACATTTTCATACTCAGACAACCTTGTATCACATATGAGAATCCACACAGGAGAGAAACCATACAAGTGTGAACGGTGTGGGAAGAAATTTCGACATTCTAGTGCTCTCCATCGACATTTGAGAATCCACACAGGGGACAAACCATACAGATGTGATGTTTGTGAGAAGACATGTTCACGGTCAAGCGACCTAATATCACATATGAGAATCCACACAGGAGAGAAACCATACAAGTGTGACCAATGTGGGAAAGCTTTCTCTGGATCATCCGGTCTCAGTAGACACATGAGTATTCACTTCTGTCCCATAGTATATGAGTGTGACCAATGTGAAAAGGCGTTTAGAACATCCCAGGAACTCTCCAGTCACTACCGAACGCACACAGGAGACAAACCAAACGACTGGAGAAGAAAGAGGGAAGACTTTCAGGTCTGTGAGGAACCGTCTGAAACATGTCCAAATCTTCCAGATTGAAGAGAAAACCTGCTGATCTGAAGGTGCACTGTCTTGAACACATTAAAGAAGAAAGAGCTGCTGAGGCCGGATCATATGAGCCTGAAGTCAGACTCAAAAAGCTGGAGATCAGGCTTCAGAGACTCCAGACTGTGGAGTTGAGCTCTGTGTAGTGTCGAATAATACAAGCTTTAAATGACATGTTAAAATGGTTTTCTTTCTTTTTCTTTAATTAGAAAGAGGTTTAGCTGAGGTTTGTCCATCTTATACATGCATCCCGGATTTCGAACTTCCGGTCATTGCCCAATGTATGCCGGGAAGGGCCCTCCGAAAAAGTGACCATCAAACGTCCATATTTGATTTCGCAGTGGAATGCGTCTACTCTCGAGCAGCATTTTACCCCATGGTTGGTCAGAGGGGTTTTCATTTCAGAGGTGTGTGTGTGTGTGTGTGTATGTGTTCTGTATGTGTGTTCTGTGTGTGTGTATATGTTCTGTGTGTGTGTATTCTGTGTGCTGTGTGTCTTCTGTGTGTGTGTTCTGTCTGTGTGTGTGTTCTGTGTGCTGTGTGTGTTCTGTGTGTGTGTGTTCTGTGTGTGTTCTGTGTGTGTGTGTAAATGTTCTGTATGTCTGTTCTGTGTGTATTCTGTGTGTGTGTTCTGTGTGTGTGTGTTATGTGTGTGTGTTCTGTGTGTGTGTGCTGTGTGTGTTCTGTGTGTGTGCTGTGTGTGTTCTGTGTGTGTGTTCTGTGTGTGTGTGCTGTGTGTGTTCTGTGTGTGTGTGTAAATGTTCTGTATGTCTGTTCTGTGTGTGTGTTCTGTGTGTGCTCTGCGCACGAATTTAACTGTTTATTTATTTAAAAAAAGTCAGCGAGAAAGAAGCCCGGCCCGACCCGACCCGAAGCAATGATTGACATTTTAGGCCTTAAGGCTTAAGATCTTACCTCTATAGTGGAGGCCGTGAAGGATACTCGGATGTAGCCTTTGTTCAAGGTCCGAACTCCATGGAAACGAGGCCGGTTTTAAGTCTGCATTTGAAGGCTGCACGAAATGAAATGGGACAGGCCTTGGTTTACTGGAAATGACGTATGCGGCCTTAAAACCAGCCTCTGGAGGCTGCAGCCTTATGAATTGGGACACAGCTGCAATCACCTTTGTTATTGAAATGCAGCCCTTTGTCTTGTGGGTCAGCATGTTTCTCACATGTGAGTTTTGTAAATCTGCCCACCCCCAAATGCTCCTGATTGGCTGCTGTGGTCCACTAGAAAGAGTGGGGGAGGGGTGTAGGGGCACTTATCCAACTGCAGAAAACTTCAGAGACAAAGAAGAGGGTTTGGACACAGAAGAAGGTGCTTTATATGCCAGGATTTAACCAGAACTTTTGAAGGAGTGAACTGTCAGATTCTGTTGGTTGAAGACCTTCCAGAACTTTCTGCCAATTCTCTTGTAAGTATATCATATGCATTGAACATATGGATTAGAATTCAGAGTTGTTAAATATCTTTATGTTACCTTAATTTGACCTTTTGCTACAGTCAGAAAAGTACTTTTTAAAATAAAATACAAACTTATTTTGTCAGTCAAATGTAACCTGCTTGTAAAACAATGAAACATACATATTATTACTGATGATGTGATTGTATTTGTATTTAGTTAGAGTTACTTTATTTGAACAGTTAAAAAAAAAAAAAACCTTGACACTTCCTTTCCTTTGTTCCAAAGCAGAGCTACAGGATTCACCAACAGAATGGGGTGCACATGTGACCAGTGTGGAAAAGTGTGGCCAGATGCTTACGCACTGAAAGTACACTACAGAATCCACACAGGAGAGAAACCATACGAGTGTGAACGGTGTGGGAAGAAATTTCGACAATCTAGTGCTCTCCATCATCATATGAGAGTCCACACAAGGGATAAATCATACAAATGTGATGTTTGTGACAAGACATTTTCATACTCAGACAACCTTGTATCACATATGAGAATCCACACTGGAGAGAAACCATACAAGTGTGATCAATGTGGGCAGGAGTTTAGAACCTCTGGTGTGCTCAATAAACATATGAGAATCCACACAGGAGAGAAACCATACGAGTGTGAACGGTGTGGGATGAAATTTCGACATTCTAGTGCTCTCCGTCGACATTTGAGAATCCACACAGGGGACAAACCATACAGATGTGATGTTTGTGAGAAGACATGTTCACGGTCAAGCGACCTAATATCACATATGAGAATCCACACAGGAGAGAAACCATACGAGTGTGACCAATGTGGGAAAGCTTTCTCTGGATCATCCGGTCTCAGTAGACACATGAGTATTCACTCCTGTCCCATAGTATATGAGTGTGACCAATGTGAAAAGGCGTTTAGAACATCCCAGGAACTCTCCAGTCACTACCGAACGCACACAGGAGACAAACCAAACGACTGGAGAAGAAAGAGGGAAGACTTTCAGGTCTGTGAGGAACCGTCTGAAACATGTCCAAATCTTCCAGATTGAAGAGAAAACCTGCTGATCTGAAGGTGCACTGTCTTTTAAAGGACATTAAAGGAGAAAGAGCTGCTGAGGCTGGATCATATGAGCCTGAAGTCAGACTCAAAAAGCTGGAGATCAGGCTTCAGAGACTCCAGACTGTGGAGTTGAGCTCTGTGTAGTGTCGAATAATACAAGCTTTAAATGACATGTTAAAATGGTTTTCTTTCTTTTTCTTTAATTAGAAAGAGGTTTAGCTGAGGTTTGTCCATCTTATACATGCATCCCGGATTTCGAACTTCCAGTCATCACCCAATGTATGCCGGGAAGGGCCCTCCGAAAAAGTGACCATCAAACCTCCATATTTGATTTCGCAGTGGAATGCGTCTACTGTCAGCCAATCTTTTCAAGCCTTTTGAACCATATCACTTTTGTTTCTGGTTCTGATATTGTCATATTTTAGTTATGGGATTCGGACATCGTAATTGTGTGGTTGTCGGATGTCCCAACAGTGGAAAACTGCTCGAGAAATGGGCTTCGGAAGTTTGCGAACTCCATAACTGCAAAGGGAATCAGATCTGTGACTGCAAACCCCCGTTCAAACTGTTTCTCTTCCCAACTGAATTGAAAAAGCGAAGGCAATGGACAGTGCTGATACACAGGAACGATGAAAAAGGAAACCTTTGGCTGCCTAAGAAATCATCCCGAGTCTGTAGAGAACATTTTGTATGCGGAGCGCCAACAAAGCAAAATCCCGATCCTTCACTTAACCGTGGCTACGAATTTTCGACTCTTGCTTTAGCAAACAGTTCCTGCGTATTTGGTTCTATTTTGATGCCTATCTCCGAGACAGCAAATACCCGAGCAACAAGTTCGGCTTTTCCACCAGTAATTTTGAAGTTTCTTTTTCTGAAGTAATTTTTCAGAGCATCGGCTTTCTGGGTCCAAACTACAGCGACACTCACAAATGTCGGCTCTTCGCCTTCAGACTCAGTGACAGTTGCTCCGACTCGGGTTCTGACTGCTCTTTTTTCCACAAAGAAGAGTCAAGGTCTTGTACTTATCAAAGAATAACAGTAACTTATTTGATCTCTATATTAAAATATCGCAAACTAGAAAATAACAACGATATGGTTCAAAAGACCTGAAAACAGCGACACCTACGCACCACTGGGATATCAAACATGGCAGTTTGATGCTCACTATTTCAGAGGGCCCTTCCCGACATACATTGCGTGATGACCGGAAGTTCGAAATTCGGGATTGATGTATTCTTCATTGTATTAACTTTGAGATTTCAGTCCTGCTTCACTGCAGTTCCCTAATCAAAGACAAAGCCTTAATTTGTATTTTGACTTTTTATTCTTTTTTGACTCTTAACAACCCACAACAGATGTTCATTCTTTTCACGACTGCTGTGATGAAAAATGTGAAGTAAAATATTAGAATTAGAAAATAAAATCCGTTTTTAGACCATTTGTTCCTTTCTTATGTCTCACATATGCATCAAGGAACTTTAGAAATGAAATAAATATGCACACACAAAGGGCTGAAAAACACCGTGAGCTTCTTTCACATCTAAATGTTGTTAATCAGAGGTGAGAGAAGGTTTGAAGCTGGCCCTGAATGAAGCTGAATATTAGAAGAGAGAGCACTTTTACATTTAATCCATGTACTGTTAATATACAGTTCATTGATTCAGAAATGGCAAGCAGTTTTCTGTCTATAGTAACTTGTCTAATTTCTCCAAGAAAGATAATATTCTTAATTAAAGTAAATTAACAAATGTCGATATCCAATTTTACCAGTATGTTGACACAATGATAGTATGATAGTAGTTGAGTAGTTGAGTATGATAACACAAAAAGCATCGCTATAAAATGAGTCCAGAAGAAGTGTCAGTGATTGGTATTTGTAGCATTGTTAGTAGTTTTAGTACAAGCTAGACAGTAAAGAAGTTGTTGAAATTGTCTATCTGAAATAATGTAATTGTAGTTAAATGCCTGGTTGATTTAATTTTGATGAATATTTTTAGGTTTATTGTTCATTGTAGTGAAGACTTCTGAAAAAATAAATTGGACATCCCTGTCTAGTCCCCCTGCGCAGTGTAAAGACCTCGAAATAAGAGTTAGGTAATTTTATATATATCAAATATCCATCCATCTACAGTATCTACCGGATTTTTGCCTCTGTCTTCACTTTGAGGATGCCCCACTCTCTGAGCCCTTCACACCTCTGCCCCCGCTGGGCTAATCCACCTGGCTGACTGACACTTAAGCCCCATCCACACTAGTACGTATTTGACTTATTTTCGTTGTGGATATAGTGTTCATGCAGACTAATCGGATGGAAAATTTCTCCAGAGATCTGGTGCCACCAGCTCCCACAAATTCTTCTGAGTACGGAGTATACGGCACATACAGCATGTCTGAAAACGTTGATACGCTGACGTATGAGCTCTAGTTGCATTCCTTTTTGGACCACATCACTCTGACTTGCACCTGCCTGATTCGCTAGGTTCATGACATCGGTCATGTGATGCTAATGCGAAAAACAAACCATAGACAAATGGCAAACAGCGTAACTAGAAACTGAACCATGGAACCTCATTGACGGTCCACGAAAAGACTGTTTTCTCGCTTGCCATCTTCCTCGACTCAAAATCGGCTGCTGTAACTTCAGACACAGTGCTCCACTTCCTTGTTTTTACCGCCCACATGACATTGTGATGACGTGATACCAGCCTAGTCATGTGACTAGCGCTTCAGGCGGTTTTGCGGACACAGAAATGACTTGTCTGGATGCAAATAGTTTTTGATACAGTGATTTGTTTCAGTCTAAATATAACCTTAAACATTTCCATCTAGCATTTATTCTTTACAGGTGTTTCTGTTGTTCAAAAATACAATAATTCCTTTAATGAATAGGAGCGACTCACACATCTGAACAGTAATGCAGGGCAGAGCTGTAACCTGCTTGTCTTCTTTATGATACATAATGTAGGTTTAATCTATACTGTGGAACATTTCAGACAATAACATTTCCATGGAGACAAACAGGTGACAAGTTTTGTAGGGTACTTAAAACCCCAGTATGGAACTTTTTTGCCAAAATTTCTTTTAATAAAACCACATTTATTCATTTGGATCGAAAAAAATGTACCGGAAGCAATACAGATTTCCATGGCGACAAGCAGGTGGAGGCCTGGTTTGAGTCAGTGATGGGACCGGGACTCCTTTGTCAGAAACACACTGAATCTTATTGGGAGTTTTTGAATCAAGAGTTTGAATCCACATGGGGTTTCTGCGCTCACAAACCATCACAGAATTCCATCTTCCAGGTCTCAAGCTTATCCATGCACAGGGAGATTGGGCTGAGAAGAGCCCTGTGCAGCAGAATGCAGTGTATACCTGTCTATCTGCGCCCGGTTAGATTTCAGAACAGGATGGGTGAAGGTAAGACGCCTGGTTCACCTATTTAAAATGTTACACAAACTATATTATGCAAATTTGAGCTTTAGGTCAAGCTATAATGTTGTTACCTTCTCAAAAACAGACCTGGAGATGTGTTTAGTGTCATTTAGTCATGTTTGAACATCCTTTAACATTAGTCTGGCTGCATCTCCAAAGCCTCAAATGCTATAGTCCACCTTATGATGTCATGAAGTGGTAGTTTTCAATGTTAACAGCTCCTTTTACCATAAGTTCAGGAGAGATCAGGAATTCCACAAATGAAATTATCCAAATGATTTTAGTGAAGGTGCATGGAGTTTAAAAAACACAATGGAGCACTTCCTGTATTACCACATGGCATCACAAGGTGGACCAGAATGTTTTCTGTTTGAGAGAAGCCTAAACATGCAGGATTTGTGTGCCAAACCAGGTCTAACCCAGGACTGAGCCAGGTCTAAACCATATTAAACAAGGACTGAACCAGGTCTAAACCAGGACTGAACCAGGTCTGAACCAGGACCGAACCAGGTCTAAACCAGGACTGAACCAGGTCTAAACCAGGACTGAACCAGGTCTAAACCAGGTCTAAACCAGTTCTGAACAAAGTCTGAACGAGGTCTAAACCAAGTCTGAACCACGTCTAAACCAGGTCTAAACCAGGTCTGAACCACGTCTAAACCTGGTCTAGACCAGGTCTAAAACCAGGTCTGAACCATGTCTAAATCAGTTCTAAACCTGGTCTAGACCAGGTCTAAACCAGGTCTAAATCTGGTTTAAACCAGGTCTGAACCACATCTAAACCAGGTCTAAACCTGGTCTAGACCAGGTCTAAACAATTATATTATTGTAATGTACTGATAATTGTATTATAATTATCATATCATGGATGGTGTATAAAATCACTTCAGTCATGTTATAAAATGGTAGAAAAGTCCAGAAAGTAGAAAGTGCTTCTTTAAGAATGTAATGTACCTGCACTAGGCACAGAGAAGTCAGAGAAGTATGTGCACTTATTGGTTGCTTATTCAAAATGGTTTATCTTTAAATGTACATTATAGAAAAAAACGATTTGCCTGTGCAACAAAATTCTTGTTTGCTGGCTATACGAAATGCCTTAAAGGTGCACTGTGTAACTTTTCTGGTGGGAGTCCACCACATGTGCCACAGTACAGCATTAAATGTGTCCTTCTTGTAGTTATTTCATTAGGTGTGTTTTTATTGGTTAAAAGGACCTTGAAAAACCTATATTCTTAGTGTGTGAGCTTGCCTCTCCACAGATCTGACCAGCACATTGGCCTGATGTCACTGCACTCATTCTTCATGGAGATTAATGCCCTACGGTGGAACATTCCAGACCAACTTCATAGAAACAAGCAGCTGGCGGACCTGGTGTAACTTTTTTCGTGGAGGGTCCGTCCGTGAAGATGTTATTGCTTTGTCTGGAATGTTTCACAGTATGGAATTAAAGCTTTCTATCTGCATGGAGACCAAACCAGACCAAGTTACAGGTCAGATCTGTGGAAAGGCGACCCCGCTCACAGTCAGAATGTCTGTTTTTCTCAGTAACTTTGAGCACCTGTAGTTGAATAAACGTAAAGTAGAAGTGTTTTATGTTTACTGTGGAACATTCCATAGAAACAAGAACGTGACGGCCCCCCAACCAAAAAGTTACGCAGTTAACTTTAAGTAAAAACCAACTCCACATCAGGTGAACAGCGCTTGCAGCCCCATCACCACATCTCACAGTTGTATAACGCCGTCCAAAGCCGCTTTAGTGCAGTAGTGACTTGCTCAAAGATACTGATCAGTTTGTTCCCGAGACGTGTGAATGTTCTTAGACTGAATCATCCACAGCAGTAACTACAGAGATAAAGAGTTTAAGAGTCATTCATTTGTGTGTTGGTTGAATGGTTCACAGTACACACAAATACACATAAGTACACACAAGTACACAGAAGACAGCACAACGCCATTTCAATCCTACAACTTTCTCTCTTTTCAGTTTTTTCACTATAAGAGGAGTTATAACAAAATGTCCCTAACGCTGTCACACATTCACGCCAAGTGCCAAAAATGATGGACGTATTCTCCGCTCCTTTTTCACCCATTTCTCAAATTATTTAATACTTACCGCTCGTCTCCGCGCTCTGTACTTATAGGCTTTCAACACACACGGTTTAAGGTGTTTTTTCCTCCTGCCTGAAATGATTGCTTCAAAAGTTCCTCCGAGTCCATTGTGCTGCCGAAGAATATCGCCGAAACACCTTGCCTTTTAGTATAATGGACTTTCTTTGACAATGTGGCTTTTGTGTGGAGCCGGGAAGGCGGTTCTTGTGAATATGTCTCGCGTTAATTTGACAGAGCCCCCAACAACTTCGCTTTTCGTACAGAAGATGTATTATGCTTTGTCTGGTATTTAGTAATGTCATAATTTTACATTTTACTCATCGTAAACCGTAATTAAAATCTGATATGTGACAGGGACAGTGGAGTCATACACAATCATAGGCAGAACATGCAGCTGATGTCAAGGATTGGTTGGCCCACAACTTTTTAAGTTTGGTTGGTTGGTTTATTTCGAGCATAGTACACAAAATTATATGTACAGACATGCAAACTCCAAATACAAGAAACAAAAGGAAAGAAAATTTAAACAAGGATGATCAAATTTGTTTACATGCCGGAAAAGGAGTGGGAGAAAGTAAAAAAAAACATATTAAATCCCACCCCTTCTCCAAAATTAGAAATAGTCCTTTTTCACTTCCAGTCGTAGATTAGGACTTAACCAAGCAACTGTACAGACCTAAGACATTGTTCACATTTAAATGATACTGTACTGCTCAACCACAGTAAACATTAGATAGTTCCTTTCAAACCAACAATAACAAAAAGTATCTCAAAAAGAAGCTTCTTCATTAGTGTAGTGTGACAAAGTCATTTCTTTAAACATTTTTTTAAACTGTTTTAAATTTGGACATTCCTTGAGCTCCACATTTTACTTATTCCACAATCTCACTCCACAAACAGAAGTTTAAATGAGAGAAAAACTGAGGTCATTGTCTTAGGCAACACTGACCCTTTCACCAACATGGACCCACTGAAATAGCACCTGAAACAGTCTGCCACCAACCACGGCATCATTATTCACAGTGATTTTAAACACATGAACGCGGTTGTAAAATCTGTTTGTTTTTTTTATCATTTGTGGCTTTTATCTAAAATTAAACTTTTATTTAATCTTTTAAATCATTTGAACTGGTCAAACACACTTCTATTTCCTCTCGTTTAGACGACTGTAATGCACTTTGTGGCCATACCGGTTTGTCAAAGCCTGATCTTGTCAGATCTCAGAAGCTAAGCAGGGCCTGGTTAGTACTTCAATGGGAGACCAATGGGAATTCCAGGTGCCACAGGGGGGCGCCAGTGGAAAAAAACTTTCGTTGTGTGCTTAGGCAGGACACTTCATCCACATTGCCTAGTATGAAAGTGGTGTGTGTGTGTGTGTGTGAGTGTTGGTGGTGCAGACAGGAGCCTCACTTCTGTCAGTCTGTCCCAGGGCAGCTGTGGCTACAGTAATAGTTTACATCACCTGGTGTGGAGTGAATGAATAATGCTCTGTAAAGCATCCCAAAAGCGCTATATAAAACTGATGCATTATTATTATTATTATTATTATTATTATTATTATTACTTTTTTCTGGCATTAGCCTTCATTCACTTTCTCGCCTACAGTTGGTCCAAAATTCTGCCACACAGCTTTTAGCTGGAAGCAAAAAACGCGAGCACATTACCCTGATTTTAGCATTGTTGCACCGGCTTCCACTTCGTTTTAGAGTTGATGTTAAGATTTTATTGTTTGTTTTTAAAGCTTTAAATGGGCTGGCCCCACAGTACGACTCGGACCTCATCCAGATTTACACTCCCGCCCACGCACTGATGTCCAAAGGCCAGTTCCAGCTCGTGGTGCCAAAGTTGAGACTTAAACCAGGGGGGATGGGGCTTTCTCTGTAGCCGGCACTAAACTGTGGAACGCTCTTCCCCCCACGTCCGAACTGCCCCACACCTTAAAATCCACTTTTACTCTCTGGCTTTTAACACTGCGTGAGTTTGTGTGGTCCTCCGTGTCTTTTATTTATTTCATTTTATTTGACTTATTTCAGTGCTACTTTGTGATTTTTATGGTGTCGCTTTAATTTGATTTGACTGGTTTTATTGTTTTAGGATGGGTATGAAACTGCTCTGTTTGTAAAATGTGCTATATAAATCAAGTGGATTTGAATTGGGCTTTTCCTACACTTTTAATCTCGTTATATTGCTTTTGTGATCCCTCATCAAAACATGCCTCGAGTTGTAGACACAATGAAATCCAGGCATTCCAAAAAAAGTAAGTCACATTAGTGAGTGAATGCACTATTGCATTATTGGTCTGCTTTAACCGCATTTGAATGGAACTCCGTATAAATGCACTTTATTTATGGATTCATTGCCACTGCTAGAATCAGTGCCATGGTTTTTAACTGGAAGTCAATGGACCCATTTCTATTATTGAGAAACACGTGTTATGGATTTTTTGTGGCTATAATTCCCTTTCACACAGTTTTTAGTTTTACTGGGACTGAGAAGACTTTTTAACTAAGAACATGTGTCACATGGGTCACTGGTGAAATTTTTAGATGGCAGATGGACAGGTGGAGGGACCAGCATAATCCTTCCATATATCATATAAAAATATCACAGGGGCAGAAAAACCTTGATTTCTGCAAAATGAATGTGTGACTAATGGCCTTTATTTACATAGTCAAAGCCAAAATGTTTCCACCATGACTGGTCTTCATCAGGGCTTAGTTTTGAATTGAAAGCAAGGACATGGCCTTTAACCAATGGTGAGAAAAGGCAGGTGCAAGGCATGGCAAAAAAAAAAAGAAAAAAAAGATAATATTAATACCACTGAATAAATGTTAACAATACAAATAATGAAAAAGTGCATATGACATTTATTTAAAAAAAAAAAAGGATGTTCACCCGCTCTTACTTTATGAATCCAGAAAGCTTCTCTTTGATTCAGTTTCTGAGGTCTGTCCCTGCCTCTTGCCAGTGGTTTCACACCTTCACTGTGAAGCTCATTGTCATTGCTATCATGGTTTTCACAATAATGTCGAGCCACTGGGTAGTCCTCAATCTTTCCTCTCATCTCATATATGTGCTTGCCTAAACTATCTCTCATGAGCCTTTCAGTGCGGCCAATATAGGAGAAACCTTTCGGACAAGGACAAGACAAACCACATGAGTAGTACTACAATTAATGACATGATTTTGTGCAAATTATACATAGGCCGTATATACTGTATGTGTGGACTTAGCTAGCTGCCAAACAGGAAGTGCTCCAGGAGGCTCTTCCAGCTCCTTCTCTCCCTTTTTCCCCATTGACTTACATTGAGATCTTATCACTCCTCTCTCTGTAACTGCTGCTGTGGCCTCATCATTTTGGTCTTAAAATATTCGTATGAACCCGCTCTACATGATCCTGAATCTTTTTTCTCGCTATTTTGTCGGTCAAAAAAAATCCTATTCATAGAGCCTGGCTCCAGATTCGCTCCTGTAACTGTGGCATCAGGAGCCTCATTTGAGCGACGCTGACGCTGTGGAGACGTCACACTCACTTGTCCACTCATATATACGCTCTATGGAATTATCTATTGTGAACATCCATGAACGTTTTTGTTTGAAGGACATTTGCACAATGAGGACAGTTCAAATATTTAAATGTGCCAGTAGGTTTTATCAGCCATGTGCTTTTATTATCTGGAGGAAAGGAAGCCAGGCTGGCGCCACCTAGTGCCTCCGCTCAATTGAATTTCTCTCCAGCGACTAGTCAAGAATCAGAATCCACTTAGTGGTTTGAACCCCGGAAGTTGTAGTTGGTGCTCCGGCCAATCAGTGAAGAGTTGTGAAGCCTGAGGTCAAACTGTAGCGCCTCTGGGTCCTTTTGTGGTTCAGCACACCAGGAAACAAAGCATCCAGATGGATGTAGACGTACATTTTGTGTCGGTAACGATTCCTGCATTGAGGATTTAAAAACAGAACAAAGAGAATGTTTGGTGAATTTTATCAAGGGGAAAGACGTTATTGCCCTTCTTCCTACGGGATTTGCTTTTTTGCCGGCAATTATTTGGACGGTTTCTATGAAATGAAACCGGCTGATGAATCAGACAAGGGTTCATTAACCTGTCTTGAAGATTTGGAGCATGTCTTAAAGAAAATAAGGGTGGTTCAGGGAAGACTTTACTTAACACAGGGTCACTTAAAAGTGTAGACCAATTGTCCTCGAGTTGTATTTGGTTTCATTCACATTTGTTTCATTAATCCAATAATCCAAATTTGATTTCTCTGAGCACTCATAATGCTCTGTTTATATTTTGCTGGGCTCAAAAATCAATAGCAGAGCATTCACAGGCATAAGGACTTCATTTGTTTACTTTCTAAATGTTCATTCCTGTTGTTGACAGGAGATCCAACTCCATTTTCAGTGAGGCATTTAAGGTTTATTAGAAAAGGTTTGTCTTTCTCAGTGACACATGTGAAATGAAGGGGGTTCGTTTGTTCGTTTTGCCAAAATCTGCAATGTTTTGCAGCCCCCTGTGATATTTTTATACTATGTATGGATGGACCATGTCATCTAAAAATGGGGAGATTCACCAGGGGCCAGACTCATGTTCTTATTTAAGTCTGCATTCTCAGTCCCATTCAAACTAAAAACATGTTTGAAGCCACAAAAAATGCATAACATCTATTTCTCAATAATAGAAATGGGCCCTTTGAATGGGAATGAACAATGACCCAATAAATAAAGTGAATTTACTGTAAACTGAGTTCCATTCAAACATGGTTAAACATGGACTAATAATGCAATAGTACATTTACTCACCCAGAGTTGTATTTGGAGTGATTTGTGCATGTTTGAACAATCTTTAATCACTTATTTTCCAGATGCCTTATTGCTGATCAACCCCCACGATTCTAGAGGGTGTCCTGCACATGTTGTTCTTCTTTCTCCTTTCTCACTGTGCTTGTAGGAACCACTTGAACCTTGTGCTGCAGTGGATGATGAACGGCAAGAAGCAGGCACTGGTCTGTATGTGTGGGCATTCTGAAGACCTCTACCTGGAGTCGCCGGTTCTCTCCTGTAGTTACTGCACAATCTAAGAAGGCCATTGTGTTCTCCTTGGCCTCTTGCCTTGTGAATTTGATGTCTGGATCTACAGCATTACAGTAATATGTGCAGTAAAGGGTTCCTAATCTTATGGAGATGTTTGAGAGGGGAGTTAAAGAGGCAGTTTTTGGTGGGAAAGACAATCCATCTTTGAACAGAAAATGGGGGCTTAGACGTCATGTAACCCCTATTTACAACTCCAACCTCAGACCTACACAAATAATAATAATAATAATAATAATAATAATAATAATAATAATAATAATAATAATAATAATAGTCTGTATGCTCAGAGGTGTGAAAACATCCATCAGGAGCTATTATTATGACTCAGGCACAGTCCCCACTTAGTGCAGTCCAACAGACCTACGTAATGTTGGAGTGCGTGTTATTGAAAGCTTAAGACTAAGATTCAAAAAGATCCCAATTCAATAAAAATGTATTCCCCTAACAGAGAAATCGCTGGGGTCCACCTCGCCCTGATGTTAAACGTAGACTAACGACTTTCTCTCCCTTTGACCCTTTTACATGAAAGATTATGAATATGAAATATTATGTTGATGAAGTTCCATCCAGCTTCTTCTCTCTGCTTCTCTGTTCCATATACGGATGTCTCACCCCATCTCCAACCTGGAACCTCTCTGCTCCTCGATGCACGGGGCCCAAACATTCCAAAGACCTGTAAGCTGTCAAACAGTGCACACAATATTGCAATGTATAGGAACATTCATATGGTTAAAGATACAACATAATTACACTTAAAAGTGAATACATTAACATGCATATGTATATTTGCTGTGTTTCATAATAATAGAAGCATGTGCATATAACTTCAAACTTTATCAATGTTGACTTTTTTCTTCAGTAACAAGCAGAAACTGTAAACAAATAGGTGTGTTAGTTTCTGAGTAGTTTCAGTGTAGTTAGCAGAGGTGGGACCAAGTCGTTGTTTTGCAAGTCTCAAGTAAGCCTCAAGTCTTAGAACTCAAGTCCGAGTCAAGTCCCAAGTCAAAGAAAGGCAAGTCCAAGTCAAGTCTCGAGTCATTGGCCCATAAGTCCAAGTCAAGTCCAAGTCGTCTGCTTTGAGCTTCAAGTCATTTCAAGTCTTTAAACCAAAGTACCAAATATAGCTTAGATTTTGGCAATTTATATAAATTTTAAATTGAACTGTACTAAAAAAAGTCATATTATATTTATTAGGGATGTAACAATAATCGAAATATGGTGATATTGTATCGTCAAAGGTCTCACAGTAATATCGTGGACCATCACAATATATCGAATCCCAAGTCTCTTTACTTAAATGAATAGTTCTGATGCAGAAATAGCTAAAAAAAAACAACAGAGGGAACTACATAGACCATGATCCTTTGCTCCGTTTCAGTGCAGACAACATGAAGAAATAACTGTTCTAAGCACTTTTACATCTTCATTCTTTGGATTAAGTCTTGTGAAGGCATTTTTAGAGGAAAAAGTAGCAGATTCACAGTTTTGTGAGTCTCCACAAAGTACTGCAATAAATCTGGTACTGTGAGATGTTTATGGTGAAAATATCGTACAGAGAGATTTGGATATTGTTCCATCCCTAATGACAATAAATGTTGTACCAAATGACTGGTCAAAGCATTTTAGAATGTCAATCTTGTTATTATGTAGAATATCATAATATCGTGAGCTTTCCCACGATATCGCAATAAATATCGTACCGTGAGGATCATACCGTGATGATATCGTAGCGTGAGACTTGGATCATTACAGCCCTAATATTTATATGTGAGTATTTATATAAGAGTTGTAGAAATGCAAATGATTCCTTTTTAAATGTCTTGTCAAGATCTTAGTGTCAATAATTACGGTCAGAATAGAAAATCTTCTCAAGTCACAGACCTAAAGTCCGAGTCAAGTCCCAAGACACTGAGCTTCAAGTCCAAGTCGAGTCCCGAGTCTTAGTCTATTTTATCAAGTCAAGTCTCAGGTCCCAAAAATAGTGACTCAAAAAAGTCCCCACAAAAAAGCAGTTGTCCAGTTGACAGAAATGAGTTTTTCTTTGGTGTCTTTTTTAATCTCTTAAAAGTTAAGTTTGCTATTTCGGTTACTTTTAATACAGACGCCATTAAACCAAGTCACCACAGCACGTTTTTGCACCGTTAGAGGCATTTACAGAGTGCAGGAAACGCCATGCCCCTTTTGTTATGTGAAGTGTAATAACTTGTTCATGCGTAAAATGAGATCAAGGATTGTGAAAAATTCTAAATGCAACGCTATTCATGAAACATTAAACTTGCGTCGACTTCTTGGTAAAAAAAGAAAATGATGATAATTTAAAATCCACCGGGGAAGATGGGAAAACAGATTAATCTTTCTTCTACATTGCCTTCTCCTTATGGGGGTTCCGACGGATAATTTGTATGCATGCTACAATTACATGAGGAAATAACAAAAGCTGACAACAACAATAGGACGTAATGGAAAAGAAAATGTAGTTTGGCAATTCTGGTTTAGTGCAATTGTCAAAACGGTCACAGACGATTTCTGAAATTCATAGTGAACGCAGTGAAGGACACAGTACAAATATGTGACAGCAGAAATGAGTTTGAGTTTACTGATTCTAGGCCCCCCACCTCCTTCTCTTAATGAGATGTCATGCCTGTAATGTTCCACAGTATTTGACATATGTATGAACACACAACACACATACAATAACAGGGGTTTTTATTACTTCAAAACTGGAAAACTGGAAAAAATCTTAATATCTTGCGCTGAACAGGCACAACTCTTCAGATAAGCCATGCTGTGGAACATACTAAGAGTACAACATATTGTATTGGTGGTTTTCACATTCTGGAAGATAGGGAGTGTGGTGGGAATCTTTTACTTTCTTTTCTGTTGTGGTCTGTTTAAGCTGAAGAATGTTTTATGGGTTTAGAAACTGTTAACTAATAACTGTTAAAGCATTTCTGTATTCCTGCCACATGTGATGGTGTAATGTGCTGTTCCTGGAGTATCTCAAGGCAGGTCACTGCTCTGTCTTTATCAGTATCGTCAAAATAACAAGCTGCTGCTTTGCTTATTGTCATCATTTAGAATAGTGGGATCCTTGGGGGTAATCTGCTCAATGTCCAGCTGAACCAGACAAGTCGTCTCTGTTTGGAGGTTGTTTAGATATATTGTAATATGTTTTACCTCATGTTGATTTTGTGATGTTTATCACCTGTAAAGAAGCTTGTTTTTGTTTTTCCATTCATCAAATTAGGGAGAGATGGACCTTGCGTGAGGGACAGAAGGTTTTGTTTTCATTCTCAATGTGATTGTGTGCACAACTGCTTTAATAAATCCAAACTCTTTGATTTAAGACAACTTTTCTGTTTTCATTCTTCTTAGATTAAAAAATCCACAACAGGGTGCAAGAGACAGATTTCCCTATTATAATAAGATTGCACTTTGTCATGAAATATACCAAAAGTTTATTTACAAATCTTTAATGTAATATTTTCTATTGGTAAGCCCAATACCTTGCTATATTACAACAAAAACCTACATTTTAACTGTATTTATTTTAGCTGCCACCATCTGTATTAAATATTATTGGCCTATAGAATGTTGTGATGTCACCTGAAACCAGCAATAGTGCCAAAAATTATCATTTTGACACAGCCTGAGAACAACGGCTTTTAACCACAATGTGTAACCTAACATAGTAAACATGTATTAAATGTATTTATTTGCATTTATCAATGCTGTCAATTAATGAGGTGAATCACACCTTTGAAATGTATTTAACAACTGATTTGCATTATATGTTGATTTAAATACAACATCAAATATTCACAGTTAAAACACTGTGGGACATATCCATAAATGTATCTTATTCACACACTGACAGAGTTAGATTTTAATAATTTAGTTAAAGGAGTTGATTACATGAATTTACATCTAGACATTGTATTTCAAAAAGAATCTGTCTGGTCAAAGGTTTTAGCTAAATGTACATGACGAAAGTACGCCTCAGCTGGTCCAGCTGTGACTGCACTCTGGGAGTGGTTAGTTGCAGTGGACCTCTGATGTGCTGTGGTGTCACCGCCTCTGAAGCTGTTCGTGCCATAATTATTTATTTAATGAAGAACATGGCTGCAGCCTGCTCCAGCCTAATTGCGCGTGGTGCCATTCCGGCTGTTAATATTCCATATAATTAAATTTGTCTGATTTTACCGGATGCCAGAGCAAACCACAACCTTTTTCTTTAATAAACGGAGGTGCATGCAGCTTCAAAAGTGAATGATCTGCACTGTTCTCCACGTGAGGACTGACACATTATGTGTTCAAATTTAACCACATTTCATCAGTGCAATCAAGTAGCACACTGTTAACATCGAGGAAACAGACTTTCATGTCTGGTTCAAAAAGAGTGTGATTAAAAGTGCATAACATGTGTCCAAAGAAATAAAGCATTCTGGAGTCTGTACAGAGACGGACATTTTAAAGTCCAGACATGGTGGAATCTAGCAGCAGGAACCATGTACGTACGAAACGTATACGGCAATAAATAATTACTAATTATCTTACCTTTTTATGTTTCTCTCTGGCAGAAGGTGCAATAAAGCATAAAATCGAAGGCTGGTGACTTTGCCCCCCCTTCTCCACCCATGCTCCCTATGCACATCCAAGTTTTTCTCATTGTCAGTATATGGATTCAGGATAACTCGACCCCACCCTCCCGTCCCATATCTGTTCACCTTCCGACATAAAACGCCTATGAGGGGGGTCCCGTCCTGCTGGGCCATGTGAAGATTGAGATTGTACCCCCACCCTGAGCCTCAACCCAGCTGACCTGCCTCGTCTCAGTACAATAAGCGCTTTCTGCTTCGCACATGTGTTGTGGTGTGGTCCTTGCTAGTGAAGTAACTAATACAGGGGTGCTTTGTAGTGAGGGAACCCTGCACTCAGCACTGTGCCACTGATCTAAACCCATTATGTGTCAGGTAAAGGGAATGGATTTAGAAAACAATGCTATTTCTATCACCATGGAACAAAATAACAGTTTTGTAAATCTTATAACAATACAGGTGCTTTGCTAATACCTGGAAATGTTTATATTACAGACAGCACTCTGAAGAATCACACTGAAAAATACAGCACGAGACAGCACAGCACTTAGCACATACGCAGGTGCAGCATTTAAATCGTCCTGTTTACTGTTTTTTGGACCATTCGTCGTGGAGAAAAATACCTCAAAGTTGAGTGTGGATAAATACAGTTAGTTGTGCAGGTGTTTGAGATTCGCAGTGGGTTCAGAGGAGTGCTGTTATCAGAGAAATGCCATCTCTTCCTCCTCCAGCGACTTATTGCTGAACGCAGCGAATGCTCCTCCAAATACGGCTGTGGTTTAATCCCACAAGGAGCTCTGATTCTGGGACGACACGGAGTTGCAGTGTGTGGAGCCCACCGCCAAGATCCAGGGCAAAAGAGACGCACTGTTACATCAGGCACTGTGTTAGACACTTATTAACTTGCATAACTGAAAGTGTTCAATGTATTTCACCAAAGTTTAGTTTGAAAACAATTTAGCCTGAAAAAAGTTAATAAATGTACCAATGGGTTGATTCTCCATTCCCACCAGAAACAATAACAGTATTAAAACCTGCCAGGAATCTTAAAACAATAAATCATTACTATACAACAAGACTAATGGAATTGTAATTACAAGGTAGTAAGAGGCTAAATTTAGTGTTTTGAGGAGGGGTCCAGTTTGCGGACCATAGGATCTCCTCTCTGATGTTTGCAGATGTTGTCCTGATGGCTTCATTAAACCAGAACCTGTAATATGCACTGGGACGAGTGTGAAGAGGCTTAAAAGGACCGACAGATATATATATATATATATATATATATATATATATATATATATATATATATATATATATATATATATATATATATATATATATATATATATATATATATATATATATATATATATATATATATATATACATATATCATATTGAGATCTGATGCATTTTCAAAGTGTTCCTTTATTTTTTTGAGCTGTATAGTTTATCTGTCTTCACCCTACAGGCCTTGTCAGGGTGGGACATGAACACCTCCCCAAAGAGGCACTGGAATAGATGCCCGAGCAGCTTCTACTCTGAGCTCCTTTTGTGTGACTGATCTCCTCAACCTATCTCTAAGGGAGCCACCAGCGAGCCTGCAGAGGATACTCATTTTGAACACTTCGATCTGCCAACTTGTTCTTTCGATCCTCATGTTAAAGGGACAGTTTCGAATTTTGGCCATTACTCCAACACAATTTGTACGTTACTGTTCATTGTCTCATTTGAATCCAACTCACCTTGTCTCTTTTGAATCATGCAGAGTGCTAGTCCGTGCCAAGTGTAATTCATTCATTCTTGCAGTTTACAGCTTCGATAGCAAAGCCCGTTTCAGAGCTCGCTGCACAATCTGAACAGCCCTAACTGCTGCTTTACACACTTCAGACAAAACGCCACATTTCCCTCTCAGATATTTGACACATCTCCATGAAGCTGTCAGAGAAAAGGGTGCCACCATTTGTCAAGTTCAGCCCATGTGGGACGAGAGCGGGGGGGAGAGGTCCGTCCATGGCCGGGTCTTTAGCCCAAACTGAGCTAAGACTGCCAAACTACAGGTCAGCAGGGATTAATTAGCTTTTAGAGACCCACCTACAGATGTCAACGTAATCTGATGCCATGGTCCACGAGGTCAATGTAATATCCCCGAGCGGAGGGAGGCCATTACAGTGAGCCTATAGGAGCCATCTGCACACCGTTCACATAGTAACACAGTTTAACACACAACCAGGAAGTGGGGAGAGCAAACAACTTTAAGTCACACAAGGGTGGCACTGTATCGTAATAATAGCTTTAAAGCTTCTGTGTTACGCAAAATTGGCTCTTGAGAGGTTCAAGACATGTTAGAACGCTGTTACCTCCTCATAAACAGACCCCACGTCGTGTTTTGTTTCATAATCCTTTATTTATTAGGCTGTCTACATCTAAAAAGCTCCACCTCCAAGCTGCCAATTCAAGGAAATTCTGATTTAGTCCTGGTTTAGTCGTGGTTCATTATTTTTGTAGTCCATATTCAGTCCCGGAATAGTCCCGGTTTAGTCCTTAAAGGTCCTAAAGTACAAAATGGTCTCTTGTGTTGTTACCTCCTCAAAAACAGACCCGGAGTTGTGTTTTCTTTCATTCGCATGTTATTTGTGTACATCTCCAAAGCTCAAAGTGCTCTGTTCCACCTTGTGATGTCATGAAGTTGACAGCTACCTTAGAGTTTTTTTTATTTATTTATTTTTTGTCAGTAGAGATTGGCACACTGTGGGGAAAAAACTATCTAGGTAAGTTAAAATGACAAATTAAGAACATTTTACTTTATTTAAGTAGATTCAACTTGACAAGTAAAATGATCTGCCAGTGGAAGTGTTTTTTTTGTTGTTTTTTTTAATTCAAGCAACATTATTTTCATATTTTAAGTGTAGCAAGATGTATTTTCATATTTTAAATACAAAAATCTTACTCCACTGGAAGATAATTCAAGTCTTGGTAAAACTTTCTTAATCCAAGTCGTTTTAGCGTGACTAGATCTTGTTTGTTGCAGTGCAATTCCAGCGTTGAAATTATCCAAATGATTTTAATGAAGGCGTATGGAGTTTAAAAACACAGTGGAGCAATTCCTGTAGTCCTGTATTACCACATTTCTGTTTGAGAGAAGATCTCAGCTTAAATATACAGGTTTTGTGGAGGATTTTAACATCTAACACAGGTTATAATCTTCCACAGTATGACATAAATGGTCACATCTTTATACAGGACTTTTCCACCTTCAAGGCACCCAAAGCGCTTTACAATTAGGAATCACTCACCCATTCACACTCATTCATACACCAGTGTACGCAGACACTGAGGACAAGGTGGAATCGTGCCACCAACCTGTTGATCTGTGGATCAACCGATGCTGTTTATGTCGAGAGCAAGATTCGAACCGCCAACAAATGCTCTACCAACAGTCTCTATTCACGCTTATGTCACAAACCAGGAAGATGTTTGGAAAGATGTGATGACAAGTTCCGGCAGGCTCTTTTCATGGTAGTAAGTCTGACAAAATGTAGTAAAAATGAGAAAATGGTCCAGTTTTCTTCATCTCCATGTCATTGTAGCGTTCCATTATGTTCGGCGAATCAACAATTCCAACCTACCTTCCTACCTCAGGTTTCATCATTTCCACTGACGCACAACTCTCTCTCGCACTGGATACATGTAATTAAAAGAGACGAGGGCGCCAAATTTCAGATGATTCTAAACAGCACATACGTCTGCAGTCTTCATTTTACCAAACATCACATTTACTTCAGTGGGTTTGAACACAGTTGGTTGAGCCCAGTGTTGGGAACTGCACTGGAAGTTGCAATTTCATGTTTCCAAATGTCTTCCTGGTTTGTGACGTAAGCGTGAATAGAGCCTACTGAGCTACTGTCGCTGAGGTCGACATAAAATGTATCCATGAACAAGTATGGTTTTAATCTTTGAGTTCCATGTCAGCTCTAAAGTTACATAATGTACCTTTACGTCAGAGATTGTAAGTGCTACTTTAAGAGGTGATCCCTATGTCTCTACAGGGAAAATGCATTTTGAGAAGTGAAGTCTGAAGGTAAAATGTCCCAGAGAAATCTATGGGTGCAAGTTCAATGAAATAATAACCCAGGTGTAGATCAGAGTGCTGCACGGGTCTCATTTTGACAAACCGCGCCCGCCCGTATCTGTCATAGCTCAATTCGCACTCGATTTTCCGACAGAATTGAAATCAAATTCCGCACCCGATCCAACCCACTATACACATGTATCGACACCTGAGCCGCACTTGAATGAAAATCAGCCCAAGAGCCAAAAAAAGAGCCACAACTTTATATTCTCCACTCGCTAATTTTCTTTTCAGCTCCTCGGGAGTCATTTTGAACTGCAGGACATCACATGTTTGGTTTGAAAATGAAAGCAGCAGAGATTTGTGGGATGTGCAGCAAAAACATGAACTTTACATTGAATCATCTTGTAATAACAATGATATTTTTGCATTTCACTAAAATCCAGCCCTGTTTTTTTGTTAGAACATGATGTTTTGTTTGATTAGACCTGCACTCTCCTACTTCCAACCCGAACCCGCATCCGACACAGCGCAACATTTTTCACCCGTTTCATTAAAATTTGTGGTTCACCCGTCGAGTATCTGCGGGTACCCGAAACCATGCAGGACTCTGGTGTAGATTAGACAAATGTGTTGTTTCCACGTGAAAGCAGGAGAGCATATGAAGAGAGACGAAACAAATCCAATAAAATAATTATTCTAAAAAGAGTTTTGTAGTAGTTTTGTATACTTCTGTGTACTATGTAACTTTTCTGGTAGAGCTGTGCAACTCCTTTTCATCTCCACAAGAATAACATCCAATCAAATCACTAAACAAAACCCAATACCCAACCTAACATCAACAACAGCTTCTCAGAGTAGAGCCGCTGCTCCTCTGCGCCTGCTCAGAGCGCCCTCCCGAAGCTTCTGCTGGATTTTAATAACGCGCTGTGAATGCCTCCATAATTCCATTAGCCTCCCAAACCCACAGCTCCCTCTTCAAATTAGCGCCTCTGATTTTCCACAGCATTGTTCGGCGCTCTCTTCCAGCCCGCTGAGTCCTGAGCACTGCTCCCTCCACCAGAGCGCCTTTAATATTCATGACTAAACACTGAGCAACCAGCAAGCATGGGAAATGATTAAATAAACACACTAGCCGCTGTTGGCAAAGTCACTGCTCTGGAAAAAAAAAACTACTCGAGGTACCTCATTGGAATTGCTGGTTTCAGATGACATCACAGCGTTCTATAAGACAATATTAATGAACACAGACGGGCCAATTAAAATCGAAATGGTTGCAAAATCGTGTTGTAATACAGTGAGTTCTTGGGTTTAGGAAATCATTGAAAATACCAGGAGAATTTGAGTCTGAAAAGCAGAATCTGTTGTTTTCAGATTGTAGACTGTGATGACATCAAGAGCCACATTTCCCTACTGATGACATTGTACTTTGCCGTGACATATCCAAAAGGTAAATTTACAAATGTTTAAACTTATTATTTCTATCAGGGACTAGACTAGAATTAACTTCTTGTACTACAACAAGAAACTGCACTCTAACAAGATTCGATTTAGCTGCCATCATCTGTGTTAACTTACACCAACTTATACCGATATAGAATGTTGTGATGTCATCCAAAAGTCAGCAATGGGTGGTTTTCACATTCTAGAATGTGATGATGCCATACACTCAGATGGGGGGCAAGACACAGATTTCCCTGTTAATAACATTGTATTTGTCATGAAATATCCTAAAAGTTTATATACAGATCTTTAATGTAATCTTTTCTAGTGGTGGCTAAGCTCATTACTTGCCATATTATTACAAAAAAAACTACATTTGAACTATATTTATCTTAGCTGCCCCCATCTGTATTAAATATTATTGGCCGATAGAATGTTGTGATGTCACCTGAAACCAGCAATACGCTCTGTTAGCGTCACTATGTCCTGTCCAGTTTTATCTCTGTGAGTTTACACGGATAAGTAGATACTTCACCAGAGGACACTTCTGCTTTTAGAAAGGTAGAGATTTCTTCTTTTTTTTTTCTTTTTGAGCAAGGTACATTCCAAACCTAAAGACATGTCCATGTGATGTCCATGTGCATGTTTGGGAACATTTCTGGTGCCCATTGGTGTAGGTTGAAGTTTTATAAACTTATTGTGTCCTACCCCAATTGTTTTACCTTAACACGTGGTTAGAACACATATACAGAACAAACATACATATGTGTGCACACACACATTATACACACATATATACACCTATACATACACACATACATACATATATACATACATGCACAAGGCTAAGATTTGTGTCAATGCTAACACTAATGCTAATTTGGGGGCATAACAAATATTAAAACAACGCCACAAACTGAAGTATTTTACATTTAAGAACAATCGGGTTGTCTTCATTCATTTGAATTTTAAGGGTGCATTGTGTAACTTTTTGGTTGTGTCTGTCACCTACTTGTTTCTATGGTTATGTCATTGCTTTGTCTGGAATGTTCCACAGTGTGACATTAAACAGATCTACCTCACATTTATTCAGTTATAGCTGGTTTTATACCTGGAAAATACCTAGATAAACAGGTGCTCTGACTGTAAGTGGGGTTGCCTCTTCACAGATCTAACCTGGAACTTGGTCTGGTTTGGACTCCATTAAGGAAGAATTTTTAATTTTTTTTGGCCTGTTTTTTCCGAAAACACCTGACTTAGGCTATGTTCAGACTGCAGGGCTTAAGCCTCAATTCAGATTGTTTTGTGATTTGTGTCCCGCATGTGCACTGGAGGACACGACGATGTCACAGCAGCGAGCTCAGTGTTGACGGAAGTGGCATAAACACGGACACTGCATTGAGGACCTGGAGATTTTAAAGCTGCTGTTGTACTGCTCTTGCGGGAGGAAACACGTCAACAGCCTATTTCAGTGAGCACGTTGGGCTGTATTGGCTCACAACAGGTGCTTGTTACAGCACAACAGCCAAACTCTCGCTTGTTGTTGACGTGTAGGTCGGATGTAGGTTGAATGAATATGATCTGGCTGTTCAGACTGAAGTCGTACTGTATGTCAAAATATCAGATATGTATTGGTTTAGGAGCACATATCCAAGTAGCCTGGGTCACATTTGAAAAAAATCTGATGTGTCGTTCAGATTAAAAGATCAGATACAGGTCGCATAGGGGCGAACAATCGAATTTGGGTCACTTCAGGATGCAGTCTGAACGTAGCCTAGGATGACTCTCACTTCAAACTGAATCTGTTTCTGAATCTTTGGAGCTGGACACTTTGTTCAGCTGAGGCTCTGGAGTTTTGGCCTCTCCTGTCCTATAACTGTTCTCTGTACTTTCATTTTAGTTGGGAACAAGCTCTACACAGAGGAAAGACAGATTTCAAATACCGCCTACACTTTTTGGGGTAAATATAAGAATAGATATAACTGGTGTCCCTGGGGATGGTCGGAGAGACAGACTGAGCTGCTGTTGGGTCTTGACAATTCCCATGTCAAACTTAAAGCAGATCTCATTAAACATCAGATTTTGTGGCTTGTAATTAGACACGAAAAAAAAAAAAGATTCTCCTCAGAATGGTTGATTTGACTGAAAATAAGTGGGTGACACAGTTCCATTAATGTTTCACATCGCCATGAGATTTTGAGTTCTTTTTATCAGATGCTGGACAAGCAGAAATTCATTTTTTAAAAGTACAAGGGCTCATATCAGCCCCCTCAGAACATGAACAGGTTTTTAATATGATACTTTGAAACATTTCAGATGAAGAAAGTCCGTCACCATGAAGAAAAGCTTTTGACGAACCTTTTATAGGTTGTTTGTTTTATATTTGATGATTTTAATAAAGCTGGGCAACACTGTGCGATTTTTGGGCCAAGGTTTCACTCGTGTGTTTTTGGGATCGGCCCGAGTTTTGGCTTAATCGTGTGTCAGAACCGTAACAAAAAACGATTCATACCTAACGACCAGCTCCCGATCGGCAATTGTAGGTCGCAAGAATATCAAACCTGTTTAAATCCAGTCGCCTCTCGTGAGGGTTTCGCACTGTTGACGTAGTTTATACAGTGTGAGAACATGAATCTTGAACTTTTAATCCCTCAGATTTGGTTGTACAGTTTGAGCTGGGGCTGAGTGATTCCATCGGAAACACACAGTGTACGCCCGGCTTTAAAGTGACTATTGGCTTTGTGACACATTGAGCATTCCTCTTCCGTGACATTTCCAAGTGTAGCGGACAAAAAACAATCAACAATAATATTTTACCCCAGCATCCTCAAGGGAAGCTGTTCTCCCTTCCCTTCGGAGACTCACGAAAATGTGTGAATTTATTTGCTCCACTTTGCGCGCAGGTGAGCAGAGCCTTGGGCAAAATTAGGTTGATGTGAGCGATGTTTCGGAGCGCGCTCAGAGGGGACTTGATAACCCCGTGCGTTTGTCACGGCGGGCTCAGTCGCGGCGCCGGGGGAAATTACGGTATGTGCTCGTCTACATACACAGAGCGACCTTTTCAAACGCGATGCTCCTCGGGCAAACAGCTCTTCCGACGCGATGCCGGATGGGAGGAGACGGAGTGATGTGAAGGATTTTGGATGTGAGGGTGAGTACGGGAGCTGTCATGGCTGTCAGGCTGAAAACCAATTCAAAAATATAAAAAAGAACAATGTTAAAGGGTTCATATTACGCAAAATTCTCATCACAAACAGACCCGGAGTCGTGTTTTGTTTCATCCACACATTTAACACACAAACCCTGTATGTTTAGGCTGAGTTCTTCTCTCAAACAGAAAGCACACTGTTCCACCTTGAGATGTCACACACCTTCACGAGAATCATTTGGATAATTTCAGCCCTGAAGTGCCAATCTCTGCTGAACAAAATGTAAAAGCTGTTTAGCATCACAAGGTGGAGCAGAGCATTTAGCGCTTTGGAGATGTAGACAAAAAGCAACCTTGGTTAAATGTTTCATCATAAACTGAAAAAAGGTTCTGTACCATATTTTTCTATGTATTATAGCCAAATGTGTCTTGTCCCAGTGCAGATATATTGTATGAGCAACTCTTGAGGTCAAAATCTGCCCACTGAGTATTGTTGTACTTGTTCTTAGCTTTACCGTGACACCAAAATTCCACTCTGATCTTGGAAAGTTGTGACTGCATAAGTTAAGCGAGACATAACTTAGTAAACCATTTAAAACAATCTAGTTCTGTTTTTGAAGTCAGTAAAAATCAGGTTCAGCACCTTTAACAGTTGTGAATATACAGTAAAAAGAAAACACAAAAGAAATTTTTTTGTAAAAATGTCGACTATAATAACCTGCCATTATTTTATTTACTTTATACAATGGTGCAATAACTGTTTGTGCAATAGGGCAAGTGCAATAATTATTTGTGCACTAGGGCCAGTGCAATAATCATTTGTGCAATAGGGCAAGTGCAATAATTATTTGTGCAATAGAGCCAGTGCAATAATTATTTGTGCACAAGGGCACGTGCAGTAATCATTTGTGTAATAGAGCCAGTGCAATAATCATTTGTGCAATAATCATTTGTGCAATAGGGCAAGTGCAATAATCATTTGTGCAATAGGGCAAGTGCAGTAATTACTTGTGCAATAGGACCAGTGCAATAATTATTTGTGCAATAGGGCTAGTGCAATAATTATTTTTGAAATAGAGCCAGTGCAATAATCATTTGTGCAATAGGGCAAGTGCAATAATTATTTATGCAATAGGGCTAGTGCAATATCTTGGACACTTTTTGGTTGTGCAGTACACAAATGAACTACATGTATCTTGTGAGCATTGTGTGATGAGTAACAGTTTTTTTTTTTGCAGTGCCCAAAATAAATTTCCACTTGGGGACAATAAAAGTTAACTTATCTTATCTGATCTTACTGCTAATTGTTAATTAAAGTTGAAATAAATACCTACACTCCGCCCACAATCTCATTTCAGACAGAGTTGCTGAACAGGGCAGTACCTGGAGGACTAAAGGGAAGAGGGAGGGGGGAGAAGGGTCTGGAGGGATAAGGAACACTGTGATTGGTCTAACAGGCGTCCACACTTCAAACTCCGCCCCTGCAGCCAGACGTTTGTATCAGAAACACCGGGCTGTAATCAGAGCAGTGCTGAACGATGTCACCAACTACTTGAAATTGTCAGCGCCAGTAAAATCATCACATTTTTAGGCGTTTATGGACCAGACACTTTCAAATTTACTAATGTTGCCAAGAACTGACTAAAAATAGTGGACAATGTGATTAAAACACCACAAACAGGGGCGGAATTCAGTGTTTTAGTGTTTAATGTTGCAATAGAATTTTTCAGTGTTCACAAATTACACATCTTGCATTCAAACTGCACAAATGTATTTATCTGCGCTAATATCTATATCATGAAATCGATTTTTAATTTTTAATTGTAGAATCAGTCTGAGTGAACAAGTTCCTTCTGTTTTATTCATGTCCATAACTTTAGTGTTGCTCAGTAGTTCACTAATGCTCGTCGTTGTTCTCCTTTAAGCTTTCGTCTTTCTTACCTTGAAAGTTGTGGATAAATTGTTCATGGGTGAATTTGTTTTTTGTCGACCTTGTTGGTTGAAGATTTGGTGATGGGGCAGATTTATGAAGCTGGTGGAGAATACACAAGACATTCCCACAGATAATTTGCCATAGAAAAGCATTAACCGGAAGTTCTGCAACCCTACAGCGTTGTAAAAATGTCTATTAGCCCATATTGCTGTAATTTCTGATCTGTTATAATGTTGTTTCATCATCACAAACATACCCGGAGTTGTGTTTTGTTTCATTCACACACGTTTAACACACAAGTTTTTCTCTCCACTCTGTTCTTACTCAAACATGAGAAAATCAAACAAAACACAACTCCAGGTCTGTTTATGAGGAGGTAAAATCATTCTAACATGACTAAAAACTCACGAGAATCCATTTTGCACGTTTTTTGAGCTTTAAACACCAATTTCATACACTGCAGTTAACATAACGCAGCTGTTGACCCACTTTTCAGCTTTGTACCATGGGTCAAATTGCCAATACAAATTTGCAACTAAAACACAGCCGTACCTTCAGTCATTTTGTTTGAATGAGCACTTCAAATCAGTGTAATTAGTTTGCACATTTGAAAAACACAAACAACTTCAGCTAACCAAAGTTGTGCCGTGATGTACTGCTTAAGTGAAGGACACAAACAAGCACAACCAAGGATTTAGCAACTCAAACTAAGGTGCTCATTCTGCTCCTGATTGAACAAAAAAACGGTGGTCAGTCAGTGTTTATGAAGTAGTTTTAAGAATTTGTACAAATGACAATAGTTTTCGTTCACAACATTGTAAGATTTGAGTAGTGTTGTCACGATACTAAAAGAAATGGAGCTGAGAAAAACGGCCTTCGAATTTACAACGTCCATACACATTTGTAGACGCAGAAGTTGAATAAAGTAAATATTAAAACATATTTCAGTGCATAGTAGATAATTGTGTTGGTTCAAGATGAAAGTTTAAAGGTTAAGAGATAAAACTGACCAGAAAAAAAAAAAAAAGAGTTTTGCCTGTTGTGTCTGGACTTAAAAATGATAGTAATAGACTAGAAAGTGGCCAGAAGTTTTACATGAAGTTTTACTTTTATTCTCCTTCAAGTTTACACGGAAATAATAGTTCAGAATTGAGGTTGAGGGGAAAAACACGTTAAATCGTCTTTATTTAATTCTGCTCAGCATCTGGGGGAGGGGAAGGGTTTTGATTGGACAGAGACACGAACGTATTTACATCTTTGGGAAGAAAACACACACTTCAGCTGCTCCCGGCTTTTCTGTCATCTTGGTTTGTCGTTACACCACTGACACAAAAATGATCCAAACTTTTTCCACAGTGGTTCTGATGATAATGAAGCAGCAGCTGGAGAATTCACTCCTCAGGCTTTACGTCTGTGAGCTGAGGAGGAGAAGGGAAGAGTGTCGGAGAAGGAGGAAGAAGACAAACTGAGTCTGAGGCTGCCACACCTCAGCCCACTCCCACATCCCGCTCATAAATCCAAAGAGCAGTGGAGGAAAGTCCCAAGAGACGACTGGAGGAACTGGATCATTATTATTATTACTTTGAAGAAACATGATTGAGGAATGAATGAATTCGGCTTTAAAATTGGAATAAACGACATACTTACCTCGGAATTAAGTTGAATTCTGAATAATCATTTTCATAAGGAATTAAATGTTTACATGGACTTTTTAAAGTGGAATTCATTTTCCATCCATCCATCCATCTTCTCCCGCTTAATCCGGCTGGGTCGCGGGGGCAGCGTGCTGCCCAATACTCATAGCACCTGACCCCCCCTATGAACCCCTCTGCAGGTGGTGAGCCCACAGGAGGGTGGACGTCATGGTCCTTGATGTTAGTTCATAGGGGAATTAATTTTTTTCAGATTAAACTATTTTATTCGGAATTGAAGAGCTCATGTAAATGTGGCAAATGAAAATGTAAGTAGATCAGAGTAGCGACGTACAGGAGAATAAAGATTACTCTGTCTCCAGGAAATGAATGGAAGTCAATGTAATGTCCCCAAATAACATGGAATCGTGTGTGTGTGCATGTGTTGTGCAAGTGTACACGTGTGGTGTGTGTGTGTGTGCTTGTGTTGTATGTGTGTGCGTGTGTGTGTCTGTGTATGCATGTGTTGTGCGTGTGTGTGCATGCGTGTGTATGTGTTGTGTGTGTGTATGTGTCTGTGTGTATGTGTGTGTGTATAGGTGTGTGCACATGTGTGTATGTGTTGTGTATGTTTGTGTGTGTATGTGTCTGTATGTGTGTGCAGATGTTGTGTTTGTGCATGTGTTGTTGTGTGTGCATGTGTTGTGTGTATATGTGTTAATGTGTTGTGTGTGTATGTGTGTGCATGTGTTGTGTGTGTGTTCTGTACATGTGCATGTGTGTATATGTGTTAATGTGTTGTGTGTGTGTGTGTGCATGTGTTGTGTGTATGTGTTGTGTGTGCGTGCATTGTGTGTGTGCATGTGTATGTATGTTTGTGTATGTGTTGTGTGTATGTGTGTGTATGTGTTGTGTGTGCATGTGTATGTATGTGTTGTGTGTGTGTGTATGTGTTGTGTGTGTATATGTGTTGTGTGTGTGTGTGTGTATGTGTTGTGTGTGCATGTGTATGTATGTGTTGTGTGTGTATGTGTTGTGCATGTGTGTGTGTGTATGGAGGTGTAACCCCGCAGTACAGATGTGTTGTGTGTGTATGTGTTGTGTGTGTGTGTATGGAGGTGTAACCCCGCAGTACAGATGTACGTATTGTGTGTATATGTGTTGGGTGTGTGTTGTGCGTGTGTGTGTATGTGCATGTGTATCGAGGTGTACAGATGTATTGTGTGTGTATATGTGTTGGGTGTGTGTGTGTGTATCGAGGTGTAACCCCGCAGTACAGATGTGTTGTGTGTGTATATGTGTTGTGTGTGTGTTGTGCGTGTGTGTGTGCATGTGTATTGAGGTGTAACCCCACAGTACAGATGTGTTGTGTGTGTGTTGTGCGTGTGTGTGTGTGTATGTGCATGTGTATCGAGGTGTAACCCTGCAGTACAGATGTATTGTGTGTGTATATGTGTTGTGTGTGTGTTGTGCGTGTGTGTGTGTGCATGTGTATCGAGGTGTAACCCCGCAGTACAGATGTATTGTGTGTGTATATGTGTTGTGTGTGTGTTGTGCGTGTGTGTGTGCATGTGTATCGAGGTGTAACCCCGCAGTACAGATGTCCCACTCTTAGCTCCGGCCCTGATCCGATCTGCAGCTCATTTCACAGGGGTCATGGGGACCGCCACCTCCATCTGAACCCTTCTCTCCCGTCCTTCAGCAGAATCGCCCGACGCACTCACCACCAATTTCAAAAACACCCTGTGACTGTTTTGGACAATTGTGCAAAACTGGAGCTGTCAAAGAGCATTTCCACTCCTGACATGTCCGACTGTAAAAAAAGAGAAATAAAAGAAATCACATCAATACAGATTTTAGCAATTCTAATGCTGATTTATTCTAAATTACAAAAAAACAACAAACATGACACATTTACACAGTGGTGGAGTACTCACTTTTGTTACTTATGTAAGTAAGTAAGTTAAGTATTGAAGTACCCGTTTCTAACTATACTATACTATACTATATATATATATATATATATATATATATATATATATATATATATATATATATATATATATATTAAGAGTAAAAAGTATTTCCTGCAGATTTTGATAAAGTGTTGTTAATTTATTAAAATGTAGTGATGCTGATTTATCCATCCATCCATCCATCTTCTCCCGCTTAATCCGGCTGGGTCGCGGGGGCAGCTTGCTGCCCAATACTCATAGCACTTGACCCCCCCTATGAACCCCTCTGCAGGTGGTGAGCCCACAGGAGGGTGGACAACATGGTCCTTGATGTTAGTTCATAGGGGTGCGGGCATGTTTTAGTTTGATGGGGGAAACTGGAGTACCCGGAGGAAACCCATCCAGACACGGGGAGGAACATGCAAACTCCACACAGAAAGGCCCGGGCGACCCGGGGATCGAACCCGCAACCTTCTTGCTGTGAAGAAGCACCGTGCCGCCCATCATTAATTAATTTTTTTCTTATGGGTTTTGTGTATTTATTTATTTTTGCTCAAAGCCGAAGCTTGAATTAAAAAACATAGTCAGGATGTTAGCACAAATATGGTCAAAATAACCTTAAAATCATTTGAAAAGTATGTTGTACTTTTCAGTCTAGTTCAAAAATGTAGTGGAGTAGAAAGTACAGATACCTGCTTTCAAATGTCGTGAAGTAACAGTAACAAGTATCCACTGTAAAATCTATTTAAGTAGTGTTTTTAGATATATGTACTTTACTTAAATACAGTACTACTGTGTGTACTTTGTTACCTTCAATCAAAACAATTATACTTTATATAAGTACCATATTTTTTGGACTATAAGTCGTTTTTTCATGGTTTGGGTGGGACTCAAGTGTGTTTTATATATTACATTTTTCACACTGACAGGCCATAGACCAAATATATGAATCCTCTACTGTATATAAATCAAACATGAAAAATCTGTTTCATTTTGGTTTTAGAGACAAATAATTAAAAAAAATATTTTTTTTTTTTTTTCTTATTTTTGGTTCTATATTGAAAAATAAATGAACGAATGATACACGGATTGTTCTCTATTAGGTTGTTTTTATCACTATAACTTCTATAACTTGCCTTTCGAGATAAAATGTTGGTTCTTGGTCTCTGATTTTATAAAATAAATTTCCCCCAAACTTCCCCCAACTTATAGTCCAGTGCGACTTATACAGGTTTTTTTCTTCTTCATTACGCATTTTGTGGCTGGCGCGACTTATAGTCTGGTGCGACTTAAAGTCCGGAAAATACGGTAATCTCTCTCTGATCTGAACGGCCTCTACCTAAACTCCAGCACCTGCACCAGTCATCGGTCAGTGCTAGTGCAGCCTCTGCCGCTCAGGGAGGGAATTCTGGAGGCTGAGCTTCACATGAGGCCTGAACATAAACTGAGAATGAGACAAACTTGTGTGATGTGTCTCTATCTGCAGGTTAAGACTTTGGAGACTGACTCATGATTGTAATACGTTTTAAGGTCCTATATTAGATAGATAGATAGATAGATAGACAGATGGATAGATACATAGATTGGCCAACTATAAGAAGCATCATATTCAAATAATAATACAAAAACTGCTTATCTTCACAAATAAAGTAAGTGTAAGTGTTTATTTATATAGCACTTTTTCACAGACATATGTCACAAAGACGCTTTACAGAGGATTATTTACAGAGCATTCTTCATTCACTGCGGTGGTGGTAAACTACTGTTGTAGCCATAGCTGCCCTAGGACCGTTGGCGCCAACCACCACCATCACTCACTCACACTTTCACACCTACAGTGCATGTTTTGATGGGGGAAACCGGCGTGCCCAGAGGAAACCCATCCAGACACGAGGACATGCAAACTCCACACAGAAAGGGCTAGGCGACCCAGGGATCGAACCCGCAAACTTCTTGCTGTGAGGCATGAGTGCTAGCCACTCAGCCACTGTGCCAACACAAAATACAGATTCTAGTTTCATTAATCTAGAAATGTGTAAATACTTTGAAAAGACAATGATTTTTAGTCCCGTTTTTCACTTTTCCCAAGCTGCTACTTCACTCTCCTGTATTTCTCATTCCAGTACATAGCCTGCTCCCGCGGGTGCAGAAACATGCCTGGAGTGGTGCTTCTATAATGGACATAATGTTGTACTGTTGTTAGATTTATCTGTTTTACACCGTTTAATTACGAAGCAGTGAAACGTGAAGGCCACAGAGGCACATATCACTACAGATACTACAGATACTACAAATACTACTACAGATATATGGAGTCAACAGAACTGCTCAGACATATTACTTTAGGGTTAGTCAAAGAAAATGTTTATCTAGAAATAGGTTTATTAATCTTTAGTTTATCAAGACCAGTGAGCAGAAACGCAACAAGTAACTCTAGTGTTTATTCCAGATCTGTTTAAACTCATTTGGAATAACAAAATAAGCTGTAGTATCTGTTATACTCATGTGTTATACTTTGTACTGCTTATTCCATGTTTCTTTCAGGTTCGACTATTTAAATTGTTATACAGTGCTCATTAAGTTTCTAATAAAATACAATTGTACTCATAAGTTTACACACCCTGACAGAATTTGATTGATTTCTTGGCATTTTTCAGAGAATATGAATGATAACACAAAATCTTTTCTTTCACTCATGGTTAGTGCTTGGGTGAAGCCATTTATTATCAAACAACTGTGTTTCCTCTTTTTAAATCATAATGAAACAGAAACTACACAAATGACCCAATGACAGCCTGGAGTCTTTTGTGATAGTTGTGGATGTGTTATTTTCTCTGATGGTAAAGCTGCCCATTCTTCTTGGCAAAAGGCTCCAGTTCCTGTAAGTTCTTGGGCTCTTGTCTGAATTGCAGCTTGAGATCTGCCCAGAGGCTCAGTGATACTGAGGTCAGAAGAGACGAACACTCCAGAACCTTCACTTTATTCTGCTGGAGCCACAGGTCCACTTGCCTTTATGTTTTGGATCATTATCATGTTGGAATATCCAAGTACGTCCCATGTGCAGCTTCTGGACCAAGAAATCATCAATTCTGCCAGGGGATGGAAACTTATGAATGCAACTGTAGTCTCTGTCTCTGTAAAAAGGTCAGAGTCGGGGGAGCAGGAAGAGGCCCCTGCATTAAACATCTGGCCCTCAAAAATAATATGGTTGTTTATGTCCAGGAAAAGCATGTTTGTCTGCTAAACTAAACAATAAAGTCTGAAGTCTAAACCAGGTGGTCAAAAAGTGGAATGTCCTTTAGAAAAGAGAAACTATAAAAAATCCATCCATCCATCTTCTTCCGCTTATCCGGGGCCAGGTCATGGGGGCAGCAGTCTAAGCAGGGACTCCCAGACTTCCTGCATCCCAGCCACTTCCTCCAGCTCCTCCGGATGGACCCAAAGGCATTCCCAGGCCCAGAGACATAATCCCTCCAGCGTGTCCTGGGTCTTCCCCGGGGCTTCCTACCGGTGGGACATGAACACCTCCTGAGGGAGGCATCCTGACCAGATGCCTGAACCACCTCAGCTGCTCCTCTCGACGTGGAGGAGCAGTGACTCTAGACCGAGCCCATCACCCTATCTCTAAGGAAGTGCGGAGGAGGAAACTCATTTCGGCCGCTTGTATCTGCGATCTCGTCATTTCGGTCATTCTCCAGAGCTCATGACCATAGATGAGGGGAGGAACGTAGACTGAGGTAAATCGAGAGCTTCACCTTTCGGCTCAGCTCCCTCTTCACCACAACAGTCCGATACAGCGACCGGATCACTGCCGACGCTGCACCGGTCCACCTGTCAATGACGCTCTATCCTCCCCTCACTGTGAACAAGACCCCGAGATGCTTGAACTCCTCCACTTGAGGCAGAGATTCCCCACCCACCCGATAAAAATCCAACTTGTTAATAATCAGGGTTTTCTTCTATGGACATTAAGGAGATCTAGACGTAAACTGTCTGTTAATTGGCTCTCTCTATTATCTGTAAAATAAATCATATTTACATTTACTAGAGTTGTCGTTAAATCATTTCTATAGCATCTGCCCTCCTGTGAGGTTCTGGGGAAAATCTACTACACTACTGAAAAGGTAAGCTCCTGGTTTCAGGATCTTAAACCACATATTTTAGAACTTAATAATAATCATAATAAATTTTATTTGTAATGCACTTTACATTTCAATGAAATCTCAAAGTGCTACAGTGAGAGCATAAAAAGATGATAAAAACCACTTACAAAGTACATTAAAAACATCCTAGCACAAGGTAAACAAGGCAAAATCCTAGTAGGCCTTTTTAAACAGAAATGTCTTAAGTCCTTTCTTAAAGGCCTCCAGACTCTGAGGCAACCTCAGGGCTTCTGGGAGGGCATTCCACAGGCGTGGGGCTGCAGCCTGAAAAGCTCTGTCTCCCATAGTGGAGAGTTTGGTCCTTGGCTGATGGAGACAGTAGTTGGAGGATGAGCGAAGGTGTCGTGAGGTGGTGTATGGTGTGAGAAGCTCTGAGAGGTAGGCTGGGGCAGTTCCGTGTATGCACTGATAGGTAAGGAGGCAGAGTTTGTAATGAATCCGATGTTGAATGGGCAGCCAGTGAAGTGAGCGGAGAACAGGGGTGATGTGGCCGTATTTACTCGTCCTCGTCAGGATCCTGGCAGCGCAGTTCTAGATGTGCTGTAGCTTCTGTAGGCTCCTGCCAGAGCTTCTGAGGAGGGCGTTGCAAAACTTGACCTCATGCATGGACTAAAGTTGCATTGCTAAGCTATTTCTCCCATTTTGATGGTCATTCTGGGGTTTATTTTGTTCATCCTCAGTGCTACGGAGGCTTGTTTAGATCCAAAATTCTGTGGGCTGGATCGAGAACAGTTAGTTACATCAAACGGGAACCCTCTGGAGGTGGTCTCAGAACAGTTCCAAATGGACTGCAGTGCAGTTTGTTAGTTTGCACCAAATGAAACTGGTGCATCACATCAGGCCAAACGAACTGAACTCACAGGTTTTTTGAACTCGAGTCCTTTTGAAGACAACCAAATGGTGTAGGTATGAAAAACAGTTTAAAGCTATAGAATCGAAATCGGTATCAGAACTGAAAAAGATGGATCGGTGAATTCCCAAACCTAACTAACCAGAACTTAACCTCTTCATTTGTCCAATCAAAATGGAAACACAAAACCTCACAAGATCATTTTAATGCATCAGTTTTATATAGCGCTTTTCTGGACACTCAAAGACGCTTTACAGAGCATTATTCATTCACTCCAGACCCGGTGGTGGTAAACTACTATTGTAGCTACAGCTGCCCTGGGGCAGACTGACAGAAGCGAGGCTGCCAATCTGCGCCATCGGCCCCTCCGACCACCACCAACACTCACGCACACACCACTTTCATACTAGGCAATGTGGGTGAAGTGTCTTGCCTAAGGACACAACAACAGTTTTTGCGACTGGCGCCCCCCTGTGGCACCTGGAATTCCTTGTGGTCTCCCATCCAAGTACTAACCAGGCCCGGCCCTGCTTAGCTTCTGAGATCTGACGGGTTCAGGCTTTGACAAGCCGGTATGGCCACATTTTAAGATCTTGTAGCAATTTTATCTTTCTGTGCAAATATATTCTATGTATATTACACATTTCTATATCTGAATGGTGTGAATAGATGTGGAATTTGACTACAATCTACAAATTCATACAAATCAAAGCTTGTCTCTCACAGTTTGTATTTTTTAATTTACAAAGTCTGTCTTCTCTGAATCACAGCGGCCGACTGTTTTATTTCACTCACGTACAAACGAGACAGAGGAACATCTTTCATTTGAACATTTCTATATGTTTTTCTTCTGCGTGTGCCAAAAATACAATTGCAATTTTGAGCCTTAAATTGTAGCAGGTCTGTTCTGAAAGTTCGTACATCGCCAAGGTAATTATGAACATCACACCGTGCCTAATTTATGTTTTTCACAACAGGATTTTGATGTAAAAAACTTGTTTTGCTAACTTAAATTACATCAACGTTGTTTTCTTATAATACAACCACAAAAACATAATTACATTAGATTTAAGACTGCCACACACAAAAGTGACATTTTAAAATAGTTCCTTCATAAAAAATAAAAAAAAATCAATAAAAAAATGAAAATTGAATTATGTTTTGTTTCAGTCATGCTGCAGCTTTATAGTCAATGTCGGCCTCCAGTGCTCAAAATGCTTGGTTCCACTTCGTGATGTCATCAGGTAGTATTCCAGAAGAACTCCTCTGTGTTTTTAAAGTCCAGTCCCCTTTGCTACACTCTGATCATTGTCTTCACTGCACATCTACTTACTTTTGCTATTAAAACTCCCCCTTTTACCCCCGAAATGGACTTAAATCCTCAACCGCCCACTCCTCACCAGTGAACCTCAGCTCACTTCGACCACAATTCTAATTTCCCAAAAGCCTATTTGTAGCAGCCTATCCTGTCTTCCCAGCTTGTCTCGACTAACTCAACCCCACCCTCCCAACCCCTATCTCGTTCTTCTTTCAGACATAAGACGCCTACGAGCGGGGTCCCGTTCTGACTGGGCCCAGTGACAATTGAGATGGAATTCCCACCCATGAGTCTCAACCCAGCCATCTCCGCCCCGCCTCGTACACTTATTAATAAACGTTTTCATTTTCACACACTGTTGTTGGTAGTGAATGAAGTGAACATCCTTTTTTGTAGTACAACCTGTTATTTCAGGGTGGAACAGAGCAAATTGAGCTTTGGAGATGTAGCCGGTTTAATTATAAGGGATTATTCAAACGTGAAAACACCACTCATGGTATATTTTTAAGGAGGTAATATTGCAGCTTGGCTTAAATCTCACAAGAGTTCGTTTTGTGCAGTGTCGGACCTTTAAAAGTTCACTGTGTGACCTTTCCTGAGGATCCATCACCTGTTTGTCTCCACAGAGATGTTATTGCCTTTTCAAAATGTGCCACTCTACGGCTTCGCAGCAGCAGCAGACGTGATGCATACCGGCCATGTGAAGGGTCAGGTCTGTGGAGAAGCAACACTTACTCACATTTTTCAAGGTATAAGCCATAAAAAGTAGTTCTTGAGATCAAAATAAGTCAGCTGTGGACTGTCTGCAGAATGAGAAAGCATTTTATTTGCATTCTCGTCTGATGTTCAGGAAGTGCGTGTTAGCATACGAGCTGTTGTTACCTTCACTTTCACATTAAAAGGTGTATTATGCAACATTTTGGTTGGGAATCCGTGACCTGCTTTCTATGGAGAGATCATTGCTGTGCTTTGAATGGTCCACAGTTTGACATTTAACATCTCAAGTCAAGTTTCATGTACTGTTATATGAAGCGCCGTCTCTGATTTTTACCGTCTTAAAAACATGAAAAACATCCATCCATCCATCCATCTTCTCCCGCTTAATCCGGCTGGGTTGCGGGGGCAGCTTGCAAACAGAAAACAGTTGAAAAACAGAATAATTTCATTTTAAACAGTTTGCCGTGGTCCAAAGACGTGAGTTCATGAGCGCTTTTCACACTTTTCACACTTTTCAGAGACCAGAGTGAAGCTTAAAGGTGCAATGTGTTTGTCCCTGGGGATGTTATTGATTTGTCTGGAATGTTTCACAGTATGGCATTAAACCTTTCTGTCTTCATGGAGACCACACCAGACCAAGTACAGGTCAGATCTGTGGAGAGGTGACCCCGCTCACAGTCAGAATGTCTGTCTTTTTTTTTTTTTGAGCTCTAAAACCACCTGTAATTGAATAAATGTAAAGTAAAGGGTCCGTGTATCATTCGTTCTTTAGAATTTAAATTGAGAAAGAAAAACAATAAAATGGGAAAACTGTTTGTTGTTTCATTATTCCGTTTTAGTGTCAAAAAAAAAAAAAAAAGAGCTTGACTTCTATTTCCAATATTTAATTTAAAGTTTATTTCAAATAACACCAATCAAAAATCAGGCCCAGGGTCCCAGATCAGCAGGTTTATTTTTACAGATCAGCTGCAAATATTTTTTGTTGTCTTGTTTAGTTGACTCACTCACGGCGCGCTAAGCAGTAACTTCTGTATGGGCTCAAATCAGGGTCATTAAAACACACAGTTGTAATAAAGTTTTGTATCTGTGTAGAAACATTTTGTACGTGTGGAGGGAATTTTGTAACTGTAGAAAAAAAATGTGTACCCATAGAAATATTGCGAGCATGTGCAAATAAATGTACCTGTAGAACACATTTTGTACGTGTGGAGGGAATTTTGTAACTGTAGAAATATTTGGTGCATGTGAGAAAAACAAAAGCGTATGTGTACAAATATTTTGTACACATGTCCCTGCTCGCGATTCAAAAGTTCACGCTTGCGAAAATGATCTACAGATGTACGGATTTTTGACCCGAATTTTACTGCCACCTTGGGAGAGCCAATCAAAACATTGCTTACTGCAAACCAATCAGTGCTTCCCGAGGACTTGGGAACCCACCCACATCCTTTAACGTGGCCTTGGTAAAGTTATATTCCTGTTTGGTGCGCAGGAGAGATCGTGGGAGAGAGATGAGCCGTGTCCCAATTCAGAAGGCTGCAGCCTCCTGAAGCCGCATAGGCTGTAGCCTTCGAACACACCTCCGTGGACCGCATGGTCGTGTCGAAACGGGACAGGTCCAGCCCATGGAGCCACGCCCGATGCCCAGCAACCTAGACATGCTGCTAATGCTAATGCTAATGCTAACAACACGCACCTGCAGATTACGCACACAGATCATTAACAAAGATTACGCACGGGTAATCAAACTGTCACATTTTGAGAACAAGTTATTCTAAACCACATTTTATGGCTAAAATATTGCTGTTTCTCCAATGCATCTAAAATAGGCTAAATTACCTTAAAGTTTCAAAAACAGTGATGAGATATGCATTAAGTATTTTTAAATTGAGAAGGAATTACATGTATACAGGGAATGCATTTAAGTCATTTTATAAAGACTCTCCTTTGAGAAAAGATGGTTTGCTAAACAATCAAATAAACTTCTGGAAATACTTTGTCATAATATGAATAGTCAAACATTAAACCCATCACACACACACACACACACACACAATGCATTCATAGGTTAATAAATAAATAAATAAATAAATAAATAAATAAATAAAACATGTCAGTGTACTCCCATTGTGTAACTTTTCTTTTTTTCACTGCAGTACAATAGTACATTCTTATAGTACATGTAATTATAGTTACTATTAAAAGACACATCAGATAACTGGAACATCTCGCCATGAATCAAATGTCACAGTGAAAAACGTTCAGATGAACTTATTCTGAACCTAAACTGCATGGAGACATCACTATTAGGACACATTCAGGACAGCAGCAGACAGCGGTGCAGGAAGCCAGATGCAACCAGACAGGTCTTCTGCAGGTTGAGACTCAGAGGTTGTGACTCTGCAGGTTGTGTCTCTGCAGAAGTCCTCAGAGACTCTGGACATGGACAGTGGAGACATCTTGTATCTTCTGAAGGAGGAAGAGCAGAATGAACCTTACATCTGATTGGTTCTGTTGGTTCAAAGTCCTGTCCTGCAGAGTGAAAACCTGTAATGACACATTAAGAAAACTACCAACTATTACAGGAAAATGAGGTCCACAGAGCAAGTAAATTCACATCCAAAGTGTGTTGTGTCCTCATCCAGGAAGTTGCAGATGAGAAAAGAAAATTCATATTAAACATTTCAAACAGTTTTCTCATTGTTATATTAAATGTGACTGGCCTAACAGACACAGGTGTCAATATAATGTATTCCCAGAATGAAATGCATGTGTGGGAGGCTTATATTACGTGATTTACAAGTAAATATTATTATACTGCATGAAATAATGCGTGTTTTTACCTTACCTCCGAGCTACCCCTGTCCGTGAAAATGTGGCGTTTCTTCCTCTTTCATCACTCCATGGTCTTTTCACCTAACAGTAAAAAAAAATTAGTGTTTGATGGAAATCTGTCCAAATATGAAAGTCTGAGCAGACTTGAACTTTTAGCTCAAAGCTCATGCAGTTAAAAACAAACTTTTTTGACAGTGTGTGTGTGTGTGTGTGTGATGGGTTTAATGTTTGACTATTCATATTGTGAATTATTTTTCTTGTGTTAATATTAAGGAATGATTGAAGGAAACACATGTGTGCTTTGTTCTATTTTAACTTGAACATATGGACCCTATGACAAATGTAGTTTAACCTGTTGACCTTGTGACACTTGAAGTAGGCTATTTAAAGAAGTGAGATGGCTCTGTAAAGACTTGTGTGTTACCTTATATGGTGGGCTAGAAGCTTAACATATAGGATCTATACATAGACAACAAGGATAGAATAGCAGCTGCATGCATCAACAGGTGGGATAATGTTTGAGTTTAACTATAAAAGAGGTCTTGCAGAAGGGGGCCCTTCAGAGACGAGGAGGGAAGACCCACCATAAAGGCCTGTATCCTGTTGTAGCCCGAATAAAGATCTTTTTGAAACTGCTCCACGCCTTCTACGTTTTTGTTCTGAGGTGCCTTAAAGAACCAGAAGCTTACAATATTATGACAAAGAGAAGTTTATTTGATTGTTTAATAAACCATTTTTTCTCAAAGGAGAGTCTTTACATACATGTAATCCCTTATCAATTTAAAAATACTTAATGCATATCTCATCACTGTTTTTGAAACTTTAAGGTAATTTAGCCTATTTTAGATGTATTGGAGAAACAGCGATATTTTAGCCATAAAATGTGGTTTAGAATAACTTGTTCTCAAAATGTGACAGTTTGATTACCCGTGCGTAATCTATGTTAATGATCTGTGTGCGTAATCTGCAGGTGCGTGTTGTTAGCGTTAGCATTAGCAGCATGTCTTGGTTGCTGGGCGACGGGCTGGACCTGTCCTGTTTCGACACGGCCATGCGGTCCACGGAGGTGTGTTCGAAGGCTACAGCCTATGCGGCTTCAGGAGGCTGCAGCCTTCTGAATTGGGACACGGCTCACCTCTCTCCCACGATCTCTCCTGCGCACCAAACAGGAACATAACTTTACCAAGGCCACGTTAAAGGATGTGGGTGGGTTCCCAAGTCCTCGGGAAGCACTGATTGGTTTGCAGTAAGCAATGTTTTGATTGGCTCTCCCAAGGTGGCAGTAAAATTCGGGTCAAAAATCCGTACATCTGTAGATCATTTTCGCAAGCGTGAACTTTTGAATCGCGAGCAGGGACATGTGTACAAAATATTTGTACACATACGCTTTTGTTTTTCTCACATGCACCAAATATTTCTACAGTTACAAAATTCCCTCCACACTTACAAAATGTGTTCTACAGGTACAACATGTATTTGCACATGCTCGCAATATTACCCGTAATATACGGGTACACTTTTTTTTTTCTACAGTTCCAAAATTCCCTCCACACATACAAAATGTTTCTACACAGATACAAAACTTTATTACAACTGTGCGTTTTAATGACCTTGATTTGATCCCATACTTCTGGGGCATAAAAACCAGAGAGAATAAAATATCAAAATTAAAATAGTCACAATAGTCAACTGAACAAGACAGCAAAAATATTCGCAGCTGATCCGTAAAAATAAGCCTGCTGATCTGGGTCCGTGTACTTTTTCGTTCATTCATTATTCTATTTTGGGAGTGGCAGATGAAATTTTAAAAAGGGTGCAGCTTGGTGTTTTATTTAAAACAATACAACCAGAAAGGGCTCTATTTTGTTTTCAAAATGTATTACCATTGTCAAATTGTGGCATTAGAAAAATGGATACATTTCTGATCGTTTTTAATTTGTAATATTTTATTAATTCCTTATTTGAATTTCATGGTATGTTTCACCCGGAAGTACATTACACCGTCTGACTCGCATGAAGATAAGCGAAAAACACGGAGCAAAAAGCAGGCATGTGAGTACACACTTTTAACTATTGGAAATCATCACTAACACAACAGTAAACTTAAAATACGGCCATAACTCCCACAAAACAGTCAAAAAAGTTTGTTTTTAACTGCGTGAACTTTGGAGCTTTGAGCTAAAAGTTTGGCTAGTAATTTACAGCTAAGCAAGTCCGCTCAGACTTTCATATTTGGACAGATTTCCATCAAACACAATTTTTTTTTACTGTTAGGGGAAAAGACCATGGAGTGATTAAAGAGGAAGAAACGCCACGTTTTCACAGACAGGGGTAGCTCGGAGGTAAGGTAAAAACACGCATTATTTCATGCAGTATAATAATATCCATCCATCCGGGTCACGGGGGCAGTTTGCTGCCCAATACTCATAGCACCTGACCGCCCCTATGAACCCCTCTGCAGGTGGTGAGCCGGGCGACCCGGGGATCGAACCCGCAACCTTCTTGCTGTGAGGCCTGAGTGTTGCCACTCAGCCACCATGCCGCCAATATAATAGGTGTGTGGCAGTGTAAACATGTGTGGGAGGCTTATATTACGTGATTTACAAGTAAATATTAATAATATTTACTTGTAAATCACGTAATATAAGCCTCCCACACATGCATTTCATTCTGGGAATACATTATATTGACACCTGTGTCTGTTAGGCCAGTCACATTTAATATAACAATGAGAAAACTGTTTGAAATGTTTTATATGAATTTTCTTTTCTCATCTGCAACTTCCTGGATGAGGACACAACACACTTTGGATGTGAATGTACTTTGCTCTGTGGACCTCATTTTCCTGTAATAGTTGGTAGTTTTCTTAATGTGTCATTACAGGTTTTCACTCTGCAGGACAGGACTTTGAACCAACAGAACCAATCAGATGTAAGGTTCATTCTGCTCTTCCTCCTTCAGAAGATACAAGATGTCTCCACTGTCCATGTCCAGAGTCTCTGAGGACTTCTGCAGAGTCACAACCTGCAGAGACACAACCTCTGAGTCTCAACCTGCAGAAGACCTGTGGGGCCTCTGGTTGCATCTGGCTTCCTGCACCGCTGTCTGCTGCTGTCCTGAATGTGTCCTAATAGTGATGTCTCCATGCAGTTTAGGTTCAGAATAAGTTCATCTGAACGTTTTCATTTGATTCATGGTGAGATGTCCCAGTTATCTGATGTGTCTTTTAATAGTAACTATAATTACATGTACTATAAGAATGTACTATTGTCCTGCAGTGAAGCAGTATTCAATCTGATCATATTTGGCAAAGATAATTTGTTCATTTTGGATTGGCACCTGCTTCTGTAAAAAAAAAAAAAAAAAAAAAAAGTTACACAATGGGAGTACACTGACATGTTTTATTTATTTATTATTAACCTATGAATGCATTGTGTGTGTGTGTGTGTGTGATGGGTTTAATGTTTGACTATTAAATATTATGACAAAGTATTTCCAGAAGTTTATTTGATTGTTTAATAAACCACTTTTTCTCAAAGGAGAGTCTTTACATACATGTAATCCCTCATCAATTTAAAAATACTTAATGCATATCTCATCACTGTTTTTGAAACTTTAAGGTAATTTAGCCTATTTTAGATGTATTGGAGAAACAGCAATATTTTAGCCATAAAATGTGGATTAGAATTATTAGAATAACTTGTTCTCAAAATGTGATAGTTTGATTACCCGTGTGTAATCTTTGTTAATGATCTGTGTGCGTAATCTGCAGGTGCGTGTTGTAGCATTAGCATTAGCATTAGCAGCGTGTCTCGGTTGCTGGGCGACGGGCGCGGCTCCGTGGGCTGGACCTGTCCCATTTCGACACGGCCATGCGGTCCGCGGAGGTGTGTTTGAAGGCTACAGCCTATGTGGCTTCAGGAGGCTGCAGCCTTCTGAATTGGGACAGGGCTATAATGTGCCTCCAAAGACGCCATGTCGCGGATGAGCCTACAGCCTACAAACTGCGCCTAACCCGCCCAAAAGCTTACGGGTAGGCGATCTACTTCCTGGCCACACCAAACCTAAACTGCAAATAAACTAAAACGCAATTCAGAACGGCATTTTTACAAATTGCTTTTTCCCTTTTTATATGGTTCAATAATTAATTTTCAATAACAAAAAAAATGTCAAAACTGGATTCCATTTCACAAGTTACTTTCAATCATAAAAAATCATCAACGAGTCCTTTTTCATTTCTCGTGCCACTCCCAAAATAGAATAATGAATGAACGAAAAAGTACACGGACCGATCTGGGACCCGGGGCTTGATTTTTGATTGGTGTTATTTGAAATAAACTTTAAATTAAATATAGGAAAAGAAAGTCAAAATCAGTACGGAACGGAATAATGAAATAACAAACTGTTTTCCCATTTTATTGTTTTTCATTCGTAATTTAAATTTTAAAGAACAAATGCTACATCAACCCCTTTAGTTTACATTTATTCAATTACAGGGGGATTTATAGCTCAAAATTACCTAGAAAAACAGGTATTCTGACTGTGAGTGGGGTTCCGTGTCCACAGATCTGACCTGTGACTTGGTCTGGTTTGGTGTCCATGAAGACAGAAAGGTTTAATGCCGTACTGTGAAACATTCCAGACAAATCAATAACATTTGTCACCTTTAAGCTCCATTCTGGTCTCTCAAAAGTGTAAAAATTGCTCATGAACTCACGTATTTGGACCACAGCAAACTGTCTAAGATGAAATAATTCTGTTGTTCATGTTTTTGAGATGGTAAAACTCAGAGACGGCGCTTCATATAACAGTACATGTGCGGTATCTGGTCATACTTCACTTCTCCTCTTGGATGGACAGCTCCGGACGCCCCTTCACCACCTCCGTACGACCCAGCACACAACCCACGACCCCCCGGCCCCGCTCGCTCCCAGAACCTGCCATTGTGCTGCGACTCCTCACCGACAGAAAGGACAGGCAGAGGGTGATTAAATGACACGCGAGGAGAAAAATGAAATGAAAAGAAGGGCGAGAGTAGACCTTTTTCTGACAGAGAGGCGACATGACAGTATTATGGAGGGAGAGACCAGGACATGTACGCTCGGAAAAGAGGGAAAATACAGTGAGAAAATATGTAACGTGAGTATTACATTTTTATGGGGTTTCATTTCATAAACACATAATATTTTTAGATCATGTTACGTTTTAATGATTTGAAAATGCTCTATTCACTAGAAACATAGACATGTTTAAAGGGTATATCACAAAATGGACTCTTGAGAGCTTTGAGTCATGTTATAATGTTGTTGTGTAAAGCGTCTTTGAGGACATGTGTCTGTGAAAAGCGCAATAGAAATAAAGTTACCTTACCTTACCTTACCCATGTTTGAGTAATGCTTTATCTCCAAAATGCTCTGTTCCACCTTGCGATGTCATGAAGTGTTACACAGCAAAAAGTGTGTTAAAAAAAGAGTGTTAAAACTACTCTGACAGAATCAATTTTAACATTTTCTCAGACTCTATATGAGTCCAATCTGTTTAAGAGTTAATTTAACCGGTTTTTGTTTTTTTTTTAATGTTCATTACGCAACACTGGACCAAAGTTCCTGTTTAACCCTGAAATCAAGAGTTACATTAATGTTTTGAGAGTAAACGGATAACACTTTGTAGGGTGTTGTGGAATTTCTTAAATCAAAGAGTCTGATTTATTCCAACAATTGTGCCACGATCCCAGCCCTGACTGTCCCTAACAGAGCATCTCTCCCTGTCTCTGTGTTTACAAGAACCATATATACCATATATACCAAGAGATTCACAGACAGGAGCTTAGCTCCCAAACAGCATCAAGGATGAGTCAGACACAAGACTGGGTTATTGAAGTCAAAATAAAATAACATATTGAAACAAGCTGAATTCAACAAAGACATAATTAAAGGAGATATATTCTGACTAAGTGGTCTGTTGTATTTTAAAAGTCCTCAAGTGAACCCTCAGTTATGATTAATAATCATGAGGTTAACCTATGCCCCAATCATGGAATATACACGACTTATATAAAGTCTCTACATAAAGATTAAAGATGATTATGTAAACATTTCCATAACAAGGGTTATCCTGAATTAGCTAAACAAGACACAGAGGTGTTTTATTTTTACTAGTGCTGTCAATCGATGAAAATATTTAATTGCGATGAATCTCATGAATGTCATACTTAACTTACGATAAATGGCAAATTAATTGCACATTTTTGTCCCTTGAATAATCATTTTAATACTCTTATCAACATGTGGACAGGCTTTGTGCAAATGTTTTCTTTTTTTTAAATTGCAGCTGTTTGTCTGCCCCAACCATAGAACTATAACAAAATCTATTATTAAAATGTATTATAGATCCAGGGCTGTACTGAGGTCGATGACGTCTCACACTGCACTGTTTGTTTACACGTGGCAGCACCAGAGCTAATGCTTTAGTGGAGAAAATAAGTCCAGCAGCAGAAGTATCTATTAATAAATAGTGAGGCAGATATGAGTCCTGCTGCCATACGCTCCTCCGTGAGTTTATGGAGATAACAACAATTCAGAGCAGTGAGGACAGGAGGAGAGAGGCTGAGAAAATTATGTCTAGTGTCTTCTAACACAAGGGGAAGTTGAATGAACACTAGTGGAAGTTGAATGAACACTAGTGGAAGTTGAATGAACAATAGAGGAAGTTGATTTCACTTTAACCATATCAACTTTCGCAAATAACCCCAACTTGAATCCCCATTTTTTCAAATAGGTAGAATAACATTAAAAAAAATTAAAAAAATGAAATTTTAACCCTCCAGATTTTGTTGTGCAGTTTCATACTTTACAAATACTTTTCATCTGTTGTTCAGTCGAAATTGGATGATTTCAGCACTGGAATTGTCATATGATTCTACGTGTATAGTGTTTTAAAACACAGCAAAATTACAAGGTGTTTTCATGTGTGAATGAAACAAAACACAACTCCAGATATGTTTTTGATGAGGAAACATTATAACACAGATCAATAAAAGGCGTAATATAGATGCATGGATAACCTAACCACTTCAGGCATGTTTTTAATGAGGGAACAATGTTATATAATGGTAGAAAGCTTTAAAAAGTCAATTTGGCATAACAGTCCCTTTAAAATGGTAGAAAGCTTTAAAAAGTAAATTTTATATAATAGCCCCATTAAAATTCTCTTGTTTTTTGTTCTTTTTATGTTTAAAAAATAATAATGATGTAACTGAACTGAAGAAGCAGCTTGGGTGAACTGCGAAACGTATTTGACCAAAAAAAAAATTGACAATTTGAATTTCTCCTTTGTCATTATCTAATTCTGGTCAGGGTCTGTTATCTATTTTTTTCCATGGAGATGTAATGTCCTTGTCCGGACTGTTCCACAGTATGTCATTAAACTCATCGATCTCCATGGAGATGAGGATGTGACGCCGCTAGGTTAGTCACAGCTCAGATCTGTGGAGAGGCGACCCCACTTGGAGTATGAACTACATCCAACAGCGGGGTTTTCGTTGTCATTTTGTAGATGTGGCGTTGAAGAAAAGCTCCTGATTGCAGACAAATTGGTACAAAATTATACACATTTGAAAACACAAAGTACAAATTCTGGCTAATGGCTTCGTTGTGAGAGTGTAAACCAAAGAAAACCCCGCCGTGTGCAGACTGAACACATTTACCGTCAGTTGTTCACCCTCCCATTGTTCGTATTTATAAAACAAGCGACCCAACCGTGACACAGCAGTCATTTTGACCAAGAATGTTAATTTACGAACTGAATTCTGAGCTTTCAAATTTGGTATGAGATGTTACTTATGTTGTTTTTGGATGTATTTAAGCAAAATTTGTCTCAGCACAGATTTTTTAAATATTGTAAAAGCCGCTCTCGAGGTCAAAATAAGTCTGCTTCGTGCTGCCAGTAATGAATAATGAAGAGTTTTATTGTACGAGAATAAGGAAGGTTTGTGTGTATGTTAGCATGCTAGTTGTTGTTGTAAGCATTCCTGAAACAGCAAAACTCTGCTCTGGTTCCTGTGAGTTATGAAAAGTGCTTAGAAAATCATCGCAGTGAATCGTTCGGAATGCATAAGGTAAGAAAGAAATAGCTTTGAACCACTGCAAATCTGTTTTTTTTTTTTTTTTAACAGTTTGACAACAAAAGAAAAAAAATTAATTAAATTAAATTTAAAAATTGGTGCAAATGAAAATCTAAAAAAACAAAACAAATAAAGAATATGTTTTTTAAAAAATCAAGGTATACAATATAATATCTCACTGGCCTGATTCATTAAAAAACTTTAAAGGTGCATTGCGTAACTTTCCCATTTGAGAATATGCAAACTCAGAATGGCATTAGGCATATCTGTCTATCTTGCATTTTTATGTGCCTCCTTACTTGAGTGGGGTCACCTCTCCACAGATTTGACTTGTAATTTAACCATGGATAAGTCCAGTCCCAGACAGTGGAACATTCTTATTTAGAATATTATCTATTATTGCCATTTATATAGTTTACTCTTTGTTATATTATATTGTGATGTGTGAGCTATGTTTTCCAAATAATTTCTCTTGTGGATCAATAAAGTTTGTCTAAATCTAATTCCCAGCTAAGCAATAGCATCTCCATGGAGACCAGCACCAGAGAAGTAAAGCTGAAGCATTATCTGTAAGAGTCCATGAAATGTTCTCCATGGTGATTGACAAGGTATATGTAATTATGCTGAATATTACTGATACTTTGCAGCTCATGTCATCAACATTTCCTGGGGGTGTGAAGCTAACTGAAGGCACTGCTCTGTCTGAAACTGTTACTGAAGTTAGAGTTTAACCTGAGCTTTGTTTTAACACAATCTGACCACAAGGAAGTGACTAAAGACCGCTACACACGACAGGATTTTTTGGTCTTAAACGTTTTTTGAATGTGCGACAAAAAGCGCACATCACAGACACAAGGAGAAACTTATGAGACTTAAAATCTCCGATCACAAACATTGCAGTTTGATCTGTCTGTGGACCACAGGATATAAAGCTGTGAGTGTGATGGCGTCAGCTGTTTCCTGTCTACAGTAAAACCACTCGCTCTGAGACTCTGAAGTGTTCAAAGATCAGAGCTCTGCACTTCTAGTTTAGATACAAGTCAAAACTGTGTTATTATTATTTGGGAAATGTGGAGCAATACTTCAGATACAGGATCTTTAAAGCTTAAAAGATTGGAGATAAAGTCCACAGGAAGTAGAGTCACTATCGCTAATCCTCAGCTTCACCTCGATCGCTGTGTAGATGTGAAAGACACACATGAGGAACTACTCTGACCTCTTTACTTTTAACCCTTGAAGACCTACGGTATTGTATACGATACCGAGGAATATGTTTTATATAACCACGCATAACTTTCTAATGGTTAAAGATAGAAACTTACTTTTTTCCCTCTGAAAGTGCAGACATAGAGGTTTCCGTACCTTTCTGTGTCATTATCCTATGTCACACTCACGCTGTGTGATGACGTGCGCAAAACGAGTGTCCAATAGCAACTTTGTTTTCTGCCAAACTCATGCGCTCCGTCCATTTTAAGCGGCCCAAACTTTGTCAAAGAGTGAAGTGAGTCAAGATGGTTGATTCCTCTCAGCTGTGTTTGCTTTTAGCGATTGAAAAAGACGCTCTAACTGGAGTTAATTCTCACATACATGGCAAATTACACATCTTGGTGTGCGTAATGGCGCATCCCTTTCTATTTTTATTTGAAAGGTTCATTTTACTCAAAATGAACAAATACAAATGTAATAAACGCCATGGAAATGTATTACAAGTGATGTGGCTCTGACCTGGACCTGACAGGAGCTGTTTCCATGACTGGCACCAGAAAAGTAATGGGGCAATTGCATTTTTATTTATTTTTGTTTGTTTTTAGGGCAATAAGGATATTTTTAGTTTACTTACAGACCTGATATTTTGCATTTTTGTAGCCAAGGCCCTAAATTAAGCATTTTTATGTCCAAAAAGTTGTTTATACATGTTTGCTGTGTGTTTTGTATAAAAGAGTGTGAATTTTATTTTCTGTTGTTTTGTTTTGTTTTGTTTTTTCATCTCTATTTCTGGTCCTGTAGCTTTTATTAGACACAACTACAGCAGCAGATTGTGAAATAACAGACTGTACTGAAAAAAGGAGAAATGTACTAAAATTGCCCTTAGGTCTTCAGGGGTTAAAGAACACCTCAAACTATTATATGTGGAGGACAATTTCTGTGGATAATGTGGATGAGATGCTGCACTTTAAATGGACCACTTTATGAAAGGTGAGGAATAAAGTCTTTATTTATTCTCCGTCACTCCTCTGCCTCTGTTTTATCAGCTTTTACCATAGCATTGCCGATGTTTGTTTACGATATGACACTGACTCCACAAACATGAGGAGCAGCGGCTTCAAAATCATACATGAAGTCAAGAAGCTGGGTCACGCCTCCCTGCACGTGCGGAGAAGCAAACCGCCAAAATTTGGCAAATCTTCCTGTAGTGTTTGATGGACTTTAGCTGGAACTACAACAGTGATTTGGGCTCTAAAGAATATCTCCCACACATTAAATTAGAGTCACAAGCTAGCAACAGTTTAACAGTTAGTCACTTTCACCTTTGTGTTGAAAATGAAACTCCTAAACAGGATCATAGTTTTATTTTATTTTTTTGTCTACGTTTGCCAATGTGTGTGTTGCGTCACCATGGTAACTGCGAAACATTCTACCAATAGAGATACATGCAGAACACCCCCAGCATGACGTCACTGCAAAGTATCAGTAGCCCAAGGGACAACATTTCCATGAAAACAAAGTAAGGATTTATTTATTTTATTTTTTTCTATAAAGTTACATATTGTGGCTTCATGGAAATATTTATGGATGATTTTGTTTTGTTTGTTTAACTTTTATCTTCTCAAGCTCATCAGGCAAAAATCAAAACTCCAGTCAGAAAGCGTTTACCATTTAACATTTCATCAAAATTCTAGGTCACAATCAAACTCGGAATGACTAATTTTGCAAAACAGCCCCGTGAGTAGTTACTCATTTATTTCCCGTATGTCGCCTGCTGCTAAAAGAATGCACTACTGCCTCTACTTGAGCTCGAAATAAAGTTCTAAACCACTGACAGTTCCACAAAAACAAAACAGCTCACAGTTTATCCTCCCGCAGTATTCCAAACAACGATTCAGACCTACGGCTTGAAAAATTAGCCGAACTTGTACCGTGCGTTTATATATTTATTAAGCATACATGGTGGTATTTAGAGGGCCATTAAAAATACATTATAAATACGGGAACACAATTAAAATGTAATCCATTATGCATGTAAAAGTGACAGCGAAATAACACAGCCTAAGTTAGGTCTGACGAATGAGGAGTAAACAGCTCCTGCAATTATTGAAACGCAATGAGCCGGTAATGCAAACACAGCCACAATGTTTAACGTCTGTATCATAATTTTGTTTGAATTGTTTATTGCTATTTTGAACACGTCATTAAGGCTTAGAGCAGTGATTCGCTCCATATATTCTACTCACGTGTCATAATTTTTTTCCACACATGTTCGCACTTCGCAGTAAAAGGTTCTGGGTTTGGTGACAAAGTCGAGGTTTTCCCTGTTTCTGGGTGTGTTTTCTCTTTCCTGACCAGCCAGTCCCTTCTGGAACTGGACCACAGAGTGTTGTTACAGCTCCAGCATCATTCAGTCAGTCATACTCTACTGCTCCTCCTGTTTCTACACCACTCTGTCAGTGTCCAACAGAAGCAAACTTCTCAAGATCACACACACAGCAGCTAAAATAATTCACTCCCCAACACCAAACATCTCAGAACTCAGCGACAGAGCAATAGCCTGACTGGTCAACACAATCACTATGGACACTAGGCTTCCTCTCCATCCTTTCTTCCAGCTCCTGCCTTCAGGACGCAGATACCGGACACTGAAATGGAGAAGGGCTTGCTTCAATAGGAGCTTTGTTCCATCTGCCATCTCCATTCTTAACAAACTTTCTCACTAGCTCTGACAGGTGCTATGTTCTCTTGTTTTTTCCTCTAATGTTGTTGTTGAACTGTCTTGTGTGTATGTTTATGGTGTGAATGTTAACAACAATGTCATGACAACTGTGGAATCTATCTATCTATCTATCTATCTATCTATCTATCTATCTATCTATCTATCTATCTATCTATCTATCTATCTATCTATCTATCTATCTATCTATCAGACCTCCAGTTCTCTGAGGCTCCATCCACACTACACTGGAAAATCCAAGTGATTTTAGCTTCACTAGATTTAGTTTTTTGAAGTGTAGTACGTATTTGAATTGCTTTCGTTGCGGATGCAGTATTCGTCCACACTAATCTGATGGAAAACGGCTCCGAAGACAGAACAATTTGGAGCTGCCAGCTCCCACCTATTCACCTGAGTATGGACCTGATGCAGCACTGTGTGGACACATGAAAACGCTGACGTAGTTGCTCTAGTTGCTGTCCTTAATTTACCACATCACTGTGACTTGCACCTTCCTGATTCTCTGAGTTCGTGACATTGGGCATGCAACCCTATTGCGGAAAAGAGTTTAAACAAACCCTAGACAAACATGAAACAGCGTCAGTCCACGAAAAGACTGTTTTCACACTTGCCATCTTCCTCGGCTCAAAATCGGCTGCTGCAACTTCCATAGAACTATAGCAACTTCAGTCAGACACGGTGCTCCACTTTTTTCTTTTCCGCCCACATGGTGTCCTGACAACGTGACGACGTGACGACGTGACGCTAGCCTAGTCATGTCAAAAGTGTTTCAGGCGATCTAGACATGACGCAAATCATTTCCAATACGGTAATACGGTGATTCGTTACAGTGTAAACGTAGTCTGAATCGTTCTGTGTGTTTTAATTTCTTTTCCTGTCCGTCTTGATTCCTGCTGTGAGAGCCCTGGTCCCTGATTCTTGGGGCACTTGTGCACCCGGCCAATCCTGCCTCACCTGCAGCCGCCTCCCCCTCTGTAAGATCGCCAGCACCTGTTCGGGACTGATGCCGTTTTGAATTTGGATTTATTCATGGAAAGCCCTTGAGATGCAGCGTCTCGTCTTCAAGGGGGACCAAGAATATATGACATACAGTTACAAACACAATACATAATACATCTCCTGTCTCTGGGTCCTTTATGTAGATTCATTCATCTCCTTTTTAATGGAAAATGCATCTCTCTGATTGGTCGATCCGCCTGTCAATCACATTGCAACTTTCTCTGATTTGGCCAAGATTTCAAAACTTATATCAGGTTATTCTTCTTGTTTTCAGATTTATTCTCTACTTACTGGTTCTGAAATGGTTGTATAATCTTAAAAAAACTGTCACATATATTTATTCCCTGACTCAAATCGTCAGAAAATCTTCAATTATGGCAATAAATGTTTAAAAGAATCTGTCTATTTACCATAGTTTTTCCCTGCAACACTTCACTTGTTTTTAGATTCACTGATACACATTTGCTGATGCAGACTGACGACAAACTACTATTATGTCAGACTGATTTCAAGTGCGAATATGTAGAATTTAGCATCTTTGAATTTATTATTAGGCCATTCATACTAATCATGAACTGTTTTTAAGTATGTTTATCTAAAACTTAGTGTCCATAAACACTCACCACAGACTGCTTCATTCTAGTCTAGAGGTTGTTTATTTTAAGAGAACTTGTCAAGGAAAAAGGATCTTCCTACATGGACAGATCATTTCAACACTTTTAAGTCATTTTCTGATAGATTTAAGTGTCTATATCTTACATTTTGGTCAAGCTTTTTTGCATTGCACACTCTGAAATCAGAGAGACAGGATACGGCTCTAAACGTCTTTGTAAAGTTTAGTCAAAGTGTGTGGTCAGGTAAGGCTTCCTCTGGGCATCCCCATCAACCCAAAACATGCACAACAGGTCACACCCTCCAGCAAAGGTGGTCCTGACCAAGACGAGCTCAACATCTGGAGATGGGTCCCTGAGCACTGCTGAGGTGCCCACTGCCTGCAGGCTGACAGGATGCTCCAGTGGAATTGATGCATGGGCCAAATGCAGAGGACAAACTTTACCTATGTGTAATAGGTGTGTTTACGCCTAAATCAGTTTTTGTAATTTTTTGTAATTTTCATTACTGAGATACAAATTTCTGTTTTGTTTGATTTCATATGGATATAACATGCATGATTTTTTATCATTCTTTAGAGTTAACATGATTATTTGTTGATTATTTGCTGAAAAAATATTTGATCTATTTACATCTATTTTTTTGTTCCAATATTTTATGGCTAACATTAATCATAAATTTACCTAAATAATGTTTAATTTTACTTTTATTTTGTGGTCTATGGCTCCTTATTTAAGTTGAGCGTATAGGTGAACAGTGGGAGTGTGGAGTGGAGCCAAACAGTGTTTAGGTCTCCTGTCATATTACCTGTTAAAATTCCCTTTTTGAATGCTTTGTATGTTCCCAATTGTGTGAATACTCCGTGGATTTATATGTAGTAAACATGATTCACTTAGGTTTAGGAGCAGGACCACACCTCAACCCCCTTCGCCTCATCTCCAGCGAATCACAGCTCACTTCTACCTCACCTCAGTTTCCCAGAAGCCTATTTGTAGCAGCCTATCCCGGCAACCCAGTTTGTCCCGAATAACTCGACCTCACCCTCCCAACCCCGATCTGTTCACTTCCAGACATAAGACGCCTATGAGGGGGGTCCCGTCCTCCTGGGCCAGGTGAAGATTGAGACTGAACCCTCACCCTGAGTCTCAACCCAGCCGACCAACTTCGTCTCCATATAATAAACTCTTTTCTCTTCGCATGTGTTGTTGGCATGGTCCTTGGTAGTGAATTCATTTTTAAAAGGTGGAACAAGGTGCTTAAAACGTCAATCTACGGCTTCACACATGTTTGGACCTTACAAGGTGAGTACACCATTTTTGAGCTAAAACAAGTTCTTTTTTAAGATAGTAAAAACCAGTAACAGGTATAATGTTCATGGGAGAAAATGCATTTTGATAAAACAGCCTTTGTGGTTACAATGCTCCAAACCTCTATGGAAATAATATAACATTTTAAATAATAAAAAAAATAGCTGCAGATTGGACTATAAATTTCTCTGATCTGGCCAAGATTTTAAAACTTCTATCAGGTGATTCATCTTGTTTTTAGATTTATTATCTTTTTACTAGTTCTGAGACTGCTTCATTTTACTCTAGAGGTCGTTTATTTTAAGATAACTTCTCAAGTAAAATGATCTTGCTGCATGGACAGATAATTTCACTGCTTTTAAGTCATTTTCTGATAGATTTAAGATTTAAGTTTAGATCTTACATTTTAGCTTTCTGCAGTGTAGTTGTTTCCACGTGAAAGAATAAACTGACCAAAAAAACAAAACAAAACAAAACAAGAGTTCTGCTTTGAAATACACACATCGATAAAATTCATACATTTATATTGGGAAAAATAAGTACATTTCCTACACTTAACCAATCTCTGGCTTTTACAGCTGCCATCGCATCCTCCTCAAGATGTCCCCGCAGCCCACACCTGGCCTACAAGCAGAAATAACCAGTGAATATATGCACCCCATCTGCCCTCTTCTCCTTATTTTGCTGCGTTTCCTCATTTTTCCTTTGGGACGACGGGACACTCCCACCCACATGCACACTCAGTCCCTGCTCCTGCGCTGGCCCCGAGTCGTCCATCATGGCGGGGTTCCAGAGGAGAGGTGAGGAGAGGGCCGCGAGGAGCCGAGCCGAGCATCCATCACAGCAGCCCGGCCCCGGTCACCTCTCCGCAAACGTACGGCCTCATCACACCAGAGAACAGATGTGGACAGGGACATGCGCTATGGGCCTGCAGCGGGTCTACTGTGGATTATTGCTTAAAGGGGTTAGATTACGACGCTTTCTGATCTACAGCTCTGAAAAAAATAAGAGACCACAGCAAAATGATCAGTTTCTCAGATTTTTCTACTTATAGGTTTGTGTTTGAGTAAAATGAACATTTTTGTTTCATGTGTGTAGAATCCCTCATTCATCCAGGTAGAATCCATGGCAACAGGTCTGGACAAAACTTTTGATAGAAGATGTTTCGCCGCTCATCCAAGCTGCTTCTTCAGTTCTGGTCAGAATGTTGGAGGACACTGACTTATATCTGGCAAAACCTTTGTCCAGTTGACAAATTGAACTCTACCCGTTGCCATTTTTGTTTCATTCTATAAACTACCAACAACATTTCTCCCAAATTACAAATAAAAATATTGCCATTTAGAGCATTTATTTGCACAAAATGACAAATGGTCAAAATAACAAAAAAGACGCAATGTTTTCAGACCTCAAATAATGGATAGAAAACAAAATCATATTAATTTTAAAATAACTAGAGTTCAGAAATCAATATTTGGTGGACTAACCCTAGTTTTTACACTGTGTTTTTTCTACCATGTAAACACTTAATTCCTAATGAAAATGATTATTCAGAATTCAACTTAATTTCGAAATAAGTGGGTGGTTTATTCCAATTTTAAAGCTGAATTCATTTATTCCTCGATCATCCATCCATCCATCCATCCATCCATTTTGATCCGCTTATCCGGGGCCAGGTCGTAGGGGCAGCAGTCTAAGCAGGGACTCACACTCAGACTGTGAGTGGGGTCGCCTCTCCACTGACCTGACCTGTAACTTGGTCCGCTTTGGTCTCCATGACGATAGAAAGGTTTAATACCGTACTGTGAAACATTCCAGACAACGCAAAAACATCTCCATGGAGAAGAGAGAAGAAAGAAAATTTGATGGACCCTCCACCGGAAAAGTTACACAATGCACTTTCTAACATGACTGTGTAACTATAGCATCAAAAAGTTGATTTTTATTTCTAACTTTCTCACAAAAACATCATTATTCACATATGTTTTTTCCACTGACTTTCTCCTGTAAGATAAATGAAACAGATCGCTAATTTCCCTTCACAAAATTCCATATAATTCCTGATATTTCAGAGTTAACTGACTAAATCCACCTGTCCCCAGAGTATCTGAAAAGCATTTAACAAACCCTTCACTGGAAAAAGGTACACAATGCACCTTTAAGATTTCAAAGTGCTTAGAACAGTTATTTCTTCATGTAATCGGCATTGAAACGAAGCAAAGAATCATGGTCTATGTAGTTCCCTCTGTTTTTTTTAGCTGTTTCTACATCATAACTTCATTTAAGCAAAAAGACTTGGGATTCGATATATTGTGATGATCCACGACATTATTGTGAGACTTCTGACGATACAATATCTCGATATGTCGGTTCTTGTTACATATAGAGATGATTTTGTGGGGGTTTTCTATCAGGGCTTCTCTTAGTTACTTGGGACCAACATAAAATACCAAAAGTGAGATAATATCAGTGCATTTGTGTAGGTTTTGGCTCCTTGGCTTCTCGGGGAATTAGACACATTAAATGTTAGTGCATCTTTTTATGTGCTGCGTAAAAGTTTGTGTTCCGTATAAAATGATGCCAAGGTATCTGCCCTCATTGGCATTTTTGATCATTTCCCTCTTAACTTTCAATGAGGCACAGGTTTTATTATTTTGTTTTAGTGAATGTTTTGATGAATTCTTGGTTGGGAAGTCCAGCACTTTTAACCCCCATAAAAACAAATCATTTTGAATTTACCAGGATTGTTATGTCTACTGTGTTGTTTTAAAGTCCATGAACCAAAATCTGAGCATTTCTGTCTTCTTTGTTCATTGCAACTGTATGTTTAAATAATTTTTTTTGTTTTTATTCATTTTTGTATTTTGTTTTATTCACACTTGCTTCAATAATCCAAAGTCGTCTTCTCTGATCCCCACTTTGTATTTTTCATACATATCCATCCATCTATCCATTTTCTTCCGCTTATCCAGGGCCAGGTCACGGGAGCAGCAGTCTAAACAGGGACTCCCACACTTCCTACACCAGAGACACTTCCTCCAGCTCCTTCAAGGGGTCCCTGAGGTGTTCCCAGGCCAGCCGAGAGACATAGGGAGGCATCCTGCTCCTCTCGACGTGGAGGAACAGCAGCTCTACTCCGGGCAATACTGAAGGTAAATCAATAACGTCACCATGGAGACAAGTAACTAGCGAGGACTCTACCTGACAAGTTTCACAGTGAACCTTTAAGCCTATAAAGCATCACTGGACTCACTCTACAGTCAAATTGTGTTTTCTTGGATTCTTCCATCCATCCATCCATCCATCTTCTCCCGCTTAATCCGGCTGGGTCGCGGGGGCAGCTTGCTGCCCAATACTCATAGCACCTGACCCCCCCTATGAACCCCTCTGCAGGTGGTGAGCCCACAGGAGGGTGGCCACTTGATTCTTCCATATAGGAGTTAATTTTGTGTTATGTGGGACTTGTAACTTTTTTGGTAGATGGTCCGTCAAATGCTCTTCATGGAGATCAAAGAGACCAAGTGACAGCTCAGATCTGTGGAGAGGCACCCCCGCTCACAATCAGAATGCCTCTTTTTCTAGGTATTTTTGAGCTATAAAACCATTTGTAATTGGATAAATAGCCTATAAGTTAAAGCTGTTTACTGTCATACTGTGGAACATCCCAAGCAGAGCAGTGACATATCCATAGCAACAAGCAGGTGACGGACCCCCAACCACATACATACATTAGGGTGGTCCTTATCCAGTGGAAAAAAATAAATAAATAAAAGCTGAATATTTCTATCTGTGACCCTCTAGATATTTAGCATTTAATAAAAAAGGTTTTACAAAGTATCACAAAAATCCATGCATATTTAAAGGTAGCTCAAAGACCTTGAAGTTTTTGTCACTGTAGCCCTCATTAGCGCTAAAGCACTGAAGGTAACACCATTAAAGAGTCATATTTTTGCAATAGCATATCCTGTCCACTCAACAGGCAGATGCATTTGTTGTCTTATCAAATAAAACGTGATCTTGACTGACAGAAATCTGTTTTATTGATGCTAATTTTTGTGCTAAGACATTATGCTGAAGACACGTTTCAATTAGAGTTAAAAGACTTCACGTAAACATGGCCATTGAACACCTGCAGAGTTCAGTACAAACTATGTGAAGTCTATGTCTGAGAGAAGCTTGAGCTTGATTCAGCAATGCTGGGCCCACCAATGGCACGTGCTTCCCAATGTCATCACCATCATCTTCTTAGGTATTCACCTCAGCCTATCCTATTGAAGTTTAGTTTTGATGGCAGTTTTTCCACAGCCTGATTCATGAGCCAGTTTCACTTCGTGGAAACCGTCTGACCTCACAGCATTAGGATTCGTTCACTCGATGGTAGGCGGGTACTTTTTTTATTTAACCAATCGCTGCTGTTTGGTGGTGACGTATGTAATGTGCCGGAATGCTCAGTGGTGTCCGAGTAATTGCTTGATTGCCACAGCAAATCCTGTAGGAGGAAGGGCAATAACGTCTTTCCCATTGATAAAATTAACCAAACATTCTCTTTTTTCCGGCTTTAAATCCTTGACGTGGGGAATCGTAAATCGCAAAATGTACGGCTTTGTCTACATCCATCTCCACTGCTTTGTTTCCTGTTGTGCTCAACCACAAACAGGACCCAAAGGAGCTGGAGTTCGGTCTCATGACTTCACAGCTCACAGCCGATTGGCTGGTGCATCAACTGCAACTTTTGGAGTTCTTGCAAATCGCAGAGTGGATTCTGATTCCTGACCTAGTCACTAGAGAGAAATGAAATTGACATAGGCCATGTGCGGTGTATAGGAGCAAATCATGATCATGATGAATAGTGCTGAAATGACATCAGTTACAGAAACTTCAAGGTGTTTGAGCTACCTAATAATATGAATGCATTTTCATATAACTTTAAAGACCACAATTTCTCCTCAATTGGAGAATTATGGGAAAGTCAGACCATATGATTTTAAAAGGTCATAAATGAGGATCACTCTAACACACAAACGACCACATTCCATAGTTCACCTTTAAAACAGTTTCTGGTGTTGGTGGTGAAACAAACAATTCAATTATATCAGGACCATTCACCTGTGAAAGATGGAAACAGAGGGAGGACTCCATGGTAACAAAGGACACACTGAGCATAAATAGAACACGTATTCTGACCTTGCCGTGAGGAACCTTTCTGCTGCACTGTAAAATGAATCACACGCCTCACACTGTTTACACACACGGGGTAATGCAGATTCATATACTGCATCTTGTGGTGTGAGGACATTTAGCATATAAACTATCTACAAGTGTGATACAGCTCTGTAATTAGAAATGTCATGGCAATAAAGCTCGGGACCTCGTGGCATTTTCGTCGAGCCTAAGGTAAACCCATGGAGATTTTAAAGGTCTAATATTACACCAACTGATTCTTGTGAGCTTTAAGCCATGCTGTATTGCTGTAACCTGCTCAAAAACATAGCTGGAGTCGTGTTTTGTTTCATTCACACATATTTGAGTAAACCTTTATCATTAGACTGACAAAAAAGCAAAAAAGCTTGGCCAAAATGAAAGATGTAAGGGTCACTGACATATAAGGATTTTCAACAGGCAAATGTTAAAATATAAACAAAAAATATGAGTTTCTATTGAACTTTTTCAAATATTTACAGTGTCAGGTGCATAAATCTGTGTTTAACATTTATATGAAGCATTTTTAGTGTAAAATGTCATCTGGTGCGACCGAGAATAACCTTTAAATAGTTTTATTTTCTAAGACATGGTTGGGATTTTAATCTAAGTTCAGAGTAATATGAAGTGTATCGAAACAAAATATTGCATTTCTTTCGATTTTTAATGCTTATTTATATTTTCTTTTGCTGTCCAATATGACAGTCACCTGCGTGTGTCTAATGAACAAACTACTGCCCTGTAAAAAGCATCAAATGAAGAAAAATAGTTCAGAGAAAGATACTTCTGTAAATACCCATGAAAACGGACTTCTTATGAACCACTTTTCAACAACGCAAAATGAATACATGTGTGCAAATTGTGAGAATACTTTTAGTTTAATTTAAGAGAGTCGAGATTCCGCTGTTATAAACCAGCATAATTAGCATGATAACACTGAACCCAGTAAAGTCAGTCAGTTTCACTTTATAATTTGTATTTTCCTTTTAGTTACAGATTGTTATTGCTCTGTATTGCTTTCCACAATATGACATTAAACTTTGTTACAAGCGTCTTTAAATGTTGTGTTTTCTTTGATTCATACGTTTTTGGCAGATTTAGGCTGAGTTCTTCTCTCAAAGCGAAAACACTCTGTTCCACTTTGTGATGTCATATGGTAATACAGGAAGTGCTCCACATCTTTTGGATAAAATCAGCCCTGGAATTGCCGATCTCTACAGAGCAAAAGGTAAAAGGAACTGATGACTTGAAATCCAATACCACTTTATTTTGATAGCACATTTTACAAACAGAGCAGTTTCCATAGTGCTGCACAGAGATAAAACAAACGATAAAGTTAAATAAATAATAATTAATTAAATCATATTAAATAATAATAATAAAAGTAAAATGCTAAAATTAAATTACCTTAAAGCAAAACCATAACAATCAGAAAATAGCATTGACATAAGTAAAATAAATGAAATAAATAAAAGACACAGAGGACCACACAATTCACATGATGTTAAAAGCCAGAGAGTAAAAGTGGGTTTTAAAGCGAGACTTAAAACACTCCACTGTGGGGTTGGTTTGGACATGAGGGGGCAAAGCGTTCCACAGTTTAGGGCCGGCTACAGTACAATATCTAGGTCAGTTAGAATGACTTAAATTAAGAATAGTTTACTTTATTTGAGTAGATTCAACTTGACAAGTAAAAGTGGAATAAGTGTTGTTTTTTTCTTAAATTAAGCAACATTCGATTTTGTTTCTTATTTTTAATGCAAAAAGTTGTTGTTTTTCTTATTTTAAGTGTAGCAAAATGCATTTTAATATTTTAAGCACAAAAAGTCTTATTCCACTGGCAGATCAATTTACTTATCAAATTAAATGTACTCAAATCATGGTAAAACTTTCTTCAGACGTCATCTTAACTTGACTAGATCTTGTTTTTTGCACAGTGTGAGACTGAAGTCCTGTCTTCACAGCAGCTTTTGTTTTTAGTTTACATAGACCTGGTATTCACACAGTTCTGGTTATTTTTTCGATCATTTTCAATCAAAATCATCATACAGCATGATGAAAGTGTTTACCATGGATGCACCCAGTGTGTTTCTTACATGATTTTGCAAAAGCTGATCTTTTGACTTGAACCTTTGGTGTTTAGGGGCCTCTTCAGAACACTGTTGTCTCTGTGGAGTTTAGGAGCCTCTTCAGAACACTGCTGTCTCTGTGGAGTTCAGGGCCCTTTTCAGAGCACTACTGTCTCTGTGGAATCTAGGGGCCTCTTCGGACCACTGCTATTTCTCTAGAGTTTAGGGGCCTCTTTGGACCACTGCTATTTCTCTAGAGTTTAGGGGCCTCTTTGGACCACTGCTGTCCTGTTAAACAAATTGTATTTCATAGAAAGCCCATGTAGGGCTTCTGTAATAACAGCAATGCCTGGGGCCAACACACAAAATCTAGGGCCGATTTCTCCTGCCAGTCCAGCCCTGATGCAGGATTAATCAAACATGAGTGAATGAAACAAAACAATACTCCAGGTACGTTTTTAAGGAGGTAACAACATTCTAACACGACATGAATCTGTATGTCAATTCTCAAAACAATATGTGTTCAAAAGAGTGATTGCATTTGCATCACAAAACCGGTGTCCATGAAAAATCAGACCTCATAATCGATTGGTACTATTTTCTCTCCGGTCGTATCACTACGCTGCTGCCAGGTGACAGGCGAGCATGAATCCAACACTTTTTTTGCAGTGTTTTTCTGCTCAGACCGATAACTAACCGCTATGGACGTGATAGAGCTAATGTGAGAGCTACAGTGATCACTATATAAGTTAATATAACCTATAGAAGAATATATATGAAAATGGAGCAGACTTGTGATTCTCCAGGCTGGAACAACAAAAATCCAGCTTCAGCTTGTCCCACTCTGTCCCTCCTCTCTCTCTCTCAGCTGTTCTGACTCCATCTGGTGAATTTGGGCATCAGTATATTCGGTTCATAAAGGTCTCCCCTTGGCGCTGTGCTAAAGGCCATGTCTTCATCGTCAGTGTCGTAGTCACACATGCTGTCGTGAACTTTCTGAGCAGGAAACACAGTGAAACAGGTTCACCTGGAGGCAGTGCAGTGATATGACCAGAGGGAAAATAGTACCAATCGATTACGAGCTCTGACGCATATTGTTTTGAGAAGAAAAATATTTTCGTGATCCCAGCCAACTTGCCAGACGCTTTTATCAGCACCAAAACCTGGGAAGAACTCGGCTCACTGGACGCTGTCGGGAGGTAAGTCAGTGTTGATGCACGACACTGCTGACGGGGATGCCAAACAGATTCATATTAAAGACCCGAACTATCCCTTTAAAGCTCACAAAAATATGCTTTGTGTAATATAGGACCTTCAGCACACTGTGGAACATTATCAGCAATGCAATAACAATCTCCATGGAGAAAAGCAGATGGCAGCACCTCCATCAGAAAAGTCACATAGTGCACTTTTAATACTGTGAATAAACAATGACAGGTGCTTTGCATATGTCTGATCTACATCCTGGCACTTTCTCTCAAACAGATTGCATTGGCTCCGTACAAAGGACTGGCTCCTGACCCACGCCATGTTCAGTCTGCTGGGATTTTGGCAAAACATGTATCGTCTGTGGTTCGATTTCACATACATCAATGCTTTTTATTGTGTTTCAGTGGAAGGACAATGGCATTCTTTAGTTCTTTAGCCATTTCTCCAATCAGAAAGCAGAATGCCTCTTTGAGTTGTCAGATGCTATGAAAAACATTTTGTAAAAAAAAATAAAAATAAATAAAATGGCAAAAGGCTCTCTATGGTGTGATGTATCCTGTATATGAGCTTCAATTGTGGTAATATATTGTACAGTGTAACAGTACTTCATTGAGATAAAGTTTTGGTGATTCTTTCCACACAAAATCTTCGCCGCACTTTATCAACACTTTCTAATGAGGCATTTTGGCTTTAGAGCTCCCTCTGCTGTCAACAATAGAAAGGTCCTTAGCAAGTGTCACAGGTTCGTCCAAATATTGAATAACAAATGATGGCACAGTCGAAAAAACTTCACTTAAGTGCGTTTTATTTGTAACACAGCCCAAAGTGCACTGTGCAGTATTTACAAGAGAGGGAAAAATGCAAAGTAGGATCTCCCCGCCAAAAAAACCATGTCAAACCAAGGACAGACTCATCTCCATGACTACAGCTCCCTCTTACATACCCCCTAGCCCCTCCCCCTGGGCTAATCATTTAACAAAATATAGGGTTTAATGCTTAAACCAAGCAAAACCTAAACTCAGGAACATAAAACAAACTCAAATTGGGAACAAACATAATAAAAAGAACTTAAATAACCCCTCCTATGGTCCCCTTTGATTAAACTAATAAACTTAAGAAAAACGCAACAAACACATAAATTGACCAAAATGGTTCAGTCTGACGGGATCTACAGATGCTCCGTCACAGCAAGTTTGAATGTGATGCTAATAGAACCACGCATTCATTGAGAACACATTTTGACCACAGAACATTCTGGTGATGGTTTTTGAGTTTAAAAACTGTTCTGATTTTTATCTGTGACATAAAAATGCAAAAAGTAAATTTTTGAGGACTCATGAAACACAACTCCAGGCATGTATTTATTGCTCATGCTATTACTTTGTTGGCATCAACTTAAAGAGAACAACAACAAATCTAACAATTACCATATTTTCCGGACTATAAGTTGGTCTGGAGTATAAGTCGCACCAGCCAAAAAATGCACAATGAAGAAGAAAAAACATATATAATTCGCACTGGACTATAAGTCACATTTTTGGGGAAATTTATTTGATCAAATCAGACACCAGGAACAGACATTTCATCTTGAGAGGCAAGTTATAGTAATAACAATAGAAAAGAGAAGAACAGTCTGACATGTGTCTGTTTTTTCACGTCACATATGAACAGTTATTCACAAAACTAGAGCAGAAACAACAGAAGTTTACCAAACTCTTCATCTCACTCCAAATCACTAAATCCATTCAATTCTTCATCCTCGGTCTCATTTCTGACTCCAAACTCCAGTTAAATCCAGCTGTTAGCCCGCAATGAGCTTTTTTGTTTTCTTAATTGGAGTTCGAGTTTCCTCTGCTTTTCTGAAGTCAAACACAAGTTTCTCGCTCACTTTTAACTTTCTTTCTCCTGCTCGATTACCGCTTTCAGCTGCATGTTTCACTTCTTGCAACTGGAAAGCGGCTCTTTCTGCAGGAGACATGTGCAGGAGTAAGAGCACGAGGCAGAGCAGATACTGGCACACAAACCTAGAGCGCCTCGAACAGCTAGGTCCACGTCTCATAAAACTTGCATCATCCCAATGATGCCTTGCCTTTTCAAACAGTGGAACCAGCTTTGACAGTCTGAAATTGCCGGTAGATTTGCAAACTTTTTCTCGAGATTAAAAAAAAAATCTCAATAATCAACAGTGCCAACATTGGCCCTAATGCTGTGTTTTTACTCTTATTGTGTATTGCTCGCTAATATTGAGTAAGTATTTTTATGAATGAGCAAATGGTAATTTTGGCATAATTTGTTTTACTGTTGTGCACACTCACCCGGGGACTACAGATGGAAAGTAGCTTTAGTTAAATCTTGTCCAAAGCCTGTCTTCTCTTTCTGAGATTAATGTTTTTGTAGAATGACAAATAAATAATTAACTAATAATGCATATGAGTAATCCTTTATTATTAGTCTGTCTGCATCTCCAAAACTCAAAATGCTCTGTTCCACCTATAAATGTCAGTGATGAAGCAGTAATTTTCAAATTTTCAGCTACTTTTTACCGTTTCCTTTTAGCTGTAGTTCGTAGACATGGGCAATGCTAAAAAGAGAATTAAAACCACAGGAATGCAAAATCTGACTTCCTTAAAGCACTTTTCCGATCACTGTGGGACTAAAGTTGCTCAGTCATACATCTGCAAACTGCTCTTTTGTACCGAAACCTTGACATTTTTCATTCTGATTTCCTCGCTCAGACTGGGGCGATCGCCTCGTGTCTTCTTTTGTCTCCCCTGCACTTCCTCAGCCCTCCGGATCATTCTTTCCTTTACAAACCAGAGGTGCTTAAAAATACCCTAAGGACTCATGGGAGGTTCAGACGACCGAACATACCCGCTTTAAAAAACATTTCCAAATCCCAGAATGCTTCACTTCTCCGTGTCAGTTTCGACCTTGGCTCTCCAGCAAACATTGAAAATCGGCAACAGAAATATTTGTACCTTTCCCGTTTTTGTTTTCGGTGTTGGTTTTTTTAGTACAGTAATTGAATTAACCTCACTGCTCCAGCAAGAAGACATCATTATTTTTCTGTTTTGCTCATTGTGTTCATTGTTAACTGTAAAGGGTTCATCACCTGCTTGTTTCCAGGAAGATGTTATTGCTTTGCGTGGAATGTTAGAGTGGCAATAATGTTCTATCTGGCATTTATTTAATTATGTGTGTGTTTTATTGGTCATAAATACCTTGAAAAACATGCATTCTTACAGTGAGAGCAGTAGCCTTTCTCAGTAACCTGCTTGTGTCCATACAGATATATGTTTAATGCCATACTGTGTCATTTTTTTAGGCAAAGCAACAACATTTGTATGAATTCAAGCAGGCTTCATTTGATAACCAGGTCAATTGGCTTCCTGTTTTAAAAAAAGTAGAACTGATTGTCCTCTTTACAGTGACAGTTCATAGCTGAAAGTATAGTAGTAGAGTCGTGGATAATTTACACGTTTTAATGTTGAAAAGTGGTTATAAAACATTTCTGAACCCTACATGTGTGACCCTGTGTGTGAACTTTTATGTCAATACATAAAAAGTGATTCCTGATGACTACAGGATTACTCAAGAGGAGTTAACATGATTAATTGAGATTCAGGAGCTGGACAGCGCCTCAACCTCCTCTTTAGCCGACAACAGTTTGTCTCATCCACGCCTTCAATTACCCTATTTATACGGCCATCCTGACATCACTGCCTGTATCAGCTCCCTCGACACTCCCTTCAGTCGGAAGACGTCATCTTTAAGGAGCAGGGCCAATATGGTGTCCCTGGTCACTCCCCTACACACACATAAACGAGGGCATTTCTCATACAGTATGCAATTTACTAACTACATCAGCCCAGCAAATAAGACAAAAAGCATCCAACTATAAACATTTTTTATTTTTCCCGTGTAAAAAAAAAAGGTAGGGAATAAATTGTCACCTAATCTTGATTTGTTCAGTATTATTATTATTATTATTATTATTATTATTATTATTATTATTTTTTTTTTTTTTTTTTTGGGGGGGGGGGCTTTGCATCTGTCCCCAGCCTTTGCATCTATCCTCCGTCAATTAATTTTTAAAATCAGATTAATCACACTTGAGAATTTTGATTAATCACGATTAATCGCAGTTAATTATTCTTCAAAAAAAGACCAAAACATTTTGACAAAAATGCTTGTTGTTGGTGTATAAGTAGCATCGCTGCTGCTGCTGAATCAAACTCATGTTTTGCTTTAAGAGTATTTTAAACTTGTTGTGCTTCTGTGGAAAGAGAGTTCATCACTGCAATATCTGCAAACTACCTGAGTTTTATCTAAAGTCGCGTCATGCAGTTTTTTGAAGGGAAATTTGCCGCTGAGCACCAGTCACAGTCTCATCTGTCATCTTCACGTCTGTGTATGGACACACCTGATCATTGACCTAATAACCTGCACCGCCTTTCAGGTCACCATCGAGCTTTCCATAGATGAGCATGTGCGTTATATATAAAATAAATTGTGTGATTAATCTGCGTCAAAAAAAACAAAAAAAAAAAACAACAACAACATTAGTGCGATATTTTTTTGTGATTAATCACATGCTTTAACGTTGACAGCCCTAATTAAAATACAACTGTGAGTAAGCTAATGATGAGCATGTGTTGTTTTAATATGGTTGAAGCCTCATAAGCATTGATTTGCCATAGTATGTCCCCCTTTAGAATTAGGTCCAGTGCCTTTCTGTTCAAAACTATAGATGTTCAATGTAACAAGCAGTGCATTTGGAGGACTGGTCTCTACATAAAACACCAAACTGAAAGTCCATGTTGGACATTATTATTTTATTGTCTTTGTTTGGTCCACATTCATTGCAGGGATCATTTAAATCGTTTAAATAATGGAAGCACCTGATAATGTAAAAAAGTACTACTTTCATCGACTTTAATCAGCACTAATAGAGAGTGAGCTTGCCATTTTTTGCTCCATCTGCATTCGGCTGAACAGAATCAGTCACTTCCAGATGCGTGACAAATGTTGCTTGAGGAATGATGCATTGTCTTTACGCTTCATTGTCTCTACACATTTATATTTAACCAGTGAAATCTGTTAAAAAGAGAAGCCCAGTACTTACTTTTTGTTAAGTGTCATGTCGGGGAGATTGAATTCCAGACAGTGATCATTCAAGAAAAATATGACCAATATCGTCCATGTGTAATGAAATAAATAGTAGAGTTTACAGCCTTCATATTCTTAAATTTGTATCACACTTTTATAGTCACCAAAGCCTTCTCCGGGCTGTGTTACTGATGAGAGTTTTATTCTTGGTGTATCTGTCGCTAGAGCTGAAGGATCACGACCTCTGAGAGCAGTTCATCCAGTGGACCACACAGAACTGTAGTTTAACACTTGGATCAGTTTTCTGCGCACATCTTGTGGTGCTGTTGGAATTGGATGGCCCCAGAAAATATTGAGATGACATAGGCCAAAGTGTCTGAAAAAATATGGTTAGGCAAGGTGACAAATACACCATCAAAAAAACACGGCAAAGCAGTTTTAGTCAGCATTTCTTAACCTCCTGAGACCCGAGCTTTTGTCTGGTGTGCATTTTTCATTTCTTCTTGCTATTTGGGATAAGTAGGACCTACTAAGTAAGTCTTCTGTATGACACCATTGGTTAAAAAATGTATAAATAAATTACAAAAAACAAACAAACAGCAATTAGCTGTTTATTTCAAGCCCTAAATCTGCCAAATGTGATGTAGGTCGACCATGAGCGGGTTGGGGTTCAGTGAGTGAGGTTAAAAACACACAAAAAGGCCTGAAAATGTGGTCCACAGTTTTAATTTTTTCTGGTTTTCAATCGTTACAAAAAAAAGTAGAGGTGCAAAAAGTGGAGACAGGTAGCAGTTTCCCTATAGCAGCAGAAACGTCCAGCAATGTATAACTGTAAACTCATCTAAATATTCCCAAGTTTACCTAACAACATGTACAATCAATAATATAACATAGTCCCAATGTCTTCAAACGAGGACATGACATTTACTGATGCTCTCGTCTGCTGTGGTCAATAAAATGTGTCAAATTTTAATGCCAAATAAAGATACATTAAGATACATGAAGAGACATTATTGTACATAAATACATTGGTTTTATTCATAAATTTTGCATCTAAACTTTACCATGCAGTTTTTTTTTACTTTCGGGAGCTGCTGTAGAGGTTTTTAGTTGATTACAGGTGAAAGTTTAAAATAATTGAAAATCATGGTGCTAAGAGGCAAAAATGTTATGTCCTCGTATGGGGCCACAGGGTCTCAAGAGGTTAAGTACTGATGGGCATCACCTCAGAGGGAGCTGTCCTGGTGCTGTTCCAGTGGAATCTTCAAATATAGTGTTGTCTTCTGTCTTGGTATAAGTGAACAAGCTGTTACATTTTGGGCAGTTATTACATTATGTGGCTTATTATTACTTTAACGGTTCCTACAAAACTGCTATATACAGACACAAAACACATGTATTTTTTTTTTATATCAAAGACAGTTCCATTATTAAAACAATATATTCACTCGAGTCGACCAACTGAAAAATTAATTGCTAGTCAACTACTAGAATAATAGTAGTTATAGTAATAATAAGACGGGGATATCCAGCAGACCTTTGGACTGTAGGTTTTGTTTTTGATATGACATAAGGTTCTAATGAGAATCATGACTTAAGTATTTCAAATTTTTGTGTGTTTATGTGATAAAGACAGTACACCTCTAATTACAGTCTAAAGATAATTATAGCAAAGATGATCATTTTTGCCTGCTGTTCCTGAATAAAGTATAGCATATAATGACTGGGCGGCACGGTGGCTGAGTGGCAACACTCAGTCCTCACAGCAAGAAGGTTGCGGGTTCGATCCCCGGGTCGCCCGGGCCTTTCTGTGTGGAGTTTGCATGTTCCTCCCCGTGTCTGGATGGGTTCCTCCGGGTGCTCCGGTTTCCCCCATCAACCCAAAACATGCCCGCACCCCTATGAACTAACATCAAGGACCATGACGTCCACCCTCCTGTGGGCTCACCACCTGCAGAGGGGTTCATAGGGGGGGGTCAGGTGCTATGAGTATTGGGCAGCAAGCTGCCCCCGCGACCCAGCCGGATTAAGCGGGAGAAGATGGATGGATGGATGGATGGATGGATATAATGACTGTGTTGTTATTAAATAAACTACTATTTTGGCCAAGCCTATTCATCACAAAAGCAGCTATGGGACGACTACTTTTATGGAAATAAGCAAGCAAACTGATGTAAGGCCTTGGTAGGCTTATAGGCAACACAAATTAATTTGTGTTATTTATTTAACATTTCTTAAAAAAAAAAAATCTGGAATCAAGAAGTGCGTGGTTAACATGCTAGTCACCGTTAGCATTACCATGATGGCCGAAACTTTCACATTCACATACATTCATTGCGGTGAATAATTAGCCTGATTAGACGATTAGACGGTTTCACTTGGTGGAAACCGTCTGACCTCGCAGCATTAGGGTTTGCTCGAGGGGACGGTAGGTTGGGTACTTTTTTGATTTAACAATCACTGCTATTTGATCGTGGCTGCAGGGCGTATGCAGTCTCAGGTTGGTTCTGGCCAACACACCGTTTCTCTGATTGACCAGTGCGCCAATTACAACTTCCCGGGTTTTTGCGAACTATATAGTGACTGTGATCCCTGACCTAGTTGCTGGAGAGAAATTCAATTAAGCGGAGGCACTAGGTGGCGCCAGCCTGGCTAGTGAATAATTAGAATGCATAAGGTAAGTGAGGAACGACTTTGGACCACAACAAACTGTTTAAAATGAACTAGTTTGTTTATCATGACGGTAATCAGTTATCCATATTGGTGATTTTCACGTTATAGAATGTGATGATGTCAAATGGGGGCAAGCTATCCTTATTGTTCACATTGTACTTTGCTATGAAATATCCAAAAGGTAAAATCATATATGCTGACCCTGGTATTTTCAATGAGTGACTAAATCCTAGAACTCATTGTATTACATTATCATTTCGCATTGTAAACATTTTAATTTTAGCTATCCCCCATCTGTATTCATTAATATTGTCCAATCGAACACTGTGAGGTCATCTGAAAACCCAGCAATATACGATATAAAGAAGTGGATTAATGACATTCGGCTCCAGTCAAATGAGGTGCTCATGCGGCATGGACAAAATAAAAACATCAGAATCATGTAGAGCGGGTTAAATATGAACATTTTAAGGCCAAAACCATGAGGCTGACAGCAGCAGTTGAGAATGGTGACGTTTTTGGAGTGCCCCCAAGGTCAGTTCCTTGTCCATGTCCATTTATACAATCTATGGACAACTTTCTCTCTGATCGTAGTAGTCACCTTTCGGTCAATAGATATGTGATGAATAAATAAATATGAATTTCTTCTTTCTTAATCTGCTAAATTTCACCTCAAACGAGAACAGCCCGGGGCCCTAATACTGTTCTCAATCTGCATAGTTCAAAAGTCCCCACTGGTAAAAGCCTTATAAAATGTCCCATATAATATCTTAATGCGTTGAGCCGTCCTCACTTCATTACACCGAGAGGACAGTGTTTGAGCCCCGGTCCCCCACGCCGTGACACCACCGCCATAAAGCCGCAGATAAAACCAGCCCCAACCGACAGCATTTTAATTGAATCTGCTTTAAACAAGTCAGCGCTAATAGCTCCGTGTGAGAAATACATCGACGGGTGCCCTTTTGGCTCATTATGACTTGATCTGAGAAGGCGTTAGACCCTCAACCCCGGGAGACCACAGTTTTAATTACAATCCTCCCCGTCCCCGCTTAGTTTGAAACCACTTCGTCAAAAGAAGCAGCTACAAGATGTGCTTTTGAAATTCTCTTAATTACCACGGCGTAATCAACATATTTAAAACAGTTTTTTGCTTTTGTCCCGCTCGTACAAAAGGTCTAAGGACGGCTAATTGGGCAAACGCTCTTAGTGGGAAGAACAGGGAGAAGTAATTTTCTATACGCTGAGATAGGGAGCTTATAGGAGTCATTTTCTGATAACATTGACACCGTTCTTTTAGTTTTTAGGGAAAAAAGGAGGGGGAACTGGCTTAGTCTTTGTACAGAAAGGCAGTCTGTTGCTGGAGATAAAGTGACGCTAAGGTGATGAATTCATAGGGGTTTTGCGGCGCTACGAGTGCGAAGGATTGTGGGAGTGTGACAGGGTTGACAGCGATTTGTAAAAGCGGCGAAAAGACGAGATTCAGCCAGAAATGTCAAAGTATGTGAATATGTGTGATGGTAAAGTTCATAGGAGGAGATAAGGTAAAAGAATATAATGTGGGGATGCAGCTAATTCAAGCTCTGAGTCAGTAAAGGTGTATTAGGAACAGAGGAGTGTGACGGGAGAATGAAAACAACTAATGCACACATGTTCTAGTGCAGTGATATTTGTTTTACGAGAGCCACACTGGAAGAGCAAAATCAAGAGAGGCACTTATATCCTATTTATTCAATTTTCTTAATCGACTGTTGGGAGAATTAATGATTATCAAGTAATCATTAACATCATTATATTAAAATCATCATCATTATTATTACTATTACTAACCTGCATAAATAAACTCAACTTTACAACATATAAACCATCACCACTATAGAGCCACATCAGTGTGAGATCAGAATGTGTTTAATGCAGCTTTAGCACATTTGTTTACGTCTTACAGAAACTAAACTTAAAACCACATGGCTCATTTGCATAAACTGTAAACACTGAAAAAAGCAGCTCTTTCCTTGTGCTGATGTGTTCAGCTTCTGTCGGACTAAAGGACACGACTCTGGAATATGAGTGTGACAGAGGATGTTCTGCTCATGGTGAGTCTGTTCTGTGCGTATGTCGCGTTGGAGATGTTCATGTTTTCAAAGATCGTTACATGTGCAGGTTTAGCGCAGCTCTTTATTTAACAGTCATTTCACTTTATTTATGTTGGTCACTTTATTTATTTTGGCGACTGTTGTGATGAAAAGACCGAAAAGTGCTTTTGGATCCATGCGCACTCAACTGTTGCAGTAACCGGGATACTGCGTATACATGCACCATGAGCAAACCGGCACACTCAAAAAACCCGATCATACCCGGGATACTGATGAGCAGGTAAACGCACTAAGGCATATAGTGATCTCCAAAGAGCCAGAGCTGAGACGTGGAACTGTGAGGCCACAACTCCAGTGTTTATGCTCAGACGCAGCCTCGTCTCCTTACAGCAACCTACATTCAGTTTGTTTGTTTTAAAAATGAACCTGACAATTAATCATGCCCATCCCTACTACTTAGTGTAATGCATACATAAATTTTGCAATCTTCACTATATGTTTATGTAGCACATTTGAAAAAAAAAATTGACTATGTTACTATTTTTGGTATATGCTTGTGAGCACCAGTTAAAGCGAGCCACATAAAGAGTATCACTGCCCTAGGGTAATAAGGGGGATCGTGCTGTAGAATTTGGGAACCGCTGGTGTAGAGCAGCAAATAAATACATAATATATAAGGGTTTACAAAGCATACTAAAACCCACTGTTGGGCACTTCACATCAAGGCGCGTGATTTGAGGTTCGAGGGCCTAAAACAAGACTTAAAACCAGGAGGACAGGGCCTTCTCTGTGACCGGCCCCAAACTCTGGAACGCTCCGCCCCCACGTCCCAACAGCCCCACAGTGGAGTGTTTTAAGTCTCGTATTAAGACCCACTTTTACTCTAGCTTTTAACACTGCATGAGTTGTGTGGTCACCTGTGTATTTATTTTTATTTTATTTTCTTATTTATTTATTGCTATTCTATGGTTTTGCTCTTATTTTATTTGACTGGTTTTATTGTTTCAAGACTAGTATGATTAAATCTGAGCGTTTATTTTACCATTTTATTATTATTGTTGTTTTTACTCTGTACTTGTGCAGTACTTTGGAAACTGTTTATGAAATGTGCTCTAGAAATAACATGGATTGGATTGAACTCTGATACCAAGTAATACTATGGCAAGTATTGAGATATTGATCAGTATTAAAATGCAAAAAAAAACAAAAGAACAAAAAAAAAATCCAATAATAATAATAATAATAATAATAAATAAGATTAGAAAAAGTGTAGTTAAACAAAAGAAAATATAAAAGTTTAGTTTTTGAGAAATTTTAAGTATTGATTTTTTTGAATGAGAATTGATACTTTTTGACACCTCAGTCAGTATCGATGGTGTTTCTCCGCCCATAGGTGCATGTAGTACTACTCACATGCTAACGCCATCATGTTGACGAACAATTTTTTTGTGATATTTCTCCTGTGACATCTGGCACCTGCTCGTCTCCTTAATTATTTAATCTCCATTGACAAAATCATGTTCATTGCCTTTTCCATAACAGATTCCTTTTCTGAGACACACTTGTTAACATGGAGTTATGATGATTAACTTCAGCTTATCTCAACCTCACCTTCAATTACCCAGAAGCCCTAGTTATATTGCCTATTCTGACAACACCGTCTGTGTCAGCTCTCTTATCCATCCTGCAGTCCGAAGACATCATCTTTAAGGAGGAGCGGGTTCCAAATCAGCTGGGTGACCATTTTGGATTTTTGGATTGAGACGAAGCCCCCACCCCGAGTCTCCCCCCAGCCATCACATCTATCCAATAAATATCCTTATCCTATTCTATTGTTGTGGCGTGGTTCTTGCTAACTTGAGGTCTGGGGTCAGCCCTATGTTCCCACAGCGCAATGGTCCCACATCCCTGTGTTCCCTAAGATTATTCTCAAATTTAAACTCTAAGTCAAATCATTTTTATACCGCATTTAAGGGATGATTCAAAGTAATTTCAACCTAGGGTCCTTTGCACCCACCCCTATGAACTAACATCAAGGACCATGATGTCCACCCTCCTGTGGGCTCACCACCTGCAGAGGGTTTCATAGGTCAGGTGTTATGAGTACTGGGCAGCAAAATGCCCTCGCAACCCAGCTGAATTAAGCAGGAGAAGATGGATGGATGGTCCTTTGCACCATGACCTCGAGCCGAGCTAAGGGAACATAGAGGTGAGAGAACATAGAGCTGTAGGAACATAGAGCTGAGGAAACATAGAGGTGAGGGAACATAGAGCTGTAGGAACATAGAGTTGAGAGAACATAGAGGTGAGGAAACATAGAGGTGAGGGAACATGGAGCTGAGGGAACATAGTACTGAGGGAACATAGGGCTGAGGGAACATAGGGCTGAGGGAACATAGGGCTGAAGGAACATAGGGCTGAGGGAACATAGGGCTGAGGGAACATAGGGCTGAGGGAACATAGGGCTGAAGGAACATAGGGCTGAGGGAACCTAGGGCTGAGGGAACATAGGGCTGAGAGAACATAGGCACACTCCATGAGGTCCATACAGCCCTTTGGCCCCACCTGCTCGTCTCCATGGATGTGTTCTTGCTGAAAGTAGAATATTCCGCACATGTCACTAAATATACACTACATTAATTCAGTTACAGCTGTTTTCTTTTCTTTAAAATCATGCATTCTTGCCTCTCCATAAATCTAACCTGGCCTCTTCGGTCTCCATAAGGCTCATTCTAAAGCCTTACTGTGGGGAACATCTCTGGAGTGAAACAGATAAGTGATGTGAACATGTGTTGCAAATAAAATGGCACATCCTGGTTTGTCAAAAGATTATTTTCTGCAGCACTGCCAGATACACAGCAATGGGAAGAATACTTTGAAAGTGTGTCTAGTCACGAAATACTGAATATCTACACTTAAAAAGTATTTCACAACATATTAGTCCAATCAGAATATTGCATTCTCAATACCTGGGATACTTTTACACTGAGTGGCATTATATTATAGAGTAAAAATCAATTTTATGCGTAATTAGAGATGGAAAAAATGTTATATGCATGCACCACAAGAGCTATGTTTTCTTTTCTCTCACTAATTATGTGCAGTTCAAAGTCAAAAGTATTCTGTGTATTCACTTACCTCCTAACACTGCTCATAGACCAGTCACAGGTGGTCAGTATTGATTTACATAATGGGTTACTATAAATTTATATAAATTTTCTTGAGCGTTTGATGGCCTGTATTTACAGTGTCTTTCAGTCTACTCTTTACAATGCATTTTTCACACACGGACAAGGACAAAGCTGCTTATCTGCGTCTTCGGCCTCATTCACACACTCACCACATTCATTCACGACAAAGCTTTTACCCCTGAACTACGAAGCAGGTCAGACGTGGTATTGTCTGCTCATATACCTGAGCTCTCCACACTGGCAGCATTTTCTAAAGGCCTAAAACAGTGATCACTCAACGGTCAAATATGTCACCATGTTTAACAAAAGCACATTTTTATATATTGAAGGTTGTTGGTTCGACTTTTAACTTCAAGTGAAATAGAATATGTATTTGTGTGTATCGTGAGTTTGCTTTTGTGCAAATGTTGCTGTGCTTTTCCCTGTTCTGTAGGTGAGTTGACATCAGCCTGCCGAGGGATTGAAGATGGAAATTAGTCACTGTGAAACTTTTCAGGTAGAGGGCCTGCCAGTTACTTGTCGCCATGGAGATGTTGCTTTAACCCCAATATTCCAACGTTTGGCTTTAAATGTTTCAGTCTCCACAGAAACAAGTAAGAGACGCTACCAGGGCAATTTACAAATGAGATCTGTGAAGAAGTGATCGCACTCTCAGTAAGAATCTTTGTTTTTGAGTAATAAAAGTGAAAAAAGTGCCTCACCACCCGTCGTAACCACATTCTACAGCTTGTCAAAGCCTGATCTCATCAGATCTCAGAAGCTCAGCAGGGCAATGGCCTGGGTAGTACTTGGATGGGAGACCAGTGGGAATTCCAGGTGCCACAGGGGGGCGCCAGTGGGAAAAATTGTCATTGTGTCCTTAGGCAAGGCACTTTGTCTAGTATGAAAGTGTGCATGAGTGATGGTGATGGTCTGACATCTCTGCTCACTGATACTGTGAAAAAGTTTTGGTCAAATGATGGTGACACTTAGACCATGGAAGCCTGTACCAAGATGGCGGCGGTATTAACGCCAAGAGGCTGATCATGAGATCTACCGTTCTATATCTATGTGGAGTGATGACGTGTTTTTGACACAAGGTCACAAGGTGGAACAGAGCATTTTGAGCTTTGGAGATGTAGACAGACTAATAATCCAAGGTTACTCAATCAACTGAATGAAACAAAACAACTTCAGGTATGTTTTTGAGGAGGTAATAACGTTCTAACATGGTTTAAAGTTGTCAAGAGTCAAATTTGTGTAATATTGACCTTTTAATACTGTATGTGCTGCCTCTTTACAAATAAATGAAACAAAAAAAAACATGAAACCTCTCTCCCCTTGTATGTTTCAGATGGAAAGCTGAAGCTAATCTCTGGCAATTCTCATTTCAAAGTGGTCAAAGCGGCCACCACAATTGTACACATTTCTATCGTTCTATTTCCATTCTTAAAGCCATGTCAGATCCACCCAAAAGACCATCTGAATATTTCATAACCAAGATTTATTTTCCATTATCACCAAAATAGCTTCTTACATTGCAACATAAAACCTCAAAATTGCCCACATAAGTTTCGCCCATGGCAGCTTTCGCCAACGCTCGTCGGAATTCAAATTTCGTCCTTCTCCCGTTCCAGAACTGTGCATCCATTTTCTTACACTGTTATTCTTTCTTTTATCTATGAAGTGTGAACGACGTAAGGCATAAAACACCACCGCCACCTGTTCCTCTCGGAGATACTTGATAGCCGCTTTGAAAGATATTGTCAGGGTTGTAAAAAAGCTGCAGAGGAGGTTGACACTGCTCCAAATTGCCAATTCAGAAGCATTGTTCTGCAGTATTTGTGAGTCAGCAAACTGTCCCGGGCACTGAAAAGATATCACAATCAAACAGTGGCTAGTGATGTGGAATTCATTGGGATCTCCACCTGTTATTCTCTTAAATAACGTGACCCTGCTAAAGATTAAAGAGCTGAGACTTGATTTTTACTGCCTTAGAAATGTGAAAAACAACTATTTAATTTTAAAGGTTCTGCAAAGTTGATCGAAATTATTCCTCACTGACCTTCTGCATTTGAAGCATTTTAATTATTCTACGCAACTTTCGGAGACCAGAGCGGAATTTTGCGGTCACGGTAATGCTAACAACTACCATGCCAATTGCGCACTTACTGATTCTCAGACACAAAAAAACTAATAAAAACAAAACAAAAAACACTTTATAATAGTAGTCAGATCCACGGGAGGTGGGATTCAAGCTCTCACCCATGAATATTGTCCTTGTGTCCTTGTCCAAGACACTTAAACCACCTTGCCCCCACTGTCTGCGTACTAGTGTGTGAATAGGTGAGTGGTTCCTTGATGTAAAGTGCCTTGAAGGTGGAAAAGCACCATTTACATTTATCATTGTAATACAATATTTCATTGAGGAAAACACATTTTAAGGCTCAGCTACAGGAGAGGAGCTTGGAGTAGAGCCACTGCGGCTCCATTTCGAGAGGATCCAGCTGAGGTGGCTCGGGCGTCTGTTCTGGATGCTGTTCCGGGCATGTCCCACTGGAAGGAGGCCCCAGGGAAGACCCAGGACACGTTGGAGGGACTATGTCTCTCGGCTGGCCTGGGAACGTCTCGGGGTCCCACTGAGGAGTTGGAGGAATTGTGTCCGGGGTGATGGAAATCTAGGAGTCCCTGGTTAGACTGCTGCCCCTGCAAATTGCCCCTGCCCCTAATTAGCGAAAGAAAATGGATGGATGGACATTTTTTGGCACTATTCTAACAGCTCCTAAGCTCTAAGCTGGTAACTTTGTGTGAGGTGCAGTTTGGTCAAACAATACCACATGATCAGATATATGATAAGGCATATAATAATCCTATCTGTGTTTGACCGCTCCTTCCTTCTTCAAACACAGCAATTTTCAGAACTAGAAGTTGATAATGCAGATTTGTTTTGCAAAAAGGTGATTCTGAGATGGGGGCAGATATTGACATTTTTTAAGGTGACACACTACAGTTTTTGTTTTTTGTATTTTTTTCTGTTATTTGGCCAGTCTGGTCTTTTAGCATAAAAGCTTTCAGACAGACAAAACAAACTGATCCACTCTGCACAGAAAGATGTTTTAATATTTAATTTAATTAATTTGTATTCATAGATTTATTTGGGGAACTTCAAAAGCTGTTTTCTCAAAATGTCTCAAAATGCATTTTTCACTCATAGGGACATAAGGATCAGGAGTTAAAGTAGGACGTACACGCACAGAACGTTTTTTTCTTTTATGTCTACTTCTAAGTCTGATTTATTCAAGTTTTAACAAAAAAATTTTTTGTGAAATTTGAATTTTTAGTCAGATCTATTTTACTCAAATACAATATAATGTCTTGCCTTAATGCATCAGTTATCGGCCTTAAATCTCAATCACAGGCCCATATTTTGTCTAAATGCGTTATTTGAACACTTTAGTGCGGAAAGATAACTGCTCAAAATGACTCAACAGCTCGCTGATAGGTTGTGGTAAAAAGCTTTGTGTTTTGGCCTTTTAAAAGTGCAGATAAGGTCTCCTAAAATATATCTAAAAATGTGGCTTCCTGGACTTAAACGTGGAGCTCGTGTCACCCCGGTATGCTAATCCAGTCAGATTTATAACAGTTGACATTGGTGGAGATGCTTGTAACAGATGCCACTGACGCATTACAAAGAATTAAGCAAATGTTCTAATTTCGCAGAGCAGCTCCAGTGACAGACTCATCCACCCGGGCGGTGTAAATAAGAGGTTCCACAGGTCTGCGCTGTCAGACTGTACAATGAACAGTGCTGAATCACCATGACTATAATTCACTGGAGAAGTCACTTTAGCTGCTTTTTATTCATGTCCATATGCTGCTCTGTTCAGGGGCACAGTCACCACACTTATTGTACCTATGTTGTGTAGGAGCTTTACTCGGCCGGCACAGTGTCATGTTAGGTTCTATGTCAGTTGTGCAGCCCTTAATAGTTATTTATGCTGCTCTTGAATTTGAATTTTTTGCTGCAACACTGTAAGTTCTCCATAATAGGGCAAATAAATTATATTTTTACCACATGCCAAGGCCCAGATACATCAGAAACTCCTGAACTACTGAAGCTTCAGGTGCCGATCTAAATGTAATAGTAATGCCACAAGTCTTTTACTGCATAACAAGTTGGTCACAGGTTTGTAAATCAGCATTATGTAAAAACGACCCATGACAAGAAAATTCGACTATTGCTGGTTTCAGATGACGTCACCAAAAGCAGATGGGGTCAGGAAGTAAAGACAGACGCACAGAACCCTGTTTACCTCCACTGACTCTCTACCAGAATGCCTCCATTCTGTGCAGTTTATGGCTGCTGCAACCACTCGAATCGGAGGAAAAACAAACATTTTTTTCATGTATCGAAGGTTGTTTTTTAAAAACTTACAGAGAAAAGACGACAAAAGTGGATTGAAAATCTCCGGCTAAAAAAAGGAGACACAGAAACAGATGATGCTCGAGTTTGCAGCAACCACTTTGGAACAGTTAAAGATTGTGTCATTTATAAGTTTTATAAGTGTACATTTTTTGGACAATTATTTAGAAAGTAGAGCATTGTAAGTGTCAGGTAAACTGTTGCATTATAGGTCCGAACTTGTTACGCAAAAAGCTGTATGTGGTGCTAATTTATTGTCCTACTGCTGTCTTTTTTAATCATTATTTTGGGTTACCCTTGTGCAGTGGCTGATTTTAATTCTGAAGACTGGGCCCCGATTGTTAACCTGGGGTAACAACAGGGACGTGCCCAGGAATTTTGAGGGGCAGTTGCTCGGACATGAAGAAAGGGTCGTATATATATATATATTTTTCCCTCCGAAGGGCAACTTCAGTCGAGGAGGCCATACGGGCAGTTGCCAGGGCAACCAGAGCAACCCCCTGTGCACGTCCCTGGATAACAATAGCGTTAGCAATAGCATTATTAATATGCACACACAATTGAGCTAAATCATAATAAAATAAAACATTTCACTACTTACCCAGGGAAAAACAAGACAACAGTCATTTAAAGCCTCCTTGGACCTGAGATGTTCGACCCAACCAGACACAAAATAATTGTAGCCTCCAGATTTAAAGTCTTTCATTTGTCTCGCAGTGGAATATGACGTCTGCAGCACCAGATAGTTTATTATGTCCATCGCCTCAACGTCGGGCAAATGCTCTAAATTATAAGAAAAGTCTTTCTTCATGTCGTACAGGTCATAACCAATATTTAGACTTTTTTCACTGTCGCGGGTCTCTGCCGGCCCGTTCAAACTTTCTGCATACTCGCTGTCATCCATTGTGCTGTTTTGAGGGGGAGCAAAACACTTCCTGCCCCCCCTCTGGATTTTGCGACTTATCAGGGTCACGTGAATTGAACCCAGTAATTCCACCACTGTCATATTCTTTTAAAACTCAGCATTTTAAGTTTTGAAAACCTCATAATGTTTGCAAATGTTTGTCTGAGATCATTCATGACTACTACTACCATAGATCTCTGAAATGATGAAAAAAATAAACTTTGTATTTATGTTTTGTGTAATTTTCTTGTTTTAACTTAGAAGATTCTATTATCAACTCACCTCCACAAACCCACAAACTAGAGAAGCAGATGGTGGGGCCGGCCAGGTTCCCTTTGTTCATGAAGCCAAAGCCCAGCCTATCCATGAGATCTGCAGAAACCACAAGCTTTAATCTGCAGATGTGGAGTTTCTGTCAATTTAATGTGGAATGCTGATGAAACTGGAGGAATAATGATGCAGTCATCTTAAAGAGGAGATATACTAAATCAACTTTCTATGTTCTAAAGTTGTTCCGTCCTTAAAAACAGGCCTCAATCATGACCTGAATCATTCCTGCATGTTTGAGTGGTTTTGCTGTCTCTGAGGAGCACTATTTGAACCCTCCTTTTTGTTTTTTTGTGTCGTGTGACATCACTTGTCTAAGGCTCCGCCCACATACTTCATGTATGGATATGGCAGAATGTATGTTTGTATGCAGGGACGTGCAAAGGAATTTTGAGGGGCAGTTGCTCTGACATGAAGAAAGGGCACCGCACCGCCCGCCAAACTTGAATGAACTGTGATAAAACTTCTTAGTTTTATTTTCCACGCAATTCTGGCATTTCCCAATAGATGGCACACTCTAGATTGATACATAAAACCAAATTATCCATTTGGGCCCGTGGCTCAGTGCCCAGGGGTAGAACTATATGTTGAACATGACTTCTTCACTCATGGTCTGAAAACCTTCCCATAAAGCACTGCGACCAAGTCTATATCTAGTGTGCCGCGCGCACCGCACCTCCTCTTGTGAATCGTGTCTTGTCGCGTACGCTGCGTGGACCACGCTTCCTCCTGTGCACCTCTAAACCAGAACTAACACCAGGTCTAAGACAGGTCTAAAACCAAACAAGAATTTACAGGAGGTGGTTGCTACATTCATTTAGTTTTAAAAAGCGCGACAATATCAAGTAATCCAAAGTATTCAGATTACATTACACACTTAAGTAATTTAATGGATTATGTTACTACTACAATTATCAAATTTGTCACAATGAAACGGAATTCAAAACTTCTGAAATGGAAAATCATTGGCCCTAAATATAGTGCACAAGTTGAATTGAGACGTTTGAATATGCCACATGTAAATCGTTGGATCCTGCAAGTTATTTTCGTCTTATTTCCTGGGCTGATGTAGTCAGACCAGAACACTCCATCCATCTGCTCCTGGTCCAGCCCTTCCATAAAATGTTAGACCCTTTGTGGCCCTCGAGCCAAAAAGTTTGCCCACCCCTGCGTTAGAAGTTGAAAAAACTGAACTTTTGACGTCGGCCACGCCGCGGACCGTGGCTCTCAGCGGGACCGGGACTCTCCACGGGGCTTGTGGGTAATCTCTTTTTACTTTACGCACAGGTTCAGGTGCTGGTCGCGTGCAGCTCTGTGGCTCTGTAAACAGAACTGAGCCCCTCCCTCCAGACTCGCACTCGCGCGGTGCCCTAATGTAAGTGAATGAGGCACTATTTTATTTTCAATTTCAAATCTAGGCATAGGCATTTTCATACATGAAAACCTGTATGCTTCGACCGAAAAAAAGAAATATATATATATGATATTTTCCCCTGGAAGGGCACCTTCAGTTGAGGAGGCCATACGGGCAGTTGCAAGAGCAACCAAAGCAACCCCCCTCTGCACGTCCCTGTTTGTATGTATGTATGTATGTATGTATGTATGTATGTATGTATGAGAGTTTAGCAAAGTTTGTCAAAGCATAAATATATTTAAAAAGAAGCTTAAAGAAGTTTTGAATAAATATGGTTGTGAAGAAGCGTGTCTATTATGAAGATGTAATAGTAATAATATGTAATTTATAGCTCTGGGTAATGACCGAAAGGACGAGATCGTGGATAAAAGTGGTCGAAATGAGTTTGCTCCGCAGAGTGGCCAGGCGCTCCCTTAGAGATAGGGTGAGGAGCTCAGTCACACGGGAGGAGCTCGGAGTAGAGTCGCTGCTCCTCCACGGCGAGAGGAGACAGCTGAGGTGGCCCTCAGGAGGTGTTCTGGGCATGTCCCACCGGTAGGAGGCCCCGGGGAAGACCCAGGACACGCTGGAGGGACTATGTCTCTCGGCTGGCCTGGGAACGCCTCGGGGTCCGTCTGGAGGAGCTGGAGGAAGTGGCTGAGGAGTAGGAAGCTTGGGAGCCCCTGCTTAGACTGCTGCCCCCGCGACCCAGCCCCAGATAAGTGGAAGAAGATGGATGGATGGATGTAATTCATAAAGTTAATATATTAAGTAAATAACAAAATTGATAAAGAATATTCAAATGGATACATGTATAGTGTTAAATAAAAGGTATTTTTGGGTTACTGTACTTTATTTGGTTTACTTTTTTTTCCTTTTTGTATGTTATGAAACGGTAACATATTTTGATTTGCTGCATGTCTGAAATAAAATGATTAATTGAATGTTCAGCAGTTACCATGGTGACACAATGTACACATTTGCAAAAAGCCTCGAAATCAAACAAAAATGGTGACAAACTGAAAAACTAAAACTGGGTAGTGCTAACTAGCTTGTGACTAAAGGGACTTCCAAAAAATCAGATCATCTGTTGTAGTTCCAGCTCACTAGTCCATTCTTTATGGGATTGTGTTAAACGAGGCTCAGATTAAAGTCTAATATGAGTAACAGAGCTTCAGACAGCACAGTGCCTCAAGTTAGCATCACACCCCTAGTGAATGTTGATGATGTCATCTGCAGTATCAGTAGGTTAAAGGTCCTGTATTACACAACATTAACTCTTGTGAGCTTTAATCAAATGAAACAGAAAACACAGAGCAAAGTTCTTGCAGAGGTGCAATCGCAGGGACAGCAATCCAAAAGTGAAAAGCACAATCAGATGGCCGATGGCCAAAAGCTTTTTTTTATTTTTAAATTACATTTTGGCAGATCATTTTTCTTGCTTTGGACCACAGTACATAGAATAATTGCCAGCCCAGGTGTTCTTATCCCCACCAGTGAAAGTGAGATCAGACCACTCAACGACAAGAAAAAAACGGTTTATAGGTAAATATCTTACATTCTCATAAAATACAAAAATATAAAAATTGTTTGACCATATCACATAAAAGCATCTTAGGTCAAAGTCCACATTAAGTCTTTGAGGAGCAAGAGTTTTAAGTTGGTGAATCCAGAAGTGTTCTCTTTTTGAAAGGTGCATTTCCAGATTCCACCTCTAGGGAGCAGTTTTACAAGTTCAGTATATCTTAATGAAGAGATCAGATGATTGTAATCTACAAAATGAGCTGCCACAGGATAGTTCATGTTTTTACATCTGACAGTACTTCTACGATAATACATGTTACGCGAGTATTATCTGTTACGTGCCATGTTATAATGCTGTCAAAAATATACCTCCAGTTGTGTTTTGTTTCATTCACACGTTTGAGAAATTTGAAGTTAAACAGCTACATTTGACCTTTAGTTCAGAGACTGACAGGACAGAATTTATCCAAATGATTCTAGTGAAAGTGCATGGGGTTTAAAACCACAGTGGAGCATTTCCTGTATTACCATATGACATCACAAGGTGGAGCAAATGAACAAAACACAGCTCCAGAGGGAGTATTTCATCAACGTGGCTAAACAGAGCAGTGCTTAAGTGATGAAGCCTCGATTGGACAAGCGTCAGCTTCAATTTAAGGCTGAAGCCGTTCCACTAAGTTTAGTAGTTTAACTGCGCCTCGTCTGGGTTAACTTCAACCAGGCTCATCCAGTCTGCATCAGGACGTGCACGGGGGACATAAGGAGCCCAGAACAAAAGTGTCAAAAATGTGATCATGTCGAAGAGTCGGGCAGATTATTTTAGCGCCTCAGAACAAAAATTACTCTTAGAACTGTACGAAGAATATAAAAGCACAATTACAAAGAAGAAGAAGAAATACACTTGCAATAACCAAGGCAAGAGACATGGCCTGGCAGAAGAGCCGACCGCTTAAATAAGTTAAATTCTATAACAATGCTGAATGTTGCATTTGTAAAAGTGTGATTTTGTCAGTGTCCATGGGGGAATATTTTCATATTCGTAGAGCAGTCTTTCAGGTATAATTTCTTCTTGTGTAAAAGTACTTGAACCAACTAATTGTGTGTGTCAGATTGTGTCATGTTGTCTTTGAGCTGGGGTGGTGTAAATAATGTGAGGAGGAGCTTTGCAGGTAAAGACTAAACACACAGAAGCATTGGGTCATGGGGTGAGCCTGTTAACTGCCACATTTTGTGTTTTCAAAGTAAAGCTTTACCTTTAACTGTTGCTTGATGGAGATGTCACATAAAATATAAAGTGTCAGTGTGGTCAAGTCTTAATGTTCGGCCGAGCTGATATAAATTCAATGATGATATGAATAACTGGAGGTTAAATGGCATTTATTCACACTTGTGTAATGTGTGATAAATGTAAGTTGGTGAAAATATAACAAATACTTCACTTGAGCATAAATGTAATCAGAAATAAGAATTGAACCTAAGTTTCATGACCTGCAGAGCACTTAACCACTCGGCCAAAGCTCTTTCCTTGATTTCAGGAAATTCTCATATTTGAAGCAATTCTAATGACAACAACTGTTTAAAAATATATTTAACTGACCAGGAACATATCGTCAAATATTTTTGCTGACATTGTCACACTTGTTTTCAGACAACACAGACAATCAGATGGGAAAACTGTTGGTTTGACTGTTTACTACAGTTACCCTGCCACAGAGCAGGTTAGTTCAGAAACATCTGTTAATAATAAAAGCGAACTCTTGCTAATACTGCTGAGGCTTATTGAAGTTAGCCAGAATTTGTGCTTAGTGGGCTTTATGGGATACCACCCAGGTATGTTCGTGATGAGGAAATAACATAACTCAGATCAGAAAACAGCGTGATATGGGCCCTTGGAGTTCATAACCCCAGCAGCAGGACATGAGTCTGTTCTGGACCATGTAGTAGCTGTGAGAATGAGTGAGTGTGTTTCCTTTGGCTCTGGGGGCGCAGTAAAACACACAATAGGATATGGGAGCTCACACAAAGGCCTGGCCACATATTGATTCATTGACGGCTGACATGAAGCTGTATTGTATCATTGTGTAAATATGATCGCATGAAGTATTGACTGGCTGTGTCTACATTTAATAGAAAAGGCATTATTGTGAATCCAGCCACACATCTTTGTTCAGCTTTTTCCACTAAACACAATGGCTGAATCATACCTCAGTAAGAGCAGGACAGAGTATTATGAGGCTTTCACAATAACATAGGTTTCCTCTCGTGCTCGGAGTTGACGAAATGGAATGCTAAAAAAGAAAAAGTACGTGCGCTGTGTAACGTTTCAGATGGATGGTCCGCCGCCTGCTTGTCTCCAACTGTTACTGCTTTGAATGTTCCATAAAAATACAAGAATTGATTTTGATTTGAATTTAATTTCACTGCAAAAAACTAGACTTGAATTCAGAACATTTTACCATTATTTGAGTAAATTTCACTTGACGAGTAAAATGATCTGCCAGTGTTGTAAGATTTTTGTACTTAAAATATGAAAATACATCTTGGTACACTTAAAATGAGAGAGAAAAAAAAAACTTTTGGTACTTAAAATAAGAAATAAAATCAAATGTTACTTGAATTAAGAAAGAAACACTTATTCCACTGGCAGATCATTTCACTTGTCAAGTTGAATCTACTCAAATAAAGTAAATTGTTCTTAAATTAAGTCATTTTAACTTACCTATATATTGTTTTTTCCAGTGTTTAAAAGCAATTATCTTGAAAACTACTAAGTCTAGCTCAATGATGATGTTGATGCTGGTCTACCACAGAGGTGTCAAACTCATTTTGGTCCGGGGGCCGTATACAACCTACTTTGATCCCAAAGGGGCCGGATTGGAAAACTCCATTCTCTGTTCAAGTTATTGTATTTTTCGCCATGTTGTGTCTCATAGTGGCGTTTATATTCCTCCTTTATATTTATATTCCTTGAGCACCGCCACTTGTTGCAAACACACCAAGCGTACAGGTTTCCCATTCACCTCCGTGAAAAAGAAGAATTAGTAAATTTTTCTTGGAAAATCCTGCACTCAGCTCCACTTTTCTTATATTTGACACTTTGCTGATGAGGGCGTCATGGTCACAGTCAAAACGATCGTCCTTTAAGAGCATTTGGAAAGAGGCGAGTCTTCATTTGTGCTGCTCTGGTGGGAGGAGGCCACACACAGAAGCACTGGAGATGCTGCTATGCTAAGCGGCGTAGAAAATTACCCGAAAAAACTGAAAATTTTACATATTTTAAGAGAAAATCAGCCGAGGGCCAGATTAAAGGTCTTGGAGGGCCGGATCTGGCCCCCGGGCTGCATGTTTGACACCTGTGGTCTACCAGATCCTTTAGCCCTACATGAGCACCTTCCTCTTTCAATTTTTGGTACTGTTTGCCAGTTGGTGAACAACCTCTAAGCTGTGGAGACACTGGCCGTCTTGTCTTCTATTTTTATTATTTGTATATATTTATTTACTATGAACCAGATTGTTTGTGATCTTAATAAAGATGGAATTAAATTGACAACCCCAGGTATGTTTTTGAGGAGGTAACAACATTATAACATGGCTTAAAGCTCCTAATAATCAAATTTGTGTAATATGAGACCTTTAAAACGTCTCTTTCTAACATTTATTTAAGCATAGGAGGGTTTGAAAAGAATGGATTCTTGGTGTGAGAAGGATTGCCTCTCCACAGACCTGATCTGAGGTGCAACTTGACCCGGCACCAATGCTGTTTGTCTCCATGGAGCTAGGAAAGTGTTAATGTCGAAATCATCTCCATAGAGGCCAGCAACAACGTTACATCATTTACCTATAAGGATTAAAACCTATACACGCATTCATGACCCTCCTTTATGAAAATTCTGTACAACAAAATGGGTGTGTACGCATTTGGTTTTCTCCAGCCGCATTTATCATGAGTTGCTCGGGCATATGGCAGGATCAGAGGGTCAGAAATGCCGTGCTCCTTCTGCTATCAAAATGTTGATAAATGAGATCGTTGATTTTATCCTCATTAATTCAGGGTTTTGATTTCTTTTAACTCTCTGGACTGAATTTGAATTTGGTTAGACACAGTAATGACTTTATTATTTACCATATACCAACTAGGGATGCAATGGTGCGGTTTTCCCATGATTAGATATGGATCTCGATACACGGGTCACGATATTGATTTGATTTTTGATACGTTTTAAGATGCAAAAAAAATTCTTGTGTATTTTTTTTTTCTGCTAATGAGTCTAATATAATAACACTATGATGTTAATGAAACACTACATGCAATACACCACAGTATAACTATTGTACAGCTGGAGTTTATATGTGTTTTAGTGTTTTAGTTCATTTGGTTCAATGATTCACAGCTCAGAATTTTAATTCAGTGAAAATAAGAACAGTTTTCTCAGGCTTTTATATTTAAAATAGTCTATTCTTAATATAGAGTGGTAGAGGTGTTAAATTATCGGACTTTGCCTTCTTTGATGATTTGATCTTTTCCTCCTGAGTCTCAATGGCTTCACATGCCTCACGCCTTTGTCCACAATGCTCCGCCCCCTCCAGCAGAGACAGTACGTAGCTCCTCCCACACTGCCCTGCTACAGTCTGTGACACATAGCGCTTTCCCATCTTCTTTCTGGACACTCAGACTATGTTATATTGCATAGAAATGTCTCAACAGACCATTTTCTAACTAAAACTTATGTGACAGAGTCTGAGAAATAAATCACATATATCACGAGTCGCGTTGTGGGAGCGAATACGAGCGCATTTGATTAAAGCCAACGTAAAGCCAAAGCGATTCTAAAGTATTTAAAAGTTCATATCTTTGTCATTCCTGGGTCTAGCAAAGGAAAATAAAAAAAGTAACTGAAAGATAAAACCCTCCTCTGTTAGAATATTTCAGCTGTAAGTCCCTATGGAGCTGTTTTCTTGCTGAGGCTGAGAAGAACGCTGCGATAACTGTTTTCCTTTGGACCAAAATAAATGATGGCACAAAGTGCACGGAGGGACATGTGCATCAACCAAACATGTGTATGAAATTGTGAGACCAGTATTGATTCAATATTATATCAAATATCGTTGCATCTAATAACAGTTATTCTAAGAATCCTGTTGTGCTCTCCAACTCAACATATGACCAGTTTGAACCTCAATTCAACCTATTCAGAGACAATTTTTTTCCTATACGGACACCATTTTGAGGACCATTCAAAAGATATTCATACTTTGCAGCTGATATCATCAACATTCCCTGGAGGTGTGATGCTAACTGAAGGCACTACTCTCAAAAGCCCTTTAATCTGAACTTTATTTTAACACAATCTGACCTGAAGGAACTTTCTTGGTTGGAACTACAACAAATGATGATGATAAAAGATGATTTGTGCTGTTAACTGATCTAGAGATGTCCCAATCAAGACTTTTTGGCTTCCGATCTGATTTTTTAAAGGAGTGCTCTTTCCAATACCAATCCGATACCGTTCCAATACTTTTTTATACAGCTCCGGTAGCGCCATCTCTGTGATGTATAGTATCATGAAGGAAGTTCATACCTTAGCTCCAAAAACTCCATTAGACGAAGCCTTACCTACCTTACCTTCTTTGAGATGCCTCCTCCAGTGTTTGCTGCTGTGGCTTGTCTTGTCTGCATGATTCTTTGTAAGTGACAAATCAAATTGGTCATGTTAAACTGAGCTCTGTTTGCAGCAATTGTGTCGCTGTTTGACTCTCTTTTTGTTGTAGTGAAAAGTCCCACACAGCGACATAGTGGTATTTTTATTTACAGCTGTCATAAAGCGCATCGATGCTGCAAAAACATGTGAAACTGGATCGGTGACTGAATCCATTACTCAATACTATGATATAGGGGTGGGCGATATCTCGATATTTAAAATATATCGAGATATTTTTGAAACTCGATATGAATTCTGACATATCGATATATCGCTATAATACTTATGTTTACTTCTGGTTTCGCCGCTTCGCTTGTTTTGCCTTCTCTGTGCCGCGCTCGCCTCCGCCTCCTCGCGTTTGTCCCCCTGAGCTCCTCCGCGGAGCCCGGACCTGGCCGCGGACTAAACCAGGACTAGAACTAAACCAGGACTAAAACCAGGGCCCCGGGCTTTGCGGCCGCGGACTAAACCAGGACTAGGACCAGGGCTCTGCAGTGCGCCCATTTCACTCGCATTTGTGAGCAAATATTTCGTCGTGCGAACGTGGAAAACCAAACAGGCGCATCTGTGCGAGTGCTTCTGCAGCCACAATAAGGAGCTGCGCACAGACGTAACGTGACGAGTTAAACTTTCTAAATGCACGTTTCCCAGCGCGAGCGCAACCACATGACACCCCCGACCGCGCACGAGCCCAGCGTACAAGCTCCGCGTGTGTGCAGATATCACGAACAAACTCCGCTTCAAAACACACCCACGCCCCCTTAAACGAGGAGCCCCCGCAGCAGGACCCACACCTGTCCCACACTCACAGACACCCGCGTGCCGCTGGACAAAGCGAGAGCTTTGTCTTTTGTCTTGGTCTTGTCTCGGACTCGAGCGCATTTGGACTCGGTCTTGTCATGAACTCAAGGTCTGAATACTGAGTGCAGTCATTTTTCATTAATGCCGCTGCTGTTGCCAATAAACTCATCCCGGTGTGCGGGAGTGCGCGGGAGCGCGCGGGAGCGTGCGGGGCTTCTCTCTGCAGCCTGTGCGAAATGCCAAATAAATCAGTTTGTCACAATGTGCGTTTGATTTGGTAAATGTGCAGAGACTAAATACCACTTTAAAACAAGAGAATGTAACTCCAGTTTGGAATTTGAAAATACAGGTTTAAAAATCCTGCACTTTATTCACTTTGAAGCAGTTTTGTGTCAGGGGAAGTTCTCTTAAAGAAGAGGTTCTTAAACTGTGGGTGAGGGTCCAAAAAGGGGTGTCAAGAGTGTTGAAGTGCAGTACTAAATGAATATTAATCAGATAAAATTTGTTTTTTTGTTTTTGCAGTAGTTTGGGGGGGCTGTATTTTTTCCTGTAAAGATATCGAGATATATATCGTATATCGAGATATAGCAAAATATATCGAGATATATTTTTTGGTCCATATCGCCCAGCCCTACTATGATACTATTACAATACTCATAAAAGGGTAAAATCGGGAGCCTATATCGATACTGAACATCAGATCAGGGCATCCCTAAACTGATCACAGGCTCCTGAAAATCCATTTTGTACTTACTTTTTTCAGATGATCTTAAAACGTGTGCTCATTGTGTCTCCATGGTAACTGCTGAACATTCCACCACAGAAATATACTATATGTAGAAAACTCCCAGCGTGCCTTTACTGCAAGTATCAGTAGCATTTAGTTTGAAATTGTGGACTACCAAAGCAATGGCCCACATATTTTCATCTCTCTGCCACCTATAGATAATTTCCATGTCTAAAAAACAGTAGGAAAAGCACAGCTTTATAGTATTCCAAAAAAAACATCAGCCGAATTCTGAATTAGCCTGCCCCTTTCCAAAGTTAGCCCCTGAATGTCACCTGTGCCGTCCTCTCCTCCAGAACCATCAGACCAGGATCATGTGACTCCGGGGGTACCATCTGGAGCGGGTCTGGGCCAGCTGTGGACCGGGTCAAAACCAAACCCTGGCCAAACTGACCTTGGAACAGACTGGACAGAGAGGAGCAGAGATGGCGTCAACATTGCACATCGTCTCTGGAGATACGGGCAACACTGGCAATGGAAATTTAACCTCGCTGCAGGTAAAGTCGTGGGCTTTAAATAACATAATATGGTAAATCGCAAAAAATACAAATCTAGGAAAATATTTAAAAGGTCCGATATTTCACAAAATTAAGTCTTTACGCTTTTGTTTTTAGATCTATGTTATATTTCCTGATAATGAGTCCGTCTACCAATCATCAAAATAATTCTAATGAAGGTGTATGGAGTTTAAAAAACATAGTCGACTTCCTATATTCCCACATGTCATCACAAGTCAAAGTCAAAGTGAACTTTATTGTCAATTCCACCATATAACAGGGGGATCAAAATGTTGTTTCCCCAAAACTCCAAATGTGCAACTTAAAAATTAAAACACACACACGAAGCATGAAATATACATAGACATCAATACATAAACTAAACACAAAATATACAGGCAGACAGACAAAGGACATATACATTTACAACAAGAAAAGAAATGAGCTGGCTGTTATTTGTGCATAATGAAGGTGCAGTATGTAAAGTGCAGAGAGCTGAAATAGGTACAAGGTGTTTTAAGAGAAGAACTCAGCCTAAATATGCAGTGTTAGTGTAAGAGAATTTAAGTAATTTATCTTCCACATACCATTACCATTATCTGAACTGTGGCATATTGGGGTCTAACCGGTGCTTACTGGCCTTCCATCCATCCATTTTCTTCCACGTATCTGGGGCTGGGTTGCGAAGGCAGCAGTCAAAACAGGGAGTCTCAGACCCAGACTTCCTTCACCCCAGACACTTCCTCCAGCTCCTCCAGAGGGACCCCAAGGCATTCCCAGGCCCAGACATAGTCCCTCCAGTGTGTCTGGTGGGACATGCAGAGAACACCTCCCCAGGGAGGAGTCCACCCTGTCTTGGTCAAGCTGAAAATTTCTACAATAGTTAGTGTGTTAAACGTGTGTGAATGAAACAAAACATAAACTCCAGGTCTGTTTGTGATGAGGAAACAACATTAGAACATCAATCAGAAAACAGCATAATATGGACGCTTTAGCGATAGCAACAGGACTGCAAACATTTTTGCTCTATCAGTGAAATGCAGACTGCCCTCAGTGTGATTTCGACAAGATTCTCTATTTTTGTAACTCCACACTGCTGCCAATTTTGAGTGTGGTCTCAAATGTTGAAGAGATTAGTGATTCCGGTGGGACAGAGCGGGTTAAACAAAGGCTAAATCAATCCACTTCAGGGTGAACGCCAGCGCTTCAAATGAGGAGGGAGTCAGGAATTAGACCAATCAAAGCAAAAGGACAGAAGGAGGACATTGTTCATGATTAGCAAGGTCGAGATGAGATCAAGAAGTCTTGCAGTGTCTAATAGAGGTAAGTGCAAAATAAAAGCACTTGCAACAGACGCCATCAACATTCCCCGGGGATGACCTGTCTGAAGATGTTGCTCAAATTAACTTTAATTCTGAATAAAAATGAATTCACCTTGTAAAATCTTTCTAGTGAAAATGGTTATTCCGAATTAAACAGAATTCCGAAGTAAGTGGATAGTTTATTCCAATTTTAAAGCTGAATTAATTTATTCCTCGATCATCGAACGTTTATTCTTCTTAAAAATTTTTCAATGCTCTTTGGAGCATTGAAATATCTTTGTGAGCGGGATGCAGGAGTGGGCTAAGGTGTCGCAGCCGTTGACTCAGTTTGTCTTCTTCCTCCCTTCTCCGACACTCTTCCCTTCTCCTCTTCAGCTCACAGATGCATCTCCACGGCTTTGACCTGTAATATAGCCAATAGTTGTAGGTTTAATCTCTACCGTGGATCATTCTAGACAAAACAATAACAGGTCCATGGAGACAAGCAGATGTCAGACAATTGTTAGGATAAATAACTAGGCTTAGCTATTTTGTATAACTACAGCTATATTTCATTATTGTACCGAGGTCATGTGAAGATAAAGGCTCTAATCACAGCTGTGAGACTCATAGACTCACTGTATGTCAAGACAAATGTATGATATTCCAATCTATCTAATAGCAAACTAACTAAATAGGACAAGAACTACTGATAGGGATGACGTCATGACTTGTTGGCCAGATAACACCCGGATGAAGTCTGGACTGTGTGACGTGCCAAGAGGCCTGGCTGGTCTGTGCACCAATGAAGAGGCACTAAGTTTAAACCATGTTCGCTTCCCACTATAGTTTGTGTATAAAAATCATTGTATAGGCGTAAATATTGAGTCTCTACACGGGAATGTTGGCACAGACTCCTTGTACAAGTTTGGCTTTCTAATATTTGAATAAGTAAATTATCCGGACTTTATTTCTGTTTCAAGTGTATTTTTTATCTCAGCAGAAACTAACGATCACGAGAGGAAAAGACTGTTTTCCACCAGAAAAGTTAACATGAACTGGATCTTTTTTTTTAAAAATTTTGAAATTATTATTCTAATTTTAATACATTTTATACAGATTAATGCTGAACCAACCGGCTTCCGGCTGCTTCTCTCCCTTTTTCCCATTGACTTGCATTGGGATCTTCTCTCTCCTCTCTCTGGACCTGCTGCTGTGGCCTCGACATTTTGGTCTTAAAATGTTCATATGAACCCGCGACACAGGATCCTGAATTTTTCATTTCGCTGTTTTGTTCCTAAATGAACATAAAATAATAATGAATAATAATAATAATGAACATAAATAATGGACCAATCAGACGCCTTCATTCCCCGAGGTCACTGCCGCCTAGTGTTAGTTTGATTGACATCTCGTGTGTTTCGCTGCTAAGTAAGTTCCCTTCCCACTTTCTTGCACCGACTGACTATTTTTGAAATAAAATGACAAAATATCTCAAACAGTTACAAGAACTAACGTTACTAGAACCTTAACTAGCATAACTTAACTAGCATAAAGTAACGTGAATTTTGTTAAATTGTGACTCTATTGTTGTTCGTACATAATAGAACATAGAACATAAATCAATGACTGAAACTTACTATGTAAAGTTTGATGATAAAAACTAAAAGTTTCCTTATCATTCTTAAGAATCACTGAAATACAGCAGTGAGTCGGGCGGCACATTTAACAACCTAAATCCTGATTGGCTCTTGTGGTTGCTATGATACTCGCGGTTGGATTTCCAAATATGGAGCCTGGTTTCAGATTCGCTCCTGTAACCGTGGCATCAGGAGCCTCATTTGAGCGATGCTGACGCTGTGGAGACGTCACACTCACTTAATCCACTCATATATACGCTCTGTGGGTCTAACAGACTTTCTCCAGGCTGCAGTGAGCCTCAGTCTGTCCAGCCCCAGTGCTCTGCATATGAGCCTCTGTCCCAGCCCTGAGCCTGGTCACCACGCTGGACTCAACACCCCCATCAGCCCCATGAGTAGAGCGCCCACTAATTTCAATAAGTTTATGGCTTAAATACTCCCTCCCTGACTGTTCATGTGAGTTTGGACATTTGAAATCGCAGCTGTAGCTTCACGCTGCACCTGACTTCCTCCTCGCTCTCTCCATCATGGTTTCATCAAATCCATATTGGCCTTATTTAAAGTTCAGAGGGCGTTTCTACCCAAATACATATTCATTTTCTGTGTAAATGAAATGTAAATGAACGTGGAGGTGTTGGTGAATTAAGAGCAACTGTCACTTAGAGGGAATCTGCAAGTATTTTTTTTTTCAAATTTTTTCAATTTTTTATTGACAATCAGATAGACATGACAGTGACAGTTGCAAATCGCAAAGGTACAATTTGCCCCTTCCCCTTCATCATTCTTTCACATGTTTGGTTTCTTTCACTTTACATATCTCTCTACTGTAGCATTTTTTTCCTTTAAGAAGACAAAGTAAAAATAAGAAAACAAGAAAAAAAAAAACTTGAACATTTGAGTAACAACATACAGGGAATATAATAAATTTTCCTTTTTTTTAATGTTCGGGTGATAATAAAGTCTTTCCATGGATTCCAGTCCTCCTCATACCTGTCGAATTCCAATATTTGTATAATTGTCAGTCTTTCCATTTGTGAAATATCTTCAACGATATTAATCCAGTCCTCAAAATCCGGTAGTTTGTCATTCATCCATTTTTTGGTTACTGCTTTCGCGGGCGAACTCACAACCATCAGTCAGCATTTTTAAAAATAACTCAAAAACCACTCAATGGATTCTAATGAAGAAAACTTTGTTTGGAAGCTTTACCCTTTGGACAATCTACAATGGGCTCGGGACAAATTTATCCTTTCAAAAACATTTTCACCACCAGCGTTAAGTCCAGCGTTATTTCCGGTGAGGTTTAATCCATTTTCGCTGCGGTAGGTGGGCAGTAATGTAATTATTTTTATATTTTATGATAAAACAAAGAGTAACTTTTCATTGCAGACCTGCATTTTGATTTCTGATGTAAATAATGACATTTACTGTGACATAGTCAGTCTCAGAAGCGCAAATGACCGTAACATCCAATCAGGACAGCCGGAGAGCTACTATAGGTTAGATAGTTCCATGTAATGAAAACAACGGTAGGCATAATCAAGGAATAATAATGCCAAATAAAAAAATATAAATAAATAAACCTATACACGAAACCTGCGCAATGATATACACTCAACAAAAATATAAACGCAACACTTTTGTTTTTGCTCCCATTTGTCATGAGATGGACTCAAAGATCTAAAATTCATTCCAGATACACAATATTACCATTTCTCTAAAACATTGTTCACAAATCTGTCTAAATGTGTGATAGTGAGCACTTTTGCTTTGCTGAGATAATCCATCCCACCTCACAGGTGTGCCACATCAAGATGCTCATCAGACACCATGATTAGTGCACAGGTGTACCTTAGACTGCCCACAATAAAAGGCCACTCTGAAATGTGCAGTTTTGTCTCACAGCAAAATGCCACAGATGGCGCAAGCATTGAGGGAGCGTGCAATTGGCATGCTGACAGCAGGAATGTCAACCAGATCTGTTGCTCGGGCATTGAATGTTCATTTCTCCACCATAAGCCGTCTCCAAAGGCGTTTCAGAGAATATGGCAGTACATCCAACCGGCCTCACAACCGCAGACCACGTGTAACCACACCAGCCCAGGACCTCCACATCCAGCAGGTTCACCTCCAAGATCGTCTGAGACCAGCTACTCAGACAGCTGCTGAAACAATTGGTTTGCATAACCAAAGAATTTCTGCACAAACTGTCAGAAACCATCTCAGGAAGCTCAACTGCATGCTCGTCGTCCTCATCGGGTCTTAACCTGACTCCAGATCGTCGTCGCCGTAACAGATTTGAGTGGGCAAATGCCCACATTCGATGGCGTCTGGCATGTTGGAGAGGTGTTCTCTTCACGGATGAATCTCGGTTTACATTGTTCAGGGCAGATGGCAGACAGCGTGTGTGGCGTCGTGTGGGTGGCGCTTTGCTGATGTCAATGTTGTGGATCGAGTGGCCCATGGTGGTGGTGGGGTTATGGTATGGGCAGGCATCTGTTATGGACGAAGAACACAGGTGCATTTTATTGATGGCATTTTGAATGCACAGAGATACCGTGATGAGATCCTGAGGCCCATTGTTGTGCCATACATCCATGAACATCACCTCATGTTTCAGCAAGATAATGCACGGCCCCATGTTGCAAGGATCTGTACACAATTCTTGGAAGCTGAAAATGTCCCAGTTCTTGCATGGCCAGCATACCGGACATGTCACCCATTGAGCATGTTTGGGATGTGCTTGACCGGCGTATACGACAGCGCGTACCAGTTCCCACTAATATCCAGCAACTTCGCACAGCCATTGAAGAGGAGTGGACCAACATTCCACAGGCCACAATTGACAATCTGATAAACTCTAAGCGAAGAAGATGTGTTGCACTGCATGAGGCAAATGGTGGTCACACCAGATACTGACTGGTTCTGAGTCCCCAGACCCCCAATAAAGCAACAACTGCACATTTCAGGGTGGCCTTTTATTGTGGACAGTCTAAGGTACACCTGTGCACTAATCATGGTGTCTGATGAGCATCTTGATGTGGCACACCTGTGAGGTGGGATGGATTATCTCAGCAAAGCAAAAGTGCTCACTATCACACATTTAGACAGATTTGTGAACAATGTTTGAGAGAAATGGTAATATTGTGTATCTGGAATGAATTTTAGATCTTTGAGTCCATCTCATGACAAATGGGAGCAAAAACAAAAGTGTTGCGTTTATATTTTTGTTGAGTGTATATACACAAACATTACACACATGCTCTACAAACTATACAAGTGAGGGGGGAAAAAACGAGTGGAGGAAAAATGTAAAAATGTAAATAGTTTCTGTTGTGTGTGTGTTAGAATGTTGATTTTTTTTCCCCCCTGACAGCCAGGGCCTGTGAGAATTATATTTGAGAATCAAAAAGCTTACTCATTATTTATCTTTATGTTTTTTATCTAAAAAATAATTTCTGTTTTGTTTTTTCTTTTGTATATATAGTTATTAAACAAATTAATTTCTTTCTCTGACATGAACTCATCAATCATTATATGACAGCCCAAGTTGTCCTGAAAAAAATTATGTCTTTAACTTTTCTATACTTGAAAGGGTTGAGATTCTATTTGCATTAATACACAGAAAGACCAGGCAGACAAAAACTAGCAATAAATGGCTCAGGTATTTAAGGCCCTCTCAGGACTTCGATGAGCACCTGTTGTCCACATACTTATCTGTAATCCAGGTGAGCAATGTTATTTTCACACTACTTCTCTTAGTTTTGCACAAATGTTGTCCTTGGTCCTCTCTGCAGGGAGTTTGTGGATGAAATCATATTAGTTTCAATCATAGAAATAAAGATAAACAGAGAAAGACCTTTGAACAGCTCTTGAACTGATCCAAAAGATTCAGAGCCCAAAGTTTCAACCTTCGCTGTTGCTGAGGTAACCTGTCAGGAGCAGTGGGGTGAACTTAACACAATCATCTGAATTGGAGCACTTCTGACTAAATTTAATTATATGACATAGCTAATAGTTTCATGACATTTATGGCTCTAAAATAAATGAGTTTGAAATTACAAAAGACATTGCCAAATTGGTAAATAATTTGTCTTGAAATTAGAAGTAATGCATTCAAACAAGTTTCAGACAATGTGAAACGTTAAGTAGGCTAAATAATTCTAAACTAGTCACAGCTATTTAAATCAAGATGGATCTTCCACTAAAAGTCATTTCATCTAATCCACTTTTTGCAGCGCAGATTCAGATGTTGATCTAAATGAATAATTATTTGCTGGGTTAATTTAGCAACCCCTTTTGTATTTGTCATTGCACACATACACACGCATTTTGAGTTTTCATACTTTTTTTTGTAATAAATGTATTTAATTTGCAACATACAGCGTGCACACAGATATTAGACAGGACAGGACGATACACTAAAGTACAATACAGAATAATACAATACAAATGCACCGACACAGCAGACGAGGTGTAATGTGTGTGTGTCTGCGTGTGGAGTGTGTATTAGGGCTCGACCGATATGGGTTTTGTTGCAGCTGATATGATACCGATAAAATGGGAGTTGGAGCTGCCGATAGCAGATATAATCGCCGATATATTTATGACGTAAAAATTCACTGTAAATCTTCACTTGTTTATGAAACTTAGGTTTGGCTCTATTGAATTTTCAATTGGGTTTATTTAGGCGACATTTATTGTTATTATGCCTCTTTACGTCATATTTAAAGACAGTAGGTCGGCCTAATGGCATTTTTGTATGATATTCTAGCCAGTAAAGAAAGTGCTGTAAGTAAACAATATGGCCCCATCATATCTTCAGGATGCCATTGTCCCCTATCAACCAAATAGAGCACTTCGCTCTCAGAATGCAGGATTATTAGTGGTTCCTAGAGTGTCTAAAAGTACAGTGGGGGGGAGAGCCTTCAGTTACCAAGCTCCTGTGTTATGGAATCAACTCCCTGTTGATGTTAAACAGGCACCCACAGTCTCTTTATTTAAGACCAGGCTTAAAACCTTCCTCTTCATAATAGCTTATGACCAGGTTACTTAGTTGATGTCATTAAGATAAGCTGCCGCAGGAGATAACAAGCTGGGGGAAGTGTGGCAACCTGAGCACTGTCCTCTGTTTCCTCCTATTTTCTCATCAGCATCACTTACTATGTTCTCATCTGTAGCTCGTTCATTGCTATTCACATGTTGTCCCCTGTCCCACTCCCCCTGTGGAGTGTAACTCTTTCAGACGCCTGATGGCAGCTGGACCCCTCTCCTCCTCCTCGCCTGGCTCCTCCTCCTCGCCCGGCTCCTCCTCCTCGCCCGGCTCCTCCTCCTCGCCCGGCTCCTCCTCTTTGCCCGGCTCCTCCTCCTCCTTGCCCGGTCTCCTCCTTGCCCGGCCTCCCCTCCTCGCCCGGCTCCTTCCCCACCTGGGTAGCTGTGGCCATACTGAACTGGCCCACGGGCCTGGACATCTATAGCCTGTCCGTCCATGGGAGTGGATCCCTCCTTCACTGTAGTTCTCCCCGAGGTTTCTTCTTTTTCCCAGGACCCTGGGTTTTTTGGAGTTTTTCCTTGCTGAGAAGGAGGGTCTAAGGACTGGATGATGTTTCATTTGCTGCTTTACATGAATGTTGTTTATTCCTGTTTTGATATGTCTGTGTGTATGTTTTGCTCATCCATATCTTGGAACGCCCTTAGAGGCAACTGTTGTTGCGATTTTGGGCGCTACAAAATAAATTGAATTGAAAAAATTAAACTACCGCTATTATCTTAAATAATAGTGGTAATAGCGGTAAATGCGTGCGCGCCGCGGTAATTAACGATATGCTAAATGACCATAATTCACACTTCTATTCACAGCTCATTTACATATCAGTGTGTGTCCAGTAACATATTTACGGTCACTATAGTCACTTTACAGTCGCTAATAGAAGAGAAAACAGCCTGTTTATATGTGCGAGCTACAGCAGCTAATCCCTAACCAATGAGAAAGAACCAAAATGAGCTTCAAACACGACACATTTCCAACACTCAGCCTCACACAGGCTCCTCTCAGATCACAAGTCTGCACTAAGAACTGTCCTTTTAATCCAGACTCTAACCGATCGTCCGTAAAAAGAAGAGAATCTCAGTGTTGTGCACACATAGACCGTATATGTGCGCACATGGATCTACGGCTGCGAGTGTAAACAAGTGCACATGACGATGCGTTCAGGGGCGGGATGGACACAGACAAATGACTCCTCAGATAAACACTGATGCAGAGCCACAGATCAGGACATTTATCTGTCTGTAAATTTGATTAAATGGGCAGAATATAGAGAGTCTGAGCTTTATAACAAGGTAAAACATGTCCACGTGGAATAACGGCCCATATCGGCAAGATTTTGGCCGATATGTTTCCAAGAGCCCATATCGGCTGATAATATTGTCAAACCAATATATCGGTCGAGTCCTAGTGTGTATGTATGAGTAAGAGTGTGAGGTTTCAGCGTCAGCATATATAAATGACTAATGGTCTATAGCAGAGGTGCTCAATTGGCGATCTCCAGTCTGGATCCGATCCCAAACGCAATGACATCTGGACTGAGACAAAAATCTCTCTCTCTAGCTTTTTTTCCCCATAGTGTTCCACATCCATGTAATATTTCACTGGCCTGTGCTTTGCCGTAAAGCTGTGTTCTCCATCCCCGCCTTTCACCAGTCCTTCACAAGTTTCTAGTTCACTTTACGTTTTGTTTCCATAAAAGTAAATAAATGTGTGTAAAGCTGCATTAAACACATAATTATTCAATATATACATTGAACAGAGTACCGGAAATATAGAGCGGTGTTAGAGAGGCCCAATCAGGCCGATACGCATGCTCACGTTTTACTGCACTTTCCTACCATTTGGATTACCCACCTGCTTTAAAGCCTCACTCCATACACGGGGGACATTTCAGCAGTTTAAGAATACGGGGCGATTTCTGACTGTATCGATCTAAAGCGCAGGAAACACGTTAGCTCCAAGCGGCTAACGCACGCTGGCCGAGTTAGCCGCTACATTGCATTGCATCGCATATCCTTGGTTTTTCTACGCATCTGACCTCTACCACAAACATTGGCGCATCGGGGTTTCTCCAAAAGGGGGTTCCCAATCCCCGACACTTCCATAAAGTTATTTCTGCCAATTGGAAAGTGGACTGCCCTTGAATATGCTACAAAATGAGTCAACGAGACACCTTAGTTCATCTCTTTGCTGGAGGATGTGGAGGCACGGTGGGAGCCATCTTGACATGTCCTCTGGAGGTGGTAAAGACACGGCTCCAGTCCTCGTCCATCACGCTCTATGTGTCTGAGGTGCAGGTCTCCACCGTCAATGGAGCCAGTGTGGCCCGAATGACGCCCCCCGGACCTCTGCACTGCCTCAAGCTCATTCTAGAGAAAGAAGGTCCACGCTCTTTCTTTCAAGGCTTGGGGCCAAACTTGGTGGGCGTGGCTCCTTCAAGAGCGATCTACTTTGCTGCTTACTCCACGGCCAAAGAGAGACTGAACAGTGTGTTTGAACCTGACTCCACTCAGGTGCACATGGTCTCAGCTGGACTGGCAGACTAGTTTTACGGTGGCCACTGTTGTAACGTTAGAAAAACTACAGGGTCTGGCTATAAACAGGAAAGAAAACAGTTTGTACGAAACTGAGACGTCCCGGTTGGAGGAGGTGGACCAAAGCACAGCACATCTGCAGTCACGCTGATGCCACTTGCACGAGGAAACCATGAAACACGAAAGTCCACTTCAAAACAGGGCGAATCCGCGACAAGGACCACGAACAGCGACACAAACTCACTGAGGAGCGCGCACCACAGCAGAACCCACACCTGTCCCACCAAGCACTAGACACCCCAGGCCACTGGACCCACCCTCCCCTACAACACCGCCAGCTCCACTGCGCGACCCGCAAGCAACACTGGGCTACGACGCCCTGGCTGCTGACCGGCAGCTGCGAAGCAGTCCACAGAACCCCAGGCAACTGAGCATGGCACGGCCTAAAAGTCCCAGCGCGAGTGCCCCCCCACCCCAAGTACAACAGGTGCTGGGGCAACAAACACAGTTGCACTAACTGGAGATCACTGGGCCCTCAGTAATGAGCAAATTATTTCACCCATTATTTGACTGAAGACAGAAGAGAGATACTTTGCTCACACTGTTACAGAGAACAAAGTGTCTCACTGACGATTGTTCTGGTTTGCAGTAAAAAAACAAGAGTATTAAAATGATGATTCAAGGAACAAAAAAGTGTGCAATTAATTTGTGATTAATCGCGAGTTAATGATGACATTCTTGAGAGTGCAAATACACACTGCACTTTAGAACTTGTGCAATACACTCTGCACTTTAGGATAAATGTATCAATATGTGCATTTTATTCATTGCACTTTATATAAAATCTCCTATAATATTGTTGAAACCCTTCTGAGTTTATGTTTTTGACTTGGCTTCCGTTTTGCTCTGTGTGTATTTATTTGTATTTTGTTTGTTTTTTATTGTACTTTATGTTATGTTACGTGTGGCCTTAAAGGTACGAACAACCTGTCCAGGGACTACAGATGGAAACTAGCCTGTGGCTAAAATCTGGCATATTTACATATGTCTCATGTGTTCATTAATATGCACTGTCCCTTCTAAATAAATAAATAAATAAATAAATAAATCACAGCCCTTATTGTCTGCGTCGCTTCCCCTGGCACCCAGTATTTTGTGCACAGTTCAAATGTTCCATGTGGATTTACTACATTTTTTGTTAGAAGTTCTAAGTATGGAAATGCACCATCACGTTTTCGGACCCTGGAAACACTGTAAATTTGGTAAATGGACCTTTTGAGTTTGCAATTGAGTACCCCTGGTGTATAGTAAGGCATAGATTCTTAACAGTGTGTTGGAAGGATCAAGTCAATGTTGAGAATAACGACAACTATGGGAACAGTAACAGTACATACACCCGTCTATAGCTACAAGTGAGGAGGAGGTGGGGCAGCCTAAGTATGTTTGTTCATGAGTTGTTCGGATTGGTGTTTAAAGGGACAGTTTGGATTTTTGGACATAGGGCCTCATTTTCTTGTGAGTGTTGGAGACGTGTGGAGAAACTTTTTAAAATCTTCCATCCAGTCCTTGTATTTGGAGAGGTTGCTGGTGCAATGGCCATAGTTGTTCTGCCACTAAAAACAGTCTTACCCACTCCACAGAGCACCCGAGGCAAAACTATTAGAACTCCAGACTGTCCATGTGAATGTCTGTGTTCAGAGAATAATGTTTGAAATAAAACTAACCTTGTATGTTGAGGGACTATTTTCTCATACATCAGTCCGCCGCTGCCGAGCTTTCAATCAGGAAGTACAACTCACTGCTGCTGTTAGGATCAACAGCTGCTTCACCTCACCAACCACTCTCAACACCAGTTTCCCCCAGCAGTAATGGGAATAACAGCTTTAAAAACACTACTACTAACTGCATTACTTTTTTCAGTAACAGGTAACAGGTAATCTAACTGCCATAGTTTTCAGACTAAAAGTCACACTTTTCATGGTTTGAGTGTTCTGGTGACTTATACTCAGGTGCGACTTATATATTAAAATATATAATTTCACATGTTGGTTATTTTCACACTGACAGCCGACAGAGGGCGCTCTAGGCTTGTGTGCCAGTATCTGTTACTCCTGTACAACTGAAAAAATAAAATAAGATAAAAAAAACAATCAACTTATAAAGACAACAGAGAAAGACTGAACACAAATGTCTCCAAAAATAAAATCATATTCTAAATGGTAATCGAGCAGCAGAGAGAGTTTGGAGAGAGAGAAACTTGTGAGGGACTGGTGAAAAGCAGAGGAAACTCGAACTGTGAAGAAGAAAACAAAAAAAAAACTGTTACTGCTTCATGCAACACAACCGCCTCTAACAGAGCGGACAACGACATCCCAAAACCTGCTACACACTTCCAAGCCGAGGACGACAGTTTGAAGTCCTGAAATGTCTGTTCTTGGTCTCTGATGTTATAAAATAAAAAAAAAATTTGACTAATAATCCAGTGCGACTTATACATGTTTTTTTCTTCTTAATTGTGCATTTTTTGGCTGGTGAAAATAGTCTGGAAAATACGCTAATTACTTTTTCTATCACTATAACACTGTTACTGTTACCAACACGCTTTGACTGAACGTTACTGAAGGTTCTCAGATGTGTGTCTAACTCCTATGTGCATAGAGTAGTGTGTGGCATGAGAGAGTGACTGGCCTCCCACCCAACCTGTCACACTGCAAATTTCTCTGGTCTGGCCAAGATTTTAAAACTTCTATCAGGTTATTCCTATTGTTTTCCAGATGTATTATCTTCTTACTAGCTCTGAGACTGCTTCATTTTACTCTAGGGCTCGTTTATTTTAAGATAACTTGTGGCCAAGCTTGTTTGCAGTGCAGATTGTTACATTTGCAGATGACACTGCTGTTGCTGGTTTAATCTCACAAAACAATGAGCGAGCCTACAGACAGGAGGTGCAGCTGCTGGAGACCCGGTGCAGACATAACACCCTTTGCTTGAATCCTTTAAAAACAAAGGAGCTGATTGTGGTCTTTAGGAAGAACAGCTGCTCCCTGCCCCCCTCTACATCGTGGGCGGAGACGCTGAAATGGTGTCCTGCTGGAAATACATGGGTCCGCACATCGCTGACAGCCTAGACTGCCAACAAGATCATGGAGATGGTCCCCGGGCACTGACAGATGGCTCAAATACGGAAGACAAATTTTCCTTTGAGGGCAGTAAAGTGTTTCTTACCTTCCCTTAGCAATGAGAAACGACAGCCTTCAATCCAGCACCCATCGAGTGCATCGCTTTGTTTTGTTGCGGTGAAAATGAAACTTAACAAAGCTTCTATCTCTATTTGTGCTACAGAAAACAATTAACTGAAAATCAAAAGCTCAATGTAAATGTCACTTATTACTTTCTGCCAAAAGTGTGGTTATGTGTTTGATAGTTGTTTTTATTGATAACTGTAGCTGTAAAATTCGACTACATACACTTCAACGTACCTTTTCTTTGACCTGTTGGAGACTCAGACAACTGATACTTTGCAGCTGTCATCAACATTCCCTGGAGGTGTGATGCTAACTACAAGCAATGTTCTGTCTGAAGCTCTTGCTCAAATTAGTAATTCATCTGAGCTTTGTTCAATGGTGCAATCTGACCTACTACAGCAGATGAGACAATTTGCCAACAGCTTCTCAGTCACTCTCACCCTTTTATTCAAAATCAAACTCCTAAACAGGGCCATGAATACTCAGACTGATCACAGTTTCCTGAAAATGTGCTGTGTAAATCAATTTTGTATTTTTTGAGTTTTCAGACCATATTTGATTGATTTGTTTTTATTTCAAGTTTGGGCCAAGAGAGAGAAAAAAAGTCTATATACTACATATCCAGGGGTGCACATAACTGGTACGCTGGTAGGCATGCGCAGCAAAAAAATAACGAATGCGTAATGCCACTTCAGTTACTGAGCGCCTTTGCGTAGCCCACTTGACTTGACCGATCGTGTCATATCAATCTTACACATGTCCAAGTCCAACTACTGTCAAAGATGTCTAAAAAACAACAGACATTAAGCAGCTTCTTTGGCGTTTCCCCGCCTACAAAGAAACACCAACCGGAGCCAGAGCCGAAGAAAAGACTTTTTTCGGAAAAGTGGCTTCAAGATGTGCAGTGGCTTGAAGCTAACGATGAACGCACTTTTTAAGACCTCGCTACATAATGAGTGAGTACCAAACTCCATCTCCTGGTACTCACCTGAGTAACTCACTGAAAAAGTTATGTGCACCCCTGTACATATCTATTGTGAACAACAGAAAAGCACATATTCCCACTCCTTTTCAAGAGAAGAAAACTTATATTAATCTACCTCTATTCATTACATATTTTCAAAAGTAATGTGGTTGCTTATGTACGTTGATCACAAAATATTTACATATAGCAAAATAAATTACACAATATATATTGAGGCTCAGCAAAATGGACCCAAAAAATAGACCAGAGACTAACAGAAAATACAGAGCTTTATTTGACCAGGTTTCCAGGGGAGAGTCTCAGGAGCCAAGAAGCAGGCGGGAAGCGGAGTCTTCAAACAGAAAGTGGAAAAAACAGGAGACGGAGGTAAGTAGGAATAATTATAAAAAGGTAAGTATCTACAAAAGTTCGGGTAGCCGAATCACAATCTGGCAGCTGCTGTCTCCAGATCTCAGGATAAAAGACTCAGGCTCGATTGTCGACTGGCTTCAGGTGAAGACTCCGCCCACACAGGGAAAGGAGGAGGGGAGCACAGAAAAAGGAGTGTCATAGCCAGGGGCATGACACTACATATACTAGATGTGTTACAGACATAACATTTTTTCCCAATTTTCTCTTCTTTAAACTTTTTCGACAGTGCTAATGTGAGCAGTGTGTCACCATGGTAACATTCCATCTAGACATACACGTAGAACACCATCAGCACGTTGCCACCACAAAGTATCAATAGTGGTCTGATAGGTTTTGGGGCCAAAGATGATTCTTATGAGGTTTTAGCGCACATGGATTTCCGAAATGTACCGACGGACTTATTCAGAAAGACAGATTTAAGCAAGACGCAAGAAGAGTAGGGACGCCTGAGGAGATTCATGGTCTATCGCGTCTGTTTCCTGTCACATGGGCTTATGTGTGCGCTGCTCAACGTGAAACCGGACCTGGGCCACAGTCCGGGCTCTGGGCTGGAGGCGGAGCTGCTGCAGTCAGACAGTCAGAGTTCTGTCTGTCCTCTGAGAATCTGCACACGCTGACACTGCTGGAGCGGCTGCAGCGGCGCCTGTTGGACCTGACCCAAAGGATCCAGGTAACAATCCAGAGTCTGTGGAACAGTCTGGAAACTCCCTGAGACCAAAGAGAAGAGTTCAACCAGAAGGTCCAAGAGAGCACAGTCAGACAGAGAGTTCTACAGAGGGTGGGTGCTCGGCAACTGCTGCTGCAGCTCTCCTAAAAGAGTCTGGGAAACCACCTGAGAACATTGTTGAGAATTGGGATCTGTGCATCTTGGAACTTACACTTTCCTAAATGCACCAAAACGTAGATTTTATTCAATCTCTGTAGGGTTCTGCATAATAATAATAATAATAATAATAATAATAATAATAATAATAATAATAATAATAATAATAATCCATGTTATTTATTTGGCGCCTTTCTGGACACCAAAGGTCGCCTTACAACAACAGCTATAGCGCTTTTTCACAGACACATGTCCTCATGACGCTATACAGAGCATTATTAACAGAGCATTGTTCATTCACTCCAGACCTGATGGTAGTGAGCTCCCACCAACACTCACGCACACTCCACTTTCACACCTACAGTGCATGTTTTGGGTTTGGTATGTCTTTGGTTTTTCTGCTCACACAACAGTGACGAAGCTAGTCTGCCATTTTGAGCATGAACACTGCACAGTGCACACCACAGCAGCAGTGCCTTTTGCTCCATGGTGCCAATACACTCTATAAGCTAACATCTTAAAATTGCCCGAGCGGCATAGCACCAGAGTGACACAAGGAAATCAAGATTATGCTGCTCTTTTCCGTACAGTCGAGCGAGGACCCTGTGGATTATCAATCTTACGTAGATGTGCCGCACTTCAGTTGTTACTTTTTAACAAGTGGAGACACCGGTGACCCCACTCATGCCTCCATCTTGGGAATATGATGTAATGCACGGACTAACTGCTCCAAAAAACACAACACATCTGAAAACATACACAGTTGGCCTTCATGCTAAATCGGTAGCCACGGCCGCTTCACTCAAACCGCAACAAATTAAACAGTTTCAGACTGAACCACGTAAGCGTACTGTGGAACCCGAGAAACTAAGCCAAAGAGCATTTTCGGAGGACATTTAAACATCTGCAGCGTTGTATCAAAGACTGAGCAGGTGGAACATTTGTTAACGGACTGTAATCTCGATTAGATCTGCCTTTCAGAAACTTGGCGAACTCCCACAACTACTCTGTCTATTGTTATGGATTATACAGTGTACAGACAAAATGGACTCAAGGGAAAAGGCGATGGCGTCCTGATCTACGTGGAGACCACTCAAAGCAAACAGCTGGACTTTGATAAGTAGAATCTGGAATGTGTGGGAATATCAATGACTCTCTCTCCTGAAATGACATTCTGTGTATTAGTAATCGACCCCCAAATGATACAAATGAGTTCTTTGTCTCTTGGGCTAAAGTATGTGAAGGAAAGGAAGTCATACTACTGGGTGACTTCAGTATAAACTGGTCTGAAAAATCCTATATGAAAAAATTAAAGGAAACAACAGAATCATTTCAAATTACACAAATGTTCTGCCTCAAGTGGAGGAGTTCAAGTATTTCGGGGTCTTGTTCACGAGTGAAGGGAGGATGGAGTGTGAGATAAGCACTTTGTATTGCATTTTTTGTATGAAAAGCGCTCTATAAATAAATAAATAAAGTTTGATTGATTGATTGAGATTGACAGGTGGATCAGTGCAGCGTCGGCAGAGGTGCAGTCGCTGTGTTGGACCATTGTGGTGAAGAAGGAGCTGAGCCGAAAGGCAAAGCTCTCGATTTACCTCAGTCTACGGTCCTCACCTATGGTCATGAGCTCTGGAGAATGACCGAAAGGACGAGATCGCAGATACAAGCGGCCAAAATGAGTTTCCTCCACGGAGTGGCCGGGCGCTCCCTTAGGGATAGGGTGAGGAGCTCGGTCACACGGGAGAAGCTTGGAGTAGAGCCGCTGCTCCTCCATGTGGAGAGGAGCAGCTGAAGGGAGGGCATCTGTTCTGGCCTCCCTCAGGAGGTGTTCTGGGCATGTCGCACTAGAAGGAGGCCCCGGGAAGACCCAAGACACGCTGGAGGGACTATGTCTCTGGGCCTGGCCTCAGGGTCCCTCTGGAGGGAAGTGTCTGGGGTGAAGGATGTCTGGTAGTCCCTGCTTGGACCGCTGCCCCAGCGACCCAGCCCTGGATAAATGAAGAAAATGGATGGATGGACGACAAAGTGTTGACCAAGTCTATACATATAACCAAATCCCCTCAAACTTTAATAGATGTAATATTTACAAATATGCCTGAATCACAGAAACGTATAATCTAATTACAGGTATGTCTGACAACAATCTGACATCAGTATCTAGAAATCTAATTAAGGCACAAGTATGCATTGCATTTATTCAAAAGAGAGATTTACAGTTGGTTGAGAACATTAAACAATAAAGTTGAACGACATGATTGTAAATAAATCTCATTAGAAACGCTGTCACGATTTAATTACCATTCTAAACAATGTTCTATTAAAGTATACATGCATTCCCAGAAAATCAAATGTAAAAATAAATGCATCATGGTTCAATGGAAGGGTACAAATACATTTTCACAGCACTGTTACTGAATAAGTTTGGTTCCTTTGACAGAATACAGTGGGAAACAAAAGCCGCCCAATTAAAGCACAAGTGATGTAACAGTACTGCAAAAACCCCACCAGGCCATTCGCCCTCAAACCTAAATCTGCTCTCAATAAAGCAGTTTTCCTATGAACCCAATTACCACTTTAAGAATGCGCTAGAATAATTATTTCCTCAAAGGCCTTGCTCTGTATTTCTAACCTCAATAGTGATTAGGTTTACTTCAATAATTGCTTATGCATTTTGTGATAAACCTTGAATATGAATTCCTTTGACAACCCTTTGTTTTGGTTTGGTTTTGTCTAAAATCATTAAATTTGGCTCTGGTTTAGTGTTGTCATGATACAAACTTCAAAGTCCATTTCGATTCCAAGGAATAGAATCTGATTCAAAAAAACACTTTCTTTAGACAATAGAATGTGATTTTCAACATTTAAGGACCCACTTTACGCTGTTTTCTGATCTGTTATAATGTATCCTCATCACAGACCTGGAGTTCTCTCAAACAGAAAACACTCTGTTCCACCTTGTGATGTCATGTGGTAATACAGGAAGTGCTCCATTGTGTTTTTAAACTCTGGGAATACTCATACACTCAAACTTTTTGGAATGACATATTTTTGTTAGTGAATAGAAAGCTTGATACTAACCTATAATTTAATGTAAGTTATGTTCTTTTTGGTGTCTTTGAGAAAGATATTCCTGCAAAAAAAAAAAGAAAAAAAGTTGAATTTAATCTTAATCCTATAAAAATTTCATATCCATTGCTGTAAATTTTCTAGCCAGAAACCCAAATTTGTTATATTTCAGTCCCTCTTGGTCTCTTATATAAATTCTCTAAATTACTGCACAAATCCCAAAGCCACAAAGACAAAAGCACTTTGTACGGAATCTAAACTATAAAATATGATTGTATTTATTTATTTGTTTATTCTTGTACATTTGTACATGTATATTTGTATATTTTCATGCTGACCCCATGAACATATGAACCCTTAAGCCTCTGGTGATGTTCTTGTTATATTGTTATTGTTATTATACCATTGTATATTATATTGTATATCTGAAATTAAAAAAAAAAAAAAGATTAAAAAAATGTGTTTTTAAACTCCACACACCTTCATTAGAATCATTTATATGATTTTAACTCTTGAATTACTCATATATCTCCACTAAACAAAATGTTTAAAAAGTTATGGTTAACTTGAAAGCTACCACTTCATGACATCACAAGGTGGAACAGAGCATTTTGAGCTTTGTTATAATAATAATAAAAGTTAAATTAACATGTGTGAATGAAACAAAACACAACTCCAGGTTTGTTTTTGAAGACGTCACAACTTTCTCAAAACTGACTCAAATAAGCATCTAGTTTCGATATCTAGCTTTAGAACTGTCTATCGTCAGATTTTCGATACTACTGACAACCCTATGCAATAGGGATTAGGATATATCTATAATTGCAAACACATTTTCCACATAATTTTATTTTTATTCTGAGAGCTTGTATATTGTTTCTTTGTAAGAAAAAAACAATATGAAAATTCTTCAGTACGCCCAAGTTACTTTGAAATAAACTTGTAAATTGCTTTGTTAAATGTATGCATGTGTGTCAAGGAATGACCAAGGCCATCGCGATCGCCATGAAAGTCAAATTACACTCTAACACGGGTTATTTCTGTCATCAAAGAGCACCGTTCTAAACAGCTCTCTCCAACGGCTGAACCCGGCCTTCGCTGTGGCCGTGACTTTGGGCAACGAACATGGAATTGGAACGCCTGGAAGCCTTCTCCGTACAACTGACACTAATATGGACAATGGACTGTAGAGACGAGCGGGTTACAAAAGGAAGGAACAGAAATACTTGCATAAATGGAAATAAATACGTAGTAAATACAGTGCCTTGAAAAAGTATCCAACCCCCTTGAACTTTTCCACAATTTCTCACATACATAAATATATTTCATTTCATAGTGCATGACTAATAGTTGTCCTGTTGACAGATTCCCCAACCTGAGCTGTGGATCTTTGCATTTCCTCCAGTGTGACCAGTGCTCTCCTTGTTCGGACTGCAAGTTTAAGTGGACGCCCTGGTCTTGGTAGGTTTGCAGTTGTGCCATACTCCTTCCATTTTTGGATGATGGTGGAAACAGTGCTCCGTGAGATGTTTAGAGCCTTGGAAATCTTTGTATAACCTAATCCTGCTTTATACTTCTCCACAACTTTATCCCTGACCTGTATTGTGTGTTCTTTGGACTTCATGGTGCTGACTGCTCCCCAATACTCTCAAACAAACCTCTGAGGTTTTTACAGAACAGCTGCATTCATACTGAGAGTAGATTACACAGGTGGACTCTAATCGTTAGGTCAACATTGGATCCTTCTAAAGCCTCTAAAAGCAATGTGTTGCACTCAGAAAAAAAGGGGGTTGGATAATTTTGCACGCCCACTTTTCAGTTTTTTATTTGTAAAAAAAAAATTGATCATGTGTGACTGTCCTTCTGCTTCACAATTGTGTGCAACTTTGTGTTGGTCTTTCACACAAAGGTTCAATGAAATATGTTTGTTTGTGGTCATAATGTGAGAAAATGTAGAAAAGTTCAAGGGGGTTGGATACTTTTTCAAGGCACTGTAAATGTGAATGATTTTGGTTTTCTTCTGTATTCAGTTTGCTCTTCCTTTCCTAAACACCCACTGCTACAGAACAGAACTATGAACAGCAGAATGTCGGAATAGCGATATTAAAAATTGTCTGGAAACAGGCATGTTGTAATGAAAGGATGTTGGAGTAGGCAGCAGACTCAGTTCATGACGTCATAAGGTGGAACAGAGCATTTTGAGCTTTGGAGATGTAGACAGACTAATAATGGAGGGTTACTCAAACATGTGTGAATGAAACAAAACATAACTTAGGGCTGGGCAATAAGGAGCAAAAAATATATCTTGATATATTTTGCTATATCTTGTTATACATATCTCCATATCTGCACAGGAAAAATAACCCCCCAAAAACTATCACTAAAACAAATATGCTAAATTCCACAAGGTCTTTTTTTTACTGAAGTGCAAAGAGGCAGTTCATGTAGGAGCAATTTCATATTTTCAATGTCTTTTCATTCAAAAATAAAACAACTCAATTTATGTTTGCATGGACTTTTCACCGTACGATAACCAGAACCCCGAGCTCCTTTAGCCGAGGAAGATCGGGAGGTTCCTTATTTTCACAGACCCATGTTCCTCCAGGAGCTCTGAGGTATCCCACAATCCACTGCTCAGATCTGAGGTATCCCACAATCCACTGCACAGATATGAGGTATCCCACAATCCACCGCACAGATCTGAGGTATCCCACAATCCACTGCACAGATCAAAATTAACGTTTTCAAACACGATTGTACAAATTCAACACTACAGCAGATTATTGATCCAAATCTTCTGCACAAATAAACTCAACTTTACAACATATTAACCAGAACTATGACAGAGCCACATCAGCCTGTTTGAAATAGTGACGTGTTTAATGCAGCTTTAAACATTTGTTTACGTTTTACAGAAACAAAACTTCAAACAGCATGGCTCATTTGAATAAACTATAAATGCTGGTCTGTCACCAACCTTGGCGTCATTATTGACAGTGATTTTAAATTTGACAAACATGTGAATGTGGTGGTAAAATCTGTTTTTTTTTTTTATCATTTGCGGCTTTTATCTAAAATTAAACCTTTTTTATCTTTTAAATCATTTGAACAGGTCATACGTGCTTTCATTTCTCCTTTAGACGACCTCCATGCACTTTCTCACTTACAGTTGGTCCAAAATTCTGCTGCGCGACTTTTAACTGGAAGCAAAAAATGTGAGCACATTACCCCGATTTTAGCATCATTGCACCGGCTTCCAGTTCATTTTAGAGTTGATTTTAAGATTTTATTGTTTGTTTTTAAAGCTTTAAATGGACTGACCCCACAGTACAACTCAGACCTCATCCACATTTACACGCCCGCGTGCAAGCTGAGGTCCGAGGGCTCCAGCTCCAGCTCATGGTGCCAAAGTTAAGACATGGTGCCAAAGTTGAGACTTAAAATCTCTGTAGCCGGCACTAAACTGTGGAACGCTCTGCCGCCCACGTCCGAACAGCCCCCACAGTGGAGTGTTTGAAGACTCGCCTTAAAACCCACTTTCCCCGCTTTTAATACAGTGTGAGTTTGTGTGGTCCCCTGTATCTTTTATCTATTTTATTTTATTTATTTAATTCTACTTTGTGATTTTTATGGTGTTGCTTTAATTTGATTTGACTGGTTTTATTGTTTTAGAACTGGTATGACCAAATTTTAGCATACTTTTTTGTTTTAGCTCTGTCGCCCTGATGCTTCAGCTTCTATCCGACTAAAGGACATGACTCAGTGGAATATGAGTGTCCCTCTGTGACAGAGGATGTGCTGCTGATGGTGAGGAGGTCAATGGTGGAAAACGTTGGTAGTGCTGAAGCTTTGGTTGGTACTTTGGGTGTCCACAATCTGGTTCATGCAAAATCCATATCGAGTTAAAAAAATATCTTGATATATTTTAAATATCGAGATATCGTCCACCCCTAACTCAACTCCAGGTCTGCTTTTGAAGTAACAATATTCGAACATGGCTTAAAGCTCACAAGAGTCAATTTTGCACAATATGAGACCTTTAATTGTGCAGTATTTTAACACAAATTTATTTTAGTTTTACTTTAAATAACATGTTAATCTAGACAAATCTCAACAATTTAAAGCCACCTCTAAATAACAAGTCAGGGCACAGGCAAAAGTAAAAGTTTAGGGCACATTTGTCTGAGTCTCACTTTTATTGCAGCCATTTGACTTGACAAAGGCTGTGCTATTGTCTGCCGGATGCACTGGAGTCGAACGATCTTTTTCCCAGGGTCCCTGAAGGCAGCGCTGGGCCTGAAATGGGGCATTGTGTTTCATGGCCTGTGTCATTATGACTGATGGCATTTTTACGGACACGTTCAAGGATGACCTCTACTGCGGGAATGTGGAGCGCCGCTAACATGCTAACCATCTTTTTCACCGTGTTTTTTGTACTTGGTATGGGAGACAACTATGGCCTTGGTGTGGCATGATACAGAGCGTAACCTCAACATCATCAGCATTGCCCTCACTGCAGAAGGGAGTCGGGCCTGGGTTTGCTCGAGGCATTTAATGTGAACTATGTAACTCCCTATATACATTGTTTTGCCTGGAATGCTGAATGAACTGAACTTATGTCCATAGCATTCTTGCTGTCAGTGGTGTAACTGTTGCAATGTCAAAATAGAGTGGGGTTAATTATGCAACATACTGTTGTGCAGCTTTTTTATTTCCTATACTGTAGGGAGCTGAGTCAAAATGCAAAGTGCTCGATTTACTGCTCAAGTCTACATTCCTACTCTCATCTGTGGTCATGAGCTTTGGTTAATGAATGACAGCTCATGACCACAAGCGGTCAAAGTGAGTTTCCTCCGCAGAGTGGCTGGACACTCCCATAAAGGGTGAGGAGCTAAGTCACACAGGAAGAGCTCAGAGTAAAGCTGCTGCTCCTCCATGTGGGGAGGAGGTATGTGTTCTGGATGCCTCCTGCACTCCTCCCAGGAGACCAGGAGTCGCTGGAAGGACTAAGACTCTGGGCTGGCCTGGGTTCGCCTCGGGATCTTCCCAGAAGAGCTGGAGGAAGTGTGTGAGGAGAGAGGAGTCTGGACCGCCCTGCTCAGACTGCCGCCTCTAGATAAAGTGGAAGAAAATTGATGGATGGATTGAAGTTTTATATAAACATGTGATATAAAATACTTCAACTGTCAAAAAGTATTTTCATGCTTACATTTTTGGAAGCAGTACTTAATCATGAAATCTGCATTTTTTTGTAGATTTTTAAACCTGTACTTATGACTGAGTACATTATTAGCCGTGTACAGTTGTGCTCATAAGTTTACATACCTGGACAGAATTTGATTGATTTCTTGGCCGTCTTTCAGAGAATATGAATGATAACACAAAAACTTTTCCTTCACTCATGGTTGGGTGAAGCCATTTATTATCAAACAACTGTGTTTCCTCTTTTTAAATCATAATAAGAACAGAAACTACACAAATGACCCAATGACAGCTTGGAGTCTTTTGTGATAGTTGTGGATGTCTTATTTTCTCTGATGGTAAAGCTGCACATTCTTGTTGGCAAAAGGCTCCAGTTCCTGTAAATTCTTGGGCTCTTGTCTGAACTGCAGCTTGAGATCTGCCCAGAGGCTCAGTGATACTGAGGTCAGAAGAGACGAACACTCCAGAACCTTCACTTTATTCTGCTGGAGCCAGTGACAGGTCCACTTGCCTTTGTGTTTTGGATCATTATCATGTTGGAATATCCAAGTACGTCCCATGTGCAGCTTCTGGACCAAGAAATCATCAATTCTGCCAGGGGATGGAAACTTATGAGCACAACTGTAACTGTACTTTTACTTGAGTATACATTTTCATTACTCTTTCCACTACTACCAAAGAGACCATAAATATAAAGAGATGAAGGTGTATGCTGTCGTGTGAATGCTGGAGCTCTAAACCTACCTAAACTGGTTTCTCCTCCTCTTCACTCACCTCCACTTTAACCACATGTGAGCAGCGTCCTCTGTTTTCCCTCCTGGACGTTTAACCACCCCCATCAGTCCAGTGAGGCGTCTCTTTAGCGCTGGTGTGGACAGCCCATTTACATAGATCTGTCAGAGCCGCACACAATGACAGCCACTTTCCTTTAAAAACTCATTAACTTGGCGGCGAATGCAATTACACTGGATCAATGGAAGCGCCGACCGCTGACAGCCAACATGTCCTCCCGTCCCAGTGGGCAGGGCCGATCCCACCGTGCCGGTAATGGCTTCACTGCCGGCGCCGGGCATCTCGGAGGAGCAGAGCATTTGTGCCACTCTCCGTCTCAATCAAAAGGTTAACGCGGGGATATTTAAACAACAGGAAGCGGTCTGGGCGTATGTCAAGAGGTGCTCGGAGAGGAGACGATGGATAGCTCGGTGTGGATCGGGATGCGCAGGGATGTTGGTAAACAGGCACAGAGCGTATTATGCATGGGCGGTGAGGCAGGTGATTAACACGGCTAATGTTTACAGAGGGAGAAAGGGAAAGGTGGGGGAGCGAGAGAGAGGCTAAGTGCTGGAATGACACATATGCTTCAGGGAGTGACTTTCTCCATGGGGTAAAGCATAAGGGAGGGGTATTTTCAGTCGATCGCAAAATCCAGACAGAATTGTGCTAGACAGACACAAAGCAAATTGACAGTTGAATGATTGTCTGGCTGGCCAAGACAACATTATTTTCCTCATGGTGTTTTCAGCCCGAATGCAATTAGGGCGTCAAATGATAGAAAAGCTAGCAGCAAATATCTATAGGGAACTATTTTGGAACTAAAAGTAGAGCTGCCGATTTAGGAATAAAACAAAAAACAAACTGTGACTTTTCTGACAAGTATTGTAATGGCAATAGGCTCTGTGCAGAATAGGCTCTATTCATGTTAACATCACAAAACAGGAAGATGTTTGGAATCATGCGATTAAACATGCTCTGTCTTACTTCTTAATCTACGAAGAATGAAAAAATGGCTCAGTATTCTTCATCTCTATGTCATTGTAGCATTCCGTTATGTTCGGCTAATCAACAATTACAACCATACCTCAGTTTTCATAATTTTAATAATAAATAATATATAATTATAATAATTTATAATGCATTCATCGCAATTCGCCACCATTAATAATTACCCTGGTATCTAAACAAGCACCTTTCTACAACTTGAGCTGCCTTTTGTGGAATTTCTTTTCTATAATCAATAAAAAACTGATAAGTTATCTTGAATCAAGGTTTATTGACAATTTATTGAAGCAATTGTGGCCACAATCGCAGCCTATCCTTGGGGGAGGTGGGTATTAAAGTGAGAAATAGACTTTTACGAAGGCACAAGGCCAGAGTGTTTACATAAGATAACAGAATTAGAGCAAATTAATAGTTCACTGGTTGCAAAACCAGACCGTAGCCATACCGGCTTGGCAAAGCCTGATCTTGTCAGATCTCCGAAGCCAAGCAAGGTCAGGCCTGGGTAGTACTTGGATGGGAGACCAGTGGGAATTCCAGGTGCCACAGGTAGGCCTAAGGACATAAAGATAAAAACTGTCATTGTGTCCTTAGGCAAGGCACTTCACCCACATTGCCTAGTATGAAAGTGGTGTGTGTGTGTGAGTGTTGGTGGTGGTCGGAGGGGCCGATGGTGAAGATTGGAGCCTTGCTTCTATCAGTCTGTCCCAGGGCAGCTGTGGCTACAACAATAGTTTACACCTACTAGTCTGGAGGGAATGAATAATGCTCGGTAAAGAGCTTTGGGTGTCATGAAAGGCGTTATATAACTGTAATAATAATAATACATTTTATTTATAAAGCGCTTTTCAAGACACTCAAAGACGCTGTACAGAAAAAGTAAAATAAGTAATAAAACAATAAACAATCAAACATTAAACATTAAAAGCAGTTTTAAAAAGGTGAGTCTTGAGCAGTTTTTTGAAGGTGGGGAGGCCAGAGCAGTCGCGGATAGGTCGTGGGAGTGACTTCCATAGGGTGGGGGCAGCGATGGAGAAGGCTCTGTCACCCCAGGTTCGGAGCTTGGTCCTGCAGGGGAGGGACAGGAGGCGTCAGAGGAGCGGGACGGGGTGTGGCAGTGCAGCAGGTCAGAGGTATGATGGGGCCAGGTTATGGAGGACTTTGAATTGAATGAGCTGAGGGATGTGGAGCCAGTGGAGGCTTTGAAGGACAGGAGTGATGTGGTCTCGGGAGCGGGTGTGGGTGAGGAGGCGAGCAGCAGAGTTTTGGATGTATTGGAGATTGTTGAGAGTTTTGGAGGGTAGACCGTAGAGAAGGCTATTGCAGTAGTTGATTCGAGAGGTGATGAAAGCATGAATGAAAGTTTCGGCAGCAAAGAAGGAAAGGGATGGGCGAAGTCGTGCAATCTAAAAAAATAAATAAAAAATTTAAAAACATAACCATTAATCAACAACCTAAACCCAGTTAAAGAGTAAAGACTAATTGCAGAGGTGACTAGAGTCACGTCCCCCATGTAAAGCTCTGGCAGGTTATGAAGAGCGCTGCCACTGGGTTTTATCACAGTCGGTAGAGCCCACTGTTGGTAACTACACCGGAAGTTGTCATCGCATTTTTCCAACCGTTTTCATGGTGTGTGGCGTAAGCGTGAACAGGGCCTATAGCACCTGGCAAACTCACTGTTAGCGTCACTACCCGTCTAATTTTTATCTCTATGAAGTTTTTGCTGAGTCGTGCTAAAATGAAAACATATTAAAACATAAAGCAGTGAACAGAGCGGTGGGTGGACATCACTGATAATATAAATACAAACATTAAAAGAATCAAGATGTTTGTGTCTCAATGCTCACGCTTATTTCAAAGCATAATAAATATTAAAGCAACACTACAAACTGAAATATTCTACAAATTAAAAAAAATAATAATAATGGAGTAGTCTTTATTTTAATCTATTTGAATTTAGTAGATTTTATTTGTATGTTTATTTTGTGATTTTTGCTTTATGATTTTAATAAAAGGGAGTTTGAGACACAGCACATTCAATTTGTAATACATGTTTAAGTAGTAGAATGCACATTATAAACAACTCCAGGAGCCATGACATTTGAGAGAAGACTGAAATATGACCTGATGCAACTACTAATACAAGACTGACCCCATTTCAGAACATGGATGTGGAAACTGCAGGGACAACAAGCCTTTTCTATAAAGACAGGATGTTTTGTTCTAAAGCCTGCAGCCTTCATCATTTGATAATTGTGTTTTCGATTCAATTACTGTGATTAGTTGTGCAGCCCTAATTAAAACACGTGGATAGTGGCTTGTTCTTCAGCGTTTTAGTGAGTTTTGAGCTGAAATACTAGAGATATTCCTCATGTTAACTGTGGATACAGGTTTGTTTGTATATTTCTAAATGTCAGAGCTCCTTCAAGATGCAAATTTGTGCCTGTCCAGACTCTGTTCAAACATGCTCCAGGTATCAAAAAGACCTGTGTTTCAAAGCATCTATCCTCAAATGCACAGGTGAGGAACAAAAGCCAAAATAATGACACAGGGAACTGAGAAACAGGGACAGAGTGATCTCAGTTTCCCTGAAACAAAACACCTGATTGAACGGCTCTCTTTGACTTTGGCCTGAGACACAGAGGAGGAGGTGGTGACCAGACCCACGTCTCCAGAGGACATGATGAGTCTCTCAGTCTGAGAGTCTGCTTTGACCACAGATAAGAGGAAGACAATGGTGGCATGTCGATGTAACCCCTCATTCATTCAGGAATGGAAGGAGTGCTCTATAAAAGTCTGTGGACAGAATGTTGATCTTAAAACGTTGACCATAAAGGTAAATGGTCACATTTTTATATTGTGCTTTTCCATTTTCAAAACTCTAAAAGCACGTTCTTTTAACCCTCGAAGACCTACAACATCATATACGATTCCAAGGGATATGTTTTATATAACCACGCATAACTTTCTAACTGTAAAAGATAGAAACTTACTTTTTTCCCTCTGAAAGCGAGTGTCCAATAGGAACTTTCTGCCAAACGCATGCGTTCCAATCCATTTTGATTGGCCAACACTTTGCCAAAGAGTGAAGTGAGTCAAGATGGTTGATTCCTCTCGGCTGTGTTTGCTTTTAACGATTGAAAAATATGCTCTAATTGGAGTTAATTCTCACATACATGGCAAATTACGCATCTTGGTGTGCGTAATTGCGCATCCCTTTCTATTTTTATTTTATTTCACTCAAAATGAAATCAAATGTAATAAACGCCATGGAAATGCATTACAAGTGATGTGGCTCTGTTCTATGCTCTGGCCCTGGACTTTACAGGAGCTGTTTCCATGACTGGCACCAGAAAAGTAATGGAGCGATTACACTTTTTTTTGTTTTTAGGGCAATAAGGATATTTTTAATTTACTTACAGACTTGATATTTTGGATTTTTGTAGCTAAGGCCTTAATTAAGCATTTTTTTTATGTCCACAACATTGTTTATACATGCTGTGTGTTTTGTATAAAAGAGTGTGAATTTTCTTTTCTTTTTTTTTGATCGCTCTTTCTGTTCCTATAGCTTTTATTACAGCCACATGACACAACTACAGCAGCAGATTGTGAAATAACAGGCTGTACTGAAAAAAGGATGTAGAACACTTCATTATAGGATAAAAGGGGCAGTTTTAAAAGCAAAATTAAGAAAAAAGATCCAGGTGAGGAGAAATGTACAAAAATTGCCCTTAGGTCTTCAGGGGTTAAAGGATGCACACACATACACAAGTGTACATAGAAACTAAAGGCTAAGTGACTTGCCCGAGGACACAATGGCAGTATTCATCTGTAGAAGCTGGAATCGCACCTCCAACCTGTGATGTGTATGTTGAGAACAGGATTCAAACTTTCAACAGTGAACAAAAGCTCTACCAACTGAACTATTGCTGCCCTCACTTTTGACCCTGATCAGTCACCATGATTTTTTTTTTTTTTTTTACATTTTTTTTTACAGATCGAAGGCATGTTGTTTGGAGCCAATATATGTGTTCAAAGTGGTGAATGTGTGATTTAGTTGTTTGTCTATAAAGCAAATATATCTAAGAGATGATTTATGTATCTCATGACTGGTTGTCAACTGTCCAAAATTGGGCCAATAAATACACAAATTCTACTAAAAACTAATTTCTCATTAAATTAATAACTATTTTTGACATTTTAGATACTCTGTTCAGAATATTTCCCATGTGGACCAACAGTCTCTATTCACGCTTACGTCACAAACCAGGAAGACGTCCGTAAACATGGGATGACAACTTCCAACGGCTCTGTTTGTGGTAGAAAGTCTGACAAAATGTTGGAAAAATAAGAAAATGGCCCAATTTTCTTCATCTACATGTTATTTTAGCGTTCCGTTATGTTCGGCGAATCAGCAATTCCAACCATACCTCCGTTTTCATCATTTCCCCACTGACGCAAAACTCTCTCTCGCACTGGGTACATGCGATTAGAAGAGACGAGGGCGCCGAATTCCAGATGATTCCAAACAGCACATGCATATGCAGTCGTCATTTTATCAACCATCACATTTACTTCAGTGGGTTTGATCAGTTGGTCGAGCGCAGTGTCGGGAACTACACGTCACTGTGTAAGTCGTCATCGCATGTTTCCAAACATCTTCCTGGTTTGTGACGTAAGCGTGAATAGAGCCAATAAAGCTGGTCTAAATCTAACTGAGAGAAATTTCACCAGTGAAATTAAAACAAATGTAAAGTGTGGTAGTGAATGATGTGAATCTGCACAAAAACAAAATAAATGCTTAAATAACCTCAACAACAAAATGTTAAGCACCACAATACAACTTGTTCTTATTAGCGTTCCACCATAAATGCCACAGTGCTAATGGCCATTACCAATAAGCTAAAGAATCTTATGCAAATGCTTACTTACATACTTACTTATTTAGAAACGACAAAATGGCCAGATGGAAACAAAGACAATAGTTTAGTTACACAAAACAGATTACGTGTTATTTTGTTATTGGCCTTTAAACAACAAAAGGCTTTTGAAAGAACCAGACATTACTTTGTCAGCTTGGGCACAAACTGTACAGACGTCTGGTGTAAGCCTCTACACTACTGTTCAAAGTTTGAGGTCACCCAGACAAAGTCACTCTTTTATTTACCGCCATGAGTTGTAAATTGAATAAACTATAGTCAAGACATTGACAAGGTTAGAAATAATGATTTGTATTTGAAATAATAATTTTTTCCTTCAAACTTTGCTTTCGTGAAAGAATCCTCCATTTGCAGCAGTTGCAGCATTGCAGACCTTTGGCCTCTAGCTGTTAATTTGTTGAAGGATCTGGAGAAATTTCACCCCACACTTCTAGAAGCCCCTCCAACTGCTCCCACAACAGCTCAGTGGAGTCTGTCCATAACACTTCTTTCCAATCTTCCTCTGTCCAATGTCTGTGTTCTTTTGCCCATATTAATCTTTTTCTTTTATTGGCCAGTCTCAGATGTGGCTTTTCCTTTGCCACTCTGCCCTGAAGCTGCATCCTGGAGTCGCCTCTTCACTGTAGATGTTGACACTGGTGTTTTGCAGGTACTATTTAATGAAGCTGCCAGTTGAGGACCTGTGAGGCGTCTATTTCTCAAACTAGAGACTCTAATGTACGTATCTTCTTGCTCAGTTGTGCAGCGGGGCCTCCCACTTCTCTTTCTACTCTGGTTAGAGCCTGTTTGTGCTGTTCTCTGAAGGGAGTAGTACACACAAGGAAATCTTCAGTTTCTTGGCAATTTCTTGCATGGAATAGCCTTCATTTCTAAGAACAAGAATAGACTGTCGAGTTTCACATGAAAGTTATCTTTTTCTGGCCATTTTGAGCATTTAATCGACCCCACAAATGTGATGCTCCAGATACTCAACCTGCTCAAAGGAAGGTCAGTTTTATAGCTTCTCTAACCAGCTGAACTGTTTTCATCTGTGCTAACATGACTGCACAAGGGTTTTCTAATCAGCCTTTGACACAATGAGCAAACACATTGTATCATTAGAACACTGGAGTGAAATGGGCCTCTATACACCTATGTAGATATTGCACCAAAAAACAGACATTTGCAGCTAGAATAGTCATTTACCACATTAGCAATGTATAGAGTGTATTTCTGATTAGTTTAAAGTTATCTCCATTGAAAAAAACAGTGCTTTTCTTTCAAAAAGGACATTTCTAAGTGATCCCAAACTTTTGAACGGTAGTGTATATGCTAATAAAGAGAGACTAGTAGGTCTACTCAAAGTCATCTGACAGCAGAAATGTTTAGAGCTTACCTGTCTCTCACTAGTTTGATATGTGGAACCTTCTGAAGAGAGTCGGGAGTGATCGGGACCAGTGATCAGAGTGTTCAAACAAATACTTCATTGATTGTTTGATTGACTGAAGCTGATCACCATGTTTGTTTTGGTTCGTTCGTGTTCGTAGGGGTGTTATGGGACCTATAAAAAAAAAAAAAAAAAGAACCATTGTGAATTGTTATATCTGAGACAAATAAAAACTGGAGAAAAGTTGTCTTAAACCAAAGAGTCTGGATTTAGCAATTGTGCACCCAATCACAGAGAAAATGAAAACGTCCCTCCCTCACGCGAGGTCCGTCTCTCCCTCATCTTGAATGGCAAAATAAAAACAGGATAGGATATCACTATTCTAAATGCACAAACGATTGACTCCATTTTGGGCGTTTTAGAGCATTCTGAAGCTTCTTGGGGGCTGGCTGACCCTAATTTGACCTATAAAAGAATTGTTCATATCTCAAAAACTAAAGGAGCACAAAGAAAACTTTTTGCAGAATAAAACCACACAAACAAAGCACATATGATTGACATAGTTTTTGTGTAGGTGTGCGTTTGACAGGGGCCAGCATCACGGAGGTTTCCTGGTTTCCATTTTTTAATAATACATGTCCTTTAATGCCTTATTTGACCAATTTGCTTTAAATGGTTTTCAAAAATTATAATCGAAACTGAAAACCAAAAGAAACAATTTCACGTTAAAACCAGCCACATTTAAATCCAACCCCAGAAAAGTAAACCATATTATCTTTCCTATTAGAAAAGTCAGACTCAGGTGGTGCATGGGCCAAAGAGCACAGCAGGTGTTATAAGAAGAGCAGAGATCTTTTTCAGGGCACTTTTTCCATCAGGTTTTGGAGTGACACAGCTGAACCCTCTCCACACTTCTGAACAGGTCCTCCCTCTGCCCATTACTGCGGTACCGTCTGGTTTTGAAGTACTAGTTGGCTGTGTAGTACATTGAAGTATAATGCATTTTTCCAAGGGTTTCAGAATAACCTTTAGAGCCAAAGCATAGTTAGACACATTGGGAAAAGTCTACAATAGCAGCTGAAATGACTCCAAGATGAATTCAGGTTATTTCATTTAAAGGTGAAATAGAAAGTTAAACTCATACTCCCCAAGGCGAAATAAGAGTTGAGTTTGTGGAGATGCAAACCAGCAAGAATAAATGTTTTGTCAGTGCAATAAATCCAACCTAAACGATGTAACTTTTAATACTTTTAATTCTGCTGCTCCTCGAGAACTTTGATGAGATGAGTTGGGGTTCTGACTCGTTTTTGTTCATGTACTATTATCTTGGACAGTCAGGAGTTTTATGTCATCATATCAGTCAGATTAGAGTCCATGTTACACTATTTTCTGATCTGTTATAATGTTGTTTCCTGATTTCCTTGATATCGTGGGAAAGCTCACGATATGGTGGGAGGCTCACGATATTATGATATTCTACATAATAACAAGACTGACATTCTAAAATGCTTTGACCAGTCATTTGGTACAACATTTATTGTCATTAGGGATGTAATGATATCCAAATCTCTCTGTACAATATTTTCACCATATACATCTCACCGTACCATATTTATTGGAATATTTTGTGGAGACTCACAAAACTGTGAATCTGCTCCTTTTTCCTCTAAAAATGCCTTCACAAGACTTAATCCAAGGAATGAAGGTTTCAAAGTGCTTAGAACAGTTATTTCTTCATGTCGTCTGCACTAAAACGGAGCAAAGGGTCATGGTCTATGTAGTTCCCTCTGTTTTTTTTTTTTTTTTTAGATATTTCTGCATCAGAACTATTCATTTAAGAGACTTGGGATTCGATATATTGTGATGCTCCACGATATTATTGTGAGACCTTTGACGATACAATATCAGCATATTTTATTTATTGTTACATCCCGTTTCCTCATCACAAACATATCTAAGGTTGTGTTTTATCTCATTCACACATGTTTAACACACACATTCTGAATATTTAGGCTTCTTCATTACTTCTCTCAAACAAAAAACTCTATTCTACATCTGGAACACTGGAAAAAAAATATCTAGGTAAGTAAAAATGACTTAAATTAAGAACATTTTACTTTATTTGAATGGATTCATCTTGACAAGTGAAATTATTTACCAGTGGAATATGTGTATTTTTCTTAATTTAAGCAACATTTGATTTTATTTATTGTGCAAAAAGTTGTTGTTTTTCATATTTTACGTACACACATCTTATTGCACTGGCAGATACTTTTACTTGTTAAGTTAAATTTATTCAAATAATGGTAAAACTTTCTCAATCCAAGTCATTTCATCTTGATTAGATTTTGTTTTTGCAGTGTTATGCTCGGCTGTGTTTTATGGTTACAAGCTCCATCAGTACATGTAAGGATTGGAACACCATCCCAGTTACCGTCAGGGAAATTTCCACACATCATTTATTCATCATCATTAAAAAAAAAAAAGTTTATTAGGCCATCAAACCTGTCAGCATTAAATCCCTGTTGCTGTCATCTTTAATGGTGGTTAATTGCGCATGTGCTTTTCTGCTCTCCTTAAATGCTTTCAAAGTATTTTAAGTGCCTATAAATAATGCAGCTTTTGTCCTGTGTCTGCCATTACTAATGTTTCTTACCTGCATGTTTTAATGTCATGTTATTAGTAGGGCTGTCAGCATTAACGCGATTAATCACAAAGATACAAAGATTTATTGTCATTGTCACAAGTAAAAACGAAATTACATTTAGAGCATTGATGTGCATGAGAAGTGCAGGTATTAGTGCAATTTAAATAGTGCAAATGCTAGAATGTAACAAACACACAATATGAAGAGGTACTTAGCAACATCAGAGCATGACAATAGAGGGAGACAGCAGTGGGATGGTAATGACAGTGACTGCATTAATGCAAAGTCCAGATCACAGTTATGTCACAAACAGTACAGTACAGTCACCAAAAAACACGAAACTTGTTTTTGTTTTGTTTTTTTTTGTTTTTTTTGCAGTTTACTTTGAACGCACACGCTCCTCTATGGAAAGGGCGGATGGTGACCTGAAAGGCAGCGCAGGTTATTAGGTCAGTGATCAGGTCTGTCCATACACAGATGTGAAGTTGACAGATGAGACTGTGACTGGTGCTCAGCAGCAAATTTCTCTTAAAAAAACTGCCCGACAGAACTTTACATAAAACTAAGGTAGGTAAATTGCAGCGCTGAACTCTCTTTCCACAGAAGCACAACAAGTTTAAAATACCATCTTAAAGTAAAACACGTGTTTGATTCAGCGGCAGCAACAACGCTACTTGTACCAACAACAAGCCGAGCACAACAACCCACGGCAATGATGTCAACAAAACTATCAGCGATAGAAAAATGTCAGTAAAATGTCAGTAAAATGTTGATAATAAATTGCATTTTTGTCAAACTATTTTGGTCTTTCTTTGAAAAATAATGAACTGCAATTAATCATGATTAATCAAAATTCTAAAGTGTGATTAATCTGATTAAAAAAATTAATAATTTGACAGCACTAATTATTAGGTTCTTTTTTTCAGACCAAGAGTTTGTTTTCGCGCCTCTGTTAGTCTGCCCCAGGGCAGCTGTGGCTACAACAGTAGCTTACCACCACCGGGTCTGGAGTGAATGAAAAAATGCTCTGTAAATTGCTGTGTAAAGCACTTTGGGGACATGTGTCTGTGTAAAGTGCTATATAAATAAACCTTACCTTACCTTACCTTCTTTCCTGAGAATTTTGACTGGTCACTATAAACCAGGACGAGAGGGCTTTTTTACTCTCACACACCTGGGCTACTGTCCTGAGGAAGTGGGACTGCAGATGTCGTCCTGCCTCCACCAGTAAGAAGACAGCACCAAAAACATCACCACTCTGAGGAGGACCACAGGGAGCAGTCCAGACTGTCAGGTATGAAAACAAACTCTGAAAAAACTGAACCTAATAACTTAAATTATCGGAAGACCAAATGAACCTCGTTGGACTATATGTTTTAATGCTGCTTGTGTTCACATTGCCTCTTAAACTTTGCTTTTGCTGCTGCCCACGTTTCACTGTGCTGCTCTTTCTGGGCTTTTACCATCTGTGTCTGTGTCTGGACTGCCCGCTTTGGTGCTGCTGCTGCAAACTTACCTAAATTTTAATTGTTTTGTCTCACTGTAATCCTTCTGAACATCTGGCAAAGGACTACAGATGGAAACTATCCTCTTGGCTAACTTTGGCATATTTTGCAGTTGTACTGTTGCTCAATATGCACTGTCCTTGTCATAAATAAATAAATAAATAAACTAGAATCATCTGGAGTTGGCAGGAGTGGATGACGGAGCAAGTTTGTCTGTCTGTGTGTATGTATTGTAATATAAACCATTAAGTTCTGTATACTGTCGATTTTTTTATTTTATTGAACCAGAAAAGTCCCATTGAGATGTCTAATCTGTTTTTCAAGGGAGTCCTGCCACGCACACTCCACTTCCATACTAGGCAATGCGGGTGACGTGCCTTGCCTAAGGACACAACAGCAGTTTTTTTGTGACTGGCGCCCCACTGTGACACCAGGAATTCCCAGTGGCCACCCATCCAGCCCTGCTGAGCTTCTCACATCTTACGAGATCAGACTTTGACAAGCTGTTCCGGTTTGTTCTGTCTATTGTATTGTATTGTACTGTATTCCGTTGTATTTTATTGTACTGTACTTTATTGAATTGTATTGTAATGTACTGTACTGTACTGTATTGTATTGTATTGTATTGTATTGTATTGTAATGTATGTATTACACTGCATTATATTGTACTCTACTGTATTGTATTGTATTCTATTGCATTGTACTGTACTGTATTGTATTGTATTGTATTGTATTGTATTGTACCGTACTGCACTGTATTGTATTGTATTGTACTGTATTGTATTGTACTGCACTGTATTGTATTGTATTGTATTGTATTGTATTGTACCGTACTGCACTGTATTGTATTGTATTGTACTGTATTGTATTGTACTGCACTGTATTGTATTGTATTGTACTGTATTGTATTGTACTGCACTGTATTGTATTGTATTGTATTGTACTGTATTGTATTGTACTGCACTGTATTGTACTGTACTGTATTGTATTGTATTGTATTGTATTGTACTGTATTGTATTGTATTGTATTGTATTGTATTGTATTGTACTGCACTGTATTGTATTGTACTGCACTATTGTATTGTATTGTACTATACTGTACTGTATTGCATTGTATTGCATTGTATTGTATTGTACTGTACTGTACTGTACTGTATTGTATTGTATTGTATTGTATTGTATTGTATTGTACTGTACTGTATTGTATTGTATTGTATTGTATTGTACTGCACTGTATTGTATTGTATTGTACTGCACTATTGTATTGTATTGTACTGTATTGTATTGTATTGTACTATACTGTACTGTATTGCATTGTACTGCACTGTATTGTATTGTACTGCACTATTGTATTGTACTGTACTGTATTGCATTGTATTGTATTGTATTGTATTGTATTGTATTGTACTGCACTGTATTGTATTGTATTGTATTGTACTGTATTGTATTGTATTGTATTGTACTGTACTGTATTGTATTGTACTATACTGTACTGTATTGCATTGTATTGTATTGTATTGTACCGTACTGTACTGTATTGTATTGTACTGCACTGTATTGTATTGTATTGTATTGTACTGTATTGTATTGTATTGTATTGTATTGTATTGTATTGTACTATAATGTACTGTATTGCATTGTATTGTATTGTATTGTATTGTACTGTACTGTACTGTACTGTACTGTACTGTATTGTATTGTATTGTATTGTACTGTATTGTACTGTATTGTATTGTATTGTATTGTATTGTATTGTACTATACTGTACTGTATTGTATTGTATTGTATTGTACTGTATTGTATTGTATTGTATTGTATTGTATTGTATTGTATTGTATTGTATTGTACTGTACTGTACTGTACTGTACTGTATTGTACTATACTGTACTGTATTGCATTGTATTGTATTGTATTGTACCGTACTGTACTGTATTGTATTGTACTGCACTGTATTGTATTGTATTGTATTGTATTGTACTGTACTGTACTGTATTGTATTGTACTATAATGTACTGTATTGCATTGTATTGTATTGTATTGTATTGTATTGTACCGTACTGTACTGTATTGTATTGTATTGTATTGTATTGTATTGTACTGTATTGTATTGTATTGTATTGTATTGTATTGTATTGTACTGTACTGTACTGTACTGTATTGTACTATACTGTACTGTATTGCATTGTATTGTATTGTACCGTACTGTACTGTATTGTATTGTACTGCACTGTATTGTATTGTATTGTATTGTATTGTATTGTACTACACTGTATTGTATTGTATTGTATTGTATTGTACTGTACTGTATTGTATTGTACTGTACTGTACTGTACTGTACTGTATTGTATTGTATTGTATTGTATTGTATTGTATTGTACTGTATTGTATTGTATTGTATTGTATTGTATTGTACTGTATTGTATTGTATTGTATTGTACTGTACTGTACTGTATTGTACTATACTGTACTGTATTGCATTGTATTGTATTGTATTGTACTGTACTGTACTGAACTGTATTACATTGTATTGTATTGTATTGTACTGTACTGTACTGTACTGTACTGTACTGTACTGTACTGTATTGCATTGTATTGTATTGTATTGTATTGTATTGTATTGTATTGTATTGTATTGTACTGCATTGTATTGTATTGTGTAGGAACTGTTGCAATGTTGATTTGGAGGACTCCAGAATAGTCTTCCTGAGCTGAGGAATGTCCTGACCTCGATCTGACCTTTGCCTGCAGCCCGACTTCACGAGGGGCTTGGCTTAACTCACAAACTCAAGGAATATCCAAACAAGGAACAAAGACTTCTGAATGAAGACGAAACCACACTGATTCAAGTAATTCAAATAAAATATTTTAAGTAAATAACTGAGACAAATAAAAGTACACTTTTGTTGTCTATCGAACATTCTCAAGTCAATGAACTTTCCCTGGAGAAAGATGGAATGAACTTGAACATTCTGTGAACTATTCAAATCTCTGAATCACTGATTCTGTTCTAATATCAATTTGTAAATGTGAATGCAAATGTGATTACTCGGTGTAATCTGTGTAAAGACTGTTCATGTGTAACATAAGGAGGTAACCCATCTCACTCACTGGCCTTCCCACTGCCTCAGATTTGGCGCCAAAAGTCAAAGGGGGGAAGGGAAACTCTCTGCAGAGTCCTTCTCTAGTCTTTCTCCAGTTCTTCCCAGGTCTTCTTCCCGACTTCTCCCAAGGGGACAACGCTTAGTTCTCCTCCTTTCAGTTCTGCCTGTCTTTTGACGCGTTTTTACAGATGTAACTTAATCTGATCCTTTTTCCAAAATCCGAACATTTGCATTTTCTAGTCAATGCATTTTTGACTAATTGCCTCATTTCTGTCCTCGCTCCTCTTCCGAGGATAAAGCGTTTTCAGACTGTCTCGTTCCATGGCCTCCATCTTAGCAGGTTTGATTCTTCAGATCCGACGCCCTGAGGACTTTGAACTACAGCGAAACAGCCTGAAGGACCACACCGAACAACATCTCCTCTACTGGTCGTATGTGCATGTCACAGAAAGGCTTATCAATGCAAACTCAACACAAGCTTTAAATAATTCCTAAGACTTTTGTACAATTCCTTTGTCCACATCAGCCTCATTTTACTCATTCTAAACTCATTTGCATAATTTAATATTTAAATGCTGTTTAACTTGCTCAATAAATATTCATAAATCACAGTTTTACTCGATCAATGTGAAGTTTTTACTTCATATTCTGGTCCCTGTCATGTCAAAGAACTTAACGAACCTTCAGATTAAAATGTTTAATTAATTATTAATTAATTAATTAATTAAAATAGGTAATTGATTATATTGTATTGGTAATATTTTCTCAACACTAGTTGAGTGGTGCCCCAAACTCTTAATTCTAGTAAAGTCAGAACCACAAAGGCCACGTGGTGCTGCTGAGCTCAAAATAATCAAATTCCAATCAATCCAATTCAATTACCACATTCTTTAAGTATAAGAACCATCCAATACTTAAAGAATAACCCACATGAAACACTACATATTTTGGTGTAAGGCATATTTTTCTTACAATTGTATTGTACTGTATTGTATTGTACTGTATTGTATTGTACTGCATTGTATTGTATTGTACTGTATTGTATTGTACTGTACTGTATTGTATTGTATTGCATTGCATTATATTCTACTGTATTGTATCGTATTGTGTATTATTAATATTTTGTGTTCTTTTGAACCTCTTTGAAAACAAGATGCCACATCTCAAGGGGCATTCCAATAAAATAATTCAAAACTGAATCATTTCAACTCTAGAATTATCGATGTCAACTGAACAATTGGTAAAAGGAGCTGTTAACGGAGACAGAGTTATTCAAACGTCTGTGAATTAACACACAACTCCAGGTCTGTTTTTGATGCGCGAACAATGTAACATGTTTTAAAGCTCTCAAGAGTCAAGTTTGTGTAATACAAGACTTTTAACAAGCTAACAAACAAGCAAGTAAGTGTTATCATCACATCAGTAATTAAACTGTTGTAGTGTCAGGTCTTTCTTGTGCTAATCTGTTGCTCTTTTGATAAGGATAACTGACAGTTGTTATCACTTTTTTTTCTCAGAGAGCTCAAATGTGTCAATTAAGTGACAAATGAGCTGATTTTGAAGGACTGAAGGAGTTGTTTTTTCTGACTTGTGCTGTGTTCATGTGTTGATTTTTCGAAAACTTTTCCCCAAGTTCTCAAGCAGCACATGAACACAGCTGTGGCTTTATAAAGATGCCAGATGTCACATTTATATACTCACACCAGCCATGAATAATTGTATAGTTATTACAAAGATATATTGAATTACCAAATGAAAAAAATTAAGGAATGCGACTTTTTCCCTTTTGGTCAGAAAGAATAAAGCATGTAAAATAAATAAATGAATAAATCCAAAGGAATGGATTAGTGATTAGACGATTGAAATGCAAAAGCGACATCCAGTCCAATTTTCTTTCACCAAAGCATTCACAATATACAGAATAAAATGTGATCTTCTGAATTAGAAGGTATTTAGTAGGGATGTGGCAATAACCGAAATATCATATCGTATTGTCAAAAGTCTCATAGTAATACATGGGGCCATCACAAGATATCGAGTTAAACGTTTATTTGCTTAAATTCGTCGTTATGGTGCAGCAACAGCTAAAAATCAGAGAGAACTACATAGACCATGATCCTTTGCTCTGTTTCAGTCTAACCTCCATGATAAAAACTGTTATTAAGCACTTTTAAATCTTAATTATTTGGGTTATGAAAGAAAGAGTGAAAAGTAGTATAGTTGCAATTTCTCTACAAAATATCGTAATAAATATCGTACTGTGAGCTGCGTATCGTGGAAATATCGTACCGAGAGATTTGGATATCGTTACATCCCTAGTAATTAATAAGTAAGCAAGTAATTTCTACTGAAACAGCAGGTGAAACAATCTGTAACCAATCTTGGCGTCGCTATTGGCAGGGATTTTAAATTTGACAAGTAAATGCGGTTGTAAAATCTGGCTTTCATCATTTGCGGCTTTTTTTTTTTTAGCATTTAAATCATTTGAACGGGTCACACATGCTTTTATCTGTTTATTAGACGACTGCAATGCACTTTTCTTTGGCATCAGCCTCCATTCACTTGGTCCAAAATTCTGCTACGTGACTTTTACCCCGATTTTTGCCTCATTGTGCGGGCTTCCGGTTCATTTCAGAGTTGATTTTAAGATTTTGTTGCAGGTTTTTAAAGCGTTGAATGGACTGGTTCCATAGTAGTAGTCAGATCTCTTCCAAATTTACTAGGCACTGAGGTCCGAAGACCAGCTCCAGCTCATGGGGCCTAAGACGAGACTTAAAACCAAAAGGGACGGGACCTTCTTTGTGACCAGCCCCAAACTCAGGAACGCTCTACCCCCCACGTCCCAACAGCCCCCACAGTCGAGTGTTTTAAGTCTCGTCTTAACCTGCGTGAAGTTGGCCCCCGTCAAATACAAACCTACACAAAAACTATGTGCTTCTTTAGCTTTGGAGAAATTAACGATTCTTTTATCGGTCGGCCAGCCCCCAGGAAGCTTGTGGGTTTTAAAATATTTGCAGTTTTATTTTTGGCCAATGATGTCATCCAGCCCCTCAAAATGTTAAATAGTGCTCAAAACAGACAGAAAATTATATGAAACTTTTGTATTTGTTTTGTGCTGTGACAATTTTCATTTGTGCGAGTATATTTCTAAATTTATTAACTATTATTTTTGCAGAAATCATGTGATGTCATTTCCGCTCTGCAGACGGTGGCAAACTCTGCAAACCTACTGGCGATAAACGATCTCAGGCTGTGGAAAAGCATGTTTTTATATAAAATATGAATCAGCAAATTACTAAAGGCTGATGCAGACTTTTCCACCAACTGAGATCGTTTATCTTCACTAGTTTTGCAGAGTTTTGCTAAAGCCGCTTCCGTCAGCTGAGCGGAAATGACCTCACGTAATCTCTGCAAAAATAATAATTAATCATTTTAGAAATATACTCGCATAAATGAAAATTGTCATAGCACAAAAGAAATCCAAAGGTTTCATATAATTTTCGGCCTATTTTGAGGCTGTTTAACATTTTGAGGGGCTGGATGACGTCATCAGCCAAAAATAAAACTATTAATATCTTAAAAACCTGAATCGCACAAACAAAACTTTTGACAGCACAAATGAAACACAAACGACTGACTCCATTTTGGACTGTGTAAGAGCATTTTGAAGCTTCCTGGAGGCTGACCCCAATTTGACCTATAAATCGAATTGTTCATATCGCAAAAACTAAAGCAGCACAAACAAAACAGCACAAACGATTGACATAGTTTTTGTGTAGGTTTGTGTTTGATGGGGCCAACTTCCCGCAGGTCTCGTCTTAAGACCCACTTTGCCTCTCTGGCTATCAACACTGTGTGAGTCATGTGGTCCTCTATGTCTTTTATTTTACTACGATTTTATTATTTTTATGGTGTTGCTTTTGTTTGATTTGATGGTTTTATTGTTTTAGCACTGGTATGACCAAATTTTAGCAATTTACCTTTTTATTGTCTTCATTTTATGGTCTCTGTGCAGCACTTTGTAAACTGCTTTGTTTGTAAAATGTGTTATAGAAATAAAGTGGATTTGGAATTAATTTAGCCTGGAATTGCTCTTCTTATAGATTATTTCAAGATGCTTCAATGAAAACTATTGAAACTGAAACCAAACCAAATATCATCAATATCATGGTCTTATTATTCTCTTTTTTTGTCCTTTTGCCATGTACCTTAACCCCCCACGCTCTTGTATCTGTTTGCATTAAGTGAGCTATGGCCCTCCACCCCGCCCCACCCCTCGCATTAATCTCCCAGAATGCTCCCCACTCTCCTGTTTATCATCGTTCTGCTTTAATTGTCACTAAACAACAACACATAAATTATTCTATTATCCCCTGACTTCATATAGAGGAGAACAAATGCCCCAGCAGTATGGATCGCACTGCACTGCGAGAAGGAACAAAGCGGGCAATTCGATTAAATCACAAATGTGTATGTCTTGATTATAGGAACTCGTTTGAGGAGTGTGGGCGATGTTTTCTTGGACTTTCTGATCTATGTTTTAATGTCCTCATCACAAACATACCTGAAGTTCTGTTTTGTTTCATTCACACATTTTTTAAACTCCACACAGCTTCGTTAGACTCATTTGGATGATTTCAACCTCTCATCTAAACCTAAAGTAAAAGATCGAAAACTATCACTTCTTGACATCAAGGTGGAATAGAGAATTTTGAGATTTGGAGACTAAAGGCCGCTACACACTAGAGGATTTTTCGGTCTTAAACGATTTTTAAACGTGCAACAATATGCGCACACCATAGACATGAGGAGAAACATATGAGACTTAAAATCTCTGATCGCAAAGACAGTAGTGGGATCTGTCTGCGTAAAACAGGCTCTAAAGTTGCGAGCACGATCACGTAAACTGTTTCCTGTCTACAGTAAAACCACTCGCTCTGAGACTCGGAAGTGTTACAAAGATCAGCGCTCTGCACTTCTAGTTTAGACACAAGTCAAAACTGTGTTATTATTATTTGTGAAATGTGGAGCAGTACTTCAGATACAGGATTTTTAAAAGCATAAAAGATTGGAGATAAAGTCCACAGGAGTCAGTATTGCTAATCTGCATCTTTACGCTCTATGGACGTAAACAAACACATGCGAGGAACAACTTTCACGTTTTTACTTTCAAAGAACGCTTCAAAATGGATTAATAGTATGGTTTTGTGGACTGGATGCCATTATTTGCAGAGGACAATTTCTATGGATAATGTGAATAAGAGGCTGAACTTTAAATTTACCACTTTATGAGAGGTGAGTAATAAAGTCTTTATTTTCAGTCCATCCCGAGTTTGTATGTTGCGTCTCTGTATCTGTTGCTCCTCTGCCCCTGATGCTCTGTTTTATCGGCTGTTATCGTAGCGTTGCTGTTTGGTGGTTCTGATCTGACACTGACTCCACACATGAGGAGCAGCGGCTTCAAAGACAAACAGAGACAAAAAGTCGGGTCACGCCTCCTCAAACTCGGGAAGAAGAAATCACAGCCAAAATCGTGCAAATTCTCCTGTAGTGTGTGGCGGCCTTAATACTCAAGGATTACTCAGAGCTCTGTGAAACAAAACACAACTCCAGGTCTGTTTTTGAGGAGGTTACAGCATTATAACATTGCTTAAATCAGTCAGTTGTGTGTAATAAATGTAGTTAACATGATTAACTTAGGTTCAGGAGCAGGACCTCGCCTCCTCTCCAGCGAATCACAGCTCACTTCTACCACACCTCAGTTTCCCTAATAACTCGACCCTGCTCTCCCAACTCCGAACTGTTCGCTTCTAGACATAAGACACCTACGAGGGGGGTCCTTTTCCTGATGGACCATGTGAAGACTGAGACTGAACCCCCATCCTGAGTCTCAACCCATCCGACCCGCCTCTTCTCAGTATAATAAACTCTTTTCTGTTCGCACATGTGTTGTTGGCGTGGTCCTTGCTAGTGAATTGACCTTTAATGACATTACATAGATTATATTTAGACTATTTATACTTTGCTTAAAAAAAAGAAAAACAAATATGCTCTTGAGTATCTTTGATGTGGAATTGGAACAAAACAAAAAAAAACAGACATTTCACAGCCATAGTGCATTTTGGCAACAGAAGTACAGCGGCACGGTGGCTGAGTGGCAACACTCAGGCCTCACAGCAAGAAGGTTGCGGGTGCTATGAGGATAAGGGCGCAGCTGCTCCACTAGGGGGCGCCAAGCACAAAAATCGGTGATGGGGGATAAAATCCTCCACTGTCTAAAACATCGTCACTATGAACTGTTTGATTTCTTGTGAGTATCTGTACTCTGGCAGTATTTTTTATTTTTTTTTTGCAATCCAAGGGGCGCCACCTGAAATCTTGCCTAGGGTGTCAAAATGGTTAGGGCCGGGCCTGGGCAGAACTCAGCAGTTTGTTGAGCTCTGTGAAAGGATTATCATCAAAAGATCATGAATATTTCCTCAACAAGCCGACTTTGATGAATGGTGTCTGACTGCCAGATCCTTGTGTGATCAGTGAGTAAAACTTTCAAACTTTAGTCCACCGGTAGAATATCGATTCTGACAACCACAACAACCAGACATTTTGGTGCTGTAAATGGTTTTATCTCCGTCTTCTTCTGTCTATGTTCAGTCTGAATGAATCGGGATAAATGGGGGACAATGCAAAAGCTTTTTTTTTTATCATTTCCGTCCTAAAAAGGTCTATATGCTAGGATAGAGCAGCTTTCCCACCTACTGGCAGCAGAAGGAACACGCCGAAATGCTTAAAATGACTGTGATTTATGGACTTCAAAACTGTGCAGGGCTTCTTTCTGTGACAGGAAATTGCTAACAGAATGTATACAACTCAACACCAAGTATGTGGGAACAATATTCTAGCATGGCTAAAAGTTCAAAAAAAGTTTATTTCCTAGAATATGTGTTCCTTAACCTACCTAGTGCTGCAATATACTGGGCTAAGATGTCTGCTGGGACCACTCCAGTTTGAGGGTTGGGGGTTAAGCCTCAGAAATCACTTCACTTGAATTTTTCCAGAATTGTGATGTCAAAGATAGAAATCCTGCACTGTTTTTAAGCCCATAAATCTAACCCCAGACCCCAGTTGGTGGAAACTGTGCGGTTTTATACATACTCTTTATTTTAAGTTCTAAAACATGAGGTGCCAAATGAAAGCCACTCAAGACACTTTCACATTTTTTGGGAATGCCCACTTTTGAAACCATGTTGGACGGGAGGTAAAATTATTATTGATAAAGTACCAAATTGTAATGTTCCCCTAAATTCTAAATTTCTTTACCTGGGTAAAATTGATATACTGGACTTCACTAGAGGGAGTGACTATAAGATTATGAAAATTATGCTGTTGGCTAACAAGAAGGAAATCACCAAAAAATGACAAATAGATCAAATACCTAAAGTAGACGAGTGGGTGGATGTAATGCTAAATATACACAATATGGAGAAAGTGATGGCATCAGTTAGGCTGGAGATAGACAAATTTGAAAATTTATGGAAGGGATGGTTAAATTATATTAGACATACACGGTCTGACTTTGTATAGAGTCTGAGAGTTAGAGTTTTAAAAATAAGTCTTTGGCATAAGGTATAGTAAAGTCTATGATGTCTTAAAGCACACCTTGGTTCTATGCTACCATGTGAATTTAAAGTTCTAAGTTTCCATCCCCTGGCAGAATTGATGATTTCTTGGTCCAGAAGCTGCACATGGGACGTACTTGGATATTCCAACATGATAATGATCCAAAACACAAAGGCAAGTGGACCTGTCATTGGCTCCAGCAGAATAAAGTGAAGGTTCTGGAGTGGCCGTCTCTTCTGACCTCAGTATCACTGAGCCTCTGGGCAGATCTCAAGCTGCAGTTCAGACAAGAGCCCAAGAATTTACAGGAACTGGAGCCTTTTGCCAACAAGAATGTGCAGCTTTACCATCAGAGAAAATAAAGAGCCTCATCCACAACTATCACAAAAGACTCCAGGCTGTCATTGGGTCATTTGTGTAGTTTCTGTTCTCATTATGATTTAAAAAGAGGAAACACAGTTGTTTGATAATAAATGGCTTCACCCAAGCACTAACCATGAGTGAAAGAAAAGTTTTTGTGTTATCATTCATATTCTCTGAAAGATGGCCAAGAAATCAATCAAATTCTGTCAGGGGATGTAAACTTAGGAGCACAACTATATGCAGGTATATATATCAGAATATAATTATGTATAATTATGTGTGAGGATATATATGTATATATGAGTGTCTATGTATATGTATGGGTGTAAACATATACTTAAAGTACAAAATCTTGTGAGACTACCTATCTCAACTTGTGAAATAAAAAAAATGAATTAAAAAAGAAAGCTACTCAAGAGTGGTGTTTCCTGGAGTAAGAGATGGGGACCTACTGGGGAGCAAACAGGATTTTGTGTGTGTGTGTTTGTGTGTGTGTGAAAATAGGTCAAATAACACAATACACCTTTCAAATAAATACAGTTAAATTCCCAAGTCCCGTTTTCGTCACATGGTTATCTTAGGGGTCCCATCCCGAACTCGTGCTCTTTATGTTTAAAGACCAAAAAACAAAACAAATCACGCTTAATGTGTTCTTTAAAGCACAAACTGCAGACTTTATTACCCCAAAGGTAAAACAAATCTACATTTGACCCATCTTTTAGTGTCTCTGGGCTTAAACCTGTCAGGAACAGTGCAGCACCTGGGGACCCATCTCCGTACAGCTTGGTTCTTCGTCAAGAGCACATAGCCCAGCCCAGAGCTTCGGTACTCTCTTCTACATTGCACTGACACAATCTATCACGGTGCTGTAATGTCACATGTTGTCCTGTTTTGCGCCAGAATAAATAATACCAACTTTGGAGCAATTACCGACGCCATCCCGGTGCCCCCGTTTTTGCTATGCGTGTTGTGTACAGCAGCCTAAAGGTCAGGGGAAGGCATTTGCAAACGCGTTCACCATTACTCATTCTAAGTGCGGAGTTTGACACTTATGTCCCCCCAAGAGAGCCATTTTTCACCATGCCGAGATGCGAGGATGCAAAGCTGGTGCGCGGGAGAACTTTAAACCAGTCCAAGTAGTTCCATTACAGCCGGCTCGCTGCAGACAGGAGCCTATCGATACCATTTATCACGTAGGGGAGCTGCTTGTGAGGTCAGGAGACTTGGTTCGTTTAAGCTCAGGGATACAGCGCTGTAGAAGATAGTGCCTGGTGTCTCTGTCCGGAATTGGGTGGGTGCTGAGGTACTTTTGATGAAGAACCGAGGAGCAGATCAGTTTTGGCTGGTGCGAATGGGAAGTTTATTCAGCTGTGCAAATCTAGGCCACTGAGAAGAAGCTCAGTGGGTGACAATAAGAAACTGCTTGAAGATTGCCTGAGAAAATATTATGTCGTTCGGTTATTTCGTTGGAGACTTTGCCCATCAACCCGAAAGTTTCAAGTTTTATTTTGACTTGTACCAGTGCGTTGTTTTGTTGTATCCTTCGGCATGACACTTCATCCACGATAAGTGTGTATGATTGATGGTTGGAGGAGCAGATGGCACAGACAGAGATTTGCAAGTCTTGGGCAGTGTAGTAATTGATTCATTATCACACTATGGCGCTGTGAGAGGTGGAAAACAGTTTAAGTGGTTAATATTTGAATGAATTTTATTTCTAAAGAGGGTATTTTACTTCTTTGGGGTATTAACTGCTAATGCATAACATATTTAGATCAGCATATTATCATTTTTGTTTTGAAAATGCTATATTTGCCGAAAAAACCCCAAACCAAAACAATATATTTACATGTTTAATAAGCTATATAATAAGTTTAATAATGCTCTGAGCCTCCTCTCCTCTTGCTCTCTGCGTTAAGTCTCCTCCTTCAGAGCGCAGATCACAACACACTAGGGGTGTAACAATATCCACGTCTCACGGTACGATATAGTCATTTTATGAACCTCACAGTACGATATTTATTGCGATATCGTGGGAAAGCTCATGATATGGTGTGGAGGCTCACGATATTACGATATTCTACATAATAACAAAACTGACATTATAAAATGCTTTGCCCAGTCATTTGGTACAACATTTATTGTCATTAGGGATGGGACAATATCCAAATCTCTCTGTACGATATTTTCACCACATACATCTCACCGTAACATATTTATTCCAATATTTTGTGGAGTCTCACAAAACTGTGAATATGCAACTTTTTCCTCTAAAATGGCTTCACAATACTTAATCCAAAGAATTAAGGTTTAAAAGTACTTAGAACAGTAAAGGCCAATTTATGGTTGTGTAGCAAAACGTGTCTCAGTCGATATTTACCCCCTCCACAAAGTGTCTGTGTCGACCCGACGTGCACCTCTGAAATTTTTTAACTACATGTCACAACGACACAGACAGCGAGGGGAACCACCGTTCAACATGCATTTCCGGTACTCCGTTCAATATATATGTAAGGAAGAGAGTATTTTGATTTCATGATGAGACCACCTGTTTTTTGGCCCATCATGTCCAAGTACGTAGTGGCAGTGTGAAGAGGCTGCACTGTACACCGTTCAGCCTCTTTTCTCTGCCCTTATTCCATAAGGTACGCACTGCCACTTGCTGTTAATCTAATCTATTAATATCTTGGTCGATATTTTCCATCTGCAGGTTTATTGCACCAGATTTGTGTTATGGGATGTTCTGCTGACTGTTGATCCTATTCTAAATGAGCAGCCACTTAGCTTGGCATTTGAATTTATGCTAGCAGTTAAGAGGCCAGGTGGTGTACAGCGTGCTGTGTTGTCGCCTATTTAAGTGACCTTTTGGTGCGATGTTACTTGCACTACACAATATGTTAAATGTATTTATGTTATTATCTTTTATTATTATTATTATTATTATTATTATTGTTATTGTACACTTATTGAACAGCCTATTAGTAATTACAATGAGTAATTATTGTATTAAATTACTGAAAAGAGCTCTTTTCTCTGCTCTTACTCCATAAGGTTTCATGAGCCAAGCAACTTTGAAACCATCTGTCATCTCTGTTTGAACTCATCAAATAAATGTACTGACTGTCGCTCATTCCACAGTCAAAACCGCTGTGTCTGCTGTGATCCTTCTCTCCACTCCACACCTAACCACTCATATATCACCAAACACAGTGCAGGGCCCAGAAACTGGGTGTGCTGAGACAACTGAGCCCACATATAGACAGAGTCAGTCCAATAGTTACATATACATTGAGTTATAATGTGTTTAGTGCAGCTTTGCGCACTTGTTTACGTTTTACAAAAATGAAACTTAAAACCGCATAGGTAATTTGCATACAGTATAAACAGTGAAAAAAACTGTTTTTGCACTAATGTGTTTAACTTCTATCGGACTAAAGGACACGACTCAGTGGAATATGAGTGTTCTCTCTGTGACAGAGGTGTGCTGCTGATGGTCTGTTCTGTGTGTATATCAGGTTAGAGATGGTTCATATTAAACTTTTCAGAGATTATGCGTCTGCTGTACGCATAAACTGAATTAAATCCTAGTCCCCTAGCGTTGTGGAATTACTTTGCAGTGCTTAGACCCCGACGCAGAGCCATAAATCAAAAATAACAGTGACAAGGCGACGGCGGCAATATGCGTTGAGTCGACGCAGAACTATAATTCTGCCTTAATTTTTTTTGTCTGGTCTACACTGGTCTATGTAGTTCCCTGTTTATTTATTTTTTAGTTATTTCTGCATCAGAACTCATCATTTAAGCAAAGAGACTTGTGATTCGATATATTGTGATGGTCCACGATATTATTGTGAGACCTTTAACCATACGATATCACCATATTTCGGTTATCGTTACATTCCTACAACACAGGGCAGACGTTTCATTAGGGCATCCCCCTAATGAAACGTCTGCACATCACATCAGGTTTGTACAGTTTTGAATCATGTTTTTGTATATTTACAGAGAATTGTCCTGTGGGAGCATGAAAGACATACAGTAGGCTTGTGGGCGGAGCCTTGTACAGAATCTTACAGTTAGAAACGTAAGGAGGGTTTTAACAGGGACCAGGAGAGCTCACAAAATTGCTGAAACATGCATGGATGACATCTAACAACCTCTTCAGGAATGTTTTTTGGTGACAGAATGTGATAACATGGTCTCCAAAATAGATTTACCATAATACCCCCTCTTTAACAAAGCTGTAGTAAAATATTTTCTGCCAGGTCCAGAATGATATCTCTGTATTTTTTAACACAGATAGATATCAGTCTGGTCCCCTATGCTCCCTCCGTCACATCTCAAGACAGAACCAAACATGAGCGTGCAGTCGGATTTGTTTATTTCAGTGATGCATCTGAAATGAAGAAGCACATTTATCATTTATAAACAAAGGCAAACTTCTCTCATCTCGGATTAGCAGAGTTTAGTGCTCCGCACATTGATTCTGCAGAAACACACCATGTTTTCAGTCCCCATTTTTTCCCATCTAATCAGCCTTATTTATTTTGACAGGGACAAACCTTGTATGTCCCTGACTGGCCAATCCACCTGTGTCCACCAGAAAACAAGATTCACCGGTGACCAGACTCACATCTTCACAGAGTATTGGAAAAGTGTTTATTCTGAATTCCAGCCAAATAATTTCTACCACCTCACTTTGTCACTCAGTCGATCAGCTCATTCCCTTCAATCGTCCTTTCAATCACCTCATCCTTTCATACTCATTTGCTCAGACTAAATTGCTGAAGTGTCTGCAAATCGAAGTCAGTGAAGTCTCCAACCACTACCAAACTGTCGCACTAACACATAAAACACTAACACTGTAAAATACCCCATACCCGGTCCTCTTTAAATGCCGGGTCCCCGTGTATATTTTGATAAATATCCGCCAGTTTCAAATAAACGGTGAGTCTAATGTTCGTGCTGAAGACAGAAGTCGTACTGCAACAACAGGACACAGGACTGATGCTCGTGTCGTCTCTACACAAACCAAACTTAAAACCACATGGCTCATTTGCATAAACTATGAGCGCTGGAAAAAAAACAGTTCAGAAAAGAAAGTTCTCACTCTTGTCATTTGTTTTAACTTGCTAAAGAAATTTCTGCATGTTGTAGGAGGGTTTTAATAACTTTCTATAATTCAGGAGTTGGGAAATTCCCCGCTCCGTAGATATTTTGTTGTAACATTTCAAATGAACTCGCCTACTTCAGTATAGAAAGTCATACTGGTTAAAAGAATTTGAGTAAGATATTTTCCCAGTTTTGCTGAGCAAGATTTTTGTGAGGAAGGAATTAATCTCCTGCACCAAATTCCCGCCTGGTCTCAAATAAATGCCTGGTCTGTTAAGTGATTGAAAGAAAGAAACGCCCCGGCTCTTATTCTGTATTTTATTTAGAAATTAAATCTAATGAAAACCAGTTAAAGAAGGCCAATTGTTAAAAATTAGTTTTAAAAAGTGATTTAAACAATGATACTGATGGTGCAGCCTTATCTCCTCAGGCAGGTCGTTCCAAAGTCAAGGCTCCCGGATTGAAAAGGCTCCATCAGCCTTTGGAAGAGCTACAGGGGGTTAAAGGTTCTGAAATGTAACTTTAAACAAGCTTTAAAAGTGAACAGTAAAATCTTCATATCAATTCTAAAACACCCAGGCAGTGAAGGGAAGTGAAAGAGGAGTAATGTGTTGATGTCTGTTCAAACCAGTGTGGAGCCGGAACCAGTTGGTGGCAGGAAAGGAATTTGGTGTTGAGGCGATTGTCTAAACGGGAGAGGGAAGCACGTGAATTACTTTTTCAAGATCAGGGCGGGAGAGGATATGTTTGATTTTACTAATTTCTAGTTCTGTTTTTTATGTTTTTTAAGACAGTAAAAATCAAGTACAGCTCTTTTAAACATCTCATTATTGCAGTTACTGAAACCCAGGCCTTTGCTTCCGTAGTCTCTTTTGTTTTTGCTCCTTATGCGTTATATGTAACTCCTGCCCCTGAGGACTGAGGCTGGGCTGGGACTTTTGGGCACCCTTTCGCCCCACCAATCTTACCACCTGATAGGGCACAGCTGATAAAACAGGACTGGAACACCCTCATGCCAACTCTCCATTTATGTTGTGTTTTGTTTGATTCTGTTGTGTCTCATTTGAGTTGGTTATTCCGACTGGTGCCTATGTTCTTTCATTTTGGTTGAGACACTCTGATATTCATTACAAGCACAACTTTAGTTAGGTTATCTTTTGTTGTACTTAGTAAGTGCTGTTCATTCATTTTGTTTTAAACCCTTAACTTTATCTGGTATTTCCTTTTCACCACCACTCTGTTAATTAATAAATCACATTTTTTATTTAAACCTAATACATCAGCGTTTTATTGTTCCTTCCCTCCTCTTGTAGCAAAGAGGTCGTAACAGACCACAGCTCTTGCCGGACTATGAAGCAACTCAACCTAAAACATCAAGAGATAAATGCAATTCACAGCCCATGTGGAGAAGTCCATAAAACTCCTACAGATAGAACTTTTACTTCCACACTATTGTTCTCGCACAGTATCTGCATCAGTGGACATTAATATTGCATATTCTATACAGTACCATAAGTTCTGCTGACATAAGACAGAATTTAATAACAGCAGTGTACTTATTTCTTAGTCTGCCAACAGTAAATGTAAGGATGGCTTTGTTCTTATGAGTAAAGATCAGAAGGTCACTATTTCGACCTAACGCCACGACTTAAATTATGCAATCGGGTCAGCTGCACAAAACATGTTTTTCCGATTTCTTGTAAGACTCAAAGAATCTTAAAACACAATCAAAACTAGGAGCTATTAGCGTCATCTCACTTAGCGTGATGGAAAGCCTCCTTCTTGACAAGAGCCCAGGAGAATGAAGATCTGTTGTATCTGTTGTATGAAATATTAAACATCGGAATACATAATGCGTTGTGAGCGTGCTGTTTGGTATTCGTGAAAAATTGGGGTTCGCTCGGAGCGCAGAATGATGGCATGGTAATTCCTCTTCATTTGCGGTGAATAAATTACATTCTTGGTGTGACAGCGTCGCGCGACAGGCCCGGGCTGGTCCGGCAATTAATTTAATAACCGCGAACACAATTCATTCGTTTGGGGAAGGGGGGAAAGGGGTTGTGAAACGAGGATTTTAAAAGGCAGCCAGCGGGGGAGGTCTGACGAGGAAGGTTTGACAGAATAATAGAGGGTGTTGCTCTACTATGGTGGGTCAGGGATTCTCAAAAAAAGATTTCTTCCGGTGTTTTGATTATGATTCCGTGTTGAGTTCTAAACTCTCTGTTGTCATTTTGGCACGGGAAGGAAAAGGTGAATCCTGGGGTTCTTTCGCAGAAACAGAAAGTGAACAGCTCTACAGAGGCTCACTGCTGTAGTATTCTAACACAGGTAAGTTTTATCTTTTCTTTTTTAAGTTTGATACACCCAGAATTGACAAAAATCTGATGAATCTAATTCACACACAACTCGATTAGTAAGTATGTTTTGACATTATTCCGTTTTATAACATGTTTAGTGGCTTTTTTTTTGATGGGCTGCTGCAACTGTTCTGAGGTCCACCAAAAATCAAATTAAATTTGTATCAAGACCCCTGTATTAAAATAAGAATTGAATAATAATAATAATAATAATAATAATAATAATAATAATAATAATAATAATAATAATAATAATAATAATAATAAAAACACCCCACCCTTACAGGTCATTGTCAAAAAATTCGAGCAATGCACCACACTGGAAAAAAAACAATATCTAGGGAAGTTAAAATGACTTAAATTAAGAACATTTTACTTTATTTGAGTGGATTCAACTTGACAAGTGAATTAATCTGCCAGTGGAATAAGTGTTTTTTTCTTAATTCAAGCAACATTCCATTTTGTTTCTTATTTTAAGCGCAGCAAGATGTATTTTCATATTTTAAATGCAAAACTCTTATTCCACTGGCAAATCATTTTACTTGACAAGTGAAATTTACTCAAATCCTGTTAAAACTTTCTTAATCCAACTCATTTTAGCTTGACTAGATTTTGATTTTTGCAGTGCACTAATAGAATTAAAATTAGTTAAAAGAGGCAGTATTGTGCAAAATCAAAACTTTGTGGAACTTTTTACCATGGCGAAGGAGAAATTCAATTTCTAAACTGGACAAACATGAGGTGACCTGGATTCTACCTGGACAACTGAGGGATTCTACACACAACTTTTTACCATGTTATAACGTAAACAAACAAGTGGTTTTAGATGATCTCTCCTAGGCTTTATCTTTCCCTTCTGCTCAGCTCATAAGCTTACGTCATCAATGCTCCTAAATTTTACATAATTATACAAAAAATGATACAAAACAATACACTCCAAATTCACAAACCTACCACGATGTGTAGTAGTTTCATTAGCGGGGAGTGACGTTGTGTTGGGAGCAAAGAGAGAAGGGACTCAAACTTGGTGAATATAACATGGTGATCTGCATGCAGTAACCTGGAAAAGTAAATTGCCATATCATGCCAACGTTATTTATAAAGCATTTTAAAAACTTTACAAGCCAGCCTAAGTGCTGTACGCAAACATAGAATAACCGTCAAAGTCACAATACATCTACTAAAAACATTGAAACAATACCCAACAACAAGAAGTGTACATCTCCAGTGAAAAAAGGTACAATTTAGGAGTGATTTAAAAACAGATACAGACTCCAGCTGTCTGATCTCTAATGGCGATTGGTTCCAGAGCCATGGGGCAGCAACAGAAAACACACGGTCTCCACAAAGCTGCATTTTGTCTTTGGGATGGCGAGCTAAAGCTGAATGGTGACTGAGAGTGCGAGAGGGGGCGTAAGGGTGACCTGAGAGTGCGAGAGGGAGCATAAGGGTGACCTGAGAGTGCGAGAGGGAGCATGAGGGTGACCTGAGAGTGCGAGAGGGAGTGTAAGGGTGACTGAGAGTGCGAGAGGGAGTGTAAGGGTGACCTGAGAGTGCGAGAGGGAGTGTAAGGGTGACTGAGAGTGCGAGAGGGAGCATAAGGGTGACAAAGAGTGCGAGAGGGAGCGTAAGGGTGACTGAGAGTGCGAGAGGGGGCGTAAGGGTGACCTGAGAGTGCGAGAGGGAGCGTAAGGGTGACTGAGAGTGCGAGAGGGGGCGTAAGGGTGACCTGAGAGTGCGAGAGGGAGCATAAGGGTGACTGAGAGTGCGAGAGGGAGCATAAGGGTGACTGAGAGTGCGAGAGGGAGTGTAAGGGTGACTGAGAGTGCGAGAGGGAGCGTGAGGGTGACCTGAGAGTGCAAGAGGGAGTGTAAGGGTGACTGAGAGTGCGAGAGGGGGCGTAAGGGTGACCTGAGAGTGCGAGAGGGGGCATAAGGGTGACTGAGAGTGCGAGAGGGGGCGTAAGGGTGACCTGAGAGTGCGAGGGGGGGCGTAAGGGTGACCTGAGAGTGCGAGAGGGAGCATAAGGGTGACTGAGAGTGCGAGAGGGTGCGTAAGGGTGACCTGAGAGTGCGAGAGGGAGCATAAGGGTGACTGAGAGTGCGAGAGGGAGCATAAGGGTGACTGAGAGTGCGAGACGGAGTGTAAGGGTGACTGAGAGTGCGAGAGGGAGCATGAGGGTGACCTGAGAGTGCGAGACGGAGTGTAAGGGTGACTGAGAGTGCGAGAGGGAGCATGAGGGTGACCTGAGAGTGCGAGAGGGAGCATAAGGGTGACTAAGAGTGCGAGAGGGGGCGTAAGTGTGACCTGAGAGTGCGAGAGGCAGCGTAAGGGTGACCTGAGAGTGCGAGAGGGAGCACAAGGGTGACTGAGAGTGCGAGAGGGAGCATAAGGGTGACTAAGAGTGCGAGAGGGGGCGTAAGTGTGACCTGAGAGTGCGAGAGGCAGCGTAAGGGTGACCTGAGAGTGCGAGACGGGGTGTAAGGGTGACTGAGAGTGCGAGAGGGGGCGTAAGTGTGACCTGAGAGTGCGAGAGGGAGCGTAAGGGTGACCTGAGAGTGCGAGAGGGAGCGTAAGGGTGACCTGAGAGTGCGAGACGGGGTGTAAGGGTGACTAAGAGTGCGAGAGGGGGCGTAAGTGTGACCTGAGAGTGCGAGAGGGAGCGTAAGGGTGACCTGAGAGTGCGAGACGGGGTGTAAGGGTGACTGAGAGTGTGAGACAGGGGCGTAAGGGTGACTGAGAGTGTGAGACAGGGGGTAATTGTGGCCAGTTGTCTCATTGACATGGGCTTATTATGAAGATCTATAAGCTTCTAAAACTTGCTTTTCCAAACATCGGAAATCCCTTCACAATTTGTTGCATTTTTATTCTCTCTTCACTTATTGTTGTCACATTCTTTCTGAAGCCACACCTGCCCTGATGGAAACCTGGCTGCAAATCTGATTCTTCTGCGCTTGACAAGAATGAACTTTGATCGAGTCTCCATGCGTCCCTTTCATTAATTCTGCTAAGTTTGCATTAGTCATCGAAACATCTGCATGTTTAACCATAGTGGGAGTCGTTATTGATGACTTTTTAATTTGTTTTAGTCAGCAAAAATATGACACTGACGGAATATTTGAGTTAACTAAATGTACACTGGAATCAGCAGTTTAATTATGTTCCACACTGATTTCAAGAGCATTTGCCATAAAATAAGCTGGTCTTGGGTACATTTTTTCATTTTAATTTACACATTGAAATCAAATCAGACTTGTTAGCAACAAATTTTTTTTTTTATATTTTAAAATATTTTAAAGTGTATTTATTTCAAGAAATGCATGTTTAACAGCCCAACCACAGCAGAGAAACACAAACACAAACACAAACACAAAAAAATCCAGTCCAAATGGCATAGAACAACATAAATATAAAGTAGTGCAGGGACAGTTGACCCCTGTTTTCAGTTGAGCGGGGCTGTTTGCATTTCTCTTGTTGTGCTTTCTAAACACTGCGTATACAGCTCCATTCAAAGGGCCTCCTCATTTACATAATATTATGGTGTATAATTATGGCTGCTGCAGCTTTTTACTGTGAGCCAGTGGACGTGCATGTTTTCCCAAGGCCTGTTTACTTACACTTATAACGTTTTCTATCAAATGAATGGGGTTTAGATGTAAAATAATGGGGCCTTGTGGACTAAAAGGGGTGGGGCTGCTTTGACATTAGTATTGCACAGAAATACTATTATAAATTAAAAAAATATGTGATTATTAGTGTGTTTTTAAAGGACACTTATTATGCTGAGCTTTTAACCATGATATCATGTTGTTACCACATCAAAAATATACTGTACCTGGAATTCTATTTAGCTAGAGTGATGCTTAATGACATTTGGTGACATTTTATTTTTATGTAGCCAGTGGGGTAGGTGGAAGATGCAAGTTTGACATTATAAACATCATTATTACAGCGTCATGTCAAAACTTGTATATGTTTTTTTTTTTTAAATACTATATATATATATATATATATATATATATATATATATATATATATATATATATATATTTATATATATATATATATATAAATGAGAGTTTAAACTAAATACCAGGAAAAAGCAAATATTGTTTTTCTTTCAGAGCAGAAGAGTGTACAAATGTGTGACATTAGAAGAACATACCACAGTGATTGTTGCTAGCAGGGGTTAGCGCTGAGGGGGCACAGGAGGGGGGATGGGGGCTGTCGGGAGCAGTGTAATCTCTGCAGCAGCTGTCAGCCATGACACCTCTGGGCGCCTCTCTATGTGACAAGGTCAAAGTGTGAGGCCGCCTCTGCTCCAAAAGCACACCTCACGCCCTGGATCAACACAGCAGAACTGACAGTGTAGGGTGACTTTCGTGTATTAGTCACTTTAGTCCTTGGTTAGATCAGAAGAATTTGAGCTTTAGTCCTGGCTGACAGACTTAGAGACATTACAACATTCTAACTAGTCCCTGTTTATCACACACAGAACAGTGGGTCCAGCACTACATAAGGAGAGAGCACCATAAACAAGCTGGGACGAGTGAAAATATCTGTACATGTGTGTGTCTGTGTGTGTGTGTATGTGTGTGCGTGTGTGTGTATGTGTGTATGTGTGTGCGTATGTGTGTGTGTGTGTGTGTGTGTATGTGTGTGCGTATGTATGTGTGTGTATGTGTGTGCGTGTATGTATGTGTGTGTGTATGCGTGTGTGTATGTGTGTGCGTATGTATGTGTGTGTGTGTGTGCGTGTGCGTGTATGTATGTGCACTGAGCACCCACTTGAAAAATCATAAATTGGCTTCTGTGTCGGGACATGTTCTTTGAGTCAATAACATTTATTTCTCACAGCAAGAAGGTTCTGGTTTCAGTCCACTGGGCTCTCCCCATGTCTGGATGGGTTTCTCCAGTTTCCCCCATCAACCCAAAACATGCAGCACCCCCTATTAACTGCTGCACCTCCTCCCATCAGTCTGTCAAGCTCATCAAGTTTGCAGATGACACCACGGTAATCGGACTCATCTCGGACGGGGATGAGTCTGCCTACAGGATGGAGGTTGATCGTCTGGTGTCCTGGTGCAGCCAGAACAACCTGGTGCTTAATGCCCAGAAGACAGTGGAGATGATTGTGGACTTTAGGAAGCACACAGCCCCACTCCCCTCCATCATCCTGACCCACACCCCCATCACCACTGTGGACTCATTCCGCTTCCTGGGGATCACCATCACCCAGGACCTCAAATGGGAGCCCACCATCACCTCCATCATAAAGAAGGCCCAGCAGAGGATGTACTTCCTGAGGCAGCTGAAGAAATTCAACCTGCCAGCACGGACAATGGTGCAGTTCTACACTGCCATCATCGAGTCCATCCTCACCTCCTCCATCACCGTGTGGTATGCTGGAGCCACCACCAGGGACAAACAGAGACTGCAGCGTGTTGTGCGCTCTGCTGAGAAGGTGATTGGTTGCAGCCTTCCATCTTTTCAGGACCTGTACACTTCCAGGACTCGGACACATGCAGGTCGAATTGCAGCTGACCCTTCTCACCCTGGACATGGACTTTTTGACCTACTCCCCTCAGGCAGGAGGCTACGGTCCATTCGGACCAGAACCTCTCGCCACAAAAACAGTTTCTTCCCCTCTGCTGTTGGACTCATAAATAATAACACTAGGACTGGTCCCACCCCCCACTCTGCTTCTGTCACATGACCCTGTGTTCTCACACCTGCCTGTTTTGCACTGATCATTACCTGCACTGTTATACTCTTATACTCTTATACTCTATATTATTATATTCCAGTAAATTTGTAAATTTTGTTATATTATATTATAGCTTTCTTTTTTCTACTTTATTTTATTCTATTTTATTTGTTGCATGTCAGTGTTTGTCTACATCCTGCTCCAAGTACCGCAGCAATTTCCTAATGTTGTGAACCTGTTCACTCATATGGCAATAAAAAACATTCTGATTCTGATTCTGATTCTGATTCTGATCAGATTCTAGTATGAGGAGTGCCAAAGCAGGAAAATAATGTTTGGTTTTATACATGAGGATTAGTTTAAGTGCTAAAATGTTTGATAATGCATTATAATGCATTCCTCTTATACAGCACTTTTTCAGACACTCACTTTACAATTATGTGCATTATTTATTTGTTCCATATCCACTGGTGTTAAGCTACTATTCTCCAAAGAAACTCTGGCTGTTCTCTTTTTAATACCATTATGTTTTTTTATGTGATTATTCTGCATTATTCTAATAAAACAGAAAGAAAAAAACATATTTGGGTATGTTCTCTGACAGTGTATTCATACAGGGGAGCTGCAAGGCAAGCCTATCACTAAAGTTACATAGTTCTGCTTTAAAAGCAGCCTTACTCCAGGGGAGAAATATGCTGTAGTATGAGCAGCTCTGGAGCTGTGCTGTCTGATCAGATCCAGTGCTGACAACAAGCAGTGATCTGATTCTGACACAAAGTCCTGCCTTTACAATATAAGCTCCTCTGTGCAAAGCTACAGCTGCATGTATTTTTATACACACACAAATACAGGTATACACTTTTGAACAATGTTCACGCTTAAGTTGGTTATTATAGATTTGAATTCAGTATAAAAGTTCAACTTTATTTCTAATGAAATTGTTGACTGGCAAATCGAGAATGATATTTCTCTGTAATTTTATACCCATGGATCAGTCTAGTCCTCACACGGTCTGTCCCGACTCAAGCCTGACCAAACATGATTATCCAGTCAGATTTGTTGTTGTCAGTGGCGCATGTGAAACGAAGGCTGGTCACCATCATTACAATAAAATAGCTTTTCTCTCATGTTAGATTGACTTTGTATTCAAGAAGTGTGTATTCCAAACAGATTAAATTATATTATAGAGTAGCTCAGAGGTGACAGTAGCTCAGTTGGTAAACTGTTTGTTCACTAGTCTGAAGGTTGGCGGTTCAAATCCCATTCTGAACATGAAACATCACTGGTAGAGCATTCAGGTCACCTGCCACCACAGGTTGGCAGTGTGATCCCCCTTGCCCCCCAGTGTTGTGTGGATGCTTCCTTAATGCAAAGCCTTTGAGTGCTGTTAAGGTGGAAAAGCACCATTTCACATGCCACCGTACTCAATACTGGTTTAAAAACTATTATATAGGTCCATTAAAGATCTGGTGAACTAGTTTGTGATTAAACAGGAAGCTTCATTCACATATATGTACACAAAACAAATCATATAAACAGTTCTTACAATGCTACATTTGTGTAAAAGTGCACATCTCGAAATGCTTTCTTGTAAATGTCAGTGGTGGAGCTGAGCACAGTCTGTGATGTGGAGAAAAACACGCTCACGTCTTGCATAAGGCGACATGAGAGCAGCACAAAGCTCCTCTCCAAATGTCACATTCAAAGTGTGTGAGTGAAGCCTTTGTTTGGGCCTAACCACCGCTTTCATTCACACGTCTCCAGGGGACAGCCGCACCTTTCCATCCCCTCGCTCCTGTCACTCCTGTCGCTCCTGTCACTATGGAGCCAAAGATCAAACTCTGTCTGGTGCCACGTGCTGACACTGATCACACACACCCATCAAAAAAGACAGATGAGAAAGAAGAAAAGAAAATCTGTTCTTTAAATAAAAAAGAAGGCTGGTTACTATGGTGACTAAAGGGGACCTATACTTATGCTATACTTATGTTAAGTACATTTTATGTCTTTCCCTAAAGAGTGTATTGTAAAAGCACAACTTTGTGACTAAATGAGACGGCTGTGCACTGTCTGTAGTTAATAGTAAAGTATTTTTATTTCTCATCAACCCAGAAGTCAGAGCCAGAAGCAGTGCTTCCACCCCACTTTGCCGTCTGAAAAAAGCTGTTCTAGAAAATATGTGGATATTAACAATGTGCCAAAGGGTTTGTGAGAGCTACAGACCCATTTAAATACCTCCTCCTTCTGTGGAGTGAAAAACAGGTACCCCAGATATACCGTGCACTGGAGAGGGAGATAAAGACATACCTTTCACTACCTGTATAACTCATCCAGCAGAGATTAGTATCACATCGTTGCACTTCAGAGGGAGCCCTGGGCTCTTCTGGAAATCAGGTGAAAACACATGGATTGGATTGTGGGTGGGTGGTCAAAAACTAGAGAAAAGGAACTGAAAAAACAATGACTCAAAGACAGACATGGGCTCTGATTAACATTTAGTCCAGTGAGAGCATGTCACCTGCTGTGACAATAATAAGAACAAGTAAGTTTACAGTGTTAAGTTATCCATGAGAAGAGAAAAAGCAGTATATCATGATGTATTGAGGAGAAGTGGCAGTTCAGCTGAGGAAAAAGGTAAATGTATCAGTAATGTATATTTGAATGAACTTCACGTCATTCTTGGACCAGACCCACCAGGAACCCTCAACATGTCGACTCATACAGCAAGTTCTGACACCAGCACCCTCCAACACCTTCCTCTGTGTCTGAGGATGATATAGATCTGGACCCAAGTGCTCATGATCTATTGCTTTTTCCTGGTATATATATATATATATACCGTATATATATGTGTGTGTGTGTGTGTGTGCGCGTGTGTGTGTGTGCGCGTGTGTGTGCGTGTGTGTGCGTGTGTGTGCGTGTGTGTGTGTGTGTAAGATGCACGATGCACCTTTAAAATCTATATCTCATAATTACAAAGAAGTATGTCCTTCAGTGAAGTCATTAACATGTGACATCCCCCATCAGATCCTTGTCCTCTGTCTAAACTCTAGAGACATTATGTTACATAAAAGCACAAATGTCCAGTCAGACCCTCTGAATAAAAACTAGGTACAGTTGTTCACTCAGACTATGGAAAGTGCATTGAGAACCACACCTGCCGAGTGAATGATACAGAGCTACAACTTAGGACATTTCCATTGTACAAATGTAACTGAAGCTCCTTCTCCTCTCTGCCTGGGACTCTTATGTTTGGCCCCATGATGACGCTCCAAAGGTAAAGGAGTTCGAGGCGAGGAGAGCTGTGATGTGAACTATTCAGAGAAGCCCGTGTGCACTAATCCTTTGCCAGTGTCTGAAGTCCTCCTCCAAACCGAAAGTCAAACTCCACCTGTGCCGACTCACGCGTTCGCCCCAGATCTCCTTTGGCGTGCTGACGGGGCCATCCATTTTCACAATCCCAGGCCCCGACCCCTCCCCCTCCTGATCGATGGAGCTCTCTACGGTCAAGTTCACCTGCTCGCCGCTGCCCGCTCCCGTCCTCTGTAATGCGCCGCTGTTTTGTCCAGAGCTAATTGGCACTTTTCAGTTCATAAATCACCGCCGGTTCCTGGTCGGGCCCCTTTCCTCAGGGGCCTCGGTGCTGTGCTTTTACAATAACCTGGCCGCTCGTTAGGGAGGACAGATGGCGTGGCGCTCCTCACCCGTGCTGACTAAACTCCCCTCTTTAGTCTCAAAAGAGCAAACTATGGGTTTTGTACCATCCACTGGTTTGATGTTAGTTTTACGGGTGTGCAATTTTCAAACTACAAAGGAATGACAATTGAATTCACGACCGTATTTCATCTAGTCATGGTTTGCACGGATTTAGGCCTGGTTTAGTCCCAGTTTTGTCAAAGGTAAGTACATTTTATACGGTCTACGATAGAAACTTTGCATGCCTTCAGACTGATTTAGTTTAGTTTATTCCTGATGTAGACTTAGTTTGTTCTAGTTCTGGTTTAATCCTAGTTGAGTTAAGATTTTGTTCAAGTTTTATGCTCGCTTGTTTCAATGGAGATGTCATTGCTCTGCCTAGAATGTTCCACAGTATGATATTAAACAGCTCCACTTTACTTTTACTCAATCACAAGTGGTTTTAGAGCTCAAAAATACCTAGAAAAACAGGCGTTCTGATTGTGAGCGGGGTTGCCTCTCCACAGATCTGACCTGTAACTTGGTCTAGTTTGGTCTCCACATGAAGATAGAAAGGTTCAATGCCCTATTGTGAAACATTCCAGACAAAGCAATAATAATAATAATAATCTCCACGGAGAAAAGAATTTGACGCACCTTTAATAAAACATGAAATGTGTTTTTTATCCTCTGCAAAGTAAAGCTGTTGCTGTGCTGTTCACATGCTAGTTACGCCAAAGATGTTCATTATGTCTTCTTAGTACTTTAACTTCTTAAAACAACAACAAACAAAAAAAAACGGGAAAACAAAAACAGAGTCACACACCGTACGTCAAAGGAATAAATGAACCCATCCAGAGAGCTGTGAAAAAACACAATATAATCATAAAAATAATAATATCCATCCATCCATCTTCTGCTTAATCCGGCTGGGTCGAGGTGGCAGCTTGCTGCCCAATCCTCATAGCACCTGACCCTATGAACCCCTCTGCAGGTGGTGAGCCCACAGGAGGACATTATGGTCCTTGATGTTAGTTCATAGGGATGCTGCATGTTTTAGGTTGATGTGGGAAACCGGAGTACCCGGAGGAAACCCATCCAGACACGGGGAGGAACATGCAAACTCCACACAGAAAGGCCCAGGCGACCCGGGGATCGAACCCACAACCTTCTTGCTGTGAGGCGAGTGTTGCCACTCAGCCACCGTGCCGCCAAAAAATAATAATATAAATAATATAATATACTCCGCCAGCAGTTAGTACACCCAAAGATAAAATCCCAGAAGAACAAAAATGCAACGCCATTTACGAAATCCAATGCAAATTGTGCAATAAAACATATATAGGGGAAACAGGCATTTCACATCCGAAAAAAGGAACACCAAAAAGCATGTGAAAAGGAAACAGCAGGAAGACTCACCAGAACACAAAGAGACCAAAAAGAACAGGAAAACCTAAAATCCACCATATCAGAGCACTGTAAAAGAAATAACCACATTCTGCCCTGGGACGGGGCTCGGGTCATTGGATCAGAGAACAACAAGTTCAAACGCTGGATCAGGGAGGACGGTGAAATCAGGAAACAAGGCTGTTGTGGATTTTTAAATCCTAGAAGAATAAAACTGGAGAAAAGTTGTCTTAAATCAAAGAGTCTGGATTTATTAAAACAATTGTGCACACAATTACAAAGAATAGAAAACCAAAACCTTCTGTCCTTCACGTGAACTCCATCTCTCCCTAATCTGAATGGCAAAACAAAAAACAGGTTTCTTATACAGTTGACAAACGTCATGAAATCAACATGAGGTAAAACAAATGATAGGATTGATCTAAACAACTCTCAAAAGGAGACAACTTGTCTGGGTCAACTGGGGCACCGATCAGATTGAACCCAAGGGTACCAATAATTCTAAATGATGAGAATGAATAGAACAACAACCTGTTGTTTTAACCCTGATAAATAAGGACTGAACATAGTGACCTGCCTTGAAGTAGCCCAGACACAACAGGTCACACCACTGCATGTGACCAGGAATACAGAGATACTTTAGCAATTGTGAGTCACTAGTTATATGAACCCATACAATACATTCTTTAGCTTAACAAAGTAAGAAATTTTCATCACAGAGGCACTGACGGCATGACCACGCCTACAGGAAGTAACACCAGCTGATGTACGACACGTCTCCACCAACACCGGGGACAGATCTGAAGATGCAGCAGCAGAAACATGTCAACAAGGTAAATACACTTGACTACACTGTCTTAAAAAAAACCCTAAGAAGACATGCTAGTTGTTGGCTAGCTCAGTCTTCTAACAGTTAGGGTGTTAGGAATGCATTAAGCCAAGAATATATTTGGACAACTGCAAAACGCTTAACTGGAACGACTTTTGTTTTTCACGTTTTAACAAATTACAAAATGGGTACAGAGCCTATAATCCTAGTTTGGTCATAGTTACAGAGTCTTTCTAGTCTAGGTTAGTTATGTTGTCCAATGCATTTTTCTTGTAGCTCCCATTGTTATGGAAGTCTTTCCTCTAGTCTTTACTCTTTTACTGGGTTTAGGTTGTTGATTAAAGCTCATGGGTTTTGCAACTAGCTAATTAATAACTTGCTCTAATCCTGGTTTTTAATATCAACAATCTGGTCTTGTGCCTTTGTAAAAGTCTTTTTCTTATGTTAATACTAACATGTTTTTCCATTGTTGTGTCTTGACTTTTGTTGACCCAGACACTCTCCTCTCCGGGGTAGTATTATGTCTTAGATTCTCATAGCTCATGTATTTTTTATTTATTTATGTTTTTTTATGTTATGTTTACAAGATACAACAAATGTATTTTAAAAGACAGACCTATTTAAAAGGCTGAAATCATTATTAGAGTGTTAATCATAAACTGTGGTATTAATACAGTCTAGAAGTGCAGTTAGTTAGTTTTCTAATATAATCATTAATCATATTAAAAAGAGAAATTCTGCATAACACAAAGTTATTCTACAGACTGAAGGGGGTTACTTTGAAGTTTGACACTTATTTTGCCAAAACCATTTTAACATAAAATAAAATACAAGACAGCAGAATTATTTCCAGGAAAAAACAAACAAAAATCATCTTTTATGAGCGCAGGAAAGAATACGCACTTGGTTCTTTGGTATACACACATACGCACTACAGACACACAATTCAATACATGTCGATGTATTTGCATCATTCATGTGCCCAATACCCCCGTGGGGTAGAAAACCTCTGTATGCTTTGTTATTAAGCCCCGAAGCCCGAAGTTTTTTAGTACATTTGTCCTCGCCTGGATTTTTTTCTTTATTTTGTTTTTAAAACTGCTGGTTTTACCCTATGATGAAGTGTTCTAAATACTTTTGTTCAGTACAACCTGTTATTTCACAATCTGCTGCTGTAGTTGTGTCATGTGGCTGTAATAAAAGATACAGGACCAGAAATAGAGATTAAAAAAACAATTAAATTCACTCTTTTTTACAAAACACAGCAAACATGTATATACAACTTTTGGACATAAAAAAGGCCTTAACTACAAAAGTGCAAAATATCAAGTCTGTAAATAAACTAAAAATATACTTATTGCCCTAAAAACAAACAAAAAAAGTGCAATCGCCCCATTACTTTACTGGTGCCAGTCATGGAAACAGCTAGCATACATTTGGATTTGTTCATTTTGAGTGAAATAAACCTATGAAAATAGCAAGGGATGCTCAATTACGCACACCAAGATGTGTAATTTGCCATTTATTTGAGAATAAACTCCATTTTTCAGTTGTTATAAACATAAACGCTCGAGCGGAGTCGAACATCTTGACTCACTTCACTATTTGGGCCAATCAAAATGGCTGAAGCGCATGCGTTCGGCAGAAAACAAAGTTCCTATTGGACACTCATTTTGCGCACGTCATCACAGCGTGAGTGTGACGTAGGATAATGCCGCAGATATGTATGGAAACCGCTATGTCTCCGCTTTCAGAGGGGAAAAAATCTATCTTTTACGGTTAGAAAGTTATGCATGGTTATATAAAACATATTCCTCGGAATCATACAATGTCGTAGGTCTTCAAGTGTTAATACAGCTTAGGGACTGACGACATGCTGTAGCAGGGACAGGTACTTCTGTGATTGTGTTGCTTTAATAAATCACCTTGATTCAAGACAACTTCTCAGTTTTTTTTATTGATTATCGTACAGAAATTCCACAACATCATCACCTACAGAAATTAATAATGAAAATAATACCTGTGAAAAGATGACTATACACAGAATAAACTGCTTCCACTTACTTATAACGCCACTCAGTCTTTACAGTTCTAGTTCAGTCTTACAGCTCAAGAACCGTCCCCTCTTTTCTGACTCTGGTACTTGGTGTGAGAGTTTTCAGAAGCACTGCCCCGCTGAACATTACAGAAGACGTATCGTATGTGCAGATGGATGCAGGGCAGTGGGGGCCGCTCTAATGGCTCCCGGGGCCACGGTCGTGCCGACAGAGCCAAACTGAGACGAATGCAGTGGCCTCCAAAAGTCAGCTCTGCCAAGGAGAATCGGCCTAATGCGCCAGAGCGATTACGCAACATGAACATCCACGACAGCTGAAAGTAGTAGTGATGACTTCAATAAGAGATAAAAAGCCCGTATTACACCATTTTATGATCTATGTTATAATGGTTCCTCATTCCTCATCGCAAAAATATCAGGAATTGAGTTTTGTTTCATTCACACATGTTAAACACACAAACCCTGCAGAGTTCTTCTCTCAGACTTTGTTCCACCTCGGGCTAAAGCTCTAAGGAACTAATTTTGTCTAACATAAGACCTTTAAAAAACATACTTTGAGATTTAAGAATGTTGTTATAAAATTTAACAGTCGTCTTGGTTTGTCCTGACTCACAAATTTCATCCTGTAAGATACGAGTTAATTTGAAACAGTTTGCAGTGGTCCAAAGGTACTTATCACATACCTTCTGCATTCAGAGCATCCTCATTATTCACCACAATGAGTTCAGAAGCACTTTTCTCAACTCTCAAAGACCAGAGTGGAGTCTCAGTCTCTGCTCTAATTCATCCCAAAGGTGTTCTATCAGGTTGGGATCAGGACCCTGTGCAGGCGTAAAGTTCATCCACACCAAGAAGAGCAAGGGGCCATCTCCAAACTGTTTCCACAAAGTTGGGACATGGAATTGTCCAAAATCTCTTGTTCTGCTGAAGCATTCAAAGTTCTTTCACTGGAACTAAGGGGCCAAGCCCAGCTCCTGGAAAACAAGCCCACACCATAATCCCCCTTCCACCAAACTTTACACTTGGCATTATACAGTCAGACAAGTACTGTTCTCCTGAATGTTCCACAGCATGTCATGAAACAAATGGCCTAGAATTGATTTCATTGCAGATGTATTTAGCTTTTTTTCTATGAGCAGGGCCACTTCTACTCAAATCTGACCAGTAACACGGCTGTGTGGTGTCACCCACCTGCGTCCCTGGAGACAGATCAAAGCTCAGTACCATACTGAGCAACATACCAACTAAGTAAATCCTCCTCTAGAAAGTTACACACTGCATCTTTAAGGCAGCTGTCTATCATGTTTGAATAATGAGTATGCAGCTAAGAAACTTTAATGTATGTACATTTTATAGGCATTTTAAAAGTATGTATACATCGCTATATAGATGCTGCCTTCGTGCACTTGGGCAAGACACTCAATTTATTTGTAGAGATGTTCTTGTGTGTAATGTACCACAAATGGAGCACATTAGTTCAGTTTTACCTATTGCCCCAAGGGTCCTTAGGTTGGTGGTTCAATCTCTTTATATAGTTTCTTTGGGCAAGACACTTACTGCAAAGGCCCTATACAAACACATAAAATATGTAGTGTTTTTGAGTATGATAAACTACTGTAATACTGAAACATGAAGAAATGATTATATTTTCCTCATTTTATGGTTATTGCGCTGTGAAAGCACCGTGAGCCACATGACTGATCTGTTCATTTGTTTGTCTTTCTTTTGTTTTCACCATTGGACCCTCAGGCTTTTTGTTGTAAGAGGCCCATCACTTACACATGAAGTAATAGCCAAATAAAACAGAAAACAATCATATTTGGTGAAACGAAAATATACTCCGGTGAAGTATTCATTTAAGTCACCGCTACTGCATTTACTACTCACAAAACACAAGCTGAATCATGTTCTGCATTAAAGGAAATATTATTAACATGATAAAAGAAACAAACAAAGCATAACATTGAAATTTGAAAACAGAATAAGATATGTGATAAATAACGATAATGTCAAAGGCCGAGTGTTAAGGGTGTTTTAAGAAGGTGCAGGTGCACAGGAAAAAATCTTTAACTTAGAGATATCATGTTGCTGAAATTTTTACTGTAGTTTCCTCACACAAATGTAAGAAAAAATGTGTGTTGTGACCGTTTGTCCACTGATCCAAAGGTTGGCGGTTCGAATCCCGCTCTCAACATAAACATCATTGGTGACCCACAGGTTGGTGTGATTCTAGATCCCACAGATGAACACTGTCATTGTGTCCTTGGGCAAGACACTTAACCCACCTCGCCCCCAGTGTCTGTGTACACTGGTATGTGAATGGGTGAATGGGTGAGTGGTTCCTTGTTGTAAAGCGCTTTGAGTGTCTGGAAGGTGGAAAAGCCCTGTATAAAAATGTGACCAATCAACATTTAAGCCAGAAACATGGAATTTGATGCTTCTTTATTTTGACAAATTAGATTAAAAAAGAAAAAAATATATAAAGAGGGGATTTTGGATATCTTAAATTAAAAAAATTCTAATTTTGCCTTTTTTTTAAGCTAGCCTTTAGTAAATCAGAATTAGTTATCAAAAACTTCCTTCTGTACATTTTGTCCAAGTAAAAGCCGCTACACACTGCAGAATTTTTCGGTCTTAAATAATTTTAAACATGTGACCAAATGCGCACACCACAGACACGAGGAGAATCTTATGAGACTTATAATCTCCGATCACAATCGCTGAGAGAAAAGCACATCTTTCCTGTTCACCAGTGTGTGTCCTGCAGCACATTTATCAATATCCAAATAGTCTGTATTTCTGACATAGACACTAGCAGGTTAACTATAGACTGGACATCGTTAACCTGCTAGTGGCTGCATTCCACATAGGCAAGATTCATGGGCAAGATTTGGCTCCATTCACTCGGACTCCCATTCCCTTTATATTGAAAAACTGTTGACCTGCGGCGGTCATCATTTTGGTCTTAAAATGTTCATATTTACAGCGCTATTTTGGTGTTGTTATTTTGTTCGTAAAGATATGAACATTAGTAACAGACAAATCAGACCCTTCTTTCCCAGCAGTCACTTCCACTAGCGTTAATCACAGGTCTGACAGCGTTGCTAAACCAGTGGTGCGGGTCTCGCTCCAGATTGGCACTTTGGTTGCTATGATACTCTCGGATGGAATTCCAAATATGGAACTTGACTTCAAATTCACCCCGATAACTGCTAATCTCAGTGAGCTTCATTTGATTGGAGCCAACCACTGTGGGTGACATCACACAGTCCTTTTCATTACACTATCTATGATTTCTACTAAATGTACATCGCCCTCCTTGAACCGTTGCGCATGTGTTATTGACTACATAGAGTCGGCCTCACCTCCACACGTAGCTTGGTCTTTGGTCCACAATTCCTCAAGAGGGGTTGGACTCTCCATTTCTCTGCAGTTGCTCACAGGGAGGGTCTCGTCCCTGCTCCTCGGAGACAGGCCTCTCACTGTGGTGTCGGCCTACGGGCCAAACAGCAGTGCAGAGTACCCGGCCTCACAAGTGGTGGAATGACTTTCCTCTGCAGGATGGCTGGGTGCTACCTTAGAGATGTGGATGCCTCCCTGGGGAGGTGTTTTTACCCCACCGGGAGGAGGTCCCGGGGAAGACCCAGGGCACACTGGAAGGGCTATGTCTCTGGGCTGGACTGGACCTTGGGGTCCCCCTGCAAAAGCTGGAAGAAATATCCTGCGTGGGGGAAATCTGGAAGTCCCTGCTTAGACTGCTTCTCCCATGACCCTGCATCGCATAAATCGGAAGTAGATGAAAGGTACATCACCATGCTGACTGGTCCAATCTCTAGCCACCAACTACCCCAGGGCAGACAGCGGGAGCACGCCAAGATGGATTCTTTTGTGTTAGGGTTCTTGCAATATTTTTAAGTTCACAAAAACATTGCAATAATCAAGCTTGCTGAGGTTATGTTACACCCCCTTTTAACATCTGATGTCACATTTGATCTGAAAATTGAACAGATTTTTCTTTTGTTCATCATGAAATCATTTTATTACCACCACACTTAAAAAAACTCCAAGTATCTGCATTGAACTCCCCCTTATGGCCTATGCACCTCCTGCTGACATTGACAGACCCTGCTTTTGAAACCCTACACTTGACTTCCATTATCATTAATCTCATGGCTCTGTTCTTTCGCCCCTCATATATTTGATACATTAACCACGCTAATATTTGTACAAAGTATGTCTATTAACGCTAATGTTCCAGGGCCCTATAGAAACCAGGGTGAAGTCTTATTGCACTGGAATGAGCCCTGAACATAATGAATATACGCTATCCCTGACACGCTCTCATCTTGTACTTTCTCTTCAATAACCCTCTGCATGACTGACCTCATTCTTAACACCATACATAATTCCTTCTTATAATGAAAGAGAGAAAAACTAGCATATTAAAGGTCTGACACCGCCGTAAACGCGCAGCAATAACTTTTACAATATTAATTTTGTATTCGCGCAGTGTAACAGAGATGGTACTTTGTCATTTAATTAGTATTCCCAAAATTTCTTAAGACAATCTGGCCTCGGGGAACCTCTCAGAATAGCGGCAGGCGAAGGTTTGTTTCATTAGCAGGGATAATATTTCTCCAGCCGTGCGAATTTATGACATTGTAAAACAAGGCTAAGTAAAATGAGATGGGTTTAAGTGCAAGGAAGGAGTGAAATAAACTGTCACATTTTGCTGGGCATTGGTGAAAAGAATACTACCTGATTTTGTCCCTCATGTATTTGAGCAAAATCTGTCTTACAGTACAGATGTAGTGAATGAGGTCAAAATATGTTCGCTGCAGGGTTTATTCTCATAATAATCAGGGTTCTCAGGGTTTAAAGAACTCATATTACACTATTTTCTGATCTCCATTATAATGTACATTACCTGGCCAAAAAAAAAGCTGTTGCCACCTGGATTTAACTAAGCAAATAGGTCCTAGTTTGCTGCAGTTGGTCAGGTCCAGGTTCAGCAGCAGTGTGTGGTCAAAGAATGAGCTCAGCTGAACCTGAATATACTGAAGGACCAGGTTATTCCATCAGTGGATTTTTTCTTCCCTGACGACACGGACATTTTCCAAGATGACAATTCCCGGATTCATCGGGCTCAAACTGTGAAAGAGTGGTTCAGGGAGCAGGAGACATAATTTTCACACATGGATTGGACACAACAGAGTCCAGATCTTAAAGGGGAACTCTGGCACATTTCAAGCTAAAGTCCATTTCTAGAGGTGGTGGAATTCTGTCAGAAGCAAAAAACAGCGCAGATCAGTGTTGCCTCGGTGGAGATCTCGCTGTGGCAGTGAGTCTGTCAAGGCAACAAACTAGTGTAGTGATGGGGGCAAGTTCTTAACTTCCACGTAAAACGCCAATTTGCACAGAAGAGGCTTAACACCACTTTAATCAGAATCAGAATCAGAATCAGAATCAGAATCAGAATTACTTTTATTCATCCCCGAGGGGAAATTTTCTTTGTTACAGATGCAACCGACCAAGAGCATGCATATCAAACAAGTTACAAAATAAGCTAAATACAATAAGATAATAGCTCTCTCTGGGAAATTATTTACATCATTGACATCTATTGACTATATACATGTGTGATCAGGGAATAGGATGAAAAGGATTGAGTAGTTTGTGAGTTAAAGTGCAGCGTTCAACAGTTTGATGGCGACAGGCAGGAAAGATTTCCTGTGTCTCTCAGTGGAGCAGCGCGGCAGCCGCAGTCTATGGTCTATTTAACCCATCTTACAACAGCCACAATTCTAACAAACTGCCTGCCTGGATCACTCATTAGTATCTGGATACGTTATACGTACCCAGATACATTTAGCTTGAAAATCTTTGGGATGTGTTGAAGAAGACTTTGCTCAGCGGCCAGACTCAACCATCATCAATCGTGAAAGATCTTGGTGAAAAGTTGTTTCACATGTTGTTCTACATGACATCACAAGGTAGAGCAGAGCATTTTGAGCTTTGGAAATGTGGACAGTCTAATAATAAAAGGTTACTCAAACATGTGAATGAAACTAAACACAACTCCAGGTACATTTATGAGGAGGTAACAACATTCTAATATGGCCTAAAGAGTCAGTTTTGCATAATATAGCACGTTTAATGTTTAATGTCTGATAATCAGGAAGTGCATGTTAGCATGTATTGCCTCTCCCATGCTTGAAAGGGATGAGAAGGTAAACCATGAGAAAGGAATATACAAGGGACAGAAGATTCGTCTTGTGCATCTTATAACTGCAGGGTGCAGTTATAAGAAGAAAACTTCCCAAATTTCTAAGCTTCAATTTAAGCCCAAGATGACCTTTCTATCTAGAGAAGTTTTTTTATGTACATTTGAGGCACTGATACATGTAAGAAAATGCTTGAAAATGATCACTTTTCATGATAATTTGTCAGGCGGACAGACGATAACAGTGATATTTGACAGTAAAAATGCAGCAAGCCCAAGAATATTTTTCTACTAGTTGTCTCCATGTGTCAGGATATACCAGGCAAAACTTTAGGGTTATCTGACCATTTATGCAGTTGCAGCACCTTTATATTTACAATTATATATTTCCGCCAATAGCTTTTTCTAAACAGGGTTTGTTTTGGAGCCCCAAACCAAACGGGGCCAAGTTGGGGTTGGTCCCTATCAACTTGTGATGGGGCAAGATATAAGATAACAGGAAATAATAGTGAAAAAAGGTAGCAAAAAACATCCTGAGAAGTGGACCTGACTGCTGGCCTATTATATTCTGCTTTTCACAGATACATGTGTCACAATGACCCTTTACAGACTTTACATTGTTCATTCACTCCACAAAAAAAAAAAAAAAAAACATATTCCATTCAAAATTACTCAAATAAGCTATCAAGATATTACATTGGCAGCGCCCCCATTGAAGAGGCTTTCTCAATGGAAAGTAATAATGTCCTCACACCTCTAGTTCATTCGGCCCAAAGTAGACTTTTTGGAAGCTAGCATCTCTCCTTTATGGGGGAAAAATATATTCTGGCAAAGCATTCATGGATGTGGCATAGGGGGAGTGTGTGTAAACAAAAATACAAAATGACCGTGGGCTCAGATACATTTAAAAGTAGTTAAAGGCTGCACCTGTGGCACTGACTCACTCATGCAAAGGGCAGCCACAAAATGATATCGTAGCCTTCTATGGTTTAAATAAGAATGAGAATAGTTATTAAGCAATTCAAAGACTGGAACCTATTTTTGCATAATTGTTATAAACCAGTGCTAGGGACAAAGGAAAGCAACAAGATAAGATGTAATTTAAAGTGGCTTTATGAAGTAAATGTAAGGACATACAATAACAGAAAAATGGGGGTTTTACATAAAAGAACTCAACCTAACTCAAAGAAAATACAAAGGCCGAGCCGAGTTGGCAATACAACAGTCAAAAGCGACCTCTAGTGTCTCTGGTGTAAATTATCACACAAATGTCCAGACCAGAGCAACCAAGAGACACGTCCGAATCATAATGTGGCAAACTGATACTGGCAACCAGCCACCTGGAGGAGATACTGTGAGGTACTTTTATCGGGCGCGGTGTTTGAGGGTCAGGAAGGGCATTGGAGGAGCGGGACCTCAGTCCTCCAATCACGGCACAAGGACCATCGGAACCAGCCCAGCAGCAACGGAACCACACCCCACCAATCAGGTGCCAGGTATCACACAGCACATGCAAAGGGAGAGGCGGAGCCAGACTGCAGGCTGTAAGAATAATATTCACTATTAATTTAGAAATAAAAAATACAGGCACTAAAAAAGAACCATCTTGGTATCAGTCTCGAAAAGATATTGATACAGAAAAAATAAAATCACGCACTGCAAATTTCTCTGATCTGCCCAAGATTTTAAAACTTATACCAGGTTATTCATCTTGTTTTCAGATTTATTCTTACAGTATTTTTCGGACTATAAATCACACCGGAGTATAAGTCACACCAGCAAAAACGCCGCACTTTTTGGGGGAAATTTATTTTATAAAATCAGAGGGCAAGAAACAACATTTCATCTTGAAAGGCAAGTTATAGAAGTTATAGTAATAAAAACAACCCAATAGAGAAGAATCTGTGTATCATTCGTTCATTCATTTTTCAATATAGAACCAAAAATAAGAAAATGAAAAAAACAACTCTTTTCTTTATTATTTGTCTCTAAAACCAAAATGAAAAAATGGATAATGATTTGTTTTTTCATTTGTGATTCATATATATGATTCATATATTTGGTCTATGGACTGTCAGTGTGAAAAATGCAATATATAAGTCGCACCTGAGAATAAGTCACAGGAACCACCCAAACCCTGAAAAAAGTGCGATTTACAGTCCAAAAAACACAGTACTCACATGGACATCACTTCTCGTGTGTATTCTGTGAATCTGGCGTAATCCCCGTGCTTTCTGTTGTGTTTGAGTGACAGCTCGCGCTCACTCAGCTCGGCGGAGTAAATAATCAGCTCATTTAAAAGCGGAGGTGTTTTTAGAGCCATTATCGGGGCCATTTGGCTTTAATTAGGTCCTGTCTGAGAGGCCCCATCACCCAGACTGATGCAGGCTTACACCACAGCACAGAGCCGGCGTGTACCAAGCAGGAGGAGGTCTGAGGACGGACACGAGCAGAAGTGTGGAATTAGACATCAGAGGAGGAGGGATGGAGGAAGGGAGTCAGAGAGAAGGGAAAGACTTGACTTTTAACAATACATTATGTCACTTTGTCGCTTAAAAAGAATAAAAGGAGAGAGATGGAGGGAGAGGAAAAGGTGGAGAGGGACTGAAAGAAAGAGGAGATAAGGAAAGAGAGAGAAGATGTGAGAGAGGTGGGAGAAGAAGAGAGATAGAGAGAGAAAAGGACAGAGACAAGAAAGAGGCAAAGGTGGAGAATGCGAAAAAGGAGAACAAGGGGAGAAATTGTGAGATGTGAAGAGAGAAAAAGAGAAGAATTAGAGAGATGATGGAGAGAAGGCATGAGAGAGGGGGAGAAGGAGAGAAATAGAGAGAAGGAGAGAGAGAGGGGTGAGAGAAGGTCAGAGAAATAGAGAGAGAGAACAAAGGAGAGAGATGAGAAAGAGGCAAAGGTGGAGAGAGTGAAAAAAGAGAACAAGGAGAGAGGGTGGAGAAGGGGAGAGAAGGAGAGAGAAAAGAAATTGAGAGAAAGGAGAAAGAAGGGGAGGGAGAGGGCGGGATGTGGAGAGGGAGAGAAAAAGAGAAGAATGAGAGATGATGAGAGAAGGCGTGAGAGAGGTGAGAGAAATAGAGAGAGCGAAAAAGAAGGAGAGAGATGAGAACAAGGCAGAGGTGGAGAGAGTGAGAAAAGAACTTGAGAGAGAGGACAAAGAAGGGGAGAGAGAGGGTGGGATGTGGATAAAGAAAAAAGAGACGAATGAGAGAGAAGGTGTGAGAGGGGGGAGGAAGGTCAGAGAGATAGAGAAAGGAGAAAGATAAGAAAGAGGCAAAGGTGGAGAGAGTGAAAAAGAGAGCAAGGGGAGAAAAGGAGAGAGAAAAGAACTTGAGAGAGGGGACAAAGAAGGGAAGAGGGGGGATGTGGAGAGAGATGATGGAGAGAAGGCATGGGAGAGGGAGGAGAAGGAGAAAAATAGAAAGGAGAGAGAGGTGTAAGAGAAGGTCGGAGAAAGAGAGAGAGAAAAGGTGAAAGATTAGAGAGAAAGGTGAAGAGAGTGAAAAATAGCAAGGAGAGAGGGTGGAGAGGGGGAGAGAAGAAGAGAAAAAGGAGAGAGGGAGAGAAAAGGCAGGATGTGATGAGAGAAAAAGAAAAATGAGAGAGATGGAGAGAAGGCAAGAGCGAGGGGGGAGGAGAGAAATAGAAAGGAGAGAGAGAGAGGTGTAAGAGAAGGTCGGAGAAATAGAAGAGAAAAGGAGAGAGATGAGAAAGAGGCAAAGGTGGAGGGAGTGAAAAAAGAGAACAAGGAAAGAGTGTGGAGAGGGGGAGAGAAGGAGAGAGAATGTGACTTGGCCTCTTGGCATTTGAAGATTTACTTTGATTTATTATTCACTATATTTGAGTCTCTTTTTGTTGTTTGTAGTAGTGAAGTGAAACATGTTACTTGCTAATTCATCTACTACAACAAGAAGAGAATGCATATTTTAAAAATAAAAATAATCAAACAAATAATTATTAATTTTTTTTTTTTTTAAATGATTAAAATCGTTTATTCCACAGCATTATGAAGGCTATAAACTAACCACCTAACAGCACCAGAGAACGTTTAACAAAGTGCTTAGTAGAGGTGTAATGATATCCAAGTCTCACAATACAATATCGAACCTCACAGTCCGATATTTATTGTGATATCATGGAAAAACTCGTGATATGGTGGGAGGCTCACAATATTACGATATTCTACATAATAACAAGAGTGACATTCTAAAATGCTTTGACCAGTCATTTGGTGCAACATTTACTGTCATTAGGGATGGAACGATATCCAAATCTCTCTGTACCATATTTTCACTATTAAACATCTCACATCTTATTGCAAAATTTTGTTGTGAATCTGCTCCTTTTTCCTCTAAAAATGCTGTTAAGACTTAATCCAAAGAATGAAGATTTCAAAGTGCTTAGAACAGTTCTTTCTTCTCACCATTCACGGCACTTTTGCTGCTCTCTGCCATGTTGAAAGGTCAACGTTTATCTCATCCCGTCATCTCCCGTATCATAAAATCTTACAGCTTTCGGCGCGAGTGGGTGTACTTGCGTTTTTTTAGTATTTACGATAATTACCACAGGGCATGAAGGCGCCATGACCCTCATTTACTTCATAAAAGCTATTTAAATTAAATTACATCTTGTTTTACTTTCCTTTGTCTCCAGCACTGCTCTGTAACAGGAAGATTCACCTGTGACCACCCTCACATCCTTGTAACGTATTAGAGAAACGTGTATTCTAGATCCCACGCAATTTTTCCACAAGATAAATACAAAATAAATATCGTAATTCTTCTTACATCTGAAGTTTGTTATGATGACTTCCCCCTTATGAATCATATGAGCACCCGTAGCTCGGTCGTGTTATCTTACTGCTCCATGACACTGATGGTGATTTAGCCCGGTACGGCATGAAAGTTAAACATCCTCGTGGCTATTTATAATTTCACTGAGTGTGGTCCATAAAAGCGGGACATTCCATTTCCCCCGTGCGATGATGGAGCGAGCGAAAGGGGCGTGTGGACAGCGGAATTAACTAAAGCTCTTTAATTATACTCACTGGACATTTATCACAGAGAGAGATGGACCTAATTTCCCACTCGTTTTAATCTTCATCACCGAATCACGCAGAGGGTAGAGGGGAAGGAGGGGACCAAATGTGCAGTACGAGCAGAACGGAGTAATGCGAGTAAGTCTATTTGAGTAACTTTTTTAAATTCAAATTGTATGTGTAGTAATATGTAAGACTTCTATTGAAAAAATGGTGCCCCGGTCAGGATTGTCATTTTGGCATTAAAATATTGGTATTAACGCCCTCTGCATGATCCTGGTTTTTATTATTTTCTATTTTGTCCATAAATCCAAATATGAACATTTAATAAGAGACAACTCAAATGGCTTCTTTCCTTGAGGTCACTCCGTCAGGGTACATGCTGCTATTCCCACATTTAGACATTGACGACTGCTGTATTTTTCGGACTATAAGTAAGTATCTGCGCCACCTCATGCTCTTCCTCCTGCACCACTGTCACTTCAACTGCAGCACCTCGGACCTGTTTGCTCAGTTAAATCCAGGTAGAGACTTTTTTTTGTCCAGGCAGTGAATAATCCACTGAATTTTGTCCTTTAGTCTGACAGAAGCATCACTGCATCAGCGCACGAGCTGCTTTTTATACTACTTATACTACTTCATACTTATACTATATGCAAATGAGTCATGCGGCTTCAAGTATATTTTTTGTAAAATGTAAATACATTTGTCAAAGCTGCATTAAACACTTTATTACTCAGTGTATATATTGAGCGGAGTACAAGAAACGTCTGTAGAGCGGTGGTAGAGAGGAGCAACTGAGCAGCAGAAATAAAGTTTGGAGTGAGCGAGAAACTTGTTTTTGACTGGAGAAAAGTGGAGGAAACTCGAACTGTAATGAAGAAAACAAAAAAGATCATTGCCGATTAAAAGATTGATTTAGCTGGAGTTGCTCAGCAGTGACAGCGAGGATGAAGAATTCAGTGGATTTAGTGATTTGGAGTGAGATGGAGAGTTTGGTAAACTTGTTCTGTTGTTTCTGCTCTAGTTTTCTGAATAACTGTTCATATGTGACGTGAACACACCAGACACATGTTCAGCCTGTTCTTCTCTTTTAACTTGCCTTTCAGATGAAATGTCTGTTCCTGGTGTCTGATTTGATCAAATAAATTTTCCCCAAAAAATACAACTTATAGTCCAGTGCGACTTATATATGTTTTTTTTTTCTTCTTCTTCTTCTTCATTGTGCATTTTTTGGCTCGTGCGACTCCGGAAACTATGGTAATTGTCAGAGTAGTGGCATAAACATTATTTTTTAAGTGTTTCACTACTTCAACATGTTATTTCTTCATTATCGGAGTTGCAGCGCTTTTCAAACATTCCGCTTTTCTGACATGAATAATGTGAATGTGATAACCTATTATACTTTGCGCTCCCATATATCATAAGATGCTCGGGCCGGTGCAAAGCTCTTGATCAGACAATACTTCGGCCACAAAGTGAATAACTGATCGCCGTGGGAAGCAGTCAAGCATTTTCAAAAAGAGCATAGGCCAGCCTTCGGGAAAATGTGCTTCATTCATTTCATCATGTAGGTGATCTACGGAGAACACCATATCGCCTAAATTAATAACCAATCAAGTTCATTGTGCCAGCTCAATGAGGTGACACTTTCGCAGGCAAAAACACACATTTGACTACCTACTTATGTGCATGATATTTGATTGTACATGCATTAGGCCCCTATTTCTTTTGGCCAAATCAATTCCATCTCGGTAGCTGGTGATGAAGTTTGGCTACGCATTGCAGTTTGGACATTCCACTTCGCCTGCAACTCCGTGTTAGGACGTAAAAGGGAGATATTAGTCTATAGGCAAATGTTTAGAACTGAGGATGTCTGTCTTACATAGGCTAATTATATTCAGAAAAAAACGTACCTACCTGTCGATCGATCTGCTGCATTCAGTACTACGGACAGCAGCGGGTCGGCAATACTAAAATATGTTGGAAAACCGGCATGTCTAAATAGAGATGTCGTAATGAAGGGATGTCGGAATACTGTAGGCAGCAGACCCTGTTGGGGGCGTACCTTCAACAACAGCATCCTGACCATTATGGGTCTTGGCTGCAGATAAGCCGCTATAATTGTTAGCTTCGACAGACTTCATTTGGCTGCAGCTGAACGCTACGGGTGACGTCACACTCCCTCAGTTCACTTCTGTTTACAGTCTCTGCTACAAAATGCCAGAAGACTCAGAAATGACCTCGATTAGCCATGCACTCAGTCCCAAGACATTTCTCGATCTCCTCTGTTCATGCTTAACCTGGCATTGGGCTCTTCGTGGTCTCTTCATGGATCTATGAAAATAACTGGGTAGAGTTTTGTTAGTTTAGACCTCTGAGGCCGGCCCTAAGGTATGGAACGCTCTGCCCCCTCACATTCGTACAGCCCCCACAGTGTTTCAAGTCTCGTCTTTAGACCCACTTTTACAATCTGGCTTTTAACGCCGTGTGAGTTGTGTGATCCTGTGTCTTTTATTTAATTTTTTATTTGATTTAGTTTATTTTTCATCATGTTAAGCTTTATGTATTTTAAAGCTTTTTATTAATTGTTTTTTATTCATGAATTTCTGTCTTTTATTGTATTCATTTGTCTGTGTTCATATGTGACGTGAACACACCAGACACGTGTTCAGCCTGTTGTTCTCTGTTCTACTGTCATGACTATAACTTGCCTTTCAAGATGAAATGTCTGTTCCTGGTGTGTGATTGTGACTTATAGTCCAGTGCGACTTGTGTTTTTTTCTTCTTCATTATGCATTTTTTTGGTTGGTGTGAATTATACTCCGGAGCAATTTATTGTCGGGAAAATACGGTACTCTCCCTCTGATTGGTCAGAGTCACATTGTGCACGAGACCATGCTCTTTGTATTTGTTTGCATAAGAGAAGAGCACCACAGCACACAGGCGATTGGCAAAAGAACACCTGACATATCTAAATCAGTTGGGGCTTTGTTCATACGTGACCTTGTTTGGGCAAAATGCAGGTAAATTCCCGGGTCAGGCTGCATGTCTGGGCTTTAGTTAGATGAACAGTATTCACGTTGTTGACACGTTTTGGTTGCCTGAGCTGCCAGTGCCTTCTACATCCTGTTCGAATCCAGAAGGGACTGGAACAGGACCATAGAGCGGGAAAAATAATCCCGTCGATCCAACCACAGTTGCTCATTTGCAGCACGTATCTAACAAATGCAGAAGTTGTCTCCTCTTAAAAATTCTCTTAACATTCAAAATAAAATACTGTATATAACTTATTTCTGAAAGTTGTGCTTCAATTGATGATTCTGTAAAAATCTTTCTTTCCGGAAGAGGCCATTTCAGTCCAATAAAAACATCCAAAATGAAAAAAGAGCTTGATTATTACTTAAATTATCCTCAAAACAATAGCTCAAGAAAGTAAAACGAAAAAAGTACAGCATAACCCTTTTTTGAGGTAACAGTGGCTTGTCCAAGTGGGTAGTTTTAACAATTACAGCTCAAGAACATAAAGAGGCAAACTGAACAGAAGTACGCTATTTGTCACAAGGAGCAATCTTCATAATGTCATTCATCTTCTCTTGGAAAATACAGAAAATAATAATAGCCTACAAGGTAAGAGGAAGCATTACATCCTATTTCCACAAGGCGAACAAACACTTTTGACTAGTCATTCAACGTTTCAAAGTCAGATTATGGTTTGAATTAGTTCACGAGTTAGAAACTTAAAAAGGGTTTGCAAAGGTCCAAAGTCATTCCTCACTTACCTTATGCATTCAGAACACCCTGATTATTCACCATGTTGAGTTTTGAACCATTTTTCACAACTCTACCAGTGCCTCTTGGCAGTGACAGCAAAGCTAACAACCATGAGTATGGTAACGTACACTTCCTGATTATCAAACAATAAAACACTTTATAACAAAATAGTTTTACATATTTTGAAATAAAGAGCTACTTACACAAATGATCTGTTCAGCAGCGAGACAAAGTACAAAAGTAAAAAAGTGGGTACAGAAGCTCAAAATAAGCATAATGATTAGTGCTCATGACACCCTTGGTTATAATTTTAAATCACGATATTCATTAAAAATGACTTAATAAAATAAACAAGAGCATTGATTTCGATGTTAGAAAACTGCGGTGGAACAGACCGTACAGTTGTTGGCGCCTCAGATGGATCGCTGCAGATCAGACCAGCAAGAAGCGGATTTTAAAAATGTTATTAGTCCATCCATCAATCTTCTTCTGCTTATCCGGGGCCATGTCCCAGGGGTAACAATCTAAGCAGGGACTCCCAGACTTCCATCATCCCGGACACTTCCTCCAAGTCCTCCAGGACCCTGAGGTGTTCCCAGGTCATTCGAGAGCCATAGTCCCTCCAGCATGTCCTGGGTCTTCCCCGGGGTCTCCTTCCAGTGGGGCATGGCGTCCAGGAGGCATCAGAACAGATGCCCTCCCCTCAGCTGCTCCTCTCGACGTGGAGGAGCAGCGACTCTACTCCAAGCTCCTCCTGTGTGGCTCAGCTCATCACCCTATCTCTAAGGGAGCGCCCGACCACTCTGCTGAGGAAGCTCGATTCGACCACTTGTATGTGTGATCTTGTCCTTTCTGTCATTCCCCAGAGCTCATGACCATAAGTGAGGGAACATAAACAACATAAACATAAATAAATAGCTTTGCCTTTCAACTCAGCTCCCTTTTCACCACACGATCAGTTTGTTGTTGTTTTTATTTGTACCAAAATGACTACGTGACGCTGCCAAATCCTACATGTTTCACCAATTAAGAAAATAAAATTGAATGAGGTCAGTACAGAGCAGTGGACATATGTTATGATGTTATGGTGGTGATGAAGATGGGGGTTGAATGGCAATTTGACGTCTTGAAAATAAGTGATTAAAGATGACTGAAATATGCACGAATCACTCCAAATACAGCTTTTTAGTTACATACTGTAGTTAAAATCTCTGAGCAGTCAATTTTGCATAATGAGTCTGATTTAACATATTACCATGGCAACCAGAGCTAGGTCAACACTTGCATCCCTTTGGAGCTGTTTTTGGCTTCAGTACCGCAATGCTGTTTATTCATTCCGTACAGAACATTATTGTGCCATGTGAATTCTATAATCCTTGTGCATATGTCCAATGTAAATTCATCGCATGACATTACTATTCTGAACCTCATTTGCATGAGCTCAGACATGCATAAAATCTAATTAACATTCTTTTAAACCCCACACTCATTTAAACGAGGCTGTCTCACTTGAGCGTAGTGAAAGCAGAACCGCCTGTGGTGAACCTGCTGTCCCGGTGAGAGGAAATATGGCGTCCTAAAGCTGAAGTGACACAGGGGCATATGCTCGTCCAGGCCTAAGCATTTCATTAAGTCTGCTGCAGGGAGCGCTCAGGAACAGGCTGGCTTTTACTGTGAGGGGGGGTTCTCTGGCTAATGCTGTGGGGTGGGGTAGGTAGAGACGCTGTACCAGATTTTTATTATTATAATTTTTTTATTTGGGATGCACTAATACTGATTTTGGTATTGTATATCAGCGCCAAAACTGAAAAAAAATTGCCAGATTGGATATTGTTCCCTGCTATCGGTTAATCTGATACCCCGGTTGCACTTTAATTGAGTGTAAAAAGACTATTTGCGGGCTGATTTTAGCCTAAAAAGTCTGCTAAAGTTTGATCTTCTATTCATACAACAGTATTTATTCAGTAGTTATTTGAAGAATTTATGACATCTGCAGCACACAATTGGATCTCTCAGGTAATAAATTACACAAGTCAACGTTTTGATATTGGAACTGAAAAAGATGGATCTGTGTCGTAAAAAAAGAAACATGGTTCCCACTCTTTTTCACTGACAAAATTTAGAAAATTTTCCATGACTATTCATGACCTAAAGTGAGTTTTCCATGACTTTACGGCACCTACAAGTGTAGAATTGAGCGGACTTTTAGGAATAAATATGAAATGTGAACCCTTTCCTCACCTTATGGTTTGGTATTATAGTTTTTTAACATTCAAAATCCTGTCAGTGCATTTATTGTGATCTCTTTTAAATCAAAGACCTTATTGTGTATTGTTGGAGCGGCTGCGCAGACATTCAGAAATAATCATAAAGCCTCATGAGAACTTAACAGAACGCTGTAGTTGCATGAAAGAGACACTAAAATTCCATTACTTTCCCAAAACTTGAATTGAATTTACACAATTCTATGACTTTTCCAGGCCTGGAAAATGACATTTTCAATTTCCATGACTTCTCCAGGATTTCCATGACTGTGGGAACCCTAATGAAAAAAAAAACAGAACTAGTTAATTTTACACTATTTGCAGTGGTACAAAGTTATTCCTCATGGACCTTATGCATTTTGAGTTTAAGTATTTACCACAATGAGCTTTTAAGCACTTTTCACATCCTTCACAGACCAAAGTGTTTTTTTTTTACAGTGACGGTAAAGCTAGCAACAACTAACATGCTAACGCACACTGCCTGATTATGGTAAAGCACCACTTCACTAGCAAAGGCCACACCAACAACACATGTGCAAAGAGAAAAGAGTTTATTGTACGGAGACGAGGCGGGTCGGCTGGGTTGAGACTCAGGGTGGGGGTTCAGTCTCAATCTTCACATGGCCCAGCAGGAACGGGACCCCCCTCTTAGGCGTCTTATGTCTGGAAGTGAACAGATAGGGGTTGGGAGGGTGGGGTTGAGTTATTCGGGACAAAGTGGGTTGCCGGGATAGGCTGCTACAAATAGGCTTCTGGGAAATTGAGGTGTGGTAGAAGTGAGCTGTGATTCGCTGGAGAGGAGGCGAGGGCGGTTGAGGCGTGGTCATGCTCCTGAACCTAAGTTATCATATTAACTACATATTTTAATGCAGCGCTTTTCCAAATTCAAGGCACTCTTTACATCAAGTAAGTGTAGGCGGACACTTGGGGCAAGGTGGGTTAAATGACTTGCAAAAGGACACATTAGACTATTTGTGTCTGTGGGAGCTGGCCTACCTGTGCCAACCTGTGGGTCAGTGGATTTGACTGCTCTACCAGTGATGTTGCCATATTTTTTGCGACTTATTTAGAATGTATTATTACCATTCATATCTTTTGCTCTTTGTTATAATATTATACGGTGATGTGTGAGCTACTGTGTCCAAGTAATTTCCCTTGTGGATCAATAAAGTTTGTCTAAGATGGAAGGTTTTGTACAGCCAACCTTCAGCTCAGTGGACAAACACAATCCTGTTGCACCATCAGATAATGAAAGACTTTCTAATTAGATGCAGACAGCATTCAGTGGACTTCTTATGACCTCAAGAGCTGCTTCTATAATATATCTGTACTGGACAAAGAGTTTTTGCTTAAATACATGGTACAAAAAGGGTCTTTAAGTATCAATCTTGGTTTTAGAGCCTTGTCCAGACCTGTTTTTAGCTAAGCAGGTTTATTATGCCTCCTGTAGGACAAGTAAGAGTCAGGTTTGTGGAGATGCAAGCTCATTCATAGTAAATAAATAAAACAACAAGAGAAAATATGACAAGAAAGTAAAAGAGAAAAGTGCAAAAATTGAAAAATGCGTAACCAGTGCTGTCTTGGAGAGAGGAAATATGGCTAAAGCTGAAGTGACATAGGGACATATGCTCGTCCTGGCCTAAGCATTTCATTAAGTCTGCTGCAGGGGGTGCTCAGGGACAGGCTGGCCTTTACTGTTTACATCCATCCATCCATCCATCTTCTCCCGCTTAATCCAGCTGGGTTGCGGGGGCAGCTTGCTGCCCAATACTCATAGCACCTGACCCCCCCTATGAACCCCTCTGCAGGTGGTGAACCCACAGGAGGGTACTGTTTACATGTGTTTCTTTAAAAGACTCTCTGGGTAAAGCTGTGGGGCGGGCTACTATAGATTTTTGCATGGGTGTAGGAGGTCCTCTGGGGATCAGATTTCCATGTTTTTTTCCTAATTATGACTTGTTTTGGTAATAATAATAATAATAATAATAATAATAATAATAATAATAATAATAATAATAATAATAAAGTACTGAAAATTCCATCCAAAATTCAGAGACACTAATGTCACAGCATATCTATAGTCTAACCATAACTACTGTGTAACTGAGACCAGCTTTAGTCCGTTAATATTATGTTTGTTGGTTATGGACACAGTTATGCCATTACCTCTGTATGTCATATGTGTCATATCTGCTGTCCATGTCCAACCAGGAAGTATAATTATCTGTTTTAAGTAAAGAGAAAGAAACTAGGTACTTTTTTTTTTCAGTTAAATCGTAAATATGATTAAGTTAACAATGTTTTCTTTTTATGTCTTACATATTACATGCACTTTAAGATTTTAGCTTCTTGTTTCGACCTGTTTTTGCACTTTAGCTGCCATGTTTTAAGGTGGACATTTTATGCCTCCTTCAGGACAAGTAAGAGTCATGTTTATAGAGATGCAAGCCAGCCCACAGTAAGTGAGAGGAAATATGGAGTCCTAAAAGTGAAGTGGCACAGGGGCATATGCTAGTCCAGGCATTTCATGAAGTGCTGCTGCACTAATAGCTCAGGGACAGTGTGCACTTGTCCTCCTGCTTTATGTTGTGGAGTACTCTGGCTTTATTACTCTGAGTACTCAGGAGTACTCAGAGTACTCAGAGGCTTTGCACACGTGCTGGTCACCATCTTGAAGCACTGCACAACGTCTGTGGTGTGTGCATAATCTCCTGGGGTCACCAGCTTCAGTTCCGTTGTTGGCCTCCTGTTCCAAGTCAATTATCTCTGGGCAATTGGTTCATGTTGATAGATCTCAAGGATGCAGATTTCCCTGTTCCAATTGTTCCACACCAGCATTTTCACACATTTCACATTAGTTTCAAGCTGGACAACTGGCTGATTGCCTCCACTTAGAGTCAGCCAGTTTAAGACATGTAAACTGTCCTCTGTCACACTGATGAACAAACCCAACCACACAATCTGGCAAAGACCGACCTGCTTCCTTCCCAGAAGACCATGTTTTGGGCGGTCGTCATGAGTTCTACTGCCATGACTGCTCGTCCTTCGAAGCAGAAGATCAGCAGTCTCTATCAGCGTACAGACAGCTGCCTCTACCATGCTACTATTTTCTCTTCATCCCAAGCAAATTTGGCTCAACATCTTATATTTGAACATAAAATACAACTCATGATCATAATAAAAACCTGCCCCTAATTTTGAGCCACCTTTATTTGTTCTAGTTGAGTACTGCAATAGTCCTGACTCATTTACCTGATACAAGCCTGGCTTGAGACTATTTAGCTTAGTACATTTGTAAAGGGTGTCTCAGCCCTGTTTTAGGGCGTTTTAATGAGCTAGTCCAAACATATATCAGGGTTAGTCCTTGGTTTATTGCTAGCTCCTAACTCACAAAAGACTGTAATGTGTAAAGAATAACCACTGTCCTTCCTTTGTGTGGATTTTGTCCTTGTTTGGGTGTCTGTAGCTCTGTTAATCAAACTTGCCTGATTCAAACCTGTTTTCATCCCCAAAGTGTAAAGAAAAGTGCACATTGGCTGCTCTGGCACAACCATTCGTCTGAGTTAGTTCATCAAAGCTCGGGGTTGATCAGCGGAGAGCGGAGAGGCTCAGATGTGGACCTGTCGGCCATTTTCGATTGGTTTGTGTGTCGTCCTCCTCCTCCCAGTCACATCCAGTTTGTGCCTTTGTCCTGTTAAGCCTAATGGAAGTTCAAAAACAGCACGAGGAGATTGAATTGCAGATTGGATTGCGCTGCGAAGGTCATTGTGGAAAAGCATTGCGGAGATGACCAACACAGCTACAGACAAAGAATTTCAATAAAGAAATAACTAAATGGAAGTGAAGAAGTTTGAAATCAAATCCAGCAGCATGGCTATTCACCACATGAAATAGTAGCAAAGGTTTCTTAACCATTAAACTGATTATAATGAGTTTGGTGAACATTTCGTTTGCTTCGTTTTCCTCCCTTATTTGGTGTTCCAAAACCAGTGGAAGAGTGATTTTTCCTTAATACGTTAATAAGACTTCAAGCAGACCAAAATGGACTTTTCAGAGTTTTTAACCTGTTCTAGTTGTTTCGAGTTGTTTCCTCTCAATGTACTCACACCACGTCGTATTTGGAGTGATCTGAGCAATCTTGAATCGTTTATTTTCAAGACATGGTCATTTTGGTACAAATGAAAAAAGATTTGTTGCTCATTAGCATGATCTTCAGTTATCTTTCTTCTTTGTTTTATTTTATTTTATTTATTATCCTCTGCCAAGTCTCAAGTCTCTGTCTCATTAAACTAAACAATCCTGCATTTCTTCAAATACACACATTCTTACTGTGAGCAAGGTCATACACTGGAACATTGGGGGCAAAGCGAACGGACAACAGAAAAAGATACACGCACCAAGATAAATATGTCTTAAAATCAAACTTCGACTGACAGTGATCTGGTTTTATTTTCAAATGCAGAACAACATCCACAAACACGTTTATGCCAACTATTACGAGCCATAAAGTCTGCTGTCAGGTTGGAAGCTGACAACATGCCAGTACTAATTATCCTCCATGGAAAACGCGTAGTCTGAAGGAATAGCTTGACGTCTGACCACTACTGTAGGAAAATGCAGTAAACAAACTTGTCTTGGTAAACTATCTGACAAGACCAGAATAGAATTGCACCATCTGACTCACTGAAAATTAGTTATTGTATGAGAACTATAAGAATGACTTCACTTTTCAAGATAGTAACCTGACACAACTTTAGAAAGACGTTAAATCAGTAATCGGTAACAAACATTTCGCCAACAACACAGAGTATACTTAGGCTTGGGGTGGTCTTAGGTTTTTATTTTGGCCCAGTTTGACAAGTACAATTGGGTCTATTATCTATCTACTGTCCTTTTTTGTTATAATTTGTAAATGGACACAAAGTGGTTCCCTTGAGGTCTGGTACCGATTATTATTACAAATAATTAAAAATGCTTTCTCTGAAACGGCTGCTGTCAGGCTCGTCATTCTGACCTTAAAATCTTTGTTTTAACTTGATCTACATGTAAATCACGATGCGAATGTTAATAACAGACCAATCAGATCCTTTCTTTCCCCAGTAGCAACAGGTTTGATTGACAGCTACCACAGCTCATTGCTAAGCGCCCGCCCCCTGCCTACACTGCGGTGCAAGTGGGAGGGGCGAGTACTTCCAACAACCTCGCTTCTGAGGGATGCACCGATACGATACTGGTGTCAGATATCAGCACTCATGTGAAAGAAATTGTAGATTGGATATTGGCATCCAAATATCGGTTCAAGGCAATTTCCTCATATGAACTGATGTAATAAGACTATTTACAGGTCGTAGTCTGCAGTCTCACCTTTAGATCAGTTTTGTCTTTCATTTTTGTTTAAAGGAAATACATGCTGTTTTCAGTCTCTACATTGGGATTGATTTATACTGGGTATCGACATATGTTTAAAGCTACAGTATCAGAATCAGTATCGGAACTGAAAAAGCTGGATCGGTGCATCCTTTGTGCACTCACACCAGTGTGGGTATTACTTTGTAATGCAAATTTTCAGTAGTAGCATGTCACACTATTTTTACTCGAAAATAGTATTTAAACGCGCTACTACTGAAAATTTGGTAATGAAACATGGTTCCTTTTTCAATTCGACGTAATTGGGGAGAACAGTTCACTACCTCAAGCTTTTTCAGAGCCTCGAGCTTTTACCTCAAGCTTTTCCAGAGCCGGTCAGGGTCCAAAGGTGGAAGTGGGGTCCAGCGATACATGGGGAGAGGTCCCACGACGGAGATCCTCCCGCACCCAGCGGCCGTACCTCTTAACGGTTTCATGTCCTCTTGAACTCTCTCTTCAAAGTTCTTTTCAACTTTCCCTTAAGGCATTTGTCGACGATGAATCTTGTGTCAGTATTTAGCCTTAGATGGAGTTTACCACCAAAATGTTACCAAAGTAATGTAAAAAGTTACTGTCTATAGAGGGTAACTAAATAAAGTAAGGGATTACTTTTTAAAGAGGTAACGAGTAACAAGCAAACAGTACTTTTTTTAATGTAACTTCCCCGACAATAACTGCTAGCTTTGATTGGCTTCATTTGGCTGAAGCACTCCCACTCCCTCATTCCGGTTCTGTATAGTCTATGGTGATATGAAACTGTGAGCACATGTAAGGTCTGCACAGAAAGAGCCGGCAATATCAAACTGGGTACCTTATTGCTGTGAGGTGATGGTGCTTCCACCCAGTGCTCCACCTTTCCCTCTCTTTACCTTTCATTACCATTCACCTTGCATGTGATGGAATGTTTTTTTTTTCACCCTTGTTACTGAAGTTTTCTTTCTCCTCCTCATCTCCAAATCATTTCTAACCGTTCCCGGCGTAGACTTAATATTATTCTTGATTCATTACTTCTCATTGACTGCAGTTCTCCCACTAAGTCGCAAACTGGACAATCAATATTCCTTTCGCCTCCCATTAATTTCACTCAAAACAGAGTCTGAAAACCCCGGTAAGCTCGCCGATGATTGGCATAACAATTTCTGCCTTGTTATGACTGCCACGGCAACAGGGGCATTTTTCTTCCCAACCAAACGTCTGAAGCTCTGTATAAATCGTGCATTGACTGATCGCCGAAAAGAAATCTAGTGCTGGGGTACGCAGTAAAGTTGTGAAAAGCACATTAGTAACCGTAGTTTATAATGGCAACGGCAATAATAATGATGATAATAATTCAAATGGGGCTCGTTAGGCACAGTCGGCTCATCAGCATCTAATATTAGCACCAAGGCTTTCAAAGGTGACTAAGGTGTTTCGTGCTTGTAGCGTTCTCAGCAGTGTACAGAGATGAATGCAGTGGTCTTGACCTGGAAATGATCACCGTAACATCTTTTAAAAGTTCTGTATGGCTTGAAAATGACTTTTTAAGGTTTAAGCCATGTTAGAATGTTGTTGCCTCACTGAAAACAAACCTGGACTCATGTTTTGTTTCATTCACAAATATTTGAGTGCATTTATTATTAAGCCTTCTGCATCTCCAAAGCTCAAAATGCTCTGTTCTGATTTGTGATGTCATGAAGTGGATGTTTTCAAGTTAACAGCTGCCTTTTTACTTGACCATTAGAGTGGAGTGAAAAAACAAAACAAGACAAAAACTTTTCCACTATTTCCAGATCATTTTTGGATAGTGATAAAAAGTTGTCGACACATTCAGTGAGTAACAACAAAAAATGACATCTTGAAGCAGATCTTCAGTCTCCACAAGAGACCTGAATAAAATCACAGAGGTTACACAAGTAATTATTTTATTTTTACAAAACTAACTAGTCTATATAACCATGATAACTAATAGAAAACATGTCTTTTAAATTAAAACACATGCAAATTGTTTACATCTAAAATTCATGTTGGCATTGGAGTCATTTTTGAGCTAGATTCTAAGCATACACAAAATGTAATGAATCTGTCCAAATCGTTATCTGTGAAAAAAATTGTAAAGACAGAAAGATGTTTAAAAAATCAGATTATTCCTCTTAACTGTTTCGGGACTATATTTACATTCATGATGTTTCCACACAGATTTATCCCTGCACTTCCTTTTCTTACCTGATTTATACTTTGTATAAACCGGAGAAATTTTGAAACATTTAAACACATCGAAACGTATAATCTTGTCCATTCTACTCCCCCTTATGTAATTTATTACATTATGCCACAAATTATGTCAATAAACATTATTAAATATATAGAGTCTGTATTGTTTCCAGTAGCAGGTCTAATCATTTTAATTGTTTTTTTCTTTCTTTCTTTTCAGAGTAGCAATGTCTGCAACCAGAAAATACATACAAAGAGTTTGGTTCCTAATAGTTACCATGTTAGTATGGACTAGTTAATTTTGTAAAAATAAAATAATTATAACTGTGTTTTGTAACCTTTGTTTTTTTTGTTTGTTTGTTTTTTTGTGATTTTGATTTTGGTCAAAATAGCCCATATTCCTTAGTCCATTCCATATCCCATTGTGGAGACTGAAGATCTGCTTCAAAATATCTCATTTTTTGGTATTTTACTCACTGAATGTGTCAGCAACTTTTTATCACTTTCCAAAAATTATCTGGAAAAAAAGATTTTTTTCACTCCACCCTACTGACCATACTGGGGTCCAAAGCAAGAAAAAGCTTTTTTTGCCGAAACATTATTTGAAAATTAAAAAAAGCTTTTGGACATCAGCAATCTGCTGAGTGTTCTATGCACTTTTTCTCTTTTAATCTTTTTTACCTTTAGTTCAGTAGAGACTGGCAATGATCATCTAAATGATTCTAGTGAAGGTGTACGGAGTTTAAAAACACAGTGGAGCACTTCCTGTGTTACCACATGACGCCACAGGGTTTTCTGTTTGAGAAAATTCAAATGAACACAACCTAAATATACAGATTTTGTCTGTTAAACATGTGTACTTTATGCTTGTTTATTGCTTAAAAGGTGTTAATCACATGATATGTCTCAGAAATCAGAAGGAGAAACAGTATTGGAAAGATAAATCAGAAAATTGCCTAATATGGGCCCTTAAACTGATACCACAGGCTCTATCCCACCAAACCAAGTGCAGGTCCAACTTAAAAAACCTGGAAAAACAGACACAAAGCTCAACTCAGCTTCAAGACTTTTATTCACGTTTTCAGCTTCTTCAGGAGCAGTAGTAGTAGTAGTAGTAGTAGTAGTAGTAGTAGTAGTTTTAAGGAAACAAATATATAATAATGAAATTACATTTACATTTTACATTTATGTTAGTTTTTTAGTCTATTTTTATTTAAATTTACTTGCATTTCAATTCATCTATTTTAATCATATTTATTAGATACCTTTTGAATACTAAATTGAGCTACAGTTTTAACTAATGTAACATTTTACCATTAATATTTTAATCTTATTTTTAAAACATTTGAAATTACTAGATATGAAACAAATGTAATATTTTATTATTTTATATCGAATTGGAATCAATGAATGAATAGCTTTTAGTTGCTAAATAATATACACTTTTAAATTAGTGTTTATTTAATTTTGTTAGAAATTTTACAGCAATTACAATAAATTGGAATATATTTAAACCGTCAATTGCCAATTAAATTAAAATTTTCAGTCTCATTTTTAACATTTTACGAACTTAAATTAAATTACTACCATCTGGATTTATTCATTATTCATTTATTCATTTACTGCTAACTTAAATTTGAACATTTCATAAAATAAATGGTTGCATTTACAATGTAACTAAGGCAGTAGTAATTTTGTAATTTCATTGTGCTATCTAAATCAAACAGAATTTTCACTTCACTTCCCCACCTGGGTAGCTGTGGCCATACCGAACTGGCCCACGGGCCTGGACATCTATAGCCTGTCCGTCCATGGGAGTGGATCTCTCCTTCACTGTAGTTCTCCCCGAGGTTTCTTCTTTTTCCCAGGACCCTGGGTTTTTTGGAGTTTTTCCTTGCTGAGAAGGAGGATCTAAGGACAGGGGGTGACTGGACGATGTTTCATTTGCTGCTTTACATGAATGTTGTTTATTCCTGTTTTGATATATCTGTGTGTATGTTTTACTCATCCATGTCTTGGAACGCCCTTAGAGGCAACTGTTGTTGCGATTTTGGGCACTACAAAAATAAATTGAATTTAATTGAAATTGAACTTACAAAACAAAACTCATTATTTTTACACTATTATGTCTTTACGGTCTTCCCACAATTTTAACTATTTGATTAATTTCAGTTTATTCAGAAACATGACAATCTGTCACCTGAACTAAGTCTTTCCAGTTCAAAAAGTAAAGTTTATCATTTCATGTTTGGTTCTGAGCTCTCACCTCAACCCATTTTCCCATCTGTGCAGTTTTGTCGATGCAGCAGAATTCTTCCCGTTATAGTCACCCCCCTTCACGTGTGGAAAGTCCCCACAAAGTCCCCACACTCTTGCACGATGAGGTAAAAAAAAAAAAAAAATCCAATAAACCCCAAATGGTTTAGGTTTCAAGTTCATTTTTGTCCCACACTATTTCAGGACATCGAACGCAGCACAGGGCTCCACCGGCAAATGATTTATGGCGAAGTTGCAGCCTTGTTAAAAGTGGAAGAATTACACCTTACGTCTTCACTTCGCCTTCCAGCAAAACAATTGGGTCAAAAATCCTCCGATGACCACTCTGAGAAGTCTGAGAGATAGAGAAACATTTTGGGAGTTCCTCGTATAGTTGGGACAAATGATTTCTGCTTCACTTTCGGGGGAAATGTGTCAAGATCACCGGAGCTCTTGGTGGTGACCTTAAAAGACTTTTATAGCGGCATAATTTTTCAACAGTTTTTGACCTTCAGGTGATGAATGGTTGGTGGGTGAACTCCAGGCCGTTCAGACACTCAATTAGGGAGCGAGGAGGAGATCCGAGCCAAAGTCACAGACGAGGGCCCCCGTGGATTTAAGGTGGCAGTTTTGCAGTAATGTATTGATAATATTCATGATGGTAGAATGGGAGCGTTATGTGTAATTGGATGGTTTCTTTATAAAATAGGTCATGATTGTTCTACTTATTTCTTTATTCCAAGACGGGCACGGTGGTCTTTAGGGGCAATGGATATTAAGGCACTGCAGACAAAACTCATTTTAAATTTTTTTCAGTTTGGTTTCTCAGCAGATACGCTTTCATATGGGAGCAACAAAATTGTCCAATCTGCACTGAAAGATGTTTTTATTGAATTTATATTTTTATTTTTAAATTTATTTAATATGGGACATTGTTCAACAAGTTTGGCAGCTGTTTTTTCAAATTGTGTGTTCCTCCTGTAGTCACATATTGTTCAGTTTTTTTTGTTTTTTTTGTACATATATCTAATTCCAAGTCTGATTTATTCAAGTTTTATCTAAGAAAAATGAGGTGAGAAATTAGAATTAAGCAGATTTTCAGCCTGATGTACTTAAATACTAAATAACATATCCAAAATCCACTCTGTATACTTTTTTAATACCCTCCTGACTATCAGGGGAAAAAAAATGTCACATTGGCACTTTTTTTTTTAAATTCCCTACTCTTTGTAAGGTAATTAGAATACTGAAAAAAAGGTTTTATTTTTAAGATGTCTTGTGTCCACTGCAGTGGGCATCAGAACTCCATACATGTGAAATGGAACCTTGATGGCAACTTGTTAGTCCCACAGAAAATATCAAAAAGTGAACATAAGGATGAGTTTAACAACCACATAAGTGTCCATCCTCCTGTGGGCACCACTCACAGACTGCTTCATTTTAGTCTACAGATAGTTTTTCACAGTCGAAGTCAAAGTCAACTTTATTGTCAGTTCCACCTTGTATCAGACATTACACAGGGGGATCCAAATTGTGTTTTCACTAATTATAAAACCTCCAATGTGCAGTTATATTTATAAGATAACTAATCAAGAAACATCATTTGTCCAAGCAGCAAGATGATTTCACTTGTGTAATCAGCAACCTGTCCACGTTAAAGCGACCCCCCCCCCCCCCCCTTTTTTTTTTAAGCTATCACTATAACTTTGTTTAGGGGTAGGGTTTAGTTATTATCAATTAGTGGTGATTGTGGTGGTCCAAAGTTATTCCTCATTTCTGTTATGCATTTTGAGCATCTTAAATATTCAGCACAATGAGTTTATTACTGTGTTTTATCAGATGCGAGCTGTGTTTACTGTGAAGGAAAAGTTGGCAACAATTAGCATGCTAGCACACTTCCTGATTATTATACAATTAGATCGTTTCTAATTAGACACACAGAACACTGCAGACTTATTTTGATCTCAAAAGCTGCTTATATAATATACATGTACTGAATTATTGATCAAATACATACTCATGTTGATAGACTGTTTAAAGGTCCTGTATCACACAAAAGTGACGCTTTAAGCCCCGAAGACCTGAGGGCAATTTTAGTACATTTCTCTTCGCCTGGATTTTTAAAATTTTGCTTTTAAAACTGCCCCTTTTACCCCCTAATGAAGTGTTATACTTTCTTTTGTTCAGTCCAACCTGTTATTTCACAATCTGCTGCTGTAGTTGTGTCATGTGTCTGTAATAAAAGCTATAGGACCAGAAATAGATGAAAAAAAATAAAAAAATACAGAAAATCATAGTCACACTCTTATACAAAACACACAGCAAACATGTATAAAAAACTTTTTGGACATAAAAAATGCTTAATTTAGGGCCTTAGCTGCAAAAATGCAAAATTATCAAGTCTGTAAGTAAACTAAAAATATCCTTATTGCCCTAAAAAAAAATAAAAAAAATAAAAAATAAATGCAGTCGCCCCATTACTTTCCAGGTGCCAGTCATGGAAACAGCTCCTGTAAAGTCCAGAGCCACATCACCTCCTACATTGCCATGGCGGAAATTACATTTGTATTTGTTTTGAGTGAAATAAACCTTTCAAATAAAAATAGAAAGGGATGCACAATTACACACACCAAGATGTGTAATTTGCCATTTATTTGAGAATAAACTCCACTTAGAGCGGCTTTTTCAATTGTTCTAAACATACACGCTCGAGAGGAGTCGACCATCTTGACTCACTTCACTCTTTGGCAAAGTTTTGGCTGATCAAAATGAACAGAGCACATGAGTCTGGCAGAAATCAAAGTTCCTATTGGACACTTGTTTTGTGCACGTCATCAAGAAGCGTGAGTGTGACGTAGGATAATGCTGCAGATATTTATGTCTGCGCTTTCAGAGGGGGAAAAAAGTAAGTTTCTATCTTTTATGGTTAGAAAGTTCTGTGCGGTTATATAAAACATATTGCTCGGAATCGTATATGATGCCGTAGGTCTTCGAGTGTTTAAGCCATGTCAGAATGTTGTTCCCTCCTCAAAAACAGACCTGGAGTTTTATTTTGTTTCATTCACACATGTTGGAGTAACCCTATTATTTGTCTGTCCATATCTCCACAGCTCAAAATGCTCTGTCCCAGGGCTGAAATGATGCAAATGATTCTAGTGAAGTTGTGTGGAGTTTAAAAACCCAGTGGATCACTTCCTGTATTACCACATGACATCACAGAGTGGAGCAGGATTTGTGTGTTGAAACATGTGTGAATGAAACAAAACACAACTCTAGGTTAGTTTTTTTTTGTTTGTTTGTTTATTTGGGTGGGACAATGCATATTCATGAACATACAATTTGTATGAAATCACACATATTGATGTAAATACGCCGGATTTAGCACAAGTGCTAATTTCCATCCATAGTCCCATATATCCATCCATCTTCTCCCGCTTAATCCGGCTGGGTCGCAGGCACCTGACCCCCCCTATGAACCCCTCTGCAGGTGGTGAGCCCACAGGAGGGTGGACAACATGGTCCTTGATGTTAGTTCATAGGGGTGCTGCATGTTTTAGGTTGATGGGGGAAACCGGAGTACCCGGAGGAAACCCATCCAGACACGGGGAGGAACATGCAAACTCCACATAGAAAGGCCCGGGCGACCCGGGGTTCTTGCTGTGAGGCCTGAGTGTCGCCACTCAGCCACCGTGCTGCTTTTGTGGAGGAAACAACATAATTATACGCTGTCCCACCACCTTATCTTCAGCTGCTCCTCTACGTTTTTAAAGTCCATACACCGATGTCAAACCTGAAAGCAACTGGACAAAAAACCATCCACACAAACAGAGAGCATGGAAACTTGAGAACAACTTTGCACAAAAAGGCTCTAAGTGGTCTGGGAGTGCAACCTTTTTTCACTTTTGATTGTGTGGAACTAATATTTTGGCTATTTTCTGCTTTCTTAACCTCTCTGCTGTTAAAGGAGGGTGTGTGGAAGACTTAGTGTAGCACTGGCTTTGTTTTTCTTCACTTTATTAAATATCCTGTAACCACATGTGTCCAATTGGTGAAGCAGAGGCACACTTCTCTTTCTGGTACCTCCCGATAACATGCTCAGGTCTGGGTAATTAAGAGTCCCGGAGACACAAATCATGGTCACAGTGGAAGTGGAATAAATTAGAATAAAACCTATGTTAGAATAGATCATTAAAATGTCCAAATTGAAAACTCGCACTGTTGGGTAATCCTCCCTCTAGCTCCTGTCAGGTGACTCGGTGTTTGTGAACGAATTGTGGTCAAATGCTCAAATCACAATGAATAACAAAGTGAACAAAATAAAAGGACACATAACCTTACATTTTCAAAGTCTAATGCAAATCAAGAGTGGGTTATAGTCCAGTGTGAAATCAGTTGGCTCTATTCATGTTACGTCACAAACCAGGAAGACGTTTCGAAAGATTCCTCGAATGACAGTGACCTGCTTGTGTTTAATGAACAAACTACTGCCCTGGAAAATGCATCAAATGAAGAAAAATGCCTAAAGAATCCCATTCACCCAAGTCGACTTTGTCTGTTATTAAAACTCCAGCCATAGAATTCCTGCTGTTATTAGTCACACCACATGATGCTCGGTCGCACCACATGACATTTGAACACTTTAAGTACAAAAACATGCAGAATCATGATTTCTGAAAAAAAAAAAAAAAAGATTTGTTTCCATGGAGGTACTACAGAAATGTGCTGAATTATAATGAAATTTGAACTTTTTAACTGAGGAAATTACAATTGGACAGCGTCATGTCATTGACCCTTATACCTATATTGAGCTACACTATATTTTTGCTCTCAGTATTTATCATGTGTACATTTTCTTTGCACTACTGGGAAATTTGTGGTTATGTTTTTGGCTATATGATAAGACTTAAGTTGTAAAAGGTCGAATTAACCACTTTTAGCACTCATTACATATGCAAACTAAGTACTAAGGTGCTGCTTTTTATGGCATATTTTAACAATATTGTAGATTTGGAGTAGTCTTTGTGGTGTAAATCTGCTCTTGAGTTTTTGTGTCAGTGCCATAAATTAGTGTCAGTATGATCATTACCTGAATTATTTATTTCAGCAATATATCACACTTCAACATTTGTGATTAATCAGTCAGAAAGCTCGGTGTTACACCTGACAGCCAATCAGAAAGCTCTGTGTTACACCTGACAGCCAATCAGAAAGCTCTGTGTTACACCTGACAACCAATCAGAAAGCGCCGTGTTACACCTGACAGCCAATCAGAAAGCTCTGTGATACACCTGACAGCCAATCAGAAAGTGCCATGTTACACCTGACAGCCAATCAGAAAGCTCTGTTACACCTGACAGCCAATCAGAAAGCTCTGTTACACCTGACAGCCAATCAGAAAGCGCCGTGTTACACCTGACAACCAATCAGAAAGTGCCGTGTTACACCTGACAGCCAATCAGAAAGCACCGTGTTACACCTGACAGCCAATCAGAAAGTGCCGTGTTACACCTGACAGCCAATCAGAAAGCGCCATGTTACACCTGACAGCCAATCCGAAAGCGCCGTGTTACACCTGACAGCCAATCAGAAAGCTCTGTTACACCTGACAGCCAATCAGAAAGCTCTGTTACACCTGACAGCCAATCAGAAAGCGCCGTGTTACACCTGACAGCCAATCAGAAAGCGCTGTGTTACACCTGACAGCCAATCAGAAAGCGCCGTGTTACACCTGACAGCCAATCAGAAAGCGCCGTGTTACACCTGACAGCCAATCAGAAAGCGCCGTGTTACACCTGACAGCCAATCAGAAAGCGCCATGTTACACCTGACAGCCAATCAGAAAGCGCCATGTTACACCTGACAGCCAATCAGAAAGCGCCGTGTTACACCTGACAGCCAATCAGAAAGCGCCGTGTTACACCTGACAGCCAATCAGAAAGCTCTGTTACACCTGACAGCCAATCAGAAAGCTCTGTTACACCTGACAGCTAATCAGAAAGTGCCGTGTTACACCTGACAGCCAATCAGAAAGCGCTGTGTTACACCTGACCGCCAATTAGAAAGTGCCGTGTTACGCCTGACAGCCAATCAGAAAGCGCCGTGTTACACCTGACCGCCAATTAGAAAGCGCCGTGTTACACCTGACAGCCAATCAGAAAGCTCTGTTACACCTGACAGCCAATCAGAAAGCGCCGTGTTACACCTGACAGCCAATCAGAAAGCGCCGTGTTACACCTGACCGCCAATCAGAAAGCGTCGTGTTACGCCTGACAGCCAATCAGAAAGCGCCGTGTTACACCTGACAGCCAATCAGAAAGCTCTGTGATACACCTGACAGCCAATCAGAAAGCGCCGTCTTACACCTGACAGCCAATCAGAAAGCGCCGTGTTACACCTGACCGCCAATTAGAAAGCGCCGTGTTACGCCTGACAGCCAATCAGAAAGCACCGTGTTACACCTGACAGCCAATCAGAAAGTGCCGTGTTACACCTGACAGCCAATCAGAAAGCGCCGTGTTACACCTGACAGCCAATCAGAAAGCTTGCAGTGTTTCCTGTGACCTGTATGTTAAGCTAAAACATTATTCTGTGTGATAATAGATGATCCACAGAGACTACACAGACTACTGATTAAAAACAACACAGAGCAGCTAAAGTTTGGCACAGAAATACCAGCATATGCACCTAATGTGTTTATTGACCTAGTAAATAAATGCAAATTAGACTGTTTGGATTCCCACAATGCACCTGGAGCTTGATTAGCTTTGGCTCGTATGTCTCAGTCTGTGTCAGGATGACATCACTCAGCCGAACGGAGCGTCACACTGCTAGTGTGGAAGGAAGTCATGAATCAAAGTAGTAGTACTTTTACGATGTAGTACAGTACTTAAGTTAAAATTTTATAGTTATCTGTACTTTGCTTAAGTACATTTTACAGTGGATACTTTTTCCATGTACTTCATTACATTTGAGAGCAGGAATTAGTACTTTTTTACATCAATATATTTTTGAACTGTACAGAAAACTAAAAGTGCCTGCTGGAAAAGCTGAGGGTTTTATTTTCAGCTCATTCATACCTGAGCAAACAAAACTATAAAAATGAAAACAGCTAAGAAAAAAACTATTGATTCAGAGGTTTCTGCTGAAAAAAATTTAGCGCAAATCTTTCTTAAAATCACTGCATTTCAAATCTCATTAGACCAAAAAATGTGTGCGAAATACTTGTTTCTCAGAGCCTGCGGCCCAGGAAAACACCACAGCTTGGTGTAGACGAGGTTTGTTTATGCCAACGTTTGTAACTCTAACCAGAACACAACAGAACTGTCAGGTTTTGGTGTTTGTTGTGTGTTCCCCCCCCCCTTCTGTGTCTGTCTGCTCCTCTGGGGGTGTGGCTGGGCTAATGCTGCAGTGTGGATCACCTGCTCGGTGGTTCACCTGCAGCTCATTGTCTAATCAGCCCCACTACTTAGTTCTGTCCTTTTCCTTTGTTCAGTGTCAGTTCATTCCTCCTCTACCCCTCGTCTACGTCCTCGTCCTGCTCGTCCACGTCCACGTCCACGTCCATGTCCACGTCCATGTCCATGTCCTCATCCTCATCCTGCTTGTCCATGTCGTCCTGCCTGACCTTGTTGTCCAGTCTGTCTACCCGTGAGTCTACCCGTGAGTCTACCCCAGTGTCTTCCCTCCGTCTATGTCTCCAGCCTGTTTCCATCACCACATCCTTCATTCCCGGCAATAAACCTGTTTAACATCTACCTGCGCCTATGTCTCTGCTTTGGGGTCCTCAACCACACTCCAACCATGACAGAATGAACTGACCACTTGGACCCCGCAGAGTGTGGAGCGTCGGCGGGCTCCGGTTCCCGGCTGCCTCGTTTGTCCTCACCTGTTCCTCTGGAGCGTTCTGCAGCAGTCGCTAGCCCTGCTCCTGTCCCAGCTCCTGTTTTCTCGGCCTCCATGTCCCTTCTTGGACCACCGCTGGACACTGTTCTCCGTCTGGGGTGGTCAACTCCCTTCCTGGACCATCGCTGGACATTGTTCTCCGTTCAGGGTGGTAGATCCCCTTCTTGGACCATCGCTGGACACTGTTCTCCGTCTGGGGTGGTCAACTCCCTTCCTGGACCACCGCTGGACACTGTTCTCCGTCTGGGGTGGTCAACTCCCTTCCTGGACCATCGCTGGACATTGTTCTCCGTCCAGGGTGGTAGATCCCCTTCTTGGACCATCGCTGGACACTGTTCTCCGTCTGGGGTGGTCAACTCCCTTCTTCGGCTGCTGCTGGACACTCGTTTCCGTCCGGGGTGGCTGTGTCCCTTCCTGGGCTGCTGCTGGTCGCCCCTCTCCATCCTGGGTGCCAGTTTCCCTGTGTCCCTCCGTCCAGGCCCCCTCCACCCTCCCGTGTTTGTGTTGCTGTTTGGGACATCTGAGAGCTGTCCCTTGAGGGGGGGGTACTGTCAGGTTTTGGTGTTTGTTGTGTGTTCCCCCCCCCCTTCTGTGTCTGTCTGCTCCTCTGGGGGTGTGGCTGGGCTAATGCTGCAGTGTGGATCACCTGCTCGGTGGTTCACCTGCAGCTCATTGTCTAATCAGCCCCACTACTTAGTTCTGTCCTTTTCCTTTGTTCAGTGTCAGTTCATTCCTCCTCTACCCCTCGTCTACGTCCTCGTCCTGCACGTCCATGTCCACGTCCATGTCCATGTCCTCATCCTCATCCTGCTTGTCCATGTCGTCCTGCCTGACCTTGTTGTCCAGTCTGTCTACCCGTGAGTCTACCCGTGAGTCTACCCCAGTGTCTTCCCTCCGTCTATGTCTCCAGCCTGTTTCCATCACCACATCCTTCATTCCCGGCAATAAACCTGTTTAACATCTACCTGCGCCTATGTCTCTGCTTTGGGGTCCTCAACCACACTCCAACCATGACAAGAACAAGTAAATACTACGTAAATAAATAAATAATAACATTCTAAATTCCCCTCGAAATTCCAAACGGGTTTGTCCAACCAGGGCTCTACGCTAACTTTTTTTTTCAGGAGCACGGAAGTAGGTTTTCGTTTTGAACGATTATTACAGTGCAGAACTTGCACATACCAACACCAACACTGAATAAATTTAATACAAAAAAAAAATAATTATGAATGTACTTTTCCTGCATGATCGCAATGTTTTTATAAATATATCTTCATTTTATCTGATTAATATTTAGACTTAAAATAAGCCAAACAAACTGTACTGCACTGAAACACTCTGTGGCCCTTTTTGGACCTTCACCCACAGTTTGAGAACCTCTTCTTTGAGAGAACTTCCACTGGCACTTTACACAAAACTGTTTCAAAGTGTAAAAAGTGTGCAGGATTTTTAAACCTGTATTTTCAAATTTCTAACAGGAGTTACATTCTCTTAGTGGTTTTAAAGTGGTATTTAGCCTCTGCACATTTACCAAACAAAACGCACATTGTGACAAACAGATTTATTTGGCATTTTATTAGGCAAACTTCAGCCCACATACCGCCTGCTCTGTGCCGTAGGTCTGCTCTGTGCGGACACTGACATAAAATTAATATTGGCGTATTTCATGTGAGGCAGATGGACAGGTGGGATGTTTAACCTGCCCTGTGATGCACACTGGTACACGAGGCATACTTTAATATTCTGTAGTATTTTGTTTGCTCCAGTATCTGTATTTTTACTTAAGAAACAGAATGTTGTACATTTTCCACCACTAGATGCTGGACTATAAACCAGCATTCGTTTGTAACTCATATGTACTTATATAAAATAATAAGATACACATAAACACAAATATATAAATCCAAAACTACTACTGTGAAGTCCAGGGTATGCTCTTGGTTCTGAATATTTGTGGGAGAGAAAATAAAACACAGAACATCATTATATTGTCTCTGGGCCTGAACACACATGGGTTGTTCTGTTGAAAATTCTGAAATACATAAAGGTGCACTATATTCCTTTTTTGGTAGGGGGTTCTTCTTTCACCGCTTGTTTCTATGGATATGTCATTGCTCTGCCTGGAATATTCCACAGTGTGACATTGAACAGCTCCACCTTACATTTATTCAATTACATGTGGTTTTATTACTCAAAATTACCCAGAAAACAGGGATTCTGGCTGTGAGCGGGGTCGCTTCTCCACAGATCTGACTTGTATGAAGATAGAAATTTTTAATGCCATACTGTGAAACATTCCAGAGAAAGCAATGACATCTCCATGGAGACAAGCATGCTCGTATGTTGTTGGAGACCTCCAGGTGCATTTATTATTCACAATTTGTCCTGGTGTTATACTTCATAAAACTTGACATGTAAGTTGTAAAATACTGTGTACTTGCTTGCAGATACAAATATTGATCATCAGAATAGTAACACCAAAAATAAAAAAAAGTACGTACATTGCAGTACAGTACAGTACAGGTAAAGTACAGGTATTTTCACTAACAAGCGGGTATTATTTATGGATGATGTTTCATGTTTGCTTCAAAAACAAACAGCAGAACTACTAGAACATGCTTTGAGCACATAACACTAATGTACACTGTCCATGTGTACATGGTCAGAGGGGTTGCTTAAATTGCAACCCCTCTGAGGGGTTGCTTAAATTGCAAGCGCAAATTTGACAACAATTACATGACTTACGATTACGATTCTCTGCCCAGCATGTTCAGATCTTACTAAGGTTGCTTGATTGTGGGTGATGTTAGACCTGCATGTTTTAATCAGGCTGAGGAAACATGACTTTGTTATGAGCTCCTCCCTCTGGAATCCCCCTCCCCAAAACTTTGGGAGGGAAAATTCAAATATAGCAGGACACAGGACATTTACAGGGGCCTCTACAGCAGAGGTACTCAACTGGCAGACTCCAGTCTGAATCCGGACCCAAACACAAGACAAAAATCTCTCTCTCTAGCCTTTTTTCCATCGTCTTCCAGATCCATGCAATATTTCATTGGCCTGTGCTTTGCCGTGAAGCTGTGTTCTCCATCTCCGCCTTTCGCCAGTCCCTCACAAGTTTAGCTCACTCCAAACGTTCTTACTGCTGCTCGATTACCATTTTTTCAGTGGTACAGAAGTATCGGTGCGATCTGATACCAGACAGAACAGCGGCTCTTTCTGCAGGAGACATGTGCAGTAGAGCGACAGTGACAGTGGTGCAGGAGGAATGGGGACAGCAGATACTGACACACAAGTCTAGAGCGCCCTCTCGCCACTTGCAAATGAGCGGTGTACTGGAAATGTAGAGCAGTTGTAGAGAGGACCAATCACCAGTACTTTGTGCACAGTTCAAATGTTCCATGTAGAGTTACTACATTTTTTCTATGTTTGGAAATACACCGTCTCTTTTTAAAATTTGCTAAGTGGACCTTTTGAGTTTGTAATTGAGTAGCTCTGCTCTACAGTGTGGAGAGTCATCTACAAACAAAGAGCGATATCCAGAGCACTGCTGTAGCTGTGGGTACGTTCATGAATGTTCTAGTTGATGTTTTTGCACCATTCTGAAAATGAAGTTAAAATAAAAGTCTCTGTTTGAGAGACTTTTAGTTTGAGAGAAAAGGAAGATGTTTGAGAACCAACAAAACACAGATCACAGATGAAGAAAGTAAACCAAATAAAATGATTTGAACAGAATTATATTTTTTCTCTATACTTTCTAGTGAACATTTATCATGTGTTTCTACAGGGTGATGTGGCTATGGTACTAAATCCTTTTATACCAGATGCCCTACCTATTACTGTGTTTTGGAGAAGAAAAGCAGCACATGGACAGTGTTTATGCATGTACAGTCCTAATGTTCCTGTCCATTAGCGTAGAAGAGAATAAAAGGTGCTTCAACTACATTTGTACAACATGTACAACGCAAAGTAGGCAAGGCAAGGCAAGTTTATTTGTACAGCACAATTCGTACACAAAGTAATTCAAAGTGCTTTACAGAATAAGAAATACATTAAAATGACAATACAAACAAATTAAAACATAAATAATCATCATACAATTTTAAAATAGAGATGCAACATTAAATTAGAAAGAATTAGAGAGAAGAGTAGAGTGCGGAATGGAAAAAGAAAACCTTTCAGTCATATGCACAGCTAAACAGAACCGTTTTTAGTCTGGATTTAAACAGAGTCAGAGTAGAGTCTGTCTCACATGTTCAGACTGTTCCAGGTTTTAGCTGCATGAGTCTGAAACTCTGACTCCCTGAATTTAGTCCTGACTCTGGGCACCAGCAGGAGGCCGGTCCCTGAGCTCCTCAGAGTACGAGATGGTTCATACGGCACTAACATGTCACAGATGTAGAAGTAGCTCATCATAATGTAATCATGTGTTGTTGAGAACAGAGCTACTTCGCTGAAATAGTACAAGTGGAAAAGTATGAAAAGTAGTTTTCATAATGGAAAAGTTCACTGTTTTTCACTGTACCTGTGGTCTCTGTGTGCGACTCTGTTTAAGACAATACAGAACTGTGGAAAACTAAAAACTGTTTTTGTATTATTTTACTGCAAAACCCTTTTAGCCCTATTATTTCCATGCATCAAAATCTCGCCTGGATTTTTTTGTGTTCCTTTGACTTTAAAACTGTCAGAAAATGCCCCAGGAGTAAGTACTTTTGCCCCATTTACCAGGATGAGTTCAGCTTTCAATATCTGGCAGTTGTTCAACATTACTGTATGTGTATTAATGTGTAATAACAGTTGAAAGAGAAGAAAAACACAAAAGCACAAAAAAAAAAAGAAAAACCACTTGTAAACTACGGCTCTCTCCAAATCTCCACCAGAGTCCTGCACAGGTCCATTTTTGGAGACCCGCACCCACCCGTAAACCCAAGATTATATCAAAGTTAAATCTGCCCCCGCCCGAACCGTTAACATTCAACCTGTTACCTGCCTGTGCCCGTGATAAATCACACACAAAATAGAAGCATTCAAATGACGCACTTTATTTTCTTTGATGCGCGTCTCAACAACCAACAAACAGCAATAGCAGGTCGCTGCTAAGCTAAGCTTTGCTCCACCTGAGCCCTAAATCGCACAATAACAATGAAACAACCGATGTCAGTTTAACACAAAATAAAAGCCTTAATTTGATCTAACCAAGGTCACTGTGCAGGAACAGCATCGTCCTCAGTCCAGGTTTCAGCTATGTTCTGTGTCTCTGTCACTGAGAGGTGCACCACCTGACCCGCCCGTGTGGAATCACTACCCGCCCGCATACCCGCCTGGAAAATTCCAGAACGTTAAAACCTGCCTGTTTCAGCAACTATTTGCAGGCACCTGTTGGATGCAGGACTCTGATCTCCACCATTCTGCACTCAATACTACAGGCTCAGTGCCGGGTGCTGCAGAAATTTACCGTAATAACTCTCTATGAGTGGAAAGTGCAACTTCTCTGCTTTCAGGAACTGTTGGATTTTTTGTGATAGCGCATGTAGTTCCGGAGATACGGCAGTGAGAAGACGCACATGGAAACTGGTCTATGGGGGTTAAGAACATTTGATGTTGCACGTTATTGTGTTGACACAATTTAATTCTATATATATAAAAATAAAACCATTAAATTTAATAAGGTAACATAAGATAAACATGTATATTCAGCAAGATTTGAGAAAATTATGTGCATTGAAGAGGACTGAGTAAGTTTCAAAGCCTAAACATAATTTTATTGCATGCAACCACTTTCCATATTTTTTTTTTATGGAAATCCAGCAACTTTTCTTCAGTCTGTCTGAAGTCTGGTTTAAATACACCTCATCAATAAATCCACAACACATCAGCAGGGGGCGCAAGGACTGCTGTTGCACTGTTGCTGCTGAGGATATGGAGACTCCATCATTAATTCTTTAGGCTGGGACTGTACCATTCGTTCTGGCTACATGTCTGAGGAATGCCGGCGTACCCTCTTTATGACAGTGGACACGGGGATGGGGCAACCTTTTTGTGCTTAAACATAATCATTGTTGACACGGTGGCGCCGCTGGATGCAGACAATGTTCCAAAGACAGCTCCTGTGAAATGCATCAGGCGACGGGGGGTAGCGGTGGAGAGGGTCCAGGTGTCAGACCCCCACAGAAGCACTGGCACCACGCAACATCTGAACTTTGGGCTCTGCCAGACTCCGCTGTGACTTCAGGGCCCATTTACCCCAACCTGCAACTTGTGGATGGTAATGATTTGTGATGGAAGCTGTAGAAAGTCAGACTGTCATGCCCCTAAAATAAACTTTCTCCTGCTCTGACTCCCTTTAGGCACCCGCGATGGCCCAGTGTGGAGTGGATATGTCTGACAAATGGGAAAATTCAAATCTGAAATCCAAACAGCTTAACTTTTGTTGACAAGACGGATTAGGTATGGGCTTTCCATTGGCCGGAGGGTGAATGTTTCTACTTAGTTGTAGTTTCCTGCACTATTTGCGATACAGAGTTGCCTCAGGTGAGACTTATATTCTCTTTTTTCTTGCTTTGGTGAACTGAAAACAGCAAAAATGTTACAACTTGAGTCCCAGACTGAACCACTTAACCGGACTAACAGATGTGAAACCCTTAGTCGACCAAAAATTGTATTACGCATTGTTTCTTAGTACTTAATAGCTTACTGTAAAATACCAAATAAGAGTTGAGTTTCAATTAACCTCCACGTCCCCTTTAAACGCCGAGTGTAGGTGTACATTTTGATAAATAGCTGCCGGTCCCAAATAAACTGTGAGTCTAATGTTCGTGCTGAAGACAGAAGTCGTGCTGCAAAAACAGGACGCAGGACTGATGCTCGTGTTGTCTCTACAGAAACCAAACTTAAAACCACATGCTTTCGAATGTGGGGAAACTGTAGATATTTAGTTGCAACATTTCAAATTAACTCGCCGATGTCTGTAAAGAAAGTCGCCTAACTTAAAGTCATACTGGTTAAAAGAATTTGAGTACCAGATTTTCAAAGTTGGGGTGACTGGGACTTTTGTGTGGTTGGCCCAAAACTTTGGAACTCTCTCCCCCCTCACATTAACAGCGCACCTTCAGTCGATTCTTTTAAGTCTGGTTTAAAAACACACTTTTACTCACCGGATTTTAACACGGCGTGAGAATTGTGTGGTCCTCTGACTGTGTTTTATTGATTTTATTTCCTAGTTTTCTATTTGCTAATTTTGTATTTTGTATTAGAATTTATAGTATTTATATTGTGTGGCACTTTGGAGACTTTGTGTTGGTAAAATGTGCTGTACAAATAAAGTTGGATTGGATTTCACAGTTTTGCTGAGCAAGATTTTTGGGAGGAAGGAATGAATCTCCTGCTCCAAACTGCTGCCTGGTCTCAAATAAATGCCTGGTCTGTTAAGTGATAGAAACAAATAAATGCTCCGGGTCTTATTTGGTATTTTACGGTAAATTATTTTTGCATGCAGACCCGTGCAGGTGTAGCCTTGGGTCAGATTCAGAGAGATTTGGAATAGTTTTGAGAGCTTTTGTCATGCCCCCTTTATAGCTGACTACTTGCCCCCATCACTACACTAGTTTGTTGTCTTGACAGACTCACTGCCACAGCAAAATCTCCACCGAGGCAACATTGATCTGTGCCGTTTTTTGGCTTCTGACAGTATTTCACCACCTCTAGCAATGGACTTTAGATTCAAACATGCCGGAGTTCCCCTTTAATACAAGTGCTCTGATTATATTCCTTGGTGATTTACATTTAGTTGGATCACAAATGTACTGTTCTGTTTGTGTTTTCTATTCAACCCCAAATGATCTAATTTGTAATCGTAAGTTCATTAACTTTGATTAAACTCATTAATAGATTCTTGTTCAGATCTGACATGTAAAACAGCTGCAAACTGAAGCTAATGATGAATACATGATTAGTTTGTTATGAGAGTACGAATCACTTCATATTTTTATCGTAATCAAATTGTGGTTGAATAGCCTCTTTGTAAAGACTGAACTAGGCTTTTGCTGGTTTATTAAAGAGGGGTTGTCACACACGTAACATATTTAGATCACCATGTTACCTTTTATTGGTTTGAAAATGCTAAAGTTTCATTTTTGATGCTGTGAGTCTCCCCTAACTTTGCTCTTTGTGCTGAGTCACCCCCCTTCTAAGCACTATGACATTACATTCTACATGCATCCTGCTAATACTGCACAATGAGCAGCTGTAGAAAAAAGACTCCTCCACAGACACTTAAGACTGTGTCCCAGTTTTTATTTTGTAGTGATAGGACCAATATTGACACATAATCAGTGAAAATAATGTAATCAAATATGCGCTTGTCTAATTCACTCGTGGACTGTGCAGAACATGCAAAGAGATATTTAGGCCTTCTATATCCATCATTTTAAAGTAAGAAAGACGTAGAGAGAAGTGGAGCTTGAGCAGCAGAGAACAGAGGAGCAGATCCCCGTTTAGTCCAATCATTTAAAGAATACTAATTAATTAACTGCATTCATAACGAGCCTTTCAGGACACCCAAAGCGCTTCACGGTTCATTGTTCATTCACTTCACACTGGGTGGTGGCAAGCTACGCAGGACTGATGCTCGCCTCGTCTCTACACAAACCAAACTTAAAACCGCGCGGCTCATTTGCATAAACTATAAGCGCTGAAAAAAACAGCTCGCTCCTTCTGCCTTGATGCACAGAAATCAAACTTAAAACCACATGGCTCATGATTGGACAGGGAGACGAACATATTTATGTCTTTGGGAAGAAAACACACACCAGCTGCTACCGGCTTTTCTGTCATCTCGGTTTGTTTATGTCTTTAGGCCATGGGGGTGTGTACCTATGTCGGAATTAAGTTTAAATCCGAATAAACTTCATCAGCATAAACATTAGCAATTAAGTGTTTACATGTTTTATTTTGTTTTTTTATTGGAATGAACTTTTATTCTGAATTAATTTATTTTTAATCATATTTAAAGTTCTCATGTAAATGGGGCAATTTTACAACAAATATTTCGCTGTAAGAGTCGGCAGAATTATGCCCCGGACAAGCAGAACCAATAAAATCAATGAAGCAAAATAATCAGATCAATAAATAAAAGGATTAGGGCTAAAAAACAATCAGCACAAAACTATAAATAAATAAAATGAATAAACGACACAGAAGATAAACACAGGCCTGTTTCTTTGGATATATCATTGCTCTGCCTGGAATGTTCCACAGTATGACATTAAACAATTCCACCATTTATTCCATTACAGGTGGTTTTACTGCTCAAAAATACCTAAAAACAGACATTCTGACTGTGAGCGGGGGTCATGTCTCCACAGATCTGACCTGTAACTTGGTCTCCATGATGCTAGAAAGGTTTAATGCCATACTGTGGAACATTCCAGACACAGCAATCACATCTCTATGGAGAAAAGAATGTGACGTACCTTCTACCAGACAATGCAATTTTGGTGTTTTAATTGAGCTTTTGTGGATTCTTAAGGAAAGTCATATCGACAAGAACATTGAGGATGAAGATGAAGAGGAAGGAGGTGAGAGCAGTGATCAGAGAGATGTTTTGGACACACACACAAATTTAAATCACCCAAGCCACAAAGTCTTGGAAAATTTCGAATAAAAAACTACATTTCCAAGAAAGATGGACCACACTTCATCTGCGGCCTTGTTATAACGAAGACGTAAAGGGCATTCTTAGTTCTGCGTCAAAACATAAACAGTCAAAAAACACTGTCTAAAAAGCAGATCTGGCATTCAGTAAGTGGAAAAATGCAGATTTAAGTGGCGTGAACACTGTCAAAGCCACAGCATGGGGGAGCAGCGTGGGCACAGCAGGGGCATGAAGTGGACTCCCTGCTTCCCAGTGCTGCAGCGAAAAACACAAGGATGTAAGGTTTAGAAACGGCTTAGAAAACAAGGTCTCGCAATTAGAAGACGCGGTCTGAAGGATGATAATCTTATTCAACAGATGTTTAAAGCTAGAGATGGTCGTCTTTCTCACTGGCTTTCACGATGTCAGGACTAAACCTCCCCTCAGGTGTAAAAAGAAATGTTGATGTTCTTGGGAAAACTATTGTAAGAAATATTGCTTGTCATATCACATCTTTGTCAGTTTTATAATATTCCCTCATCATTGGAGCAACACAACACTTTTCAGGTACAGACAGGAATCAATCTGTCTTCAGTTCAAGGGCGTAGGTTTGGTCTCAGTTTTGGTAGGGACGTTATCAGCTCCTACTGTTTGCAATTGATAGGTTTGCATAGCGTTACAGGTCAGTAACATCAACCTGTTGTGGGCACTACTTACTCCGGTGGTAAAATAACGTCTCATATCCTGTTTTTTTGGTGGTGACATGATTGTTTTGTCTGGTACATCAGCTGGCTTCACTATTTCGTGGTCGCTGGAGAGAAATTAAATAGAGCGGACAGTGGAGGCTCTAGTGCAGGGGTCTCAAACTCAATTTACCTGGGGGCTGCTGGAGGCAGAGTCTGGGTGAGGGTGGGCCGCATAAGAGATTCCACAAAAAAAAGTAAAAAAAAAAAGTCCTCAAATGTCATTAACAGTTTTAATGATTTCTTCTGAACATGAAGTGTCCTGAACATGAATAGAACATTGAGTGAAAATCATGAACGGTTCTTCTGAACATGGCTTCTCTTGCCTGCTCCTTGCTGCCAGAGACTTGACAGCGCTTCTTCTCACAAATCTGAACCACATTTGGCTTGAGAGAGGAAGCAGTTGAGACCCTCAGTATGGCTTGAAGATGATCATCAGTAAGTCTGGACCTGTACTTGGACTTATTGAAGTTCAAGGTGGAGAAGAACTTTTCACACAAATATGTGCTGCTAAAAAGGCACATGGTCCGCTTGAACATTCGGGAAAGCTCAGGGAAGTTGGGGGGCAATTCTCTCAAAAATTGCCCATGCTTGTCTGCTTTTCCACTGATCTCCCTGAACTTGGCTTTGAGGTCAGAGTTGCATTGCAGGTCAATGAGCTCCATTTGAAGCTTAGGAGGGGCATCTTGCACATCAAAGGTAAAGGGGTCCACAAAAATTTGAAAAGTGGCTCTGTGCGAAGTCTGCAAATCTGAAATTGTCTGTGCTCGTCACCAACCTTTCTCTTCACTGCAGGCTTTGATGAAGACATGACTGGGGTATGACAAAATCTAATTGATTCCGCTTAGTGGCGCTCTTGTTTCACGTTTCAAACAAGTGTTTAGCTAGCTAATTGCGCACAGAGAACATTTTAACGCATAACGCTTTGTGACGGAGCGCGCCTTAACCAGGAGAGCGCTCCGTGCTCTCTGCCGCGCTCTCGAGCCAGAGCGAGAGGCGCCGGTCAGGAAATGTCAGGGCAGCTACAGGTGCTCCGTCACACGCTTCTCTCTGTAACAGCAGCGTAGACGATAAACAGCCCGCTAACAGTCGCCGGTAGAAAGTACGATAGAAGGCAAGTGCTGTTGTTGCAAGCATGAAGTGCACGAAGCTGGTGTAGCTTAGCCCCGACAAGGGACGGCGCGCGGGAGCTGGCAGATTGGCCCTTCGGAGGTCCACTTTCTCTGCGGGCCACACTAATATTATACTTTAATATTAAGGTGCGGGCCACAAAATATTGTACTGCGGGCCGCACTTGGCCCCCGGGCCGCGATTCTGAGACCCCTGCTCTAGTGTGAGCAGCAGCACATGCAGCACCTACGCTTCCCCAGTTTACCCTGTTTGCCTAGAGGCATTTGTGATCATTGAGTAGACCCTTTTAGTGTCAGTAAACCATGATGACGTAGGCTCGGTTGCGCATTTTGGCGACAGAAGTATGCCAGAACTCAGCAGCTTGTCGAGCTCTGCGAAAGGATTATCGACTAAAGATCGCGAATATTTCCTCAACAATCAACTTTGACAAATAGTGTAAGACTGCCAGTTCTTTGTGAGTAAAAAGTTTAGTCCGCCGGTAAAATATCGATTCTGACAACCACACACAAAACAACCAGATATTTTGGTGCTGGAAATGTTCTTATCTCCGTCTTCTTCTGTCCATGTTCAGTCTGAATGAATCAGCAGTGCTTTTGGTGCTCTCCTGGATGGGGTCGGTTTTACCCAGAGTGTGAACAAGCCGACTCACTGTCACAATCACACTCTTGATCTCGTCCTAACTTATGGTATTGAGATAAATGATTTAATTGTAATTCCTCAAAACCCTATACTCTCTGGCCATTTTTAAATTACCTTTCAATTCGTACTAAAAGACTATCCAGCTCGGCAGGAGAAAACTATAATGAAAAGAACAATATCAGAAAAATCGGTAGCCGAGTTCAAAGAAATAATTGAGCCAGTATTAAATGATATGCCACGTGACAATGAGAACAACTTTAATCCAATTATCATGGATCAGTTTGTTGATAGGACAATGCTCACCTTAAAATCTGCTCTCGATGTTGCAGCTCCGCTAAAACAGAAAAGCATTAAACCAAGACCTCCGGCTCCATGGTATACTCAAGAACTGTGATCACTCAAACAACACGTAAGACGCACAGAGAAGCTCTGGCGCCGCTCGCGCTCCAAGCAGTCTCTGAAGGCATGGAAGCTCTGCCTGCTCTCTTATAAGGCCGCTCTGCGAAAAGCGCAAACCTACTATTCAAACCTAATAGAAGTAAACAAAAGCAACCCCAGATTTCTGTTCAGCACTGTAGCCAGGCTGACAAACACGCACACTGTCCCTGAGTCTCTTCTCCCCTCAAAGTTCAGTTGTGATGACTTTCTTGAATTCTTCGATTACAAAATTACAACCATTAGAGACAAGATCAACGAAGCCACTCCAAAAATCAGCCCCGAGCAAATTCAGCAAATCCAGTCAGTAACACCAATATCCCACATAAATCCTCTAACAGCATTAGACAAATTTACTCCTGTCGATGAGGTGGAGATTACCTCAGTCATCATGTCGTCCAAACCATCAACTTGTTTGCTCGACCCTATTCCAGTCAAACTCCTCAAAGAAGTTCTCCACTTAATAATAGGTTCCATCCATAACATAATAAATATGTCATTAGAAAATGGCTATGTTCCTCACTCCTTTAAATATGCTGTAATTAAACCGCTTTTGAAAAAACCTATCTTAAATCCTGATGAACTATCCAACTACAGACCTATTTCGAATCTTCCATTTCTCTCAAAGATTCTGGAACGAATTGTGGTGAAACAGCTTTGTCACCATCTGCAGGACAATAATTTATATGAAAAATTTCAGTCTGGTTTCAGAGCTCACCACAGCACAGAAACTGCTCTGCTTAAAATGACAAATGATTTGCTACTAGCTGCTGATAACGGGCTGGCTTCAGTCCTGGTCCTACTGGACCTCAGTGCAGCATTTGACACCATTGATCACAACATTCTACTGCAGAGGTTAGAATGTGACAGGTGTCAGAGGGACCGCCCTCAAATGGTTTAAATCCTATCTATCAGATAGGTACCAGTTTGTTAGTGTAAACCAGTGCACCTCTCCCTGCTCTAAAGTAGCTTGCAGTGTTCCACAAGGATCTGTGCTTGGTCCAATCCTGTTTACTCTGTATATGTTGCCATGAGGTAACATTATCAGAAAACATGGCATTAATTTCCACTGCTATGCTGATGACACTCAGCTGTACTTATCAATGAAACCATATCAGACCGATCAAATCGATAACCTCAGTGCCTGTGTGAAGGACATCAAAACCTGGATGACCCTGAATTACCTGCTCTTAAACCCTGAAAAAACAGAGGTCATTGTTGTCGGTCCTAAAGGTCAGAGAGATTCTCTGTCCGACCAGATAATCTCACTTGACAATGTGAGTATAGCCTCTAACTCTACTGTAAAAAACCTTGGAGTTGTATATGACCAAAATCTCTCATTCACAGCTCATATAAACCAAGCTTGTAAAACTGCATATTTTCACCTGCGAAACATAACTAAAATCAGAAATATTTTGCCTAAAAATGATGCTGAAAAACTTATCCATGCATTTGTTACATCCAGACTAGATTACTGTAATTCTCTGCTCACCGTCTGCGCTAAAGGTACTTTAAGAAGCTTCCAGTTGGTCCAAAATGCAGCGGCCAGCAGGGCCGGCCCCCCCATTAGGCAACATAGGCAAATGCTAAGGGCGCCGCCGCTCCACTAGGGGGCGCCGAGCGCAAAAATCGGCAATGGGGGATAAAATCCTCCACTGTCTAAAACATCGTCACTATGAACTGTTTGATTTCTTGTCAGTATCTGTACTCTGGCAGTATTTTTTATTTTTTTTTTGCAATCCAAGGGGCGCCACCTGAAATCTTGCCTCGGGTGTCTAAATGGTTAGGGCCGGGCCTGGCGGCCAGAGTCCTAACAGGAACTAAAAGACGTGATCACATCAGTCCTGTGTTAAAATCACTTCACTGGCTTCCTGTCGAGTTTAGAATTAAATTCAAAGTTCTCCTCCTGACATACAAAGCCTTAAACAATATGGCCCCATCATATCTTCAGGATGCCATTGTCCCCTATCAGCCAAATAGAGCACTTCGCTCTCAGAATGCAGGATTATTAGTGGTTCCTAGAGTGTCTAAAAGTACAGTGGGGGGGAGAGCCTTCAGTTACCAAGCTTCTGTGTTATGGAATCAACTCCCTGTTGATGTTAAACAGGCACCCACAGTCTCTTTATAAAAGACCAGGCTTAAAACCTTCCTCTTCGGAATAGCTTATGACCAGGTTACTTAGTTGATGTTACTAAGATAAGCTGCCGCAGGAGATAACAAGCTGGGAGAAGTGTGGCAACCTAAGCACTATCCTCTGTTTCCTCCTATTTTCTCATCACTTACTATGTTCTCATCTGTAGCTCGTTCATTGCTATTCACATGTTGTCCCCTGTCCCACTCCCCCTGTGGAGTGTAACTCTTTCAGACGCCTGATGGCAGCTGGACCCCTCTCCTCCTCCTCGCCTGGCTCCTCCTCCTCGCCTGGCTCCTCCTCCTCGCCTGGCTCCTCCTCTTCGCCCGGCCTCCCCTCCTCTTCGCCCGGCCTCCCCTCCTCGCCCGGCTCCTTCCCCACCTGGGTAGCTGTGGCCATACCGAACTGGCCCACGGGCCTGGACATCTATAGCCTGTCCGTCCATGGGAGTGGAGCTCTCCTTCACTGTAGTTCTCCCCGAGGTTTCTTCTTTTTCCCAGGACCCTGAGTTTTTCCTTGCTGAGAAGGAGGGTCTAAGGACAGGGGATGACTGGACAATGTTTCATTTGCTGCTTTACATGGTTGTTTATTCCTGTTTTGATATGTCTGTGTGTATGTTTTACTCATCCATATCTTGGAACGCCCTTAGAGGCAACTGTTGTTGCGATTTTGGGCGCTACAAAAATAAATTGAATTGAATTGAATTGAATCGGAATGAACTGGGAACAATGACACTTCTGTTGCCAAAATGCGCATGCAGTTTTTTTGTATCACTTTCGTCCTAAAAGGGTCTATAGCGGCATGTGATCCTGTTGTCATATCACTGAATACATCTCAGAACATCTAATAAACAAAATGTGAATGAAAACGTGTTAAATTAATACCATAGAGTTTGGAAAAATATCGGAATCAATGTATATTTTTGTTTATTATAAAATGGCAAATATTTGTAGGAACTATTTGTCTTCCCCAAATGTCCCCACCGTCTCTATGCAAATCTACGCCCTTGCTTCAGTTTGTACCATGACTTTGTGCCTCAGGAGGTTTTTGTAGGGTTTTATCAGGATTAATTACAGTTAAGCAGTAATTAACAATTTGAGCTAAATGGTTGAATTTATAGTCTTATTGTTTTTAATGAATGTAAATTTAAAGCATGTGCACGTATCACACAAAATCTTTAATTAAACGTAGCATTGAATTAAAATAAAAAAATACATCCCTTAAAGGTAATTATATGTTTTAATTAAAGCTAAAGATTTTGTGTTACTAGTACATATTTTTAATTTACAGTAATTAAAAAAGGAGGATTATAAAACTTAAGTTACGCAACCATTTGCCTTTTTTAATTTAACTTCATGTTTTTATTCATTTTTCATTCATTCTTCCTTCATTATTTATTATTAATACAAATTCAAAATGAGATTTACTTTTATTGGATAGAATAAACTAAAAGTGGCACCACATTTTCCAACAGTTTTCAAAACAGTTCAAGAATTAAATAAAGTGAACAGGTGTAACGACAGCATTCGATTTACACTATCAAGTCATTTTTAAAGTCTGTTGTCTGGGGAAAAGCGTCCCAATGAGTCCCAGAAGAACTTTCTGCACAAACACAAAAGTGTTGTTCTGATGTTTGGGTTTGCTGAAGTTGCAAAAGCAGCCGTGGATATACTGCAACAGCTCAACATTCCTCTGTCATATTTACGGGGTCAGACTTATGATGGTGGAAATATGCCCGGGAACTATGCAACAGTTTAAGCAGAGCTGAAAAAATGCAGTCATGAGGACTGTCTGTGCATCATGAGACCCACTGCCCCAACTTGATCACAGAATGTGCTGCGCCGGTCCATTAACCCATGATGCTCTGCAGTGGGTCCATGACTTTGTGTAGTCTAAGTGAGCAATCAGGAACATTTAAATCATTAGTTTCTACTACTGCTGCAATGCACAAGGGCCAGGTGTCTCTCTCAGACCATTGAGTCCAACCTGGTGGACAGTCCGAGGCAAAGCCATGACTGCAGTCCTAACCCAGTATGAATCTGTCCTCTCAGGTTCAGAGCTTTTAGAGTGATTCCACGAATGGAAAACTCTCCTGGGGCTTTGGTTGGCACTAGAAGTTCTTGATGATTTAAAATGTCTCTCCAAAATGCCCAGAGACAATTGCAGGGATGAGAGCAGCTTTACAGTGTGTAGGTCTGGGGAATGGCTACTGAAGTCAGTGGGCTGTTTGATCAAGTAGAAACACTGGTTAGATGGCTCTTGGTCAACCATGTATCATCTGCAGAAGCAGAGCAGAGCTCTCAGAAGGTTTAAAGGGGAACTCCGGCACGTTTGAAGCTTAAGTCCATCGCTAGAGGTGGTGGAATTCTGTCAGAAGCCAAAAAACAGCACAGATCAGTGTTTTCTAGGTGGAGATCTCACTGTGGCAGTGAGTCTGTCAAGGCAACAAACTAGTGTAGTGATGGGGGCAAGTTCTTAACTTCCACGTAAAACACCAATTTGCTTCACACTGAAGAACACCACTTTCTAACCCATCTTACAACAGCCACGAGTCTAACAAACAAAACGCTCTGCCTGGTTTACTCATTAGGTCTGGAAATGTTAGAAAACAACTTTATAAGAAGTGTTAGACTTACCTTTGTTAATTTCCCACTGCGCATGCAAAAGCCGAAAAAGACTTTTTTTTGTTGTCTTTTGACAGTATTCGACCACCTCTAGCAATGGACTTTAGCTTCAAACGTGCCAGAGTTCTCCTTTAAATATATCTCCCACAGATCGACCCAGCTGTACCAAACCTTCCGTTTTAAACATGATCTGTTCCATTTCTTTAATCTCGCTAATCAGATTTTTCCGCTTTTCTATATTTAGGCGCCCTGTCACCTTGTAATTTTCTGTCACTTAATTATTTTCTCCACGTCGACCACTTTATAGATCACTAGAGCACTTGAGTTCATTGGCGCCAAACTGGGAGTGAGTAATTAGAGACGCAGGAGGAAGTAGCGGCTCATACTGCATCCTGTTCTGAGCTCATTGACTGCTTTGATTCTGGGGGTTTAGCTGAATGAAGATGGGATTAAAATAACAGGGTGGTGTGATTGTGACGGAGCCTAATGCTTGGCTGGAGGTCTTTAGCGTCAGGCACGTCTGAGCTGTGGGGTAAACATGGCGTTTCATGTGAGCCATTCAGGAAGTCAGACGTAAAGAGGAAACTGCAGCTTCAGGAGCTGGACTATGTCAGGTCGTGTTTCTCTCTCTGGTCCCCCTCTCTCACCCCTTATCTTCCTCTCTCTCTCCCCCGCTGGTCTCTCTCTCTTTCTCTTTCTCTCTCCCCCTCTGGTCTCTCTTCTTCCTCCTTCCTTTTCTCACTCCAGTCTTTCTCTCTCTCCCTCTCTCCCTCCAGTCTTCCCCTCTCTCACTCCTCCTCTCACTACTGTCTTCCTCTTTCTCCATCTGGTCTCCCCCCTCTCTCACTCCTTATTTTCCCCCTCTCTCTCTCCCCCTCTGGTCTCCCCCCTCTTGCTCCTCTCTCTCTCTCTCCCTCTGCTCCCCCCTCACTCCTTATCTTCCTCTCTCTCTCCCGCTGTTCTTCTCGTGCTCATTTCTGACTTGAAGCTCTCTCGCTCTCCCTCTCTCTTTTCTCTCTTTCCTCCTCTCTTCCTGTAAGGTAAATCATTCTTCTGCAAAGTGAAGGAAACCAGTTAAAACAAACATTCGCCTGTTTCTCCGTCTTGCGTTTGGACAGTGTGATTGAATTTCTTTTTCATTTCATCCCGTCATTACATTTTACAATTACAAGTTCCAACTCCCTCATCACTCCTCTCTTCTGCATCCCTCTCTCCTCTCACTTTTTCTTTCTCTCTCTATCCCCTCTATCTCTGTCTTTCTTTCTCTACCCCCCTATCTCTTTCTTTCTGTCTTTACCCCCTTCGAACTCTTTCTGTACCTCCTCTCTCTCTTTCTCTCTCTCTCTGTCTACCCTCTTCTCACTCTTTCTTTACTCCCTTCTCTTTCTTTCTCTCCACTCTGCTGGCTCTCTTTACTCCCCTTCCCTCTTTCTCTCTCTCCACCCTCCCTCTTTCTTTACCTCTGTCTCTTTCGGCACTCACCTACCTGACCGGGTGACAGGCGTCGGATCAAAGCGTCTCTTCCTCTCTTGTCGCTCTCGTTCGTTCTCCGGGCTTAACGAGAGCCACTTTGATTATTCAGCCATCTCCTTTGTGTTCATTATTAAAATCACACGTTCCACTAAAGACTGCAGCCGCCGCGCACTCGATTTCTCACGCCAAGCTGACGTAAACATCAGACAAATGAGTACAACGTTCAGGCATTATCCCAATGTTCAGCTGAGCAAGGTTAAAAAACACAACCAGATTTCAGGACTCATTTATCAGTCCGTGGTAGAGATGTCAAAAGTACCCAAATCAGATCAGAATCCAGGCCAAAACTAGTATAGAAACTACTGTATTTTCTGGATTATAAGTCACTGCAGCCAAAAAATGCAAGAAAGAAAATAACATATATAAGTGGCACTGGACTATAAGTTGCATGTTTGGGGGAAATTTATTTGATCAAATCAGACTCGAGGAACAGACATTTCATCTCGAAAGACAAGTTACAGTAATAAGAATAAAACAGAGAAGAACAGGCTGAACATGTGTCTGGTGTGTGTTCACGTCACATATGAACAGTTATTCACAAAACTGGAGCAGAAACAACAGAACAAGTTTACCAAACTCTCCATCTCACTCCAAATCACTAAATCCACTGAATTCTTCATCCTCGGTGTCACTTCTGAGCAACTCCACCAACTCCAGCTAAATCCAGCTTTTAGCCCATGATTAACTTTTTTCAGTTTCCTCTGCTTTTCTTCAGTCAAACACAAGTTTCTCACTTACTCCAAACTTTCTTTCTGCTGCTCGATCACCGTTTTCAGCTGCAGGTTTCACGACCTGCAGCAGGACAGCGACTCTTTCTGCAGGAGACATGTGCAGTAGAGCGAGAAATGACAATGGTGCAGGAGGAAGAGCATGAGGAGTAGCAGATACTGGTACACAAGCCTAGAGCGCCCTCTCGTGGCGTCAGTGACAGTAACCAACATGTGAAATTATATATTTCATATATAAGTCGCACCTGAGTATAAGTCGGGTATAAGTTGGGAATCACCCAAACCATGAAAAAAGTGTGACTTATAGTCCGAGAAATACGGTATATTGAGCATGAGAGAGGACACATCGCACAAGTTTGTCTCATTCTCAGTTTATGGACAGGCCTCATGTGATGCTCAGAACCTCCTGAGCTGCAGAGGCTGCACTAGCACTGACTCATGACTGGTACATGTGCTGGGATTTAGGTAGAGACCATTACTAATCTCTTTTTCAAGGGAGTCCTGCGATGCACACATCACTTTCATATGAGGCAATGTGGGTGAAGTGTCTTGCCGAAGGACACAATGAGTTTTTGCCACTGGCGTCCCCTTGTTGCAACTGGAATTCCAAGTGGTCTCCCATCCAAGTACTGACCAGGCCCTGCTGAGTTTCTGAGATCTGATGGGATCAGGCTTTGACAAACCGGTATGACCACAACCAACTGGAACTGGTTTAAACCAACTGGAACTGGGTTAAACCAACTGGAACTGGTTTAAACCAACTGGAACTGGGTTAAACCAACTGGAACTGGCAACGCACATGAGAGAATCATGTGAGACTGATTTCCGATTGGGTAATCATCTTGCACCAAAACAGCTAATAAGAACATGCCTCCACGACCCAGCTGGATAAAGCGGAAGAAGACGGACGGATGGATGAAATCAGCATTAGAATTGTTATCAGTGGACAGAGTTATGGTGCGTTCGTTTATCTGTCCTACATGAAGGTCCGAGGACGTTGCCTAGCAATACGCACTGACACGCCCCTCTTCCTTGGACATCGGAACTCCGAAGAGCACATGGACAGTCTGGAGTTCTAATAGTTTTGTCTCAGGTGCTCTGTGGAGTGTCTAAGACTGTTTTTAGTGGCAGGACGACTATGGCCATTGACATGCACTAGTCTAGCACCTCTGCAAATACAAGGACTGGAAGGAAGATTTACAAAAGTGTCTCCACACGTCTCCAACACTCATATGATTTGAGGCTCTGATAGAGAAGGTCCCTCTAGTGTGGATGGAGAGATACAGAAGAACAGAAGAGTGGAGTGAAGAACCAGGTCACGCTCATATAAGGGCAGTAATACCGCAGGATCGGGGCCAGGGCCATTAGGAGCTTTAAAGTTATTAATAACTTTGTAAAATCGATTACAAAGTTCATGGGGGGACGGGGACACGAGAGACAGATATCAGATGGAGGGAAAGAGAGAGGACGGAGAGAAAGAAAGTTAACATGAGGGAAGGAGACCAGAGAGAGTAGAAACAAGGCGAGAAGGAGACCAGAGAGGAGAGTGAGAGAGATGGAGAGAGAAAGAAAGAGCGAGGGAGGAAGAGAGGCAGACCTGAGAGAAAGAGAAAAAGAGGGAGACTAGAAGAAAAGAGGGAGGGGGAGAAAGCGTTGGTGTGGGAGGGAAGCAGACAAGAGAGAAAGCGAGGAGAGAAACTGAGAGAAAGAGTGAGGGAGGAAGAGAGGCAGACCAAAGGGAAAGAGAGAGAAAGAAAGAGAAAGAGTGAGGGAGGCAGACCAGAGGGAGAGAGAAAGATGGAGAGAGAGAAAAATGAAGTGAAAGAAAGAGAGTGAGGGAGGAAGAGAGACAGACCAGAGGGAGAAAGAGAAAGATGGAGAGAGAGAAAGAGTGACAGAGAGAGAGAGAAAGAGAAAGGGAGGAAGAGAAGCAGACCAAAGGGAGAGAAAGAAAGAGCGTGAGGGAGGAAGAGAGGCAGACCAGAGGAAGAGACAGAAAGAGTGAGGAAGAGGCAGACCAGAGGGAAAGAGGGAGGGAGAGAGAAAGAGTGAGGAGGGATAGAGGCAGATCAGAGAGAAAGATGGAGAGAGGGAGAGGGGAAGAATAGAGGGAAAGAGAGAGAAAGAAAGAGAAAGAGTGTGGGAGAAAGAGAGGCAGACCAGAGGGAGAGAGAGAAAGAGGGAGGGAGAGAGAAAGAGTAAGGGAAGAAAAGAGGCAGACCAGAGAGAGAGAGAAAGAAAGTTAGACAGAGAGAAAGAGTGAGGGAGGAAGAGAGGCAGACCAGAGGGAAAGAGAGAGTAAGAGGGGGAAGGAGACAGAGAGATAAAGAGGAATACCAGATGTGGAGAGGTGAAGAGAGGGAGAACAGAGAGAGGAGAAACAAGGCCAGAAGGAGAGCAGAGAAGAGGGGAGGTGGAGGGAAGGAGCTGGAGGAGAAAGGATGAAGGTGACCAGGAGGAGAGAGGTGAGGGGAGAGAAAAAAGGGAGAGGTATTAATAGAGGACAGGAAGGAGGAGAGAGAGAGGAAATGGGATACTACAGGGAGGAGAGGAGAGAGAGAGATGGACAGGTAGAGAAATGAAAAAGAGAAGGCAGACCAGAGGGAGAGAAAGAAAGATGGAGAAAGAGAGAAAAAAGAGAAAGAGGGAGGGAGGAAGACCAGAGGGAGAGGGGAACCACTGGGAAAAAGAGAAAGCAGGAGAGAGAGAGAAAGAGTGAGGGAGGAAGAGAGGCAGACCAAAGGGAATGACAGAGAAAGAAAGAGAAATAGTGAGGGAGAGGCAGACCAGAGGGGGAGAGAGAATGATGGAGAGAAAGAAAGAGTGAGGGAGGGAGACCAGAAAGGGAGAGAGAAAGATGGGGGGAGAGAAAGAGCGAGGGAGAAAGGGAGATCAAAGGGAAAGAGAGAAAGATGGAGAGAGAGAGAAAGAGTGAGGGAGGAAAGTGAGTGGAAGGAAGACCAGATGGAGAGAGAGAAAGATGGAGAGAGGCAGACCACTGGGAAAAAGAGAAAGAGGGAGAGAGAGAGAAAGAGGGAGGGAGAGAGAGGAGCAGACCAAAGGGAAAGAGAGAAAAAGAAAGAGTAAGGGTGAAGGAGAGGCAAACCAGAGGGAGAGAGAGAAAGATGGAGAGAAAGGGAAAGAAAGAGAGTCAGGGAGAAAGAGAGACAGACCACGGGGGGAGAGAGAAAGATGTAGAGAAAGAAAGAGTGAGGGAGGGAGACCAGAAGGAGAGAGAGAAAGAGGGAGAGAGAGAAAAATAGTGATGGAGGGAGAGAGGCAGACCAGAGGGAGAAAGAGAAAGAGTGAGGGAGAGAGACAGGTAGACTAGAAAGAGAAAGAAGGGGAAGGAGACAGAGAGATAGAGAAGAATACCAGATGAAGAAGAGAAAGAGACAGGTACAAAGTGAGAGAGCAACAGAGAGAGGAGGAAAGAGGTAAACAACAGCAAGAGAAAGAGAGAGAAACCGGGAGGTAGAGAAGAGAGAGAGAGATAAAGAGACGAGGGAATGACGAGAGAAAAAAGTGGAGGGAGAACGGAAGGAGACCAGGGGAAGAGAGACAGGAGTAGGGTTGATGGAGATAGAGAGACAAAGAAGGGAGTGAAAGGGAGGAAATAGAGAGAGAGTGAGAGAGCAAGTGGAGAGGGAAAGAGGAGAGAGGACATGTTTAGTCCAGGACACAGGTGAATGACCAACTGAAAACAGGAACTAGAGAAAAACAGATTTAGAAAATGAAGCAAACAAACAGAAACACAGTGAGAGAAAGAGCAAGGGAGGAAGACCAGAGAGAGAGAGAGAGAGAGAGAGAGAGAGAGAGAGAGAAAAAGGAGGCGGATCAGAGGGGAGGAAGAGAGGGAAAAAGAAAAAAGAGGGAGAAAGAAAGAGAGACAGAAAGAGAGAGAGAAATCAAGAGAAAGAAAGAGGCAAATCAGAGGGTGATAAAGAGAGAGAGAGAAAGAAAGGCAGATCGAGGGAGAGAGAGAGAGAAAGGAAGAAAGAGAGAGAGAGAAAGAAAGGCAGATCAGAGGAAGAGACACAAAGAGGGAGAGATAATTGAGGAGGGAACACACCATAGAGGGAAAGAAAGAGGGAGGGAAAGAAAGAGACCAGGAGAAGAGAGACGGGGTGAAGAAGAAGGAGGGAGAGACAGAGAAGGGAGTGGAAGGGAGGGAGAACAGAGAGAGAGAGAGAGAGAGAGAGAGAGAGAAATCGGCAAAGGGAAAGAAGAGAGAGATGCTGGGGGAACATGTTTAGTCCAGGATTCAGGTAAATGACCAACTGAAAACAGGAACTACAGAGAAACAGATTTAGAAAACAAAGCAAACAAACAGAAGCACAATCGTTAAAGCTGATCTCATGTTTATTCACTACAGTTGATGTTTCTTTGACACTCCATTACATCATAGTGCATAATGTAGGACTCCCCCTGCAGAGATGGGTCTGGGGAGACTTGAGCTCAAATCATGGACAGATGCAAATAGTTTGTGCCGAATCCAAAAAAAGAAAGTAGAATGTTTTTCTATGTCTATTTTTGGAGCTTTCTACAATGTTCGCTCATCAAAACCATGCCAGAAGAGGTTTGAGGTGTCATCCATGCATATTTGAGCAATCTAGTGATCTTTCCCAGGGATTATTTGAACCCTATGCAAAACTATGTACTACAACTTCACAAACATGGTGCGATTCGAGCTGGGCAATGACTTTTTTACTTGGATCTTACAGCCAAACAGTATCTTAAACGACATCTGGGAATATGTTTTATGTTACCGCACATGAGTGTCGTAGCTTTCCGAGCATATTTCCGGCATTATCCTGCGTCAGGGAAAGCGAGTGCCCGATAGGAACTTTGTTTTCCGTCAAATGCACGCGCTCCATCCATTTTGAACGGCCCAAACTTTGCCAAAAAGTGTACATTCTTTGCTATTTTTATTTGAAAGGTTTATTTCAGTCCAAATGTTCAAATCCAAATGTAATAAACACCATGGAAATGCAGCAGTGATGTGGCTCTGGCCCTGGACCTGACAGGAGCTGTTTCCATGACTGGACCAGGAAAGTCATGAGGCCATTGCACTTTTTTTTTAGTTTTGAGGTAATAAGGATATTTTTAGTTTACTTACAGACCTGATATTTTGCACTTTTGTCGCTAAGATTTAGATTAAAGGCCGCTACACACTAGAGGATTTTTCGGTCTTAAACTATTTATAAACGTGCGACAAAAAGCGCACACCACAGACACGAGGAGAAACTTATGAGACTTAAAATCTCCGATCGCAAAGACAGCAGCGCGATGTCTGCATGAAACAGGCTGCAAAGCTGTGAGTGGGATCACGTCTGCTGTTTCCTGTCTACAGTGAAACCACTCACATTAAGAGTCTTAAGGAAAATACTTGGTCTGAGTGCTCGCTGATACCGTTACCAGAAAAAAACTGTGCGGTATCAGAACTTCTGCCGATACCAGTATCATATCGGAACAACCGTCGATATAAAGCAGTGAATGACCATTATCCTGACAGAAAATCTACTTAGATGAGTGGAGAAATGTATGTGCTCTTAAACTTGAGTCCAACTGATAGAATTTAGTTTCATTTATTACCCCTCTCCCTCGAGTCCTTATATCATCAACACCTCTGATTCCCGTGCACATTTGTCTGGGGAATTACGAGCCAATTCTGTGCCACTGTTTTATCTGCTCCAAAACTCCTCCGTAATTACTCTCATTTATACATCTCTCCTCTCGGCTTTTTAACATTCCGTGCTTGTCTGTGTCACCATTAGCATGGATGGTGTGCGTGGTACAGTCTCCTGTCAGCGTCTGTGCTAAGAGTTGCTGTGGGAGAGATAATGATGTGGGTTTAATACTGTTATATGAAGTATTGGATTGAATAGAATAATCCTGGAGTTATACAGTCTGCCTTCACACGCACACTGCAAAGACTCTCCACGCTCAGCACAGGGGTTTAATGTGACACACTGGCTTCACTAACGTTCTAAACAACTAAAGACAGAATCTGGTTTAAAGGAAATACTCAAATTTGCACAGGTTGTAATGTTCATATCTCTATGTACACGTCACGTAAAAGTAAAACTAGAGGCCTATTTTGGTTTACATGTGATTGTTAAGCTGCATTCAGACAGCAGCATCACGGTGTCCAGTTTATATGCTGTCTATGTGGATGCGCATCTAGGGTGTCAATCTGGTGTCAAGGGCGTCAGAAGTTGAACAAGAGCTCCGCCAGCGGGGCAAAATACGCCCGTACTTTGAATTATTGTATATAGAACAAGTGTGAAAAAACCTGAAGTCACATAAAATTGATACCACTGATCTACAGCATGGATCGATACAAAAATATACAATAAAATACACAAATACAGTATACCTTATATCGGCGCATGCCCCACATGTTTTGCCTCTTCATGAAGACAAAGCTTCAAAGACTTCAAAGCTATGAAGTGTCCACAGACGGACGGACGGACGGCGCCATACCATAATACGGGCGTACAACGGACGTATAAAAAGCGTAACTTTTGGCATTGGACACATCAGCCAATCAGACACTACTAAACAGTGACATAGCGACGTCATTATCCAGAAGAAGAAGAGGAAAGAGAAAGACCCGAGAGCCAGAACACCAGAACAAGAAATCGACATGTCATTCATGGAGTATATAGATTGATATAATATATCTATAGATATTTACAGTGTCAGGTGCATAAATCTGTGTTTAACATTTATATGAAGCATTATTAGTGTAAAATGTCATGTGGTGCGACCAAAAATAACCTTAAAATAGTTTTATTTTCTAAAACATGGTTGGGATATTAATCTAAGTTCTGAGTAATATGAAGTGTATAGAAACAAACTGTTGCATTTCTTTAGATTTTTAATGCATATTGATATTTTCTTTTGCTCCAATATGATGTCACCTGCTTGTGTTTAAAGAACAAACTACTGCCCTGGAAAATGCATCAAATGAAGAAAAATGCCTAAAGAATCCCATTCACCAAGTCGACTTTGTCTGTTATTCAAACTCCAGCCATAGAATTCCTGCTGTTATTAGTCACACCACATGATGCACGGTCGCACCACATGACATTTGGATACTTTAAGTACAAAAAAACATGCAGAATAACTCATGATTTCTGAAAAAAAAAATTGGTTCCATGGAGGTCAGAGGTACTACAGAAATGTGGTGAATTATTATGAAATTTGAACATTTTTAACTGAGGAAACTGCAATTGGACAGAAAATTTTGCCGTCATGTCACTGATGCCTAAATACACAAAAGTCACTCTCTCAACCGGGAAAACAAGGCACTCACTGACCATAGCAGACGCCATGGACGCACAACATTGTAAATAATTCAACACTGCAATTTGTTAACATTATTCATATCAATTTATTAAATTTGATAACAACTCAGCCTATTAATTATATGTAATATAATGCTCCCTACAACAATATAATAAATTTCACTTTACCCACCGTCAAAACCAGAATTACAGTAATACATTTTTTTGCCATGCTTTAATCTCATATAATTTACATGTATATCCATAACATTTTTTTTCTTTTTACAAAATTCAGCAGTTGTAAAGGCCAAACCACTACACATTTCAGAATAACAGGTCATCTCGTAAATGCGTTTACCGTAGTACATTGTGCTTGTTTCTTCCTCGTGCGCCATCAAAACAAGTTCCCAAAAAGTTGTATCTGTGTAGTCCATAATTTAACCCTACCTCCAAAGGGCACACACTCAATTACTAAATCAATCTAGTATGGACTAAAGCGTAGCGCGTCTGACCTTTTCCTCTCTATCTATTGTGAATTCAAAGTGCTCAGAGGTGGTAAAGTCGGTGGAAAGTGTCCGGGCCAGTTATTATGGCCTAATTAGTGTGAGGACGCCGCAGGATACGCATTAGTGAACAGGCCCTGTGCTCTCCTCACTCGCGGTGCTGTCATCTCCGCGCAAATGTGATGAAATGTGATCAATTCGACTCCAGACACAACCACAGGGGGGCGCTAGTCAAAACTATTCATTTTCAGTAATGGGATTTCGTCATAAAGTTATAAGGGAGTAATTGTTTCCATGGTGATGCTGTTGCTTTGCGTGGGATATTTCACATAATGTTATTTAAAGGGGAGGTATGTACATGTACCTATCATCTGCTTGTTTCTATGGATATGTCATTGCTTTATCTGGAATGTTCCACAGTGGGACATTAAACAGCTCGCTCTTCTGTAACAGATAATACTCCCTACAACTATACAACTCAACCTTATGGAACAGATAATACTCCCTACAACTGTACAACAACTATAATACTCCCTATAACTGTACAACTCACCCTTACATAACAGATAATACTCCTTACAACTGTGCAACAACTCATTCTTATGTAATATAATACTCCCTACAACTGTACAGCTCACCCTTATGTGACAGATAATACTCCCTACAACAACTCACCCTTATGGAAAATATAATACTCCCTACAACTGTCCAACTCACCCTTATGTAACATATAATACTCCCTACAGCTGTCCAACTCACCCTTGTGTAACATATAATACTCCCTACAACTGTCCAACTCACCCTTATGTAACATATAATACTCCCTACAACTGTCCAACTCACCCTTATGTAACATATAATACTCCCTACAACTGTCCAACTCACCCTTATGTAACATATAATACTCCCTACAACTGTCCAACTCACCCTTATGTAACATATAATACTCCCTACAACTGTCCAACTCACCCTTATGTAACATATAATACTCCCTACAACTGTACAACTCACCCTTATGTAACATATAATACTCCCTAAAACTGTACAACTCACCCTTATGTATTGAATTAATGCCATACTGTGTAAGATTCAAAGCAAAGCTGGCCAGCAGATGGAGACACTTTGAAATGCTGCATGTAAATCCCGAGTCTCTCTGTTACACTAATTAAACAAGAGAGTTTAGAGTTTAACTGGTCATTACAAACAGACTTAAAACTTTTAGCCAATCAAATAATGTTATAGCACTATAAAGAGTCCTTGGGCTTGCATCTCCACAAACCAGACTTCTGTGTCACCTGGAGGAGGACCTTCCCTGCTTGTTGCCATGGAAATATTGTTCCTTTGGCTGTAATCTTCTACACTAAGACATGAAACGTATGGATCTTCATGGAGGATGTTCCGTAGTATGATTTTAAGTTTTTATTTCCATGGACGAAAGTTACATAGTGTTGCTTTAAAGGTGCACTGTGTAACTTTTTGGTTAGGGGTCTGTAACCTGTCACCATTGCTCTGCCTGGAATGTTCCACAGTGTGACATTAAATGGGTTTACCTTAGATTTATTCAATTACAAGTGGTTTTATACTCAAAAATACAGAGAAAAACATTGCCTCTCCACAGATCTGACCTGTAACTTGGTCTGGTTTGGTCTCCATGAAGATACAGTAGAAAGGTTTAATGCCATACTGTGAAACATTCCAGACAAAGCAAGAACATTTCAATGGAGAAGATATTTTGATGAGCAGTACAGTATTTCACATTCTGGAGGCAGCAGGTTTCCATGGAAATAGAAAATTAAAACCATAATTTGGAACATTATGCATGTTTTTTCTATTTTTTTAGTGCAATAAAAATAACCAACAGCTTTTATTCCGGTCTATTTTTGGCAAATAAGTTACACACTGGGGCTTTAAGAGGAGAAGTGAACAAAGTATAGAGTATAGTCCTAAAGACCACGTTGATTATTTTGACCAAGCAACTTCAGTCAGTCGTTTTCCTCAAATAAAAACTCAAATAAACAACACCAATTTCTTCCTGGCCTGAAACATGTTGCCAGGTTTGTTTTTCATCACACAAAATATTTTCTTGTTGGTAAAAATCCTACCTGGAGATTGCCTTGGTCCAAACATCCAAACGCCACCCTCTGTTGGAGCTGGTGATGTGGCTGTCAGCGCTGCCTTAAACAAGTGTGAAGTGTGCTGTGGACTCTGGGATGGGAGAGGCACTGGGCCCTCTCCAGCTCCACTTTAATCAACACTACTGCAAACAGGAAATCTCCAGCTCCAATGAATTACCTGAGAATCAGCGGTGGAGAAGGCAGAGAGGACAGCTGCAGATGGGTTTGTTCAGCCGGTCTAAGCCAGAGCTCGACTGGGCAAGTGGAAAGAAGAGAGAGGGGGAGCAATATGGAACTTTTCAAACACATAAATAATATTATAATTAAGATGAATTCTTCAGAGGGCAGCGTTGTGGTTTGGGGTTTGGGAGAAACCTGCTAACCTGGAGCAGCAAGATGGATTTGTGAGTTCACAGATTCGCACGAATCCATTTTGGAATGCGCCTGTTGTAAGGATAATTAGGTGGGCGGACCGATCACGTTGCAGCATTGAGGTTTGTGCAGAAGCCAAAAGTGTGAAACGCCCAAACAAAACAAAACAAATGACAGACGTACTTCAGCCTTTTGTGGCGTCAATACAGATTATTTAGTTAGTGATTTAGTTTCAGAAGGTCAGAGCTTTGTGCATTTATGGACAGGGAAGATGTCTGCGCTTTTCTCTCATCTGGATGGAGCTAAAGTTAAATTTTTCATCCTGTTTTGCTGTTGTGACGATTTGACAAATCAGATTCAAATAATTGTCATGACATTTTGCATTTTCCGATCACTTTCAGTAAGAGCCATCCCAGAGTTATAATGTGGAGAATTTAATTCAGAGTGACGCTCATATCAGTCTAGTGTGAGCCAAGTTAGAACCCTGCACCAGACGAACTAAAACAACCATGGTGACCGCACCAACTTTGTGCATTTGTGAACAGGGAAGTTGTCTGTGCTTTTCTCTCAACTGAATTTATAAAAGTTTGATTTCTCAGTGTGTTCTGCTGTTGTGACACTTCGAGCAATCAGAGTGAAGTTTTTGTTTGAACACCCTAACTGCTTTTAGCAAGAGCCATCCCAGATTCCCACACATAAGAATCTGGTGAGAGCCAGGTTAGTACAGCGCATCTAAAAAAAAAATTCACCCCGGATAACAGGCCCACATAACCCTGCCTTTTAATGCATCAGTTTAACCACCCACAACACACACTATCCAGACATAACCAACATTAACAGGTACCCTCAGACTCCACACAGTATGTCCTCCAACCTCTATCATAGCTCTCAATGGCACCCCCAAACTGTTATCTATGGATCTATGGATCTATCTATCTATGGATCTATCTATGAACTTATGTCACTATAAACGTTTGTTCACCGGGTGTTTGTAAATGGAAAATGATAATAATAATAAAAAAAAGAAAAAATCAATCAATCAATTAAACTTTATTTACAGAGCGCTTTTCATACAAAAGTGCAACACAAAGCTCTTTACAGTGATTAAAAAAGAACAATCCCACATTTCCCTCCACCCTCTGTCCTCCCACAAAACTAAACTAAACAGATGAGTCTAGAGATTACAATCTGTGACAATCCCACAGAAAGCTAAACTAAACAAGTGAGTCTAACTGTGATATAACTGTCTTTATTTACTACTAACTGAAACAGGAAACTATGAAATTACTACTGTCACATACTATTTTTCATAACTCTTTCTATCTATCTATCTCTATACTATATTTAAGAACTCTTTCTATCTCTATAATATCTTTTATAACTCAAGTAATCCAAAGTATTCAGATTACGTTACTCACTTTAAGTAATTTAATGGATTACGTTACAAACTACATTCTGGGGAATGTAATCTGTAATCTGTAGGGGATTACATTTTAAAAGTCACCTTCTCAACACTGATGCTACAACATCTAAACAGAAAGCACCGTACATTGCATCAAGTGGAAAAGAAACCGGGAGGTAAGTCAACCTTAGCCCAGCGATAATTACGTTTTTCATGTCCAAAACACGTGTATCTATCAATGCACGTGGTGTGTACTTAACGTGTGCAAAGTAGACGCAACATTAACAAACGATTACTCGATTATTCGAACAAAATAATCGACAGAATAATCGATTACTGTAATAATCGATAGCTGCAACCCTAATCTCTATACTATCTTTCAGAACTCTTTCGATTACAATACACCTAATCAGGATTAAGATTGCCTGTCTACGTACATTTTTTGATTCCGAGCACAAGCAGCCCCAGAGCAAATCCAGCGTCTCCTTCTCCGTGCTGTTGTCTGGGTTGCTCACTGCAGATGGCTCATGTCTGGAGGATTTACTTCAGAGTCGTCCTAAAAACAGGCCTCCTTTGTGTGACTGACTCAGAGGATTAGAGCACATTTTAGGGGCCGTTTCGCCGCAGGATTCGCTCAAATGACACACGGGTTTAAGCAGAACAAGACTCCATCACGAGCAGAGTTTGGTGTTACAACGTGATGAGCAAAAAGAAATAGGTCTGACTGAATATGTGAATATAAAGACAAGGAAAGCGAGTAAGAAAACAAACTGATAGTGTTTGTACTCCATGTTGTTATGTTGTCTGGTGGAGGGTCCGTCAAATGCTTTTCTCCATTCAGATGTCGTTGCTTTATCTAGAATGTTCCTCAGTTACAGGTCTGATCTGTGGAGAGGTGACCCCGCTCACAGTCAGAATGCCTGTTTTTCTCAGTATTTTTGAGCTGTAAAACCACCTGTCATTGAATAAATGTAAAGTAAAGCTATTTAGTGTCATACTGCGGAACATTCCAGGCAGAGCAATGACATCTCCATAGAAACAAGCAGGTGACAGACCCTCCACCAGTAAAGTAACACAGTGCACCTTAAAGTAAAATGTCAGATACTAGGCCAAAAAATACACAAGTAAAAGTAAAAAGTATCACATGAAGAAAATCTAAGTAAAAATATTAAAGTACCTGTTTAAAATGGTTAAAGAGTAAAAAGTAAAAGTATTTTGCAGATTTTGAGATCTAATAAAGCTTCAAATGTAGAGATTTGATTAAGATTTGTGTTGAATTTTGTTCAATTAATCAGGCGTTTTCATTGGTATATTTTTATTTGTCCAAATTATGAAGGTAATAAACCCCTCAGCCTTTTCCGCAGGTCTCAAACTACATTATTATATACAAAAAATTTAATTTGCAGTTCAATTCAAAAATATTGTGGAGTAGAAAGTACAGCTACCTGTTCTCAAATGTAGTGAAGTAAAAATAAAAAGTATCCACTATAAAATCTACTAGTACAGATGCTAAACCGTCATTCTCTTGGGTGAGTGTGTGTGAGCAGATTCCAAGCACAAAATGACTTCTCTTTGGGAGTGAACAGCTCAACCTGAAAACAGAACAAAAATAAAACAGTAAATATAAAATCTTGATCTGTTTCAGTATATTCTGTGAAAATTTGAGGTTATTTCAACACAAATAATTGGCCCCAAAATGATGTCAGATTTTTGGGATACCCTGTTCTTCATTATCAGTCTGTCTACATCTCCAAAGCTCAAAATGCTCTGTTCCACCTTGTGATGTCATGAAGTGGTAATTTTCAAGTGAACAGCTCCTTTAACCTCAGTTCAGTTCAGTAGAGATTGTCAATTCTAAAACTGAAAGTATCCAAATGATTCTAGCAAAGTTGTATGGAGTTTAAAACCAAAGTGGAGCTTTTCTTTATCACCACATGACATCACAAGGTGGAACAGAGTGTTTTCAGTTTGAGTGAAGCCCTCAATACCTTCAATATGCCGGATTTGTGGTTTGTGTGGCCCTTTAAAGATCGCTCAAAGCACGAATCACTCCAAATACAACTTCAGGTAAATAAATGTGTTAAAAGCAGAAAAGTAGATTTTGCAGAACAGAACAGCTTTAATAAATGCATTTTAAAACGAAATGTTTAATCTGGGCGTGTATTCATGTTTTAATGGTGACTTTGGCTTTTGGAAAACATTATTAACACTGTGGGCGCTCAAATGATGACTATGATTTACATAATGCTAACTTCTCATTTAGCACTTAAGCCACGGGGCGTTTGCGATACATTTGTTTGGTGCGTTCTTAAATGTTACAGTCATTAAGTACATTCATTAAGTGTTGTGCGGGCATTGTCCTAGTAATGAATGACTCATTTATGCATGGCTGAATTATAGGCTCCAAGTGCTTGGTTTGGTGTAGCTTTTATTGGTTAAATTGATGCATGGGCTCCATTATATTTTATTTGCTATTTGGCACTGTAAATATACCAGCACTTGATGATTTTTACCTGATTTGTGCCTAATGGAGTCCTAAATTAAAGAAAGAAAGAAAAAAATCAAGTAAAAAGTATTCAAAGAGGGGGTATTTGTATTTTTATTCATGTTTTGATTTGTTTGTATTGTGATTTTAATGTATTTCTTATTCTTTAAAGCACTTTGAATTACTTTGTGTACGAATTGTGTTATACAAATAAAGTTGCCTTGACTTTCCTTCTTCTATGTGGTATTTAATTCTAATATGTAACATATTTAGATCAGCATGTTACTGTTAATGTTTTGAAAATGGTATATTTGGAGAAAACAACAATAACCCTTCCAGACTGACGTTTTATATAACCGCGCTTCACTTTAAACTTAACTATAAAAGAAAGAAACCTACTTTTTTCCCCTTGAAAAGCTGAGAGTTGTGGCTTTCTGAACATATTTCCGTCAATATCCTTATCCATTATCGCACCTACACTACGTCATGATGTAGGGAAAACCAGTGTCCAATAGGAACTTTGTTTTCCGTCAAACTCATGCGTTCTGTCCATTTTGATTGGCCCAAACTTTGCCAAAGAGTGAAGTGAGTCAAAATAGTCGATGCACTGAGCGTCTGTGTTTGTAACAATTGAAAAAGCCATTCTAAGTGCAGTTTTTTCTCAAATAAATGGCAAATTACACATCTTAGTCAGAGTAATTGCACATCCCTTGCTATTTTTATTTGAAAGGTTTATTTTAGTCCAAATGTTCAAATCCAAATGTAATAAACACCAGGGAAATGCAGGAAATCCTCCCTCCTGTGGGCTCTGTGGGCTCCACTCACAGAGGGGTTCATAGGGAGGGTCAGGTGCTATGAGGATTGGGCAGCAAACTGCCCCCGCGACCCAGCTGGATTAAGCGGGAGAAGATGGATGGATGGATGGAAATGCAGGAAGCGCTGTGGCTCTGACCTGGACCTGACAGGAGCTGTTTCCATGACTAGACCAGGAAAGGCGGATTGAACTTTTTTTTCGTAATAAGGATATTTTTAATTTACTTACAGAGTTTTGTAGGTAAGGCCCTAAATTAAGCTTTTTTTTTAATGTACAAAAAGGTTTTTTTTAAATTCTTGTTTGCTGTGTGTTTTGTATAAAAGAGTGTACTGTACTGAAAAAAAGGATGTAGAACACTTCATTATAGGGTAAAAGGGGCAGTTTTAAAAGCAAAATTAAGAAAAAAAAATCCAGGCACGGACAAATGTACTTCAATTGCCCTGAGGTCTGGAAGAGTAAAAATATTTAATAAGTTTGATTTTTGAAGTTCAGACTCCCCATGTAAATGAAACTACTGCACATTGCATCAGGTTTGTGAAATTGTAGTGTATGGTTTTGTATCACGCTTTTGTACATTCATGAAAAACGGCTGTGATGAACGCTTGTGGGCGGAGCCTTGTACAGAATCTGCAAGCTGTAACAATAAGGAGGGTTTAAATAAGGCTTGGGAGAGATCACTAAATTCCTCAAACCAATTCAGGCACGTTTTTGAACACTTTCTAGCATTTTTTAGAACATTTCGTGTACCTTAAACAACCGCACTCTTGATTTTAGTCGTGGATTCCAAAAATGGTCTCAGTTCACAGATTAATCGCTATAACTGCTGGTCTCGGTGGACTTCATTTGGTTCTAGGAGGTTATGGAACTTCTATTATACAGCCTATGGTCTAACACTATCACAGAACTGCTTTTGGGCCGCTGGGAGTACGGAAAAAGCCACAGGAACCATTTTGGCAAGGCGGAATATATGAGTTTTTGATCTACAAATATGTCCTGTTGCGGTGTCCACCGGTTGTTGGTGCCTTCTAGAAAAAACAGATCTCGTCGTATCATTTCCATATTCAGCGAGAGTACTTTGATCTCAGACGTATATTCACAGATGGATATACTTTTGGAGGAGCTGTTCCCACTAAGAACATGGGTACAAACATGGGCACATGGCACTAGAGCTCGTCAGTACGGGAGGTCAGGTTCAGTGTTTGTTTGAACGAGTGGGAATGAAAAGGTGGACAAAAGAGCCCAATGTAAAAGCAGTGTCCAGATGAAAATGAAGAGCAGCAGACCTGAGGCAAAGAGTCTGATTTGGAGTCAGGTGGGACCAAGGGAAGACATCTGTATCACAATAAGAAAGAAGTGACTGGACTCGGGATACCAGAGTTACAAGAAGGAGGAGACTGTGGTTTATGGTCTGCATTAGTCTTGGTTTAGACCTGGTTTAGTCCTGGTTCAGTCCAGGTTTAGGCCTGGTTTAGACCTGGTTCAGACCTGGTTTAGACCTGGTTCAGATCTGATTCAGTCCTGGTTTAGACCTGGTTCAGTCCTGGTTTAGACCCGGTTTAGACCTGATTTAGACCTGGTTTAGACCTGGTTTCAACAAGGTTCAGTCCTAGTTTAGACCTGGTTCAGACCTGGTTCAGTCCTGGTTTAGACCTGGTTCATTCCTGGTTTAGACCTGGTTCAAACCTGGTTCAGATGTGGTTTAGACCTAGTTCAATCCTGGTTTAGACCTAGTCATGCCTGGAGTAGGGGGGTGCAGCAGATCCCATGGTCCAACACGCAATGTGCAGGCACCTGGACTTCGCGGCTTACCGGGGCCGTGGTGAGGTGCAGGTGGTTCTACGCTTTACAGGTCCTCTTGCCCGGAGTCGTGGGATCAGCCGCCAGCGACACCCGGGGAGAGGTCCCTCAAGGGAATCCCCCTCGCACCGAGCGCCAGTCCCTTGCCTGACGAACTGACAGTATCGCTCTGATATGTTCACCTGCAGAATAGCTCCGCTCCGTTAGCACACTAGCCCCAGTTGCGCTAATTCATCATGCTCTAATTCAACTATTTTGTTTTATAAATATTTATATATTTTGTTCTTGTTTTGTTTTATATGTCTGACATCTAAGGCAGGGGAGCTTGAATGAAATTTGACAGCCTATTTGACAAAATTGGTCATTTTATTCAGAGCAGCACCGTTATTTCTGCTCAGCGTCTGGGGTCAGGAAGGGTTCTGATTGGACAGGGACCCGAAAATTAGATTCTGAGCTTATATTTCTTTTTGTTCCTTTTTATTTTGTTTCATTCATGAAAGATGAATAGAAAATAATGATGTTCATACATCAATGTGAATAAAAAGGATCAGAAACAAGTATAGACTTGTAATATCTGAGCCCTTTTCACACAAAGCAAAAAATTTCTAACACTTTACCAGTTCCAGCTACATTTAACATCTATAAATTTAGATTTATAATCTATAACTATAAACGTATTTACGTGACATACACAATATTAACAATATTAAATACTTGTTAATGAACAGAAGAGGGCAGTTCATACTTTTTAGCATGTCATGTTTGACATTTCTTTTAAACATTTGAAAATATTTTTGAAGCTTTGATTTTTAATTTTATTTAGACTGTTCTATAAGCTGACACCTTTGACTGAAACACATTTTTCCTTTGTTTTTTTATTTATATTTTTTGAGAGAATGAATACCCAGCACATTAATAACAAAATAAACATAAGACATAACAACGTATAAGACTAACACACATACAAAAAAACAACAACAACAACAACAAACAACAAAAGAGCCTGACTTTTTAAAACATTTTTAAGCACTTACTGTAGATGCTCCTTTTACGACAGTTGCCGACTGCAGTAAAACAAACCAAATAAAAAAGTACAAAGAAGGGTGAACTTCCCTAATGTAAAAGACTATAAATCGATGTACTTAAGGCACAGTTTGTAACTTTTCTGGAGGTCATCTTCCACCTTCTTGTCTCCATGGAGATCTTATTGCTTTGCCTGGAATGTTCCGTGATATGGCATTGAACTTATCTTATCTATGTTACATCCACTCAATTCCAGGGTTGCAGATTTATAAAATAGCCAACGTAACAAGATTTAGGGCCATATTTGTGACGGTGCTTTAGAGTGACGAATGGTTTTAAAATTCTTTCCTCTTCTTCCATCCATATCTTTTATTGATCCTTAACAGACTTTTCAAATAATAAATGTTCCAAAAGCCCTCTGTGTCTGGGGGACGTTTTTGTGACTTTCCTTGATGCCCTGAAATGAACCAACGTCAGAAAATATGAATGGAAAAACTAGCCACATTTGACAGTTACACGTTCATGCCTCCTTTTTGGTAAATATTATTCTCCATTCACATCTTCCATCTTGTTTTCCGTGAGCAGGGACAGAGAAAATGGGGGTTCATCCAGGATTTGAACCCCGGGACCAAGTGAATCACACCTCTAGATCTATACAAAATTGCCATCTCTCATCACCAGAAAGTTAGTTTGTCTTGTGAAGCGATTTTAGACTTTTAAATTGCTTTGTGCGTCTGTGAATATTGTATGTATGAAAGTAAAGTCTGAATGACTCACATCTGTTTTTCATAATATAACTTAAAAAGCATATTGCATTACTTTCTGAGCTGTTCTAATGTTGTTTCCTCATCACAAACAGACCTGGAGTTGTGTTTGTTTCATTCGCACACAAATCCTGCATATTTAGGAGTTCTTCGCTCAAACAGAAACTCTGTTCCACCTTGTGACATCATGTGGTGATACAAGGAAGTACTCTATGGAGAAGGATGCCTGCACTACAAAAAAGGATTTTCTAGCATAGTTAAACTGACTTGAATTAAGCAGATTCATCTTAAAAGACCAATTTTAAGATTTTTTCATATAATAAGATGAGATTTTTTTTTACTTCTTTCAAGATATTCCATCCTGATATATCTTATCTAGATATTACAACTTATTCTAAGCACTTTTTACATTAAATCAAGCCAGGTTAAGCCTCTTTAACTTCCTTCTCAAACCAATAAGGTGAAAAATCTTGCCATAAATACATGAAACTAGTGTTTTCTGCTTAGAACAAGATTTGTATTTTGTATTGTTTTAAGAAAACTTGTTAAGGGAAAATTTCTTACTGTACTGGCAGATCATTTCACTGAAAGTAGGGGATTTTTACCTTAATTGTTTTTTTTTTCTTTCTTATTTATTGCTAGGCCTTTTTTGCAGTGTAAGAATTCTTTTTTTTTTTGTTTCTTTTTCACTATTAAACACCTATAACTGAATAAATGCAAGGAAGATATGCTCAATGCCCTTCTGCAGTGGTGGAACATAACAGGAATAGGAATATAAGTACAAAAGTAAAAGTACAGTACTTAAAGGTTGTATCGAGGATTTTCCAAAGAAAGAGAAATACAGCAACTCTGTCTTTTTTCAAATGTTGCACATACATTTATATACCTGAACAGCTCCCTCAGTAGAAACGCTTCCTCCCACCTCCTCCTTACACTAGAAATGCTTGTTTACAGCACATTCAGAATCGCTGTTGAAATTTCCTGTCCAGAAGTCATTTAGCAACCGACGGGTCTTTAGAACCTTCGTCAGCTTCAATCACGCCATCGCTGTACGGAATCTCCAAGAATCACCTTAGTTTGGATTGACTCCTTTTCCCCTTCTCTTCTTCTTTCGGCAATCTCAAAAACTGACCTCCGTTTGCTGTGAAATTGTCTGTGATCGCGACAAACTTTGTGCAAACTGTGAGGAAGCTACAGTAAAAAAAGCTGCTAACAACTGCTGCGTTGGTCAAATAAAAAGCATCTTGCTTATGTGGAATCCATGAGAGGCGAACATATACCGTAAATTCCGGATCACAAGCCGCTACTTTTTTTCTACACTTTCAACACTGCGGCGTGTAATATGAAGCGGCTTTTTTATTTTTTTTTTCATCGCGGGAAAAACATGGACCAATAAAATGAATAAGTAGTTCACTGAGGTCCAATGAAATTGTATGATTAATCACAACTTCCGTATTTCAGTCTTTTTGCTAACCCTCATCAACATGGAGAATACCAGACAAAAAGCATATGATGCAGCTTTTAAACTAAAAGCGATCACTCTGGCAGTTAAAGAAGGAAATCGAGCTGCTGCCCGTAAAATTGGCATAAACGAGTAGATAGTGCGAAGGTGGAGGCTCCAGCAAGAAGAACTGAGCCAGTGTAAAAAGACAACCAAAGCTTTCAGTGGTAACCATAGCAGATGGCCTGAGCTTGAAAACTTTCTGGAGGACTGGGTTAACACGCAAAGAGCAGGCGGCCGCACTGTACAAATCAGACTGAAGGCTAAAGCGATCGCTACCGTGGTTTATTCCCAGAGCGCCAAGGTGTGTATGTGCATGTCGCGTGTGTGTGTCCCAAGTGTGTGAAGGTGTGTAAGTGCCTGTGGCGCGTGTGTGTCCCAAGTGTCACCAGTGAGCGAGTCCGTCCCCAGAGTTCAGCGGGGACGCGTCCATGCGCCCATCCCGGAGGCGCTCCAGGCGGCGGGGACGCAGAAGCGAACCCCCCGCCTAGTCTTTGGCCAGCGGTTTATAATATGGTGCGGCTCATATAATTACAAAATTGATTTTTCTTCATAAATCTGAGCATGCGGCTCTTAATCGGGTGCGCGCTGTAGTCCGGAATTTACGGTACCATGTTTGAACTTTCACTGACAATTTGAAACAAAACAAAATACAACCATACAACCTTTAAGTAAAATTTTTAGATATCTATACTTCAGTAAATTTTACAGTGGATACTTTTTACTTTAACTTCACTATGTTTGAGAGCAGGTATCTGTACTTTCTACTCCACTACATTTTAGAACCAGCCTGAAAAGTAAAAAGTACTTTTCTTAACATTTTCAGACCATTTAAGTTAACACCCAACTTTAAGCAAACCAAATGCACAAAAACATCTAGAAAAATGAAGAAAATGATTTGAATCCCTCAAAATGACTACATTTGGTGATTTAATTGTTCTAAAAACTCTTCACAAAATACTTTTTACTCTTAAAGTACACGTTTTAGACAGCAGTTTTTCATGTGATACTTTTACTTAAGTAATCTTTTGTCCCTGTATCTGTACTTTTGAGTGGACCAAGAAAGAAATGAAAATATGATCATTTCTATAAACGTCAACATGTTTCTATTTGTCAGTAATCCAAATAATCCTCTTTTTCTCCAGTGTATCCATGCGTATCCGAGCACACGATCACCTCCACTGGTCTCACTCCTGCAGACAAAGTGCTCTGTTTTTTTCTCCTTTTTCCTCCGTTCGAAGCTTCCATCACGCCAGCAGACGTTTAGAAAACTCTCCGAAAACATCCACGTATCAGAGAAGCGCTGGACCTGCCCCAGCTCTCCTCGTTTAACACTTTTCACTCACAATGGACGCAACGTTTAAAGCACTCTCCCTCCGCCGGCCTCCTCAGATCAGAGCTTTTAAGAGTTGTTTTCTCACTGTTTTGAAGAAATCTTGAGGAGGAGTAATTTGCCTGACTCTTGGCCTCTTTTTGTTTGTAACGGCTGGAGATCAAGACTGAGGAGGAGATGAATAATGTTTGTTCACACCGAATGGACGGGAATGCATTGTGCTTGGAAATGATGGTAACACCTACAACATCTGAGCTCTGGTTGTTTTAAAAGGGAACGACAACAGGCCCATATTACGCAATTTTATGATCGTTATAATGTTTTTTCCTCATAAGAAAGTATAAAAATGTGCTCCACTGTGTTTTTAATCTCCTTACGCCTTCACTATAATTTGGATCATTTCAGACTTGGAATTGCCGTTCTCGACTGAACAAAAGGTGAAAGAGCTTGAAGGAACTTTAAAACAACCGCTTCATGACATCACAAGGTCGAGCAGAGCATTTTGAGCTTTGGAGATGTAGACAGACTAATAAGTTTAATTGGGTTGGGTTGGGTTTTGTTTCATTCAAACATGTTTGAATGAAACAAAACCCAACTCCAGGTCTGTTTTTGAGGAGGTAACAACATTCTAACATGTCTTAAAGCTCACAAGAGTTTGTGTAATATAGGACCTGCAGATAGAGACACATGCACATTTGTAAACAGGGTTAGGCATTTATAAGTGATTTCACATCATCCTAAACCACTTTGGTCATAGTTTTATGTGAAATGTTTGTAACTGTCTATTAAGTACTGTTGTGGAATTTGCAAAGAATAAAGAACAAAACTGAGAAGTTGTCTTGAATCAAAGAGTCTGATTTATTCCAGCAGTTGTGCCACAATCCCAGCCCTGACTGTCCCTAACAGAGCGTCTCTCCCTGTCTCTGTGTTTACAAGAACCATCCAGAGCAAATATACCACCAAGAGACTCACAGACAGGAGCTTAGCTCCCAAACAGCATCAACGACAAGTGAGACTCAACACTGGGTCATTAGAAGTAAAAATAAAATAACATATGGAAACAAGCTAAATTCAACAATGATGGAAAGACATAATTAAAGGAGATATATAAGTGGTTTGTTGTATTTTAAAAGTCCTCGAGTGAACCCTCAATTATGATTATAAACCATGAGGTTAACCTATGCCCCAATCATGGAATATACACGACTTATATAAAGTGTCTACTTAAAGATTAAAGATGATTATGTAAACATTTCCATAACGGTCCACGATTAAGTACATGACTGAAGAAAATAAACTACTATGACTACTACTACTACTACTACTGTTACTGCTACTGCTGCTGCTGCTGCTGTTGCTGCTACTGCTACTGTTACTGCTGCTGCTGCTGCTGCTGCTGCTGCTGCTGCTGCTGCTGCTACTGCTGCTGCTACTGCTGCTGCTGCTGCTGCTGCTGCTGCTGCTGCTGCTGCTACTGCTACTGCTACTGCTGCTGCTGCTGCTGCTGCTACTGCTACTGCTGCTGCTGCTGCTGCTGCTACTGCTGCTGCTGCTGCTGCTGCTGCTGCTGCTGCTACTGCTACTGCTACTGCTGCTGCTGCTGCTGCTGCTACTGCTACTGCTGCTGCTGCTGCTACTGCTACTGCTGCTGCTACTGCTACTGCTACTGCTGCTGCTACTGCTACTGCTACTGATACTGCTGCTGCTACTGCTACTGATACTGCTACAGCTACTGATACTACTACTACTACATGCAAGTTTGTCTCATTCTCAGTATATGGACTGACCAGGCCTCATGGTAAAGCTCAGACCCTCCAGAATTCCCTCCCTGAGCTGCAGAGGCTGCACTAGCACTGACTCATGCTTAGTCGTAGGTTCTGGGGTTTAGACCGTTCAGTTCATTGAGAGGGTTAAAGGTTTAACTCAACTGGATTTAGAGAACTGGTAACACAAATGAGAGACTCATGTGGGGCTCATTCACCTTTCTGATTGGATCATCTTTTTGAAAGACAAAACACAACAAAAATCTTCATTGTGTCCAGTGTTTCTGCAATTAAGAAACATTGGACACAATACTACAGTTGTTATTAGTGAAGGCTATATTTGTATACTGTTCCTTTTATGTAATACGGTGGAACATTTCAGACAAACCAAGAACATCTCCATGGAAACTAGAAAGTATCTTCCACCAGAAAAGTTACATAGTGCAGTCCTTTCATATATATTCTTTGCCATATTTCTCCTCCTCTTTGAATCGACAGTACTTTGATCTTGGTCCAGCCGACATTTACACAAATCCAACACCTAAATGAACTCTACCTTATTCCAGTTTCCAAATCTTAAGTGTGACCATTATTTACAGTCGCACAGCTTTATCTGGCCTCTCTGTGAACAAACATGTTATTCTTTCCAGATCTCCAGCTGTTATAAGTGAAAAGCCGCCTACAGCTGCTCACATTCAGAGTGAGGACTAAGTGGATGGAGGTAACAGCACAAGCTGCACTCATGTTCAAAATAAAGAACAGGCTTGTAATGAATAATCAAAAATCCATTTTAGATCAAACCAACACCAAAGCATAATGCTGCCACATTCCTTCAACTTTAAGGTTTTAAGCACTTAAAAGTACAGTATGAACAATATTTTGATTTTAAATATACTGCTCAAAAAATTAAACCAACACCTCAGATTCAATGAAAAAAATGATGTTGTCTATCTATACAAATTTGGACAGGGGAATTGTCTTAGGGATTTCCTCTTTAAATGGAAATAAACAAACACTAGCGTGGCACCAACAAGATGGTTTTGCCTGTGGAGGTCATCTCAGATTTCTCCCTCTTGGTCTTTTTTGGCTGGTTTTTGGCTGGAGTGATAATCAGTGGGAGTATGAAGCTGTTCCTTAACCCTACAGAAGCTGCACAGATTGTCCAACTTCTCCAGGATGATTTAATGTGTCTTCCAGCACAATCTCCAGAACATAGAGGAGATTTCAGGAGACAGGCAGTTACTCTGGGAGAGCTGGACTGGGCTGTAGAAGATCCTCAACTCAACAGCAGGATCCATATCTGCTTCTTTGTGTAGGAGGAACAGGTTGAGCACTGCTGTGCCCTACAGAATGACCTCCAGGAGGACACTGGTGTGAAAGTCTCTGCCCAAACAATCACAAACAGTCTTCATGAGGGTGGTTTGTGGGTGTCACATCCTGTAGTGGGCGCTGTGCTCACTGCCCAGCATCCTGGAGCTCCATTCTGGTGCTCTCAAAATGTCCCTTTAACTTTTTGAGCAGTGTAGATCTATGTGTGTCTTTGAATATGAGGTAAACCTGTTCAAAATCAAATATGCTTTACTGATGTCAGTTTCTTCATTACAAAATAAGTCTCTCATTTTCAGTGCTGGAATTTAGTGGGTTTAACCCTAAAAGCGACCCTAAGGACTACAGGCCCGTGGCACTGACCTCCCACATCATGAAGACTCTGGAACGACTCGTCCTGCAGGAGCTGAGGCCTATGGTCCAACATCTGCAAGACCCTCTCCAGTTTGCCTACCAGCCCCACCTTGGAGTAGATGACGCCATCCTGACCCTACTCCACAGAGTCTACTCCCACCTGGACAAGCCGGCTGCCACTGTGAGGATCATGTTTTTTGACTTCTCCAGTGCGTTCAACACCATCAGGCCGGCTCTGCTGGCTGAGAAGCTGGCAGTGATGCAGGTGGATGCCTCCTTGGTGTCCTGGATTGTGGATTACCTCACTGGAAGACCACAGTATGTGCGTCTGCAGAGCTGTGTGTCGGACAGAGTGGTCAGCAACACCGGGGCTCCACAGGGGACAGTCCTGTCTCCCTTCCTCTTCACCCTCTACACCACGGACTTCAACTACTGCAGCCAGTCTTGCCACCTTCAGAAGTTTTCTGACGACTCTGCAGTGGTGGGATGCATCAGCGGTGGTGACGAGGAGGAGTACAGGACTGTAGTGGACAACTTTGTCACTTGGAGTGAGGAGAACCACCTCCAGCTCAACGTGATGAAGACAAAGGAACTGGTGGTGGACCTTAGGAGGACCAAAGCTGCTGTGACCCCCATCTCCATCCGGGGGGTCAGTGTGGACGTGGTGGAGGAGTACAAGTACCTGGGCGTGTACTTGGACAATAAACTGGACTGGAGCAGGAACGTGGACGCGGTTTACAAGAAGGGCCAGAGCCGCCTCTATTTCCTGAGGAGGCTGAGGTCCTTTGACATCTGCAGGACAATGCTCAGGATGTTCTACGAGTCTATGGTGGCCAGTGCCATCATGTACGCTGTAGTCTGCTGGGGCAGCAGTCTGCGCGTGAGGGACACTAATAGACTCGAGAAGATCATTAGGAAGGCTGGACATGTTGTGGGGGTGGAGCTGGACTCTCTGGCGGTGGTGTTGGACAGGAGAATACTGGACAAAATCTGGACTATTCTGGACTCTCCCTCCCACCCCCTCCACGAGGTGCTGGCCAATCAGAGGAGCTCTTTCAGCCATAGACTGCGGCTGCCGCGCTGCTCCACTGAGAGACACAGGAAATCTTTCCTGCCTGTCGCCATCAAACTGTTGAACGCTGCACTTTAACTCACTTTAACTCACATACTACTCAATCCTTTTCATCCTATTCCCTGCTCACACATGTATATAGTCATAAATATGTCACTGATGTAAATAGTTTCCCAGAGAGAGCTATTTTTATCTTTTATCTTATTGTATTTAGCTTATTTTGTAACTTGTTTGATCTACATGCTCTTGGTCGGTTGCATCTGTAACAAAGAAAATTTCCCTTCGGGGATGAATAAAAGTAATTCTGATTCTGATTCTGATCTGAAAAGGGCCTGAGCACCTGCAGCCAATCCTGAGTCAGTGCTAGTGCAGCCTCTGTAGCTCAGGGAGGGAATTCTGGAGGTTCTGAACTTCACATGAGGCCTGTCCATAAACTGAGAATGAGCCTTGTATGTGTTATTATTATTATTATTATTATTAATAATAATAATAATAATAATAATAATAATAATAATAATAAAACACTATAAGAATGCAGGCTACATATGGTTCCCTTAAACTTATGTTCCTCCAGGATGACCTCCCGGTGTCAAATTACAGATGAGATCTATGGAAAGGCAACCCTGCTCACAGTAAGATTGTGCAAATATAGTGCTGCAATAAAAGCACCTGTAATAATAATAAAAAATAAATAAATAAAAAAATATTATTTTTTTAATGGCTGTGGCTAACATCTCTTGATATCATCAAGTGTTTCTGAAGATCACATTGGTTGTGTTTTGTAAACACACACCAACATCAGATCTAAAAATCCAGTTATGTGCTAGTTGTGACCGTGTGGATGTACCCAGTATACCCAACCCTATTACGCGGGTATTACAGGCTGTGATGGACTCAGCAGGTTTGATAGTGTCACTTTAAACATGTTTGCTGTTCCTTTCCTCTGACAGCACTCTCCTCCATCATGTGAGATTGGATTTCACCTGCACAGCTCTGGGGTATTGGTCTTTGTTTGAAGAGCAGAGCCACGATTACCCCGGGAACAGTCTGACCTGCACACCACACTGCATGTTTGCACACCGCCCTACATGTTTGCACACAGCACAGACTGACACAGAATACATGAGGCGCTCAGGAGGAAAACAGCAGCCTGAGCATGTAATGTGTCTGGATGAGCGGATTTTTACAGTGTTAAAAATGTGAAAAACTGAACGAGCTCATTTTAAATGGTTTGCAGTGGTCCAAAGTTATTTCTCATTTACATTACTCATTCTGTGCATCCTAATTAGCATGCTAAGGCACACTTCCTGATAATAACATGCTCTCTGATGAGATGCAGACATTGTTGCTTCCTGATGCATTCCTAGCATCCTAATGGTTCACTGTGAGGAGTTTATAAACACTTTTCACAACTTTAAGTGGCTGGAGAGGAGTTTTGAAGTCATGCCAATGCAACAACATCTAACCAGTGTGCTAGCATGACTTCCTGGTTTACAGACAATAAAAAACACGCAGAATTCACAATGGTTTTATTTTGACCCTAAGAGGTGCTTTTACTTATACCTGTGGATACATTTGACTACATAAAAATGGTTAAGAGTGGTTGGCTGCTTTTGTGACTTCCTCCCTGGCTCACACACTGAGCAGTTTTTGAACCTTTTTTTTTTTTTGAGCTTAGTTTTTAGCATCATATCATGACATTTTATTCAGCTAAGAAGTGCAGCATGTGCAATGCAAAGGACACAAGGAAAAGGAAAGGTGTAGGAAAGGTGTTTTTTTTTCCTGAATCCATGGAGATTGTGCAAGCGGCTAGATAAGGATATCTGCGTCTTGAACATTCAGGCGTTGACTCTCTGGATGTGCATCCAGGGCGTTGGCGTTAAAAGTTGAAAATGCTGAACCAAAGAGGATCAACTATCCAGTGATGTAGTGATGTTATTTTCCAGAAGAAGGAGAAGAAAGAGAAAGGCACGGGAACTGGAGTGGAGAGCCACTACACCAGAACAAGAAACGCTGTCATTAGTGGAGTATATCTCACCCGCCAAGCTGATCGCCAGGACTGAACCAGGACTGGACCAGGACTTAACCAGGACTGAACCAGGACTAAACCAGAACTGGACCAGGACTAAACCAGTACTAAACCAGGACTGAACCAGGACTAAACCAGGACTGAACCAGGACTAAACCAGAACTAATCCAGGACTTAACCAGGTCTAAATCAGTGTCATTAGAATCAGAATCAGATTCAGAATGTTTTTTATTGCCATATGAGTGAACAGGTTCACAACATTAGGAAATTGCTGCGGTACTTGGAGCAGGATGTAGACAAACACTGACATGCAACAAATAAAATAGAATAAAATAAAGTAGAAAAAAGAAAGCTGTAATATAATATAACAAACTTTACAAATTTACAGGAATATAATAATATAGAGTATAAGAGTATAACAGTATAACAGTGCAGGTAATGATCAGTGCAAAACAGGCAGGTGCGAGAACACAGGGTCATGTGACAGAAGCAGAGTGGGGGGTGGGACCAGTCCTAGTGTTATTATTTATGAGTCCAACAGCAGAGGGGAAGAAACTGTTTTTGTGGTGAGAGGTTCTGGTCCGAATGGACCGTAGCCTCCTGCCTGAGGGGAGTAGGTCAAAAAGTCCATGTCCAGGGTGAGAAGGGTCAGCTGCAATTCGACCTGCACATGTCCGAGTCCTGGAAGTGTACAGGTCCTGAAAAGATGGAAGGCTGCAACCAATCACCTTCTCAGCAGAGCGCACAACACGCTGCAGTCTCTGTTTGTCCCTGGTGGTGGCTCCAGCATACCACACGGTGATGGAGGAGGTGAGGATGGACTCGATGATGGCAGTGTAGAACTGCACCATTGTCCGTGCTGGCAGGTTGAATTTCTTCAGCTGCCTCAGGAAGTACATCCTCTGCTGGGCCTTCTTTATGATGGAGGTGATGGTGGGCTCCCCTTTGAGGTCCTGGGTGATGGTGATCCCCAGGAAGCGGAATGAGTCCACAGTGGTGATGGGGGTGTGGGTCATGATGATGGAGGGGAGTGGGGCTGTGTGCTTCCTAAAGTCCACAATCATCTCCAATGTCTTCTGGGCATTAAGCACCAGGTTGTCCTGGCTGCACCAGGACACCAGACGATCAACCTCCGTCCTGTAGGCAGACTCATCCCCATCCGAGATGAGTCCGATGACCGTGGTGTCATCTGCAAACTTGATGAGCTTGACAGACTGATGGGAGGAGGTGCAGCAGTTGGTGTACAGGGAGAAGAGCAGAGGAGAAAGAACACAGCCTTGGGGAGAGCTGATGGTCCGGGAGTCCGAGACATTCTTCCCCAGCCTCACATGCTGCTTCCTGTCCGTCAGGAAGTCAGTGATCCACCTGCAGAAAGGATCAGGCACGTTCATCTGGGACAGCTTGCCTTGGAGCAGGTCTGGGCGGATGGTGTTGAAGACAGAGCTGAAGTCCACAAACAGGATCCTGGCGTAGGTTCCCGGGGAGTCCAGATGCCGCAGGGTGAAGTGTAGAGCCATGTTGATAGCGTCGTCTACAGACCTGTTGGCTCTGTAGGCAAACTGCAGGGGGTCCAGGAGGGGGGCCGTGAGGGTCTTGAAGTGGGGCAGAACCAGGCGCTCCAATGACTTCATGACCACAGATGTCAGAGCCACAGGTCTGTAGTCATTGAGTCCGGTGATCCTTGGCTTCTTGGGGACAGGAACAATGGTGGAGGTTTTGAAGCAGGCAGGCACATGACAAGCCTGCAGTGAAGAATTGAAGATGCCCGTAAACACTGGGGCCAGCTCGTTAGCACAGTGTCTCAGGGTGGCAGGAGAGACACCGTCTGGCCCTGATGCCTTCCTGGCATTCATCCTTTTGAACTGCTTCTTCACATCTGCCTCATGAATGTGAAAGTCACAAAATTCCATCAAAATTTTAGACATTATTCAATGTGAAGATTTGCTCCCGTTGGCACAGGCTTAGTCCGATCGTGCTGAAATTTGAGTCACTGATGCTGATCTCGGTCTGAATATAATACACTACACAGCATAAGAAAAATTTAACTAGAGCGCACCCTAGACATGAAACACCAACATTATCGGATTTGTACCAAATTGGGGAATTAAATTCTATGTATTACTACGAGCAAAAGAAATATATATTACAGACATGGTTAATTTTTCACTGTTGGCCACCAGGGGCGCAAAGACTTCTCAAAAATCATTTAAAAGTGCATTATGTCATTTTTCTGATGGAGGATGTGTTGGTCTGGGAAATTTGAATCATAATAATACGTGATCTTAGCCTGAATATAATACACTGTAAAGCATGTGAAAAGTGTGGTTGGGGTTTACAGTTATTAGGGTTAGTATGGGACATGGTGTTTGTGGGGCACGGCGTAGGCGCACGCAAGGGCCGATCATCGCCGCTTGTGGCTATATTTTTATTGGGTTCGTTTGCAGCATAATTACTGCATACTGTTTGTGTTTATATCTCTGTGTATCTTCCATATTGAACCAGTCTAATGGCCTCTGCTGTTGTTTAATGAACAGATCTAAATGATAATGGGCGAAGTGTGAATAAATATTTAATTTAGCCACAACAACAAGCTCTGTCACCTTCACACAGCAGCCTCAGTACAGACAGGCAGCCCGCTCATTCAGCCTGGATGTATAGTGGACGAGGAAGCACTAATGTGAACTGTAATGAGGCCATCTTTTTAGGGGTATATAGTTGTGTTTTGTTTCATTCACATGTGTTTGAGTGACCCTGTATTATTATTCGGTCTAGTCAGTTAACAGCTCCTTGTATCTTTTGTTCAGTAGAGACTGGACATTCCAGAGCTGAAATTATAAAATGTTTCGAGTGAAGGTGTACGGAATTTAAAAACACAGTGAAGCACTTGCTATTTTACCACATGGCATCACAAGGTGGAGAAGAGTTTTCAGTTTGAGCCTATAGATGCAGCGTTTGTGTGTTAAAATGTGTGAATGACACAAAACACAACTCCAGGTCTAAAAGAGAAATTGCCCTAACTAAAAAAGGTGAAAATGAGCAAAGCACAAACCCGAGGCACTGACTGGATATATAAAAAGTCATTTATTGCATCGAGGGACGCGTTGTAATAATAATGCATCAGTTTTATATAGCGCTTTTCTGGACACTCAAAGACGCTTTACAGAGCATTATTCATTCACTCCATACCTGGTGGTGGTGCTACTATTGTAGCCACAGCTGCCCTGGGGCAGACTGATGGAAGCGAGGCTGCTAATCTGCGCCATCGGCCCCTCCGACCACCACCAACACTCACGCACATACCACTTTCATAATAGGCAATGTGGGTGATGTGCCTTGCCTAAGGACACTACGACAGTTTTTGCAACTGGCGCCCCACTGTGGCACCTGGAATTCCCAGTGGTCTCCCATCCAAGTACTAACCAGGCCCGGCCCTGCTTAGCTTCTGAGATCTGACGTTACTCAAGACACTTGAAAATTTCCCTATAGGGCCTATACTATAACATAGTGAACCAAATAAATAAGGCGTATTCAGACAAATTGTCATTTTATTCTGCAAACACAAACTGAAACATGCATAAAAATAAGATGAAGAGAGGAGGTAGAGCACTTCACTGGGTCACAAAACAGTCAAAATATAGCAGTGCAGGTGCAGGGTGAGGGTTAACTTTAATCTAAATAGAAAATAGTCCTTTACATGTCCCTCCTTTTAATAAAGGACTTTTGATATATTCAGTCGGTGCCTCGGGTTTGTACCTTGCCCACTTTTACATTTTTAGTAAGGGCTATTTTTTGTTTAGACATGCATAAAAATGACTAAGAAAGTCTATAAAAGTTGCTTCAAAAGTCTGTAAAAAGTGACTTGAAAACACAAAATTAGTCACTTTCCAGGAAACTTCATGCAGCTTGAGCAACCTCTAAAACATCTCTGTTTTCTTCCTAAATCGTCTTTTGGATGCTCAAACCTAATGCAGGGTTCTAACTGAGGTTATCTGAAACTGTATTTTTTACCATGCTTTGATGGACCGCTCTAGTGTACAGCTCTTATCATTGCTCAGAGATTTGTTTTCACAGAGGGCCCGTAACAGCGGCTTAGTGAAAACTATTTGAAGCGTAGGGCCACAGACAGATGGTCAACACAGTGAGTTATTCAGATGAGTGCATCAAACAGCAGGTGTTGTGCAGGGAGAAGAGCAGGGGGGAAAGTACACAGCCCTGTGGAGACCTGATTCAACTTGACACTTCCTCTAACAAAGAGGGGATTATACAAAATAGATAGACATTCCCTTATCAGAAACATGCCTGAAGAGATTTTAGATGCCATCCATGCATGCTTTAGTAATGTAGCGATCTCTTCTAGGCCCTATTCAAACCCTCCTTACAGTTAGCAGTAAGACTCTATGGAATGCTCCGTCCACAAGCCTACTGTACATCACCGATGTTCCCACACAATAATTCTCCATAAATACACAAAAACATAATACAAAACTGTACACAGCATCTTGACAAACCTGATGTGATGTGCAGTAGTTTCATTAGCGGGACGCACGGTGATTGTGTTGTGAGCAAAGGGAGGAAGAATTCAGGGCCTCAAATACAAAAGTGAAACAAATTAATTGATATTTTGCAGTGACACATGTATAAGTATGGCAGAATGTTCAGCAGTTTCCACGGTGACACAATGCACACATTACCAAACGCAGAATCATTTGGATTGTTTCAACCCTGGAATTGCCCTTTTCTACTGAACTAAAGGTAAAAAATAGCTGATAACTTCATGATATCACAAGGTAGAAGACTAATAGTAACTCCAGGTATGTTTTGATGAGGTAACAACATTATAGAGAAGTGAAATATAACTTTGTACGACTGTCCTGCACAAAACTTTACACCTGCTTCTCTAACATGTTCGGTTCTCCGGCAGTTTCACTCTCTGTAGTCGTGATAAGTCAGACACTGCACGCCGGATCAGACATTTGCATTTTCTCGGACTCAGATGTTGTGAATTTTGGCAAAACCTCCCTGTTGCATAATCATTAGCTTCCATTAGCTGCATTTGCGCTGGTGCACCTGCTAAAGAGTGTGCTAAAGTGGAGCAAAAATGCCAAACGCTCCACTTCTGCACACTCCTGTTTGAACATTTGCAAACTCCTGGTGAATCTGCTCCAAAGAGGGGACACGAACAGTTGTCAGGATGAGAAAAAAGAGATTGCTACTGCTATAATGATCTTTTTCTGCTGTAAATGTATTTCTTAATTTTTATTACATTAAAATAACATTTACATAAGGATCTTATGCATAAAACATAAGGATAACCAGATAACAAACATAATAATAACAAATATTCAACCACAAAAAATTAACTAATATAAATCAAATTAGCCTCAAAAATGAAAGCCTTAATTTGATTAAGCAGCTTTTTTTTTTTTTTTTTGATTTTATTGCTTTGTAAAGTTAGTATCCATATTAATAGTTTACAGTGACACCAGACTACACACTACATTCAAATGATTTTAAACATACTACTGTACAGTGGAGGAAGGTAACAACACAGAACTATAATAAAATCTGGAAGATGAATCCAAGATGGTGTCCTGTTGTTTTTAATGGCCTGTGCTCATTGGTGCATGACCTCAAAAAAGATTTTTACTTCCGCATTTACTTCCTTGTTTGCAGCCCAGAACAGCCCAACGTGTGGCGTGGGACAATATTGGGCTGCAGGACATGTGACGTTAGAAACGCAGTTCTGACCAATCAGAGCGTGAGCTGCTAGAACTGAGCTAGCGCGGGCTCAGAGCGGGGCTAGGCTAACTCTTACAAAGCTGGTTTTTAGGCGCTTTGACAGTTACATTTTTTTTAAAGTTCATATTATAAAAGTACAAAAGAATCCCTACAAAATCCAACCTTTATGAAAGCTGTGGATGCCCTGACAGCCGAACACGGGCAGTTCGATTTCTCAAAAAATACATTGTGCTTCTATGGGAGAATTTTTCTTGGGCTGCAGGCTGCAGTACCTCGCTCGGCCACACATCAATCTGCGGTCATGGATAGAGGGGGCGTGTCTTATCCAGCTCTTATTATACATCCATGGGTACAGTACAAAAGCACAAAGTACAATACTTAAATACAGTATCTAGGTATGTGTGCTTTACTTAAGTACATTTTACAGCGGAAACTTTATACTTTTAATGATTTAAAAAAAAAAATGTGTCGTTTAGTGTAATTTAGTATATTATATTATTAATGAGTTAGCACAAAACAATTTTAACAGCGTTAATTTTTTTATGGCAAACTAGTTTTTTTCATAAGCCACTTACAGCCACTGCTGTAACGATAGAAAATCTACAGGATCCGGCTGTAAACAGGAAGGAAAACAATTTGTATGAAATTGAGAAGCCCTGTCAGGTGCGCTGATGTTATTCATACGAGGAAAACATGAAATAAAGTCGCTCCAAAACATATGGCGAATCTGTGCTGACCTTCGATAAGGACTGTGACAGAGACAGGAGTTTTACAGCCTCTCTCCTCCTGTCCTCACTACTCTGAACTGTTGTTATCTCCATAAACTCACGGAAGAGCACCTATTGCAGCAGGATTCATATCTGTCTCATTATTTATAAGATTACTTTTGTTGCTGGACTTATTTTCTCTGCTAAAAGCGTTAGCTCTGCTGAGCCACATGTAAACAAACAGTGTAGACGTCATTGCCCTCAGTACAGCAGCGTTGGGGCGACAAACACGGTCGCAAACACAGTTGCAAAAAAAAACAAAAAACATTTGCACAAAACCTATCCACTTTTCTATGATGATACGAGTATTAAAATTATTATTCAAAGGACAAAAATATGCAATTAATTTGCGGTTAATCATGAGTTAATTGTGACATTCATGAGATTAATCAGGATTAAACATTTTAATCGATTGACAGCAGTGTAAAAAATAAATTTTTTCTGGTTTGAGACCTGCTGAAAAGGCTGACACTTGTTTTTAGCACATTTGAGTTAATGCCCCAATTTTGAGCAAACAAAATGCACAAAAACAAACTAACAAGCTAAAATTGATTGAGTTCCTCAGTTCTTACTATATTTGATGCTTTAATTGTTCTAAAAAAAATCTCAGGAAAATACTTTTATTTTTTACTGTTAAAGTGCATTTTTAAACATGAGCTTTAATAGTTTTACTTGAGTAATCTTTTGCCCCTGTATCTGTACTTTTACTTAAGTTCCAATATTGAGTACTTCACCCACCACTACTGTAGTACACAGAAGAAAACAGACAAACATTATACATGATCATTACATGAAATAGGGCTAATTAAATGATTCAGATAGTGCCTACAATTAGCATCACACCCCCAGAGAATGTTGCAAAATACCCATTCTTATTACTCTAATTTAACATGTATCAAAGCAGCTCTTTTCACATGATCTTCTTGGTGGTTCTTGGTTCCATGATGGGCTGGTACAGTTTGTGTGGGCTGAGGAGACATGAGCACCAGAGCCATCAGTCACTGTTCTGTCACATAATTACAGTCATTAACGTGGTACTTCCATTGTACTCTGCCAAATCTGCAGCTGGAGAGGTCAGCACTAATTTACTGCACTACACAGTAACAACGCTTAGTGAATCATTTCTTCACCGAGTAAAAAAAAACAGCTGTGGCGTAAATGATGAGTTAGGCCGTTTTTTATTTACATGATGGTGAATTATTGTGTGTGTAGCTCTCCAAGTGTTGCCAGGAAAATCCTTAATGATTTCTCTTTGTATTATTTATACAGCGGGATATCAGTCTGGACGCTATGCCCTCTGTGGTGTCTCGAGCCAGAACTAAACATAATTATCCAGTCGGATGAGTTCAGGTCAGTGACAGATGTGAAATAAAGGAGCTCACTGTGGTCTGCTTTGATGGTCCGTGTACCATTTGTTCTTTTGAATTTCAATTAAGAACTAAAAACAATCAAATGGGAAAACAATTTGTTATTTAATTTTTCCGTTTTAATGTCAAACAAAAACACGGATTTCGACACCGATACCGTTACTGGTAGGGGTGGGCGATGTCTCGATATTTAAAATATATCAAGATATTTTTGAAACTCGATATGAATTCTGACATATCAATATATCGCTATAATGCTTACGTTTACTTCTGGTTTCACCGCTTCGCTTGTTTAGCCTTCTCTGTGCCGCGCTCGCCCCCGCCTCCTCGCTTTTGTCCCCCGAGTTCCTCCGCAGAGCCCGGAGCTGGCCTCGGACTAAACCAAGACTAGGACCAGGGCTCTACAGTGCGCCCATTTCACTCGCATTTGCGGTGAAAACAGTGAAAACAAAACAGGTGCATCTGTGCGAGTGATTCTGCAGCCACAATAAGGAGAGCTGCACACAGACGTGACGAGTTAAATGTTCTAAATGCACCTGCACAGTGCGAACGCAACCGAACCTTGCTCGGGCACAACACCTCTGACCGCGCAGGACCCCAGTATACGAGCTCCGCATGTGCGCCGATATCACTGATACGAACACACTCAAAACACACCCACGCACCGCAGCAGGACCCACACCTGTCCCACCACAGTAGACACCCCTACACCACTGGACTTCCCTCTCCACTAAAGCGAGAGTTTTGTCTTGGTCTTGTCTCGAACTCGAGCGCATTTGGACTCAGGTCTGGATACTGAGTGCGGTCATATTTCATTAGCGCACAGAGGCTCCCCCTCAATAAGCGCTGAGTAGAAGAGCAAGACGAAACCCAAAGCAAAAACTTTGGGTGAAGGGGGGGGGGGGGGTATTTTTCCTGTAAAGATATCAAGATATATATCGTATATATCGAGATATAGCTAAATATATCGAGATATATTTTTTGGTCCATATCGCCCAGCTCTAGTTACTGGTATTGGGTATTGGCCCGATAGTTCCATAATACACAGTAATTGTTAAACATTTGCCGTTACCACGCACCAATACCACTATTACACAACACATTCTGCAGTATCCCGGTTTCAGTATCCGGAATAAGCCAGTATCCCGGTTATAAGACACCAGAGCAACATAAATACACTGACTGTAGCAACATCAGTGAAAGATTTTAACTGTGGCTTTTAACTGCATGTGTTAAATTGCACTTAACTTGTTTATTTGTTGTAAGGCGACTTTGGGTGTCCAGAAAGGCACCTAATAAATAAAATGTATTATTATTAAAGAGCTGCTGCACTCGTACGATCTCTGAAAAGTTTAACATGAACCATCTCCAACATGACATACGCATAGAACAGACTCACCATCAGCAGAACATCCCTCTGTCACAGAAAGAACACTCATATTCCACTGAGCCGTGTCCTTTAGTCTGACAGAAGTTGACCGCATCAATGCACGAGCTGTTTTTTTTCAGCACTTATACTGTATGCAAATGAACCATGTGGTTTTAAGTTTAATTTCTGTAAAACATAAACAAGTGTGCAAAGCTGCATTAAACACATTGTAATCAAGATTCAAAAAGTTTACTGTCAAATGTTCATATTCACACAAAAAATTTAATTACGTTTCTCACTCAATCAAAGCTAAATAAAATAAGAAAATAGAATGAAAGAAAAGTTCAAAGTTATTCTTAGGGAGACAGACTGGTGTGTGGAGGGAATATCATGGGTGTTTGTATTTTTCCAGGTTTATTAAATATATATATATATTTTTGAGCTTGCACATTTATAGATTGGTAAAGTATCGGTATCAGTACTCGGTATCGACAAGTACAGAAATTATTGTACGCATACTCGTATCGGTTTTCATAAAGCGGTATTGGTGCACCCTATCCAATATTTAATTTAAAGTTTATTTCATGTCTCAGTGCCTATTTTAATTTTGATATTTTATTCTCAGCCAGACCAGCTTGTCAAAGTCTGATCTTGTCAGATCTCAGAAGCTCAGCAGGGCCGGGCCTGGTTAGTACTTGGATGGTAGACTGCTGAGAAAATCAGGTGCCACAGGGGGGCGCCAGTCACAAAAACTGTTGTTGTCTCCTTAGGCAAGGCAAGGCACCCACATTGCCTAGTATGAAAGTGATGTGTGCATGGCAGGACTTCCTTTCTTGGGTAAATAAAGGTAAATAAAAAAATTAATCTCTGGTTTATTTGGGGCTCCATAAACATTCCTTAATAATTTTAGGAAATAACATTTATTCTCATACTTCTTACATGACGCCTGTTTGTCCTTCAACTAACAAAAAACATGGCATCATTTATACTTTTAATAAAAATATACTTTATTAACAATATCTCTCAATAGATAAAACTATAATATAAAAATAAATGTAAAAACAAAAAAACAAAAACAAAAAAAACCCCAAAAATCTCTAAAACCCTGTCCAGGGGTTAAAATATTTACTATTTACAAAGTTGAAATAAATTATTCGATTCGATAGTTTTTGACTATGTCCGCATTTTCAAAGTCATTGTTCAGTTTTATACTTTTAATGCTTTTACAAATCAGCTCCTTAAGAAAAAAACAAACAAACAAACAATAGACACTTTTTTCATAGGAAGGACAAAAAATCTGATATCTACTTTACCAGCCTGTTCTGTATTTCCGGACATGTTGTGTTGACAGTGAAGCGAGCGCTGCTGCACGGGCACAAGCTGACACCCGTCACTCACACTCGGCTACATTCAGGGGCGCACTCACAGAGGAGGGAATCTGAGTGACGGTTGGACATCAAATCAACATCTCCAGACTTCATGTAGGCAACTCATCACGTCAGACAGGTTATTCTGATTTTATGAGGTTGTCAGGAAAGGCCTATTTCGAGATATGTCAATAATGCAAAGGATAATAATTTAATGTAGTATGTGCAGGAACATCGTCCCCTTAGAATGAGACGGCTCTATCTGCATTCTGTCTACTTATGAGATATTTGCATTTAAAGTTTTGACCTCTTGTACAGCAGAAATACTATTATCTGATGTGTGGGAGTTAAGGGCACCTTCAGGAGAGTCGAAACTGAGAAAATGACTCAAAAAACTGTGAATGTGGGTGTTCTGAGAAGGACTCTTTTGCAGATCAAACCTTCTCATTCTGAAAATGCATCATTCATTTGGAATTACAAGGTTCTATGTACAAAATATGCTCCCAACACTTGAAATAGTCTTCTTTAGTTGGCATGCTAAGAGCTACCAGCATTACACATATCAAAATGATCTGAAATTTGGGCTGAAATGTTCTTTTTTACGGAAGCTGGGAGGATTCACAACAAATACAAATGCCACAACTCAAATGCAAATGCTGCAACACAACAAAAAGCCACAACATCAAAAAAATGTTTGAGAACTCTAGTGATCTCTCTTTATCTCTCTCTCTTTATGATTGACAGTACGATTCTGTCCGAGGCTCAACCCACAAGCCTACCTCATCCATGCTCCCACATGACAATGCTTCATAAATCATATAAAACAATACACGATGACTTCACAAACCTGTAGTTTCAGAGGCCACTGGAGGCAGCACACGCTCAGACTTTTTGAACAAAAAAACTGTGAATTTTTGCACTTAAGTTGCCAAAAAAATGACCGAGAACAGTGGGCTGTGCTATTAAAACATCATGTGCACAGTTCAGTAGCAAAAAAAGTGGATTTAGTGTTTAGTTCCACTTTAAATGTTTGTATTTTAACATGAAAATCATGACCTTTCAGTACCTTGCTGATCAGTATGAAAATATCTTATATCATATCTTGAGCTAACTTTGATCAGGCTTATCCTAAAATCCTGAGCTGAAATTAGCTCCATCTCCAGCTTCAGCCTCAAGTCGCTCCATGACAGAAATAAGCCTGACCAGAGCTAATTCAGGCCTGAAGTTTAAGCTGCGCTTTGTTCACACTCCCGATGACACTGCGAAGGCCAGAGTAATGAAACAACATTACGGAAAATGGGCAAAGTGTGACTTTTAACCATTAAAGGGGAACTCTGGCACATTTGAAGCTAAAGTCCGTTGCTAGAGGTGGTCAAATACTGTTAGAAGCCAAAAAACAGCACAGATCAGTGTTTCCTCGGCTGAGATCTCACTGTGGCAGTGAATCTGTCAAGGTAACAAACTAGTGTAGTGATGGAGTCAAGTTCTTAACTTCCATGTAAAACACCAATTTGCTTCACACTGAAGAAGCTTAACACTACTTTAACCCATCTTACAACGAGTCTAACAAAAAAACACTGCCTGGCTCACTCATTAGTGTTTGGAAATGTTATAAAACAATTTTATAAGCAGATTTAGTCTTACTGATTCGATTTCCCACTGCACATGTGAAAGGCTAAAAGACTCGACTGCCGACTCCAGCGGGGGCGAGAGGCTCGAGCCGCCAGAAGCAACAAGTGAGGATCAACTACTGAAGAAGACGAGAAACTGAAAGTTGTTGAAAGAAAATGGTTCGGTAATGTTTTTTTTTTTTTTTTTGTGTTTTTCAAAAAATATAATTCACTCATAAATAAATGCGATTAGAAATAACATCGGCAATCGAGTCTTTTGGGCTTTCGCATGTGCAGTGGGAAATCAACAAAGGTAATGCTAAGGCTGCTTATAAAGTTGTTTTATAATGTTTCAGACACGAATGAGTGATCCAGGCAGACCGTTTTGTTTGTTAGACTCGTGGCTGTTGTAAAATGGGTTAAAGCCGCATTAAGCTTCTTTAGTTTGAAGCAAATTGGCATTTTACGTGGAAGTTAAGAACTTGCCCCCATCACTACACTAGTTTGTTGCCTTGACAGACTCACTGCCACAGCGAGATCTCCACCGAGGCAACATTGTTTTTTTGGCTTCTGACAGTATTCGACCACCTCTAGCAACGGGCTTTAGCCTCAAATGTGCCAGAGTTCCCCTTTAACCTAAACAGTTTCTTTAGACATTCTTGGAGACAAAGCTTCTGGTAAGTCATTTTGGTGAAACAGAACTGAGGCTTCAACAAGCCTGGATTGGCCATACAAGTCAGGCTTTCGCTTTAATTTGCTTCATGGAAAAAAACCCAGGAGTCTCTAGCCGGAAGATTAACTCATTTACTTCACAAGATTAAGATTTTAAAAGGGTTTTTTGCACTTCTATGGGGTATTAACACACATAACATATTTAAATCACCACGTTGCCTTTTGTTGTTTTGAAAATCCTATATTCGCCAAAAACTACGTATCAACACACTCTGAGGCCTTCCCTCCTCTTGCTCTCTGTGCTAAGTCATTCCCCCTTCAGAGTGCTATCACAACCCAATCTGCATGCATCCTCCTACTACATATTGTATCAGGATTGTGAAGTTGTAGTGTATTGTTTTATATAATTTTGTTTTGAATATTTGTGGAGAATTGTCACCTGAATGGATGATAGATGATGTAGGCTAGTGGGTGGAGCCTTGGACAGAATTGTACTGTTTAGCGTAAGGAGGGCCCGGGAGAGATCACTAGATCAGTCAAACACACATGGATGACATCTACAACCGCTTAAGGCATGTTTGTGACGAGGAAATAACACTATAACACGGTAGAAAGCTCCAGAAAGTCAATTTGCATAGTATCCTCTTCTCTTTATGTTCGTCTTAGAGGTAGTTGCTTCATCTTAACGGCGTAAAGACACAGAACATAAACCATGATTGAATGGCTTCCCCGGTGCCCATCTCCAACACCTGACTCAGTCCCTATCGATAACATGGCCCGTGGGTTTGATCTACTGCCCGAACAGACGCTCTTAAAACCCATTGTCCTTGAACGTCGCAGCAGGAGCGGAGCTGTCTCCAGGGCCCCGAGTGAACACATGGGACCAAACTAGTCCCTTCTGATGTTCTGCCAAAGGAAAAGGTCATGCTTTGTGATCCTGAAAGTGTAAAGTGATGATAACAGAGGCGTTTGGGAAGCTCGGGGCTGGACGAGGTGCGGAGATGTAAGGGATAATAAGTAAGTGTGATGTTGTGTCTGTGGGCGAGTGGTTGTCAAAGTTGCGACAGTCCTGTGATGATACTACTACTACTACTACTACTACTACTACTACTACTACTACTATTACTACTACTACTACTACTCCTATTACCATGGCTGGAAAGTAACTAAGAACAAATACACCTTACTTTAATTAAAGGGATAGTGTCAGGCGTCAACACTGACTTACCTCCCGACAGCGTCCGGTGAGCCGAGTTCTTCCCCGGTTTCAATATGTGTTCAAAAGAGTGATACATTCGTGTCACAAAACTGTTGTCCAACCATTGTTTTAAGGATGTATGTGACGGTAACCAGGTCTAAATCAGGACTAAATCGGGACTAAAACCAGGTCTAAAGCAGAACTAAACAAGGTCTAAACCAGGTCTAAACCAGAACTAAAACCAGTTGTAAATCAGGACTAAAACCAGGTCTAAATCAGGACTAAAACCAGATCTAAATCAGGACTAAAACCAGGTCTAAATCAGGATTAAAACCAGGTTTAAATCAAGACTAAAACCAGGTCTAAATCAGGACTAAAACCAGGTTTAAATCAGGACTAAAACCAGGTTTAAACCAGGACTAAACCAGGTCTAAAAGCAGGTCTAAATCAGGACTAAAAGCAGGTCTAAACCAGGTCTTATACAGGACTAAATCAGGTTTAAACCAGGACTAAAACCAGGTCTAAATCAGGACTAAAAGCAGGTCTAAACCAGGTCTTAACCAGGACTAAACCAGGTCTAAACCAGGACTAAAACCAGGTCTAAATCATGACTAAAACCAGGTCTAAATCAGGACTAAAAGCAGGACTAAATGCAGGTCTAAACCAGCTCTTAACCAGGACTAAAACCAGGTCTAAATCAGGACTAAAACCAGGTCTAAATCAGGACTAAAACCAGATCTAAATCAGGACTAAAACCAGGTCTAAATCAGGACTAAAACCAGGTCTAAATCAGGATTAAAACCAGGTCTAAATCAAGACTAAAACCAGGTCCAAATCAGGACTAAAACCAGGTCTAAATCAGGACTAAAACCAGGTTTAAATCAGGACTAAAAGCAGGTCTAAACCAGGTCTTAACCAGGACTAAACCAGGTCTAAACCAGGACTAAAACCAGGTCTAAATCATGACTAAAACCAGGTCTAAATCAGGACTAAAAGCAGGACTAAATGCAGGTCTAAACCAGCTCTTAACCAGGACTAAAACCAGGTCTAAATCAGGACTAAAACCAGGTCTAAATCAGGACTAAAACCAGATCTAAATCAGGACTAAAACCAGGTTTAAACCAGGACTAAACCAGGTCTAAAAGCAGGTCTAAATCAGGACTAAAAGCAGGTCTAAACCAGGTCTTATACAGGACTAAATCAGGTTTAAACCAGGACTAAAACCAGGTCTAAATCAGGACTAAAAGCAGGTCTAAACCAGGTCTTAACCAGGACTAAACCAGGTCTAAACCAGGTCTAAACCAGGTCTAAATCAGGACTAAATGCAGGTCTAAACCAGGTCTTAACCAGGACTAAACCAGGTTTAAACCAGGACTAAACCAGGTCTAAAAGCAGGTCTAAATCAGGACTAAAACCAGGTCTAAATCAGGACTAAAACCAGGTCTAAATCAGGATTAAAACCAGGTCTAAATCAAGACTAAAACCAGGTCCAAATCAGGACTAAAACCAGGTCTAAATCAGGACTAAAACCAGGTTTAAATCAGGACTAAAAGCAGGTCTAAACCAGGTCTTAACCAGGACTAAACCAGGTCTAAACCAGGACTAAAACCAGGTCTAAATCATGACTAAAACCAGGTCTAAATCAGGACTAAAAGCAGGACTAAATGCAGGTCTAAACCAGCTCTTAACCAGGACTAAAACCAGGTCTAAATCAGGACTAAAACCAGGTCTAAATCAGGACTAAAACCAGATCTAAATCAGGACTAAAACCAGGTTTAAACCAGGACTAAACCAGGTCTAAAAGCAGGTCTAAATCAGGACTAAAAACAGGTCTAAACCAGGTCTTATACAGGACTAAATCAGGTTTAAACCAGGACTAAAACCAGGTCTAAATCAGGACTAAAAGCAGGTCTAAACCAGGTCTTAACCAGGACTAAACCAGGTCTAAACCAGGACTAAAACCAGGTCTAAATCAGGACTAAATGCAGGTCTAAACCAGGTCTTAACCAGGACTAAACCAGGTTTAAACCAGGACTAAACCAGGTCTAAAAGCAGGTCTAAATCAGGACTAAAACCAGGTCTAAATCAGGACTAAAACCAGGTCTAAATCAGGATTAAAACCAGGTCTAAATCAAGACTAAAACCAGGTCCAAATCAGGACTAAAACCAGGTCTAAATCAGGACTAAAACCAGGTTTAAATCAGGACTAAAACCAGGTTTAAATCAGGACTAAAACCAGGTTTAAACCAGGACTAAACCAGGTCTAAAAGCAGGTCTAAATCAGGACTAAAAGCAGGTCTAAACCAGGTCTTAACCAGGACTAAACCAGGTCTAAACCAGGACTAAAACCAGGTCTAAATCATGACTAAAACCAGGTCTAAATCAGGACTAAAAGCAGGACTAAATGCAGGTCTAAACCAGCTCTTAACCAGGACTAAAACCAGGTCTAAATCAGGACTAAAACCAGGTCTAAATCAGGACTAAAACCAGATCTAAATCAGGACTAAAACCAGGTCTAAATCAGGACTAAAACCAGGTCTAAATCAGGATTAAAACCAGGTCTAAATCAAGACTAAAACCAGGTCCAAATCAGGACTAAAACCAGGTCTAAATCAGGACTAAAACCAGGTTTAAATCAGGACTAAAACCAGGTTTAAATCAGGACTAAAACCAGGTTTAAACCAGGACTAAACCAGGTCTAAAAGCAGGTCTAAATCAGGACTAAAAGCAGGTCTAAACCAGGTTTTATACAGGACTAAATCAGGTTTAAACCAGGACTAAAACCAGGTCTAAATCAGGACTAAAAGCAGGTCTAAACCAGGTCTTAACCAGGACTAAACCAGGTCTAAACCAGGACTAAAACCAGGTCTAAATCAGGACTAAATGCAGGTCTAAACCAGGTCTTAACCAGGACTAAACCAGGTTTAAACCAGGACTAAACCAGGTCTAAAAGCAGGTCTAAATCAGGACTAAAAGCAGGTCTAAACCAGGTCTCATACAGGACTAAATCAGGTTTAAACCAGGACTAAAACCAGGTCTAAATCAGGACTAAAAGCAGGTCTAAACCAGGTCTTAACCAGGACTAAACCAGGTCTAAACCAGGACTAAAACCAGGTCTAAATCATGACTAAAACCAGGTCTAAATCAGGACTAAAAGCAGGACTAAATGCAGGTCTAAACCAGCTCTTAACCAGGACTAAAACCAGGTCTAAATCAGGACTAAAACCAGATCTAAATCAGGACTAAAACCAGGTCTAAATCAGGATTAAAACCAGGTCTAAATCAAGACTAAAACCAGGTCCAAATCAGGACTAAAACCAGGTCTAAATCAGGACTAAAACCAGGTCTAAATCAGGACAAAACCAGGTCTAATTCAGGACTAAAACCAGGTCTAAATCAGGACTAAAACCAGGTCTAAATCAGGACTAAAACAAGGTCTAAATCAGGATTAAAACCATGCCGCGCTCAACGCACCTCTTCCGGCCGCGCTCAACATGCCGCTACCTCGGAATGGCAACATAAATGGTAACATAAAAGGTGTTGGAATGGCAGAGTCAAAAAGTGTCGGAATGGGGGAATGTCGGAATGGAGGGTTGTCGGAATGACAGGATGTCGGAGTGGTGGTGTGTTGAAATAGGGGATGAAGCCCCAAATTTCTTCCTCACTTACCTTATGCATTCTGAGCATTGAGTTTATCAGCACTTTTCACAAATTTCCAAGATGAGAACAGAGTTTACAGTGAGGGTAACATTAACAACTAGCATGCTGACACTAATTTGTGGAAGATGGCCGACATGTTGGCTGACAGGGTCTGACTTTCTGTCACCAGAGTCAGCCCTTTCCTAGGGAAATTTTCCCTTTTGTGTCACAATTTTAGCCATTTACTTTCTGTCTTGAAGTATTTTGCAAGATTTGAGTGGAGTTGGCCGTGGATGGACTGCCATTAAGGAGATATCTGTTGGATTGTAATCGGGCCTCCTGCCTACAGCAACCAGTAGGTGGGCCTGCATTGTTTCTTCAAGGCTAAGGCTGGTGAGTTGCTTTAGCCTATGCTAACTAACTATACACCACCCAAGCTGACAGCAACTTGAAGCCACTAACCTCTCCAACTTATTCCCCTGCAACTAATGAATGTCACAAAGATAAAATGCCTCCCAAAAAGGTCTTTGCTGGTGTGGCGCTCCTGAAAGACTCTTGAATATTGAATGTTCTCATTGCCACAGATGGATCCATTATTTGTGCTCAGGCCTGACTTTGAGTGATATTGACAATGTGGTACACAATGATTCTGGCCTTTACTTCTGTAAACTATGCTGTGACTTTGCTGAGACACCAAAAATAAGAGATTGGTCGCTTGGCACCTCAAATAAGGTAACTATTTTCCCCTATTCAAACAATATTTACGTCATTATGAATTTTGACTCAGCAACTCTGTCTGCATTGTGATCCCAATCTAATGTTGAAAAACACTTTGTTGTCCTGCAAAAACAAATTGAAGATGTTTGTGAAAAAAAGGAAGCAGTCCATCAGATGGATATGACCACAAAGAAAATGGCCTATGCCAATGCTGTAAAGAGAAATCTTAACAATGGTACTTCTTCTGTTTCCACAGTACAACTTCCAGTGCATGCTCGTTGAACATCTGAGGTCCACCTTGTGAATCCAAGACATTCACTTGTAGTAGGAAAAAGCAGAAGACCCTGCCAAATTCCTCAATACTCTGGTTCTCAAAAACTGTCTCAGTGCTGCTGATAACTCCGTGGCTCCAAATATATCCTGTGCTAAAGTGATTAACAGTGGGAAGATCTTAATTGAAGCAACAAATGAAGACACTAAAGCTGAAATCTTTCCAAAACTTGTGGCCATTCTCGCTACAGTGTTTGGCAAGGACGCCAAAGTCAGTCTACAATATCAACAAAAAAGAAAACTGACGCTGTTGTTATTCAAAAAATCCCTATGGCCTATGAACTTGAGGACATCAAAGCTGAGATTTCAACTGAATATACATCTGTCTTGTCAACAGCCTCACTCGTCCCGGGTCAATGAGGCGCTATCACAGTGTTAAGGTTAACCTTGCTGACACTAATGACGTCACAAGAATCTTATCCCATGGTGGACACATTGGACTAAGTCTTTTCAGAGCCGAACCTTGGGTTCAGGCACCAGTTCAATGTTTTCATTGTCAAAGATACAACCATCTATCCACCACATGCAAATCCAGCCATCGATGCATCAACTGTGGTGAGTCACACCCTCCAGACAAAAACTGTCAAAGAGAAAAAAAATGTGCTAACTGTGGTGAATCCCACCGTGCAAACTACAAAGGCTGTTCCACTCGCCAGGGATTAATGCTTGACAAACGTGCGTCATCTGTATCTTAACATGGAAATGTTCCGTACAAATGTTCGAGGCCTTCTCAGTCATCTTGACGAAACATCAGCCTTTTTGACGACTATTCCACAAGTAGATATATTATATCTCTGTGAAACATTTCTATCAGAAAATGTACCAGACAGTGCTATATCTATTCCAGGGTTGAATTTTTTTCCGAAAGGACCGTGCCGGAGGATGGGGTGGGGTTATAGTGTATAATAAAGAGGAACTGTCCATCACAAGACTTCTGTCATTAGAGTCCACTGAGCATGAAACTATCTGGTTTCTGTTGAAACTTGGAAATATTGACTATCTTATTAGTAATGCATACTGGCCCCCAAACAGTACAGCTAATTTACCTCTTCATCTCTCATCATGTCTGTATAACTACAATTTTGCCTTTAACACCATTCCTGTTATTTTGGGAGACTTCAATGCACACAATATATTATGGAAATTCTGTAACCGGACAAATACAGCTGGGCAACTTCTTCAAGAATTCCTCACCATTCATGACTATGAACAACTAGTCGATGCTCCAACACGCATAACTACTACTTCCAGGCTTCCACTGGTGGCCATACCGGCTCGTCAAAGCCTGAACCCGTCAGATCTCAGAAGCTAAGCAGGGCCGGGCCTGGTTAGTACTTGGATGGGAGACATAAGGAATTCCAGGTGCCACAGTGGGGCGCCAGTCGCAAAAACTGTCGTTGTGTCCTTAGGCAAGAGACTTCACCCACATTGCCTAGTATGAAAGTGGTGTGTGCGTGAGTGTTGGTGGTGGTCGGAGGGGCCGATGGCGCAGATTGGCAGCCTCGCTTCCGTCAGTCTGCCCCAGGGCAGCTGTAGCTACAATAGTAGTTTACCACCACCGGGTATGGAGTGAATGAATAATGCTCTGTAAAGCGTCTTTGAGTGTCCAGAAAAGCGCTATATAAAACTGATGCATTATTCCCAATCTTGCCTAGACTTTGTCCTTACCAACAGTCCAGACAGAGAATAAATGGCATCCTACCCCCCTGGGCTCAGCTGACCATTCTATGGTCTCTGTTTCACTAAAGCATGCTTCCAGTGTTGCATTTGAAGTCAACCATCCCAATTCACATAAACTGTTTATACAAAACTGGCAAGGATTAAAAGATTTCCTGCTTAATATTGACTGGCACACTCTGCTAAACTCAAACAATATTGAAGTCAATTAGGAAATGTTTCTACAGATTATTTAGGAAGCTATGAATATGTTTGGACAGCAACAGTCGGTAAAGCACAAACCACCATATAATCAAGCATTGCGAAAAGACACTTTTTATTTGCGACTAAAAGCACTGAAATCATATTACTGGGACACCTATACACTAACTCAAAGCCCCCACTATTATCTTTGTTTTTGTAGCACCAGGAAAAAACGTCGTAACTATTTGAGACAGCGGGTAAAATCTCATTTCAAAACTAAAGTTACCTCTATGGTTTCCTGAAATTGCAATTCCAAAAAATGGCAGCAACTAGCTAAAGGACTTTACATTGGACCTGCTATGTCCTCCACTTTACCAAAACTAGATTACAATGATTGTATATATAATACTGACGAAACAAAAGCAAACATTTTGAACACGTTTTACAAATCGATCATGTGTGCTAGTCAATTCTTTTCCTTCTATTCCATCAAGAACAGACAAAGTTTTATCTGATGTTCACTTTGATGTCAACTGTATCTCAGCTACTCTTGCATCATTGGATATTTCTAAATCAACTGAACCTGATGGGATTTCAAATTTATTTCTTAGAAATGTCATGATTCACTGTCTATTCTGTTGTGTATACTATTTTGTCAGTCACTTAAAACAGGTATTCTGCCATTTGACTGGAAACATGCACGTCTCGCCCATATATAAACAAAAAGGTGCAAAATATGACCCTCTCAACTACCGACCTGTATCTATAACCTCTAACATTGTTAAGGTACTGGAAACCATTATCAGTAAGAAATTGCCTTTTCTAATGTCCAATTCTCTGATCTCACACACCCAGTATGGTTTTCTAAATGGTCACTCAACCACCGACCAGCTTGTGTAACTATATCACAAATGCCTACTGAACCGTGAGACGGACAAATCAACCTGTGTCATTTTCCTGGACTTAGCAACTGCCTTTGACGGTGTACCACATATAGCAGTTATACAAAAATTGCCAGCATTTGGCATAAGAGGCAATCTAGCCAGATTCATTTCCAACTATCTAAGTGGCAGATCACAATCAGTAAAAACTGGATAAACAATTTCATTAAAACTATCGCTTAAAGCATGAATTCCACAAGGACCACCTTTAGCACCAACATTATTTCTATTGTTTATTAATGACTTTACAGAAACTTGGAACAGTCCCACAACTAACGATGTCACATCAGAAGGTGTGATTTATGCTGACGATACGGCCCTTCTAGTTTCATCCAAAATGGGCAGAGCGTTGGAATATGCGGTTCAACCTCCAAAAGACCACTGTCTTATTCTTCTCACGAAAAAATGGCAGACCAACTGGGAAAATTAAGTTCATGAACCATCCAACAGAGGTCCTTTCGTCACATAAACATCTTGGAATATGGATCAGTGATGACTTAAAGCACGACAAACAGGTTGACCAAGTATGCCGTCAAGTTTCCAAACCATTTTTTTTACTTCGCAGATTATCTTTTTACGTACATGACAGGGACCTGTTAGTCAAAATTTATAAATCCTATATCCGCCCTTACTTTGAATATGCTGCTCCCTCCTGGTCGTCACTGTTTGTCTCGCAAACTAAACTACTGGAAAAGCTGCAGAGACGTGCTATAGGCATCATTTTGGGCTACAACTATACAAAAACTCTTAATAATTTAGATTACGCAGCTCTGACACTTGTGCCACTCAAGTATTGTAGAAATTTTTCACTTGCATGTTATGGTTACAAATTAGTTCACTCATTACTACCAAGAGCTCTTGCCCAATTTTGTCCCAGCCCTCGAACATCCAGTGTAAATCTGCGTAGGCAAAGACTGGAGCTGCCTGGACTTTCATATCCAACTTCACGTACTTTCGGTCGCACACCCATTGTTTTTGCAATTAAACTATTAAACCAGATCCCTCAATTGTGGAACTCAACATCAATTGAAATCTTTAAATCCTCTCTGTGGAACGACATGGGAAATACAATATATGAACTCTTGTACTGATTGTTGCCACTAACTAGTATTTTAAATTGTCTTTGTATGATTACCCATTGTCAATGCCTTTATAGGTCTCAATAAAGAATATATATATAAAAAAAAAAAAATCCTTATTACCACACAATAAAACACAGACAGCACGCAGCGGACATATTTTGAAAAAGAAAAAAAAAAGAAAACAGCTACAGGCTCTTTACCCCCAACCTCCAATGAGCAATAAAATGGTCAGAGTAAGAAACATATCGAAACAATTTTGTCTAAAAGAAAACCCCGCTCATTCGAACATTCGCTCCTTTTGTAATCCAGTTCATACTGTCGTGAAACATCATAATCGCTCGTCTGCGGAGGGCACATGGACCGCTCCTACAGCTGATCCCAGTCGATACTCCCACACGGGCCTCAGTAAACACGCTCAACCTCTGATTACAGCTCTGTCCATAGCTCTGGGCGGCTGCTATTGACTCAAAACATATCCATTTTGATCTGATCTGCGTGACTGGAATCTGTCGGCTTTCATTCTCCACCGATTGTCCACAAACCACTGCTTTCCTGTTAATACGACGGTTGGACCACGTTGGGTGATTGTCTGTTGGGTCTAACGGGGGTATTAACGGGGTAATACGTATCTTGTCCACACAGATGTTTAACAGTATGGCACGAAACATATCTCTATAAGCGTTTCCAATGTCTTTTGATACCGTGAAAAGAAATGGAATAATATGAAAGTAAGTCAGAGATCCACCGCTATATTCTATTGTTTTATTTCATCTGTGCACATCACTCCTGGTGGATTCCTTGTGTAGCTCTTGTTTAGAAAGCTTCTGTCCATGTGATATGTTTGGCCTAGTGCTTGTAATTGTAATTAACTACTTGCAAAATTGACTTTTTAGAGCTTTAAACCATGTTATAGTTGTTCCACCTTCTCATTGACCCTCTTCACGTTGTATTTGGAGTGATTCGTGCATGTTTGAATCATCTTTAATCGCTTAGTCTCATTGCTGATCATGCCCTGTGTTCTTTGCCACCGACACTTGCCCACTGTAACGTACTAACTTGGTTCTGCAGTTTTATTTTCTTAATCAGTGATATGTGTAGCATTTGGCAGTGTTGTGTTTTGGTACAAATCATAGACTGTATATATGAGTGGACATAGCTAACACGTTAGCTGCCACATGCCAAACAGGAAGTGCTCCAGGAAGCTCTTCTGGCTCCTTCTCTTCCTTTTTCCCATTGGCTTACATTGAGATCTTCTATCTCCTCTCTCTGTAACTGCTGCTGTGGCCTCTTCATTTTGGTCTTAAAATGTTCGTATGAACCCGCAACACATGATCCTGAATTTTTCATTTCACTGTTTTGTTCCTAAATCAAGATATGAACATAAATAACGGACCAATCAGACGCCTTCATTTCCCGAGGTCTCTGCTGCCTAGAGTTAGTAACAGGTTTGATTGACAGCTAGTGCATTTCGCTGCTAAGTAAGTCCCCTTCCCGCTTTCCTGCCCCGACTGACTATTTTTGAAATAAAATTACAAAATATCTCAAACAATTACAATAGCTAACATTACTAGAATCTCAACTGGCATAATTTAACTAGCATAAAGTATATATATACATCGCCCCATGTGATCTGTCACATGGGGCGATGTGGGTGTGGCCTTGCAAGGACCTTTAATAAACATAATAATTAGTTAAAAACATTTTTACCCAAGTGCATTTCACTTGGTAAATCATCCCAGTGGTGCCAGCTTGTATGTGTGAATGTAGTGTTGTGATAATGTTTACGGCGATGTCAGCTCCCATCGGACACCGCAGTTTTCTAACGCGGTATTCTACGCCTTATTTCTTTAATTAAATTATTTTAGATGAGTACTGCGATTTACAATGTGTTATCCAATCCAATCCAACTTTATTTGTATTGCACATTTTAAAAACAAGACTGTTTCCAAAGTGCTTCACAAAGCAATTTAAAACATTTCACTTGGCCGTATTAGTCAGCCGAATTATGTTCCAGAGAAAACGAGTAAAAGAGTAATAATACAATCAATGAACAAAAAATAATAAAAGTAAATCAATAAAAGCAGTACAAAAAACAATAAAATAGATAAAAACAGTAAATAAATTAAAAATAAATAATACACACAAAGGACCACACCACTCAGAGATGGGGCCCTGGCTACCCCATGTAGCCACTGCTCCGGAAGGGTGGGTGAAATGCACAGAACAATTTTACAACAGGAATAATAAAAAGTATGACAAAAAAGTACAATAAAAACTCATGCAGTATTAAAAGCCAGAGAGTAAAACTGGGTCTTAAATAGTGCTGTCAAACAATTAATTTTTTTAATCAGATTAATCATAATTTTGATTTTTATTCTTCAAAAAAAGACCAAAATATTTTGACAAAAATGCCATTTATTATCAAAAAGTTATTTTATTGACATTTTTCTATCGCTGGTAGTTTTGCTGCGGGTTGTCGTGCTGGGTTTGTTGTTGTAGAAATAGCGTTGTTGCTGCCGCTGAATCAAACCCGTGTTTTGCTTTAAGATGGTATTTTAAACTTGTTGTGCTTCTGTGGAAAGAGAGTTCATCAGTGCAGTATCTGCAAACTACCTTGGTTTGATCTAAAGTTCCGTCGGGCAGTTTTTTGAAGAGAAATTTTCCGCTGAGCACCAGTCACAGTCTCATCTGTCGTCTTCACATCCACATATGGACAGACCTGATCACTGACCTAATAACCTGCGCCGCCTTTCACGTCACCATCCGCACTTTCCATAGAGGAACGTTTAAAATAAACTGTGTGATTAATCTGCATAAAATTTTTTTAAAAAAGTTACTGCAATTTTTTTTGTGTGTGATTAATTGCATGCATTAACATGTTAACGTTGAGAGCTCTAGTAGCAAGACAAGACTTAAAACACTCCACTGTGTTATAACATGATGATTCACGGGTGTCGTAAATTATCACTGTATAGTACGCTCAACTACAATGTGAACCAAGTTACTGAAATTTTACTTGAGCATAAATTTGCACTGCTAGCTACTATTAACCAAATTATTTTGCACATCATGATTAGACATTATGCGATACAGGGTTGGGCGGTATCCAGATTTTGAAACCGTTAAACCTTCTCAGCATTTTACCGGGGTAAAAAATAATTCTTATTTAGTCACAGTAATACCGTATGTATTACTGTGACTAAATAAGAATTATTTTTGTAGCTGCACCTAAACCATTCAGAAACAGAATAGCAGCTTTATATTTGAAGATGAGGCACAAGTTCTGATCAAACCAAACTTCATCAGTGTGTATCTCCCTCCATTTAATGATCTGGGACTCGCCAAGATGAGAAAAGCGCAGAAGAGGTAGATTCCAGAATAAAAAGTAAAAGGCGACAGTCCACGGCGTGTGATATTTCCCACTGCACCATATCGTCTCCATGAAAGTCTGACTTCGCCTTCGAGAGGGGACTTTCTCCTCTTCAACACTGCATGTTTCCCCTTGACTCTCGGCATTCCGGAAGTGTCAGTTGCGTTTTTTCTTTTTCCTAACAACATTTGAAGATGGTAATAAAACTGAGACCGTTGCTACTTTATGACACCTCAGTATACCGCATTACCGCCCAACCCTAATGCGATACATATATTATGATACCGACGCGATAATACACACATATGTTACTGAGAAAAACAAATTGCATGATCATGTTGGGTTTGATGTGAAGCAGAGGGCTTGAGGAACAGACTGATATCTCCCTGCATAAATAAAACAGTGGGACAAAACTAGCAGTGCAAACAGAACGTATACATAATAGATGATGTATAATGAAGTAAAAGTGCACAACACAACAACGTCAAATTACCATACTGTGTCACTGACCTGCTAATCCCCACATACGCTGCTCATTGATTAACTTCTCCACCTCTGAGCTTTTGACTGCGACGGATCAACTTTTAAAACCTGCTTCAGATCACTGCTCCTGTAATCCTGTAATCGCCCGCTGTTGTTTTACATCATCTTCTCATTTTAATTACAATCTGCGTTCTCTGTGAACTGCAACAAAACGCGATTAACCTCTCCACCCCGCACGCCAGCACCTTTGGGTCCTGTTTGTTCAGAGTGACCTCATCGGATAGGAGTGCGACGCCTCTTTGAGCAGCAAAATGTGAATGTGGTAATTAAAAAGAAGGTTGGATTAATGGTATGAATATTAAAGCAGGGCTAAACATCGAAACTCTGCTCATAACCATGTTTCAGATGGAAGAAAAGAGTGAGGGTGGAGGAGGACTGCATGAGGAATATTGGTCTAACAGGAAGTCCAGCATCTGCAGTTCGAAGGACACAAGTAAGGGACTGCTGGATTTTAAGGATGGATAAGATGTTCCTGTATCCATGGAGACTGTGCGAGAGGATAAGGAGCTACCTGTGGAATTTTGAGACGCTACAGACTTTTATACAACAATTGTGGCAAGAAATAGACTCTTTTAGTGACAGTAAACAGTGGTGACGTAGGCTCAGTTGTGCACACATTTTACTAACAGTACGGCGAAACCCAGCAGTTTGTCAAGCTCTGCAAAAGGATTATCTTCAAAAGATTGCAAATATTTCCTCAACAATCTGACTTTGACAAATGGTGTCCAACTGCCAGATCCTTGTACGATCAGTGAGTAAAACATTCAAACTTTAGTCCATGGAAGTCCATTTCCGCCAGTAAATAAAGTTAAAGCCTCACAGAAAGTCATAATTATGAGTTTAAAAATCATAATTATGAATTTAAAGTCATGATTATGAGTTGATTCTGACCTTGTCATGGAAGCTCTTGGTAATTTTCCTGGACAGGCTGTCCTCCAGGATGCTCAGGACTTCTCCTCATCTCTCCATTTACTTGTTCCAAGAGGGAAATCCACACAAATCCCATATGAACGACGACGTGCAAAGTGTCCATCTGTGACTCTGTCCATGGATAGTTTCAACTCATAATTGAGACTTTTAAACTCATAATTATGACTTTTAATCTCATAATTATGAATTTTAATCTCATAATTATGAATTTTAAACAAATAATTGTCACTTTTAAAGTCATAATTCTGATTTTTAATCTCATAATTACATCTCTTAAACTCATAATTGAGATTTTTTATCTCATAATTATGACTTTTAATCTCATAATTACATTTTTTAAACTCATAATTATGACTTTTAATCTCATGATTATGAATTTTAAACTCATAATTATGACTTTCTGAGAGGCTTTTCTTTTCTTTACTAGCGTACTAGTGTACAGGCTTCCATACACTTCACTTACAAATAAATGTACCTAAAATTATCAAAGCACTAGGAACAGTGCACAACTCTGGAAGTTATTTGTCCCACACGTGATATGTCTGTACATCATCCCTTTAGCTGATGAATGCAAGAAGATGGACTGCTGTGTCTCTGTGTTTGTTTCTACGTTTGCTGCTGTCGATATTTGAATTTCCTTCCCGTCTGTACTAATTAGTGTGTAGAGTCAATGTTTAGGAACAATATTGTATTCATTGTCTTATGGACAATCTGTAGAATCAGTATTTTACAACGTCATCTTCAGACCCGAAACAAAGAAAACAAATTGTAAGGAATAGTAGGAGTAGTCAGAGTATGTTCATAATAGGAGTTAGAGCACCCATTACGGGCCTGAACGTTCATGCAAAATAAGACTTATACAGACTTAAGTAATGACAAACACTCCTTACTGTAAAGAACTAGAGTGTATTAGTTTCACTGTTGTTAGCTCCTCCCTTTAGATAGAACACAGAATTTATACCAAGAGAGAATCAGCAACATGTAATGTAGACAGAACTGCATTCGTGCGTACTTTTAAAGGCATCAATTTACACCAGAGGCAGCATGTATTAATTGTTGATTGGGTGATAAATGTGTTGTGAATCACAAAAGTTGACAACACGAGAGGTGAGGCTTTGCAGCGATAATGAGCCATATCAGTGGCCCACGCATTAATTAATTCATCTTTGTAGACTCACCTTTGTTTGGTGACTTCACTTTGGTTGCCTCCTCCACGCGTCTTTTCCTTCAGAAGTTGTTCTTGTAAAGTTGCTGTTTGATGCGCTAAAGTGTTTTACATGTATCCTCAATGGCTGTAACCTTTCCGTAGGTCTTGACAAGTCATTCTCAAGCCCCTGGATGTGACAACAGTGTGCTTTTTTAAAACATAGATTGAAAGGGCATCAGAAGTTTATTTTAACACCGTGTGCTTATTTTCTGTCTTTCTCCTGCTAAAAGCCTGGAGACGCTCCGTCGACTCTACAGAATTAGAACTCTAACCTAATTTGACCAGTGCATAGTGTAATGACGGCCGCTGGACATGTGTATGACACGCTGAAAAGTGTAACTTGTGTTTTGTCATGAGTTGTTATAGCAGCCTGTGCGTGCATGTGTGCATGTGTGTTTGTGTGTTTTACACAGTAGTGGAATGTAATGAAGCACAAAGTAGTACTGTACGGAAATATTAATCATAGGTAACTGTAAGTAGATTTTACTTTCATTCATTTCACTACATTTCACTACTTTTGAGAGCTGGTATTTGTACTTTCTACTCCACTACATTTCTGAACTGGACTGAAAAGTAAAAGTATATATTTTTTTTTATTATTGTTTAAGATCATCTGACGAGTCTGAGGGTTTATTTTAACATATTTCTAGTCTGAGCAAACAAAAATATAGAAATAAAAACACCTCCGTGAAGTTGTCCCCCCATCAAACTCAGATCTATACAAAAACTATGTCAATCGTTTGTGCTTCGTTTGTGCTGTTTTATGCTGCAAAAGTTTTGTTTGTGCAATTCTGGTTCTTAAGATATTTGCAGTTTTATTTTTGGCCGATGACGTCATCCAGCCCCTTAAAATGTGAAATAGCCTCAAAACAGACAGAAAATTTTAATATTCTATTTATTTTGTGCTGTGACAATTTTCATATGTGTGAGTTTATTTCTAAAATTATTCATTATTATTTATGCGGTAGTTATAGGACGTGATTTCCACTCAGCTGACAGCGGCAAACTCCACAAAACTAGTGAAGATAAACGATCTCAGGCTGTGGAAAAGTTTGTATCATTATATAAAATATGAATCAAAAGCAAATTACTAAAGACTGATACAGACTTTTCCACAGACTGAGATCATTTATCGTCACTAGTTTTGTGGAGTTTTGCTAAAGTCGCTGCCGTCAGCTGAGTGGAAATGATGTCCTATAATTACCACAGAAATAATAATGAATAATTTTAGAAATATACCTGCACAAATGTAAATTGTCACAGCACAAAACAGCACAAACAAAATACAAATGTTTTGTATAATTTTCTGCCTGTTTCGAGGCTATTTAACATTCTGAGGGGCTGGATGACGTCATCAGCCAAAAATAAAACTGCAAATATCTTAAGAACCATAACCGCACAAACAAAACTTTTTGCAGCACAAACGAAGACCAAACAATTGACATAGTTTTTGTGTAGGTTTAAGTTTGATGCTGCAAAATCTAAATCTAGCTTTATTAGATCTCAAAAAAGCTTTATTAGATCTCAAAATCCACTCAAAATACCATCACTTTTACTCTTCAAGTCTAATCTTACATGGGTACTTTAATACTTTTACTGAAGTAGGTTTTTCATGTGATGCTTTTATTTTAACTTGAATATTTTTTGCTCCACTATCTGCACTTTTACTTAAATAACAAGACTGAGTACTTCTTCCACCACTGGTTTTATATTAGATTACATTGAGTTCATTTACTACATACACTATTTATACTGATCCACAAGGGAAATTACTCCAACGCTGTGTAGTTTGCACAGTACAATGTAATTACAAGCAGCAAACAATAGAAAACATATCAACATCTATTGTATGTAAAATAGATTAAATGTTAAGTACATCAGAGGTTGTGGGGTAGAGAGACAGTGCACAGATGAAAATAGTGATTTAACATGATTATTTTGTTTGCTGATTAAAGATCTGGCTTACAGCTGATCCAAAAACACACCAAAAAATATTCATTTGAAATGAATTTGAAACGCCACAGTTTTGCAAAGATAATTAATTTTCCTACTCCTCCCAAAGACAATTTAATTTTGTTGCCGCTAACACAGTTTATTGTACTAATATAACACTTCCTTCCAAAACAAATGAGGATTAAAGTGTCTCCGTGGGGTTTTGTTCTGTCTAAAAGCTGCTAACTCTGTACTTTAAAGGGTCCATATTAAGATTTTATTCAATGTTCTGATGTTGTTTCCTTGTCACAAACAGACCTGGAAAACACTCTGTTCCATCTTGTGATATCATGTGTTAAAACAATAAATGCTCCACTGTGTTTTTAAATGCCACACATTTTCATTAATATTATTATTAAGAAAAAATCAGCTCTGGAATTACACATCTCGGTTGAAAGTAGTAGGTAAAAAGTAGCTGTTAACTTTAAAACTACCACTGTATGACATGTATAATTGTATAAATTGTATGTATAATTTCTGATATTAGGTTCTGTTTTTTAGACCAAGAGCTGTTTTCATACCTGACAGTTTGGACAGCTCCCTGAGGTCTTCCTCAGAGTGGTGATGTGATGCTGCTGTGACATGTCCAGTCAGCTGATTTAGGCCCTGTTTACATGTACACGGGTATTTAAATTATTAAAAACTGAGACATTTCCATTACTTTGTACCCATCTTTTACATGTAAACGGCAAATTCCCCTCTGAAAACTAATCTTTCTAAAAACTTCCGGCTCGAGTGGAGATTCTGAAAAACTACGGTTTCACCTTTGCGTGTAATTTAGTTAATATGATTAACTTAGGGTCAGGAGCAGGACCAAGCCTCATCCGCCCTCATTTCCTCTCTGGCGAATCACAGCTCACTTCTACCACACCTCAATTTCCCAGGAGCCTATTTGTAGCAGTCTATCCCGGTGACCCAGTTGGCTCCGAATAACTCGACCCCATCCTCCCAACCCCGATCTGTTCACATCCAGACACGAGGGGGGTCCTGTCCTGCTGGGCCATGTGAAGATTGAGATTGAACCCCCACCCTGAGTCTCAACCCAGCCGACTCGCCTCTATATAAACCTATAAATTATATTTGCTTTGCACATGTGTTGTTGGCCTGTTTCTTGCTAGTGAAAAGAGAGTTTTAGGAGCTGACGCGGCAAAAGTGGGACCAATGTTTACCTTCTGCTGTGATGATCATGGAAGCCTTCAGAGCAGCAGTCACATTTCTTCTGGTGCAAACACTTTTCAGGTGTTTGGATTTGCAGACACAGCTGATGCATCGCATCGATGACCAGAGATGAATGAGGGCTCAGAGACCTGGGCGGACGGCTGTCTGGTGGGATGATTTTGAAAATGAAGTGGTTGTCCCGGTGTGGAGGAGTGGCAGGAAAATTTTAGGATGTCACGGTCATCACTGCTTTAAAGATTTGTTTTCAGAGGCAAATTCACCGTTTGCATGTAAAAGGTGGATACAAAGGGAAATGGCTTGGTTTTTACAAATACCCGTGTACGTGTAAATGAAAACTTTTTTGAAAACGATGTCATGTGCACGATGTTATTTTGGAATGGACGGAGGGAAATATGCAACTTTATACAGCGTTATGCAGGTTTTGGTGCTGTCAGGATGACATCTGACTGGACATGTCACAGCCACATCATGTGACCGCTCTGAGGAAAGACCACTGTGAGCAGTCCAAACTGTCAGGTCTGAAAACAAACTCTTGGTCTGAAAAAATAACATAATAACATACAGTATTTTGAGCTTTGGAGATTTAGACAGACTAAATAACAAAGGATTACTCAAACATGTGTGAATGACACAAAACACAATTCCAGGTATGGGACTTAACAACATTATAACAAAGCATAAAGCTCACAAGAGTCCATTTTGCACAATATAGGACCTTTAACCCTTCCAGATTTAAGGGCAATTTTAGTACATTTGTCCTCACGTGGATTTTTTTCTTAATTTTGCGATTAAAACTCCCCCTTTTACCCCCTAATGAAGTGTTATACATCATTTTTTTTTACAGTACAATGTGTAATTTCACAATCTACTGCTGTCGTTTTATCATATGGCTGTAATAAATGCTATAGGACCAGAAATACATATGAGAAAAAAACACACACACACAGCCAACATGTATAAACAACTATTTTGACTCGAAAAATGCATAATTTAGGGCTTTAGCTGCAAAAGTGCAATATCAAGTCCTTAAGAAAACAAAAAATATCCTTATTGCTTCAAAACACACACACACACACACAAAAAAAGTGCAATGGCCCCATGACTTTCCTGGTCCAGTCATGGCAACAGTCAGGTCAGGACCAGGGTTTATTACATTTCTAACACATTTTGACTGAAATAAACCTTTCAAATGTATGTCTACATGTTCTGAAATAATAATGCTAATGCTAGTAATCTTATATATACAGCAGAGCTTTCCAGTGCATTATCCTTTCACTCCATACACGGTGGTGGTAAGCTGATATTCTACCCACATATGTCCTGGTGTAGACTGACCAAAGCAAGGTACACACCACATTCATGCTTGGCAATGTGGGTGAAGTGTCTTGCCTAAGGACACAACAGTTTCCACTAGAGCCTCTGCTGTGGTTCCATGCACAACCTGAGTTATCAAAATGGCATTTAAACAGTAAAATCATGTTATTTTTCACTTTTTGTGGTTTACATTTAAATGATCCTAAAGGTGCATTGTGTAACTTTTCTGGTGGAGGGTCCGTCACCTGCTTGTTTCCCTAGACATGTCATTGCTCTGCTGAAATGTCCCGCAGTATTATATTAAACAGCTCTACTTTACCTGACTATGTCTTCAATTACAAGTGGTTTTAGAGCTCAAAAATACCTTGACCAACAGGGATTCTGACTGTGAGCGGGGTCGCCTCTCCACAGATCTGACCTATAACTTGTTCTGATTTGGTCTCCATGAAGATAGAAAGGTTTAATACAATACTGTGAAATGTTCCATGCATAGGATTCCTGTATTAGTTTATCAGTTATTTCGTATTTCAGTCTACTCTGTTTAATATGTGCACTTTGAACGCAAATCTGATCAAACAAAAGTGCAATTTAGGGTTGTCAAAAGTATTCAGGACCAGATATAAAGCTCAAAACCACTTCTTCTTAAAAAAGTCCCATTCACAGGACAGAAACGAACCTTTCCTGAAGCTTTAGAATGACCTTAACCTGTTTCAGAACAAGTATAAGAGCACATGGACTAGTATACACCCAGAGACCACTATGGACAAGGTTCCTACAGGTTTCTTCAAATTAAATTGAAGTATTTTTAGGACCTTTTTTAAGACTATTTATATAAAAACGTAATACCTATTTCATAAACCTACCAGCAAAGAAAAAGAAAATTATTTTATTTCTGTTCATTTATTTCTCAAACAAAGGAATATCTTTGATTTTACGCTTCTGCTCAGCTTGTTGCTTGTGGTGCTGTAGCGTTCTCAATTATTGGTTCCGCCGCTCTTTATTTAGATTAAATTATTTAACCAGCTAATGGTGGATGACAAATTAGTTACATACTGCACACATTTTAAGACCCAGATATAAAAATTCAAGGCTTTTTTCAGGTCTTTTTAAGGTATTATTTCCAAATGCATAAATTCAATGCTTTTAAGACTTTTTAAGACACTGTAGGGACCCTGTATGGAACCTACCTGGACCACACACAATATATAGTTGTGCTCATAAGTTTCCATCCCCTGGCAGAATTTATGATTTCTTGGTCCAGAAGCTGCACATGGGACGTACTTGGATAATGATCCAACATGATAATGACCCAAAACACAAAGGCAAGTGGACCTGTCACTGGCTCCAGCAGAATAAAGTGAAGGTTCTGGAGTGGCCGTCTCTTCTGACCTCAGTATCACTGAGCCTCTGGGCAGATCTCAAGCTGCAGTTCAGACAAGAGCCCAAGAATTTAAAGGAACTGGAGCCTTTTGCCAAGAAGAATGGGCAGATTTACCATCAGAGAAAATAACACATCCACAACTATCACAAAAGACTCCAGGCTGTCATTGGGTCATTTGTGTAGTTTCTGTTCTCATTATGATTTAAAAAGAGGAAACACAGTTGTTTGATAATAAATGGCTTCACCCAAACACTAACCATGAGTGAAAGAAAAGTTTTTGTGTTATCATTCATATTCTCTGTAAGATGCCAAGAAATCAATCAAATTCTGTCAGGGTATGTAAACTTATGAGCACAACTGTAACACCACAGGGGAAGAGAAAAGAAAGTACTACGCTTTAAGGTTTAAAATCACATTTGATTGTCCAAAAAAAGAGAGTGATTTTTGGTATCACCGTTTATATTGGAATCTGTATTGAGTCTATTCCTTAGTATCGAAATCAAGGTGAACATTTTTGTCACGTAACACTAGTTCAATTTGATCGTTTTTCAGTTGGTCCCACTATCATGTAAACAATCCAAATCATGAAATGCTAAAGCCAACATGTCCAGTCATAATTCAAACAGCTTTTAACAGACATAATGTAGAAGCTACAAGTAACAGGGGCCCTAATTCTTCACCATTGACATGTTTACAAGATCCACGCTTTCAGCACCGTGCAGTTTTGTGCTGATGAACCACACGTGTGGGTCCTCTGTATCGACTGTCTGTTTAATGTCCAGTTCAGATACAGCACAGATACAGGCCCAGTCGATGCTCAGCTCGTTCAGTTTGTCAATACCTCCTGTTTCATCTGACGCCAAGGGAGTTCTGCACATGCACTTTCCCAGCCCTCACCAGCCCAAATGATCTATACGGTGAGAAAGAACAAACTGAAATGAGGTTAAAGTTGAGTGTTTGTTTTACTTTGCTTGGGTAAAATCCATCTAAGGCCATGTGGAGGAATGTCAAAAACAGCGTAGTGTTGCATAGTGGTTTTTGTGTGTGGGATGTTTCACAGTAGAAATGGTAAATAGTCACATTTTTATATCATATTTTGTCAAGGAATCACTCACTCATGCACCCATGTGTTCATACAGACACTAGGGGTGAGGTGAGTGAAGTGTCTTGCCCAAGGACATAAGAGAATTCATCTGTGGGAGCTGGAAATGCAAACCTGCAGGTCAGTGGATCAATGATAAACCAATGATGTTTAGTCAAAGTCAAAGTGAACTTTATTGTCAATTCCACCGTGTAACAGACATTACACAGGAGGAAATTGAAATGTCGTTTCCCCAAAACTCCAAATGTGCAAATCAACACGGACATCTACTGTATAATAAATAAAATATACAGACAGACAGACAAAGGACATACATTTCCAACTAGAACAGAAATGAGGTGGCTATTTTTGGTTCATAATGAAGGTGCAGTATGTAAAGAGCAGAGTGCTGAAATAGCAGCATGGAGATAGGAATGTACACAGAACAAAAATATAAACGCAACACTTTTGTTTTTGCTCTCATTTTTTGTGAGTTGGACTCAAAGATCTAAAACTTTTTGTACAGACACAAAAGGCCATTTCCCTCTAATATTGTTCACAAATCTGTCTAAACATGTGTTTAGACAGTGCATTTCTCCTTTGTCGAGATAATCCATCCCACCTCACAGGTTTGGCATATCAAGATGCTGATTAGAGCAGGATTATTGCACAGATGTGCTTTAGGCTGGACACAATAAAAGGACACTCTGAAATGTGCAGTTTTATCACACAGGACAATGCCACAGATGTCGCAAGTTTTGAGGGAATGTGCAGTTGGCGCTGACTGCAGGAATGTCCACCAGAGCTGTTGCCCGTGAATTCAGTGTTCATTTCTCTACCATAAGCCGTCTCCAAAGACGTTTCAGACATTTAAAACCGGCCTCACAAGCGCAGACCACGTGTAACCACATCAGCCCAGGACCTCCACATCCAGCATCTTCACCTCCAAGATCGTCTGAGACCAGCCACCCAGACAGCTGCTGCAACAATCGGTTTGCATCATCGAACAATTTCTACACTGTCAGGAACCGTCTCAGAGAAGCTCATCTGCATGCGCTTCGTCCTCATCAGGGTCTCGATCTGACTGCAGACGTCGTCGTAACCGACTTGCGTGGCCAAATGCTCACATTAGATGGTGTCTGGCACATTGGAGAGGTTTTCTCTTCATGGATGAATCCTGGTTTGCACTGTTATTGATGGCACAGAGATACCGTGACGAGATCCTGAGGCCCATTGTTGTGTCATTCATCCGTGTCCATCATGTCCTGCCAATATCCAGGAACTTCGCAGAGCCATTGAAGAGGAGTGGACAAACATTCCACAGGCCACATCCACAACCTGATCAACTTTATGTGAAGGAAATGTGTTGTACTGCATGAGGCAAATGGTGGTCACACCAGATACTGACTGGTTTTCTGACCCCCCAGTAAAGCAAAACTGCACATTTCAGAGTGTCCTTTTCTTGTGGCCAGCCTAAGGCACATCGGTGCAATAATGCTGCTGTCTAATCAGCATCTTGATATGCCAAACCTGTGAGGTGGGATGGATTATCTGGACAAAAGAGAAATGCACTAACACAGATTTAGACAGATTTATGAACAATATTGGAGGGAAATGGCCTTTTGTGTCTGTAGAAAAAGTTTCAGATCTTTGAGTCCAGCTCATGAAAAATGGGAGCAAAAACAAAAGTGTTGCTTTTATATTTTTGTTCAGTGTATTAAGTTGTTTTGGATGTTGTGTGTTACGTCCCTCATTAACTAAAGTACATGATATAAAACCATAATTGAAAAAAGAGTCAGAAGTGACTACAGACCAATTGCTCTCACATCTGTTGTCATGAAATCATTTGAACGCATCATACTCTCTCACCTCAAAGACTTCACCACACACCAAATGGACAGTCACCAGTTTGCCTACCGAGCTAATAGGTCAGTAGAGGACGCGGTGAACCTGGCTCTTCACCGGATACTACACCACTTGGAGACTCCTCACACCTATGCCCGTGTACTGTTTCTGGACTTTAGCTCCGCCTTCAACACCATCGACCCGGTCAAACTCCTCCACAAACTGTTGGACATGAACATTCCTCTCACCCTATGCCACTGGATCAGGAGCTTCCTGTCAGAGAGAACGCAGCAGGTCAGGATGAGTGGCCTCTCATCCCAGCCTCTGACCCTCAGCACCGGTGTTCCCCAGGGGTGTGTTCTCTCTCCCTGGCTGTTCTCTCTCTACACCAACTCACTGACATCCACCCACAACTCTGTACCTTTATTCAAATATGCTGATGACACAACAATAATTGGACTCATCTCTGACAATAATGAAAGTCATTACCGTAAGCAGATTTCTTATGTAGCCTCCTGGTGTCAAAGTAACAACTTGCTCCTCAATACATCTAAAACAAAGGAACTCATAATTGATTTTGCACGCTCCCCTTCACAGAAAACACCAATCACAATTGATAACGAAACGATCACCACTACAGAGACCGTCAAATTCCTTGGTACCCACATCAATTACTCACTAAAATGGAAACAGCATTCAAACGAAACATACAAAAAAGCCAATAAAAGACTGTTTTTCCTCAGACAACTGAAAAAATTCAGAATCAGACACAACATCCTTCTCCACTTTTACACAGCAATAATTGAAAGCGTTCTCACTTCATCAATAATAGTCTGGTTCGGTAATTTGGACTCACATTCACAAAACAAACTTCAGCGTATTGTAAACAAATCATCTAAAATCATTGGTCACACTCTCCCCTCCATAGACACACTTTATCACAGACGCATCACACAGAGAGCCAAAAGAATCACCTCAGACCCCACACATCCTGCCAATAATCTGTTCAAACTCCTGCCCTCTGGGAGGCGCTACAGGTCCATCATATCCAAATCTGTCAGATTCAAGAATAGTTTCTTTCCCACTGCCATTCGGAGTCTAAACAAATCCCGTTCATAACTGGATATTTATCTGTTGTGTGTGTTGTATTATGCAAGTGTGTTGTAAATTTGTTTTGTTCTGTAACAGACACAGAAGATGTGAGCATTTCTTGCTGTACTGAAAACAAATTCCACCAACTTGTTGTGTGGCCATTAATAAATGATTCTGATTCTGATTCTGAAGTGAGTTTGCCTAATTTATTGCAAAGCCAAGATTCACCAGGGAGTACAAAAACAAGGTGTGTGCCAGTTGTGCCAAAGAAACAAGCTCAAAAGTATAACAAAACAGGGCCCAACTACAACCTGGGCTAAGAAAGGAAAGATATCATAAGCCTAGTCTAAGTGATCTAAACAAAAAGCTTGTATATGATAAAACAAGGGTGGCAACAAATGATAACCTATCACCTAGGGGTCTCCAACCTTTTTTCCTCTGGTGAGCTACCTTTACAAAATGAAAATGCCAGAGAGCGACTAGTTTTAGCGGTCACAAGAAATTGAGTATATTTAAGTGCCACGGCGAGCCTTAAATGAGGTACAGTTAGATGCCTACAAAACATAAACCATTATCCATTTATGTGTACAAAGTTAGGCATCAAAATGATACATGTACAATGGTAATGGGCATTTAATCAATCAAATTGTACTTATTCAGGACAATCTGTGTAATTCAGAAATCTCGGGGCGAGCTAATTGGAAGGGGGTGGAGAGCTACCGGTAGTTCCTGAGCTACAGGTGGGAGACCCCTGACCTAATGTGTATAACAAAGATGAACTACGTGGTGCAAAGTGTCACCTAACCAACCTTCCAACCAAACATTAGCAGGCTAGCTCAGATGTAGCAGCATGACAAAGAGAAAGAAGCAGTAGAGATATAAAAAATGCTTGCAGTGGTTTATGTAGAGAGCGGGATTCGAACCGTCAACCTTTTGACAAATGCTCTTTTACCAACTGAGCTACTGTCACCCCCAAACGTACCTACAGTATCTCCATGGAGACAGTTAGATGTTGCCAACAGGCTCGGTTACAGGTCAGATCATACATAATGCAGGTTTGATAAAGTATTTTTTGAGGGCGGTGACAGTGGCCGAGTGGTTAGAGCACTCATCCATCAAGCTGAAGGTCAGAGAATCGATTCCCATTAGGTGTCCTTAGGCAGATGCTTCACACACCTTGATGAGTATGAATGCGGAGAGTGTGTGACAACCAGTAGTTACTAACATCACTAACCACAATAATTTTTTCCCTTTATTTATTTCATTCATTAAAACAAAACAAATGCAACTTATACAAATATACAACTTGAACAGAAATATGAATGAAAGGGTACAGAAAGAGGCAAAAGCTTATAACATCTGCCCCTTATCAACTCAAAATTATATTACAACTCGGGTGGGTTGCGCTGCATACATAAAAAAAACAAAAAAAAACCAAAAGAAAAACATACTCTTCTTTTTACACAGACTTAAAAGGATCCCCGGCTACTTTAACATGCTGGTCTTATATGATTAATGTTGGAGTCCGTTCTAAATATGTAATACCAAAAAGCTCAAATATGTCCATATGTATTGTTTATTTTTATAAAAAAGGTGAAAATACGCTTGCATATTTGTTTACGTTGCAAAGCATTCTGGGTAGCATCAAGTGGTTGTTGGATTCGCCATCTCTGTTGATGAAGATCGTGTCAGCAAGATGAACATGGCTTCCGTTCAGATTTGGAAGTTTTATTTTCACAAGCAAGAGTGTTCCACAGACCCCATTTACACATACACGGATATTTTTAAAAACTGAGAAATTTCCTTTCATTTGTACCCATCTTTACATGCAAATGGAGAATTCGCCTCTGAAAACGAATCTTTCTAAAAACTCCGGCAAAAGTAGAGATTTTTGAAAACTGCGGTTTAGCGTTTGCCTGTAAAGTGACATAAACGGCGTTTTAGGCAGTTGACAGGCCAAAGTGCGACCAGTGTTAACTTGTTTCTATGGTGATGATCATGGAAGCGTTCAGCAGGCGCGTTACTTCTGGTGCAAACACTTGTCATGTCATGTGTCATGTGTTTGCATTTGCACAGCTGATGGATCACATCGATGAAGAGAGATGAATGAGGCTCGGAGGTCAGCAATTTTCCATCTTCTCCTTACAACCCGAAGACCCAGTCGCCGTCACCACCAATGTTGCCGTTTTTGGGTCTGACCTGGGTGGACCGCTATCTGGTGGGATCATTTTGAAAATTAAGTGTTTGTCCCGGAGAAGTGGCTCAACAGCGTTTTTATGCAGGTTCATGTAAACGGAAATTTTTTTTGAAAACGATGCTGTGTGCACAAAGTTAATTTGGAAAATAGAGCGAGGGAAATATTTGTTTCTAAAAATATCTGTGTACGTGTAAACAGGGACACATCACTCCTTTGGTCAATCAATTCCTCTTAATTTATAACTACTTTCTCGCTTTCAGTCTGTTTTGCAAGCTGTTTGGTAATGTTATTTGGTGAGCTTTGTACATAGTTTTGAGGAGGTTATATTCTACCAATTCTTTACATTTTAACATTTCTAATTGTATAAATATTGGATTTGTGTGGGCCCTGTATCCACTTCCATTTACAACACGAATAGCACGTTTCTGTAAAAGGAACATTGGAACAGTCCAGCAAAGCAAGAACATCTCCATGGAACAAACAGGTGGCAGACCCTCCACAGCGTGCACCTTTAACATGCACAAATCAGTCTATCAAAATAAGTCTGCACTGCTTTGAGGCCATCTCCAGCAGAATTAAAGGATGGGTCAAATGCAGAGGACAAATTATCCATATCTTGGAACGCCCTTAGAGGCAACTGTTGTTGCGATTTTGGGTGCTACAAAATAAATTGAATTGAATTGAATTGAAAATTTCACTATGAGGGCACTAAAGTGTCACTTAACCTTAATTGTGTTTGCAACCACTACGCCTGACCACAAAACCACAAACTAAAATTGTACATAATTTTCTTATTTTATGGAGGTCTAAATTTGGTCCACATCTTCATAATACAAGAATCTCATTAACACAGGAGTCTCTTGATTTTCAGAACATGTTTGCTGAGGTCAACACTACAGGTATAAGATTTTATTCAAGATGTTTTGTTTTGGCAGAGGATATTCTATTATAAAAATGAATACAGCCTTTACTGGATTGTGTATCGTGCAGCCATTGTAAATTTGACAATTATATATGTCTGTATTTTTAGACAGAGGGACTTCAGTGTAGTCACCACTTCCTTCATTTTGCCTTGAGCCACATTCACAGTCCCATGTTAACAGATTAGTTTACTTCAGTGACACACGAGAAACACGAGATCTCATAGGTCATCATTTTGAACAAAATCGCAAACAATCGCTTTTAGTGCGTCACTCACTGATTCTGCAGATATCTTTTTTTTTCAGCCCCCTGTGATTTTTTCCCTTTCTTTAATGGCAAGCAGCCATATAGCCCCTTTCACACTGGAAGGCAATGCAAAACTGATGCGGTTGTGAACTGTTTTTTTTTTTTTTTTTTTTGGAAATCGCTGGGGTTCACCATGGTTCACAAGTTGCCAAGAGGTCATTACTGAATCACATCCATATTGCAAGTCCTCGCTGATAGTTCGCCTACAGTTGTCAATAGTTGACCAACAGTCATCGGTATTTGGTAATATTCGTCAAGATGTCGCTATAAGATAGCGGTAACAATGTCTTTACATCGCAACCACCTCGTAAAGACATCGTTAACACATCGCAGAGTGTCGCAAAGTATCGTCAACAGTTCGAGAATATATTGTAAAAGAGGAACACTAACGATGTCTTGACGACGTGTTTGCGATATTGCGGTTGCCAATGCATCACAAATACGTCAGAGTGAAAGGGGCTTATTTGTCTTAATACAGATGGACGATGTTTGCCCCTGATTGGCTAATCCACCTGTCAGTCACGCCCATCTGAACTCTGGGAGATCAACTGGTGACCAGACTCGCATCTTCTTAAAGAGCAGGCATTAGGCAAAATTTAGTTTTAGGAGCTTTCTACCATGTTATGACATTGTTCCTTCATCAAAACATGAAGTGATTTTCTATGTCATCTGTACATGGTTGAGTAATTTAATGATCTCTCCTGGGCCCTTTTTGAACCTTCCTTATGGTTAGCTATAAGATTTTGTCCACATGCCAGATCAGCCATGCTCCCACACAACAATTCTCCATAAATAAAGAATTAATCTATCAAACTTTATTAATAGAGCACTTTTCATACAAAAAATGCAACACAAAATGCTTTACAGTGATTAAAAAAGAACAATTTGACATCACCCCGCCCCACAAAGCTAAGATAAACAGGTGAATCTTGAGATTACTATCTGTAGCATGACTATCTGGGACGCTAGCTATCTAGAACCTTTACATAGAGAAAAAAGAAAACAGGAAGCACATAACAAAACACAGTACACATAATGACAAGACGACAATGAAGGTGTGGGATACGGGGCGGACTTGCTCCGCCTGGCACCTAATCCGAGACAGAGACAACATCCCAAGGAAGGTTCGAGTGGGGGGAGGAATGCGAGAGCATCTATCTGTTGTGTCCTTGAGGCTGGTGCTCGATGGGGAGGCCAGTAAGATAAGATTCGTGTTGTTTGGGTTCAGAGCGAGCAGCTGCTTTCCAATTTCCACAACTGCTCTTTTGTCCATATCTGTCAAAAAAATGATACAAGACAATACACAACAACTTCACAAACCTGATGCGATGCAGTAGTTTCATTAGCAGGACGCACACTGATTGTAATGTAATAGCACTGTGAAGGGGGAGTGACTTTTAATAATAATGATAATAATGCATTTTATTTAAAGGCGCCTTTCTGGGCACTCAAGGTACAAACAGCAATTAAGACGCATCATTAAAAACAATCAAGTACAGGACATTTTCTAAAACTTCAGGACATTAATGGGGGGTAAACTCATTTAAATTGACTCAAGAGTGTCAACAATGATAGTTAATATGATGTTTCTTCTGTTTTTTCAGTGAATTTGGCATTTTCAAAGCAATAAAATACAACATGGTGATCTAAATATGTCACGTCTTAGCAGTATTGAAGAAATGTCTATTGTGAATCCCATATTTAAGAGCAAAATGAAATCTGCCCTATAGAGCTAATATCAAACCCTGAAGGCACCTGAACAGCTCCAAATTTGAACAAACAGTTGATTTATAGCTCAAGCTCACTCATATTCCCCCGTACACTCCTGCTCAGCACTTACCCCATCTTTTACTCCTAACAAGCTGGGCCTTTACCTTGTCTCGATGTCCCTAAGAGTCCCTGTAATTCGATTGTGGTCCTCTGAACGCAGCGCATCTGTTATCTTTCACCAGTGAGGACAGGAATCATCTGGGAGCGCTCCACCTTCTCCACACGACCATAAATCTACGTCTATTGTAGCTGTAATTCTCCAGTCATTGCTATTGATCAACAAGCGTATGAATCCCGCGAGCATTCATCACCGTTAGTGACGCGACGTACACTAAAACTGTTTCGAGACTCATACACCGTCGAGAGTTTGACACTGAATGGTGCAAGGGGTGAGCAAAGTTGGGGGAATGAAAAGTAATTGTAATTTGGCTGAGAAATATTGCAAATACAAGGTGTCGCAAAAAAACTGACATCATTTTAAAAGCAATTATTTTGAAAACTACTAAATCTAGTTCATGCAGCTCGCCAAGCTTTAATAGCGGCTCACAAGCATATACCAAAAATAGTAACACAGCCAATATTTTTTTTTCAAATGTGCTACATAAACATATAGTGAAGATTGCAATGTCAGCATCTGCATTACACTAAGTATTAGGGACATGATTAGTCGACTAATTGAAAATTGATCATTAAGAATTTTGTCAGTCACGTTCCTTTTTTATCGACAAACCAAATGTAGCCTCACAGTCCCACGTCTCGGCTCTGGCTCCTCCTTGGAGATCTCTATATCCCTCAGTGCGTTTCAGTATCCCAGGTATGATCGCATTTTTTGAATATCCCGGTTTCATCATGGTGCATGTATGCTTACTGCAACAGTTGAGTGCGCATGGGTCCAAAACAATTTTCCATTTTTTCGTCACAACAGTTGCCAAAATAAAGTGACCAACATAAATAAAGTGAAATGACTGTTAAATAAAGAGCTGCGTTAAAGTTCTAAAGTCGTGTCCTTTAGTCCGACAGAAACTGAAGCATCAGCACAAAGAAAGAGCTGCTTTTTTCAGCATTTACAGTTTATGCAAATGAGCCATGTGGTTATGCCATGAAGTTATTTTTTTAAGTTTCTGTAAGATGTAAACAAATGTGTCAAAGCTGCATTAAACACATTCTAAGCTCACACGGGCTGATGTGGCTCTATAGTGGTTATGGTTTATATGTTGTAAAGTTGAGTTTATTGATGCAGATTAGTAATAGTAATAATAATGATGATGATGATTTTAATATAAAAATATATAAAAATAATCAATAATCGATTGTTAATTCTCCTGATGATCGAATAAGAAAATGTAATAAATAGGATATAAGTAGCTCTCCTCTTGATTTTGCTCTTCCAATGTGGCTCTTGTGAAAAAAATAATCAACATCACTGCTTTAAATCCTTAATTTAAGTTTTTCCAAATTTTGCGTTGAAGGCTGAACAGTCTTGGATGACTGTGTACGAGCAGATTCCAAGACGCAAAATGCATTCCATCACTTCCAGAGTGATGGAATGTTCCACAGTGTTCCAGTTCATAACGTTGGGTTTTATTTGTATTTTTTAACCAACCAGCTATTTATCGCTTCAAAAAAATTTAAAACTTAAGGATCTGAAAAAGACAGCAAAAGGTCTGTACAATGAGGAAAAGTCTTTGTATTTCAGTTTGTCGGGTCAAAATCTGGAACTGATGAGCTCAAAAAATACCCAAATATGAAAATGTAAATGAAGATATAAAGAAATGGTTATAGCTAAGTATACAGAAGAGCAAATTTAAGATAATTTGTCATTTGAATGTACACTAATACATTTTGAAATGCAGTTATTTATTTTGTATCTGGAGTAATGTGACTTGATATTCATTATTATTTTTATTATTATCATGAGTGGGATGGCAGGTTACAGCACTACGCTACATAACAAGTCAGATCTGTGGAGAGTCGCCCCTATTCACATTAGCAATTATAGTAATTATGAGCAATGGAATCACCCGTAATGAATAAATGCTAGATGGATATGTTTAATGTCATACCATGGAACATTCCAGGTAACACAATAACATATTTATGGTGACAAGTACACAGTGGACAGAAAAGTTGCGCAGTGCACCTTTAATATTGTCATGTTACTCTGAGTTATGGTTCTCCTGGTTATGATTCATTTTTAAAACCACATTATGCAACTTTTTAGCCAAAAGTTGTATTAAAATAAAGGGAAGTTTATTTCACAAAAAGATGGAAAACTTACCTTTTCCACCCTTACTCTGAACAGGCTTGCATCCCCCTCCAACCTTAACTCATTTGGGAGAGGACCTCTTTCTTGTTTCCATGGAAATTCTGTTCCTTTAGCTATAATCTTCCAGGATATATTTTTAACTTTATTTCCAAGCAATCATGTAGGTGGTGTACCACTTCCAGAAAGTGACATGCTGTGGCTTTAAAGAGTACTGCACTAAAGCCTGTTAATCAGAGAGAGAAATAGATCACTTCTATTAAAATTGTAAAATGTAAAATAAATGTAGTTAATATGATTAACTTAGGTTCAGGAGCAGGACCACGCTTCAACCGCCCTCGCCTCCTCTCCAGCGAATCACAGCTCACTTCTACCACACTTCAATTTCCCAGAAGCCTATTTGTAGCAGACTATCCCGGTGACCCAGTTTGTCCTGAATAACTCGACCCCACCCTCCCAACCCCTATCTGTTCACTTCCAGACATAAGAAGCCTACGAGGGGGGTCCCGTTCCTGCTGGTCCATGAGAAGATTGAGACTGAACCCCCACCCTGAATCTCAACCCAGCCGACCCACCTCATCTCCATATAATAAACTCTTTTCTCTTCGCACATGTGTTGTTGGTGTGGTTTTTTCTAGTGAAACAATCTATTAAAATTAAAATTCATTAAAATAAAGACTCCCCAATTATGTGTATATACAGAATACTTCAGTTTGTGATACATTAACATCACTCTTTCTAAACACAAGTGTCCTCCGCTCAAGTATTCGTTCGATAGGTGTACTTTTTAACATGCTGTCAGTGACGTCCACCCCCAGCTCCCTGTTCACTGTTTTAAATATTTATTCATTTTAGCATGACTCAGCAAAACCACATGGAGATCAACTTGGAGAGTGATGCCAACAGTGCACTGAGTCTATTTGGTTCAAAACTGAAAGTCCCTATGTGGCTACCCAACCTTTTTTTTTTTTTAATGATTTCTGCACTTATCCTTCAGTTGGACTCTTGTTAATAACCAACTGTAACATTAGCAGCATCTTTTTGAGCCTGATTTAAACTGCTTTCCACCTCAGCACTATCAGCAGAAGACCTAACTGATGACAAAGACTTAGACAAACTCTATTGACCCACAAGGAAATTATTTGAACAGAATAGCTCCCACATCACAGTATATTAAAATAACAAAGAGTAAAAATATAAAAGGTTTTTATAACGTCTAAATAAGTAGAAAAACGATAAGCCATAATTATACAAATGTACATGTAAAAGACAAAATAAAATAGGAAAATAAGCAATAAAATATAAAATTTCATCTATTCACAAGAGGTCATAAGAAGCCAGTGCAACAGTTATATGATTTTTGACAGGACACGGTCTGTTAGATTAGGGTGAGTTGTACAGTTGTAAGGAGTATTATCTGTTACATAAGGGTGAGTTGCACATTTGTATGGAGTATTATCTGTTACATAAGGGTGAGTTGCACAGTTGTAGGGAGTATTATCTGTTACATAAGGGTGGGTTGTAGGGAGTGCATTAAAATCAATACTACAGTCTTTCTAAATCCTCAAAAATACAAAATGGAACATGCAGATGATTTCAACATTATGCCTATATTTTTAAATGGACATACAGTATGAAGCTATATTCAATTAGTAACACGAAGAAAATAATAAGAAAACTTTAAAAGCAAAGTTTATATTTCCAAGTAACAAGAATTGCATTAGACCTTCTTACAGCAATAGGTTTCAACCATGAAAAAAAGAGTAAAAATTTCAGCAGATACTAGTTACTCGTCGTGCCATTATTAAGTGCTTCAGTAATTTCAGAAATGTGCAAAAGGTGTGTTAAAACGGAATGTTATAGAACAGTACACAAGCTCCTTCAGGTGGAACTTGTACAGCTCTTCGATTTGTGAGTTTGTTTCATCCACTTTTTTGTCCTCCCTTTCTTCTTAGAGTGAAAGTTTGAGAGCCACAACTTTAAAACTGATCAAGAAAAAGACAAAAAATAATACTGTGTGTGTGACGAGAGCATGGGAGGATGGGGGGGAGACTTGGTGAAAACCTCAAAGATAAAACTGGACAGGAAATAGTTACGCTAACAGTTGCCACGTTCAGTTGAGAGCTTTAATTCTGAATAAAAGTATTTTACTTCTGAATAAAAATGTATTCTTCTTTAAAAAGACCATGTAAACACTTAATTCTTAATGATTATTCAGAATTCAGCTTCATTCCAAAGTAAATGAGTTGTTTATTCCAATTTTAAAGCTGAATTAATTGATTCCTTGATCATGTAAATGTTTATTCTTCTGACACGATCATCCTTCTGACACGCTCCTCCAGTCGTCTCTTGGGACTTTCCTCCACTGCTCTTTGGATTTGTGAGCGGGATGTGGGAGTGGGCTGAGGTGTGGCAGCCTTAGACTCAGTTTGTCTTCTTCCTCCTTCTCCCACACAATTCCCTTCTCCTCCTCAGCTCACAGACGTAAAGCGTGAGGAGAGAATTCTCCAGCTGCTGCTTCATTATCATCGGAATGACTGCGGAAAAAGTTTGGATCGTGTTTGTGTCGGCGGTGTAACGACAAACTGAGATGACAGAAAAGCCGGTAGCAGCTGAAGTGTTTTTTTCTTCCCAAAAACATAAATACGTTTGTGTCTCCGTCCACTCAGAACCCTTCCCCACCCCCAGATGCTGAGCGAAATTAAATAAAGGCGATTTAACGTGTTTTCGATGGAAACCTCAATTCAGAATTATTATTTCCATATCAACTCCAAGGAGAATATTTTAATTCCAAACAATTTAATTCAGAATAATGAATTCAAAATAATAAAAAAAAAATCATGTAAACATTGCCATTGAGGTTGCCGGGTGCCTGCACATTTTTTTTGACCAATAAGCCTTTTCGTTTCAAACGTATTTATTTTCATTTATATTATTGCTTTTATCTCACGCTCCATCCTCCCTTCACTACAAGACCCCGAGATACTTGAACTCCTCCACAACCTACGTTCCCTCACCTATAGTCATGAGCTCTGGGGAATGACCGAAAAGACGAGATCACAGATACAAGCGGCCCAAATGACTTTCTTCAGCAGAGTGGCCGGATCCTCCCTTAGAGACAGGGTGAGGAGCTCGGTCACATGGAAGGAGCTCAGAGTAGAACCGATGAGCTCGGAATAGAGCAGTTGAGGTGGCTCGGGCATCTGTTCCTGATGCCTCCTGGATGCCTCCCTCGGGTTCCGGGCATATCCCACCAGAAGGAGACCCCGGGGAAGACCCAGGAAGGACTATGTCTCTGGGCTGGCCTGAGCTGGAGGAAGTGTCTGGGGTGAGGGAAGTCTGGGAGTCCCTGCTTAGACTGCTGCCACCGTGATCTGACCCCGGATAAGTGGAAGAAAATGGATGGATGGATTATTGCTTTTATTTATTTATTGCTATTCTATGGTTTTTGCTCGTATTTTATTTTACTGGTCTTATTGTTTTAAGACTAGAATTAAATCTTTCTTTATCCAGACTTTCTTCACCCCAGACACTTCCTCCAGCTTATCCAGGGGTTTATTTTATCATTATTTTATTATTGTTCTTACTATGTATTTGTGCAGCACTTTGGAAACTGGTTATTAAATGTGCTATAGAACTAAAGTGGATTGGACTGGAAGTGCAGCGCTGAAATAAACAAATCTGATTGGATGATTATGGTTCTGGCTTGAGATGATATGAAACTGTATAAAACAAAATACATTGTGCCATCATTTGAGTAAAAACAGATATTGTCTTAATCAGAGTGTGTTTGCAAGTCCAATCATCTAGTTGTCTTCAATGGGAGTGTTTACTATTACAGCCTTCGGCGAAATCATGCAAGTCAACAAGAAAACCACTTCCAAAAGCATTGTTATACTGCTTTGTATCTTTTTCCCCATCACACACTCCTCGCTGTTCGACTCCCCGCGGTCCCGAGCTGCTATTCACCGCTCCCATCCGCTCTCATTAGCCACGATGAAGCATCTTTAAGACACACGCCATCTGCTATGAATAAATTACCGATGTCAAATAATGAAAAAATCTACGAGTCTGTTAGAAGTGTTTTTTGTACATTAATTTTGAATGGATTGGTGTTTCAAAGGTGTGTGGTTTTTGCATGGCAGATTGTTGTAAACAAAAAGAAAAAAGATAGTGTACAGCTGGTGTTGTCAAATGACTCGACCCCTTTAGGCTGGAGATGAATGGACTTTAAACAACAGTACAAAAGGGAATCTGGTGTCTGGTTATTTTATATCAAAAATAAATAAAGGACATGGCCGTAGACTGTAAATGGACATAGAACTTTAATAAAATCTTGGCCCAAAAATTATTTTCTCTTCCAGATTTACTTCCTGCACAGTCCACTATGCACCTGATCCCCCCATGAACCCTTCTGTGAGTGGTGAGCCCACAGGAGGGTGGACATCATGGTCCTTGACGTTAGTTCATAGGGGGAAACCCATCCAGACACGGGGAGAACATGCAAACTCCACACAGAAAGGCCCGGGCGACCCAGGGATCGAACCTGCAACCTTCTCGCTGAGAGGCATCAGCCACCGTGCCACCTATTTGGATATTCCAACATGATAATGATCCAAAACACAAAGGCAACTGGACCTGTCACTGGCTCCAGCAGAATAAAGTGAAGGTTCTGGAGTGGCCGTCTCTTCTGACCTCAGTATTACTGAGCCTCAGTATTACTGAGCTCCTTGATTTTTGAATTGATCTCGACTTTTTTTAATTCCTTTTTTTTCAAAACTTTGAGACAAAATGATTACTCAAGTAGGAGGAACCAGCGTCATTTAAACCAGCTTTCAAAAGACTCCTTAATCAATCCCACCAGGAAATGTGGAAATAAATAATAATAGTCCACATACAATTTCTGACTGTAGTGAGAGGGGGAAAAAATAACCAACTTCAGAAATAACCAACTTGAATAAGAAAATGGTTAACATCCAGAAGCAATTTTGCAGATAATTTCATGTTTCCTCAAAAATGGTCAGTTCTATTCATAAAAATAAGACTTATCTGTCGGTGAAATGTGCGGTGTGCATGGAATGTTAAAGGGCCGATATTTAGTAAGGATGCAATAATTGAAATATCGTGATATCATATCGTCAGAGGTCTCACTATAATATCGTGGACCATCACAATATATCAAATCACAAGTGTCTTTGCTTAAATGGATAGTTCTGATGCAGAAATAGCTAAAAAGAGGGAACTACATAGACCATGATCCTTTGCTCCTTTTCAGTGCAGACGACATGAAGAAATAACTGTTCTAAGCAGTTTGAAATCTTCATTCTTTGGATTGAAGCATTTTTAGAGGAAAAAGTAGCAGATTCACAGTTTTGTGAGTCTCCACAAAATATTGCAATAAATATCGTACCGTGAGATTTTTATGGTGAAAATATGGTACAGAGAGATTTGGATATCGTTCCATCCCTAATGAAAATGTTGTGCCAAATGACTGGTCAAAGGATTTTAGAATGTCAGTCTTGTTATTATGTAGAATATCGTAATATCGTGAGCCTCCCCACCATATTGTGAGGTTTCCCACGATATCGCAATAAATATCGTACCGTGAGGTTCATACCGTGACGATATTGTATCGTGCGACTTGGGTATGGTTACACCTAATATTTAGGTGTTCTTCTCTCAAATAGAAAAGTCTGTTCCATGTTCTTCTGTCTAATTTGATGTCTCTTTCTCTTTCTAATTTTATGATGATTATTCAGGTTTTAATTTGTTTGTATTGTGATTTTAATCTATTTCTTATTCTGTAAAGCACTTTGAATTACTTTGTGTACGAATTGTGCTGTACAAATAAACTTGCCTTGCCACGTTGTGATGTCATGTGGTAATACAGGAAATGCTCCAGTGTGTTTTGAAACTCCACACACCTTCGCTAGAATCATTTGGATAAGTTTAACCCTGGAATTGCCAATCTTTACCAAACTCAGGGAAAAGGTGGTCGCTGTTAACATGAAAACTTCATCAATCACTTCATGACATCACAAAGTGGACCAGAGCATTTTGAGATTTGGAGGTATAGACAGGCTAATAGTAAAGTAATGTTATAACATGACTTAAAGATCACAAGAGTCACTTTGGTTAAATATAGGACCTTTAAACAAACATGCTCAATATTAAAGGGGCTGTACCCAATTCTCTCCATGTGTTCAAGCAAAATTTGTTTTGTCCCAGTGCAGATATATGTATAAGCAGTTCTTGAAAGCAAAATAAGTCGGCTGCACACTGCCTGTAAGTGTATATTTAACTAATCAGGACACACGCTGTTAGCATGCTAGTTGTTTGCATTACCATGACTCTGGACTCTTAAGGTTGCGCTTACGATCTCATTGTGGTGAATAATTAGGCTGCTCAGAATGCAACTCGTTCTGTTTTTAACATTTTTAATAAAAAATCAGGTAGTGTCTTTTAATTTAGTAATTTTGGTTTAGTTATCATATAAAAACAAAACAAAAAACATGATACTTGGATTTTATGAAAGACTTGTCAATAATTACCCTGTTAATTACTTGCATTATTTGATTAGATAAGACACAACCAGAAAGCTGTTCTGATCAGTAAGAAGTCGAGATGGGACGAGACACAATTTCCAGAAGATGAGACGAGGTACAAGACTGAGAACAAGACAAGACGAGATTTTAACATAATTCCTAAGATATAAATTTCGCAATTCAGTTTCCAAATCTTTTTTATTTATGTATTTGATTTCATAGTTTTGTTTCCGTTCTAGTACTGCTTTTTGGAACTGTATGAGATGTAACTCACCGAGGCATCACCCTTTTTTGTCTTATCCCAATTGTTGGAATTCGTGTTCTTATCGAAAGACGACCAAGATTCAAAAAGATCCCAATTCAATCAAAAGTTTATTCCCCTAACAGAGAAATCTAATTCAGTGCACTGGGGTCCACCTCGGCCTGATGTTAAACGTAGACCAACGACTTTCTCTCCCTTTGACCCTTTTACATGAAAGATTATGAATATGAAATATTATGTTGATGAAGTTCCATCCAGCTTCTTCTCTCTGCTTCTCTGTTCCATATACGGATGTCTCACCCCATCTCCGACCTGGAACCTCTCTCCTCCTCGATACACAGGGCCCAAACATTCCAAAGACCTGTAAGACTTCTAGCTGTCAAACAGTGCACACAATATTGCAATGTATAGGAACACTCATATGGTTAAAGATACAACATAATTACACTTAAAAGTGAACACATTAACATGCATATTTATATTTGCTGTGTTTCATAATAATAGAAGCATGTGCATAATTAATTTTGACTTTTTTCTTCACAATGTAAATACGAGATCTTGTGGAAATTTAGGCTACGTTCAGACTGAAGCCTGAAGTCATCCAAATCAACCCAAGATTTTTTCACCCCTATGCAACCTTTATCTGATCTTTTAATGATCTTTTAATCTCTGAACGACACAGATCCATTTTTTTCAAATGCGACCCAGGCCATTTGGATATGTGCTCCTAAAAACAATGCATATCCGATCTTTTGCCATGAGATTTCAGTCTGAACGGCCAGAATGCATTCATCACACCTACATCAGACACCTGCGTGATTTTGGCCCCCATCAAACTCAAACCTACTTAAAAACTATGTCAATCGTTTGTGCTTTGTTTGTGCTGTTTTGTGCTGCAAAAAGTTTTGTTTATGCGATTATGGTTCTTAAGATATTTGCAGTTTTATTTTTGGCTGATTACGTCATCCAGCCCCTCAAAATGTTAAATAGCCTCAAAACCGGCAGAAAAATCAGTCTTTACTAATTTCCTTTTGATTCATATTTTATATAATAATACAGACTTTTCCACAGCCTCAGATCGTTTAGCGTCACTAGTTTTGTCGTTTGCCGCCATCAGCTGAGCAGAAATGACGTCCTATAATAATACAAATAATAATGAATACATTTAGAAAGATACTCGCACAAATGAAAATTGTCACAGCACAAACGAAATACAAATGTTTTCTATAATTTTCTTCCTGTTTTGAAGCTGTTTCACATTTTGAGGTGCTGGACGACGTCATCAGCTGAAAATAAAACTGCAAATATCTTAAGAACCAGAATCGCACAAACAAAACGAAGCACAAATGATTGACTCCATTTTGGACGTTTTAGAGCATTTTGAAGCTCCCTGGGGGCTGAACCCAATTTGACCTACAAAAGAATCGTTAACTTCTCAAAAACTAAAGCAGCAGAAACAAAACTTTTTGCAGCACAAAACAGCACAAACGAAGCACAAACGATTGACATTGTTTTTGTGTAGGTTTGAGTTTGATGGAGGCCAATTTCACGGAGGTACATCTGATCTACATCCGACCTACACGTCATCAACAAGCGAGAGTTTGGCTGTTGTGCTGTTAGAAGCACCTGTTGTGAGCCAATACAGCCCAACACCGACATGCTTATTTAGGTTAGGTTAGGCCGCTTTATTCGTACCCGTAGGTAAATTTGTTTTGCAGATTTGTGAGGCTGGTCCTACATTTCACATTTCACATTTCATTCATCCACATTATACACACAGTAAACACAAATAAAAACACCATTACAAATAAAGTGTTACAGTGCTCCAGTGCAGAATGCTTTTGCTCCATAAATAAATGACGTGTGTGTTCAGTGTTTACTCGCTGAAACAGGCCGAAGACGCGTTTCCTCCAGCGAGAGTGGTACGACAGAAACTTTAAAATCTCCAGGTGCTCAGTGCAGCGTCCATGTTGCTTCCTCCAGTGCTCGTGCGGGACACTTTTGGAGCGTTTAAAGTTCAGACTGGAGATCACAGACAAGTCGCATTTAATTGGAATTGTGAACGATCTCGCAAAAAAATCAGATTTCGCTAAAAAGTCCAAATCGAGCATTAAACCCTGCAGTCTGAGCATAGCCTTTGTCTCATGAGATCTTGTCCCACCTCTCGTAAGAAATCTAAAATATATATATGCTGTTTATATATTTATTTTCATTTTCTACTACTAGAATATCTGTTTCTTTCTTGTCTCTCTTTCCTCATAAAACATAGCGTCTGTAGTCCGTCAATACTAAGGAATAGACCACGATGATAACAAAAAACACTCTTTATTTAGACAACAGAATGTGATTTTCAACAGTAAATAGTAGTACTTTCTATAGTCTCTGTTCTGATACAGCTCTGGATCATTCTAAAGACATTGAGGAAAGCTTCATTTCTATCCTGTGAGTGTGACTTCTTTAGTATCGATACTTGCTCAAATGTGTACCTAGTTTCACTACGAGTTTCAGTACCTGATTTTCTATACTTTCGACGGCTTTAAAGTGTGCTTTTTCATCCAGATATCTCCAATACTCCATGTTGCATTTCCACACGTTTGACAGATTGCGATTGTGAATAGCATAACGATTTCTTCAGATGTTTTTTTTTTTTCTATTTTTGATATGATACAATTCTGAATTATTACGCCCTTAAGCAGACGTGGCCCCCGGTACAAACACTGGGATTGACTGCTCATTGTGTAATATTGATTGAATACAGTTTCTATGGAGAATGGTTCTGCTTTCTGCAATATCTCTGGTCGATTTCAGTTCGTTGTGGGCTGAGTTCAGAACCAGTGACACAGCATCCCCTAGTGGTATAAACGTGCACTCGCTGATATGGACTATGCAACAGAGAGAGGTGGATGCTCTGAAGTTTAGACATTGAACAAAAGGAGATGCATGTACGTAAATAGTTTAAATAAATGACACAAATTCCGACCCTCTCCTCAGAATCCTTCTATAGATGAATTACTTTGTAGATTTTGAAACTATCACAACCAGAAGAAGAAAAGAAATCTAAGCCAATAATAATAATAATAATAATAATAGACACTTTTTAAAATTTTATTCTTTTTTATCACACTAAAAAACATGTGTCCTTACCATGGGCAGGCTTGCTTCTCCACAAACCTGGCTGTTATTTGGCCTGGACAATGGTCTCCACCTCCTTGTTTCCATGGAAAGTTGTTCTATGGGCAGTGTTGTATTGTATTTTTATTTTGGGTAAACTGAACGCTCTGTATTACTGCCTGATGAACAAACTGTGCTTCTGTTTAATTTTGTTCAATAGGGTGCCAGATTTCTTTAGTTTTCCAGGCGAAAACTCAGCTAAACACACCATCAAGAGCTCTTAATATTTAGCAGGAAAACATTAAATCTTGTAACAACATGAGCCACCAGTGTTGCATCGCCGCATGCGTCATCGAAACAAGACAAAACGAAAAAGCAGCAGGGAGGCGACTGTAGCAGGAGCAACAAGGATTCATCAAGATCTATGAAATCACGTACAAAATCAAAAGTTCTCTAAATGCAAATGTGAACCCTGGTATGAAGATGAAATCTAACACACAGTTTCATAGTTAAAGCTGATAAAATGATTGCTGTCTGTGGTTCTTTGTGGGATTTGGCAATGATATTGAAAAATAATAGCTCACAGCAACATATTGAAAAAGTAAGAACTATGAACAAGTTCATTTTGAAATGTATGAACTGAACTGTGATCTAGTTCATGTAGAAAATGAACTTCCCCAACACAGTCCCTGGGCTATATTATTTTACAGTATGACATAAAGCATATCTGTCTCCACAAAGAGAAAGTTCTGAAGTATGGTCTGAAAGTAGGGATGGGACAATAATAATGTCATTTATCGTGATAAAAATTGTAGACAAGAATCATTTGTGGAACATTTTATATAATCGTGAGAATCGCCAACAAAAATAATCGCCATAAATCACCAAGATGTGCAGAAAAAGATACTTCTCCATGATGTTCTCTTCCAGATCATTGTTGTCCTCATTGTACAAAGTACAATATAACACTTAAACAACTGTTATGCAACCTATTCATAATATTAAAATTACAATGCTTCATGTCCATAACATTTTTAAACTGTCACCAACTTTAATAATTATTGTGATATAATCGTTAATCGTAATTATTTTGGCCAAGATAGTCATGACACCAAACTTCAGTATCGTCCCAGGCCTATTTTAAAATGAAAGTTTATATTTTCAAGTGCAAAGACTGACATGAGATCACTGCCTGCTGATGTTTTTTTTTTTGTACTGAAGCCTTCATGCCAACATATCAGAGTGCCTGACAATGAGTTCAGTGATGTTTTTATGCACCTAAACACAGCAGGAGAATTTGCCCAATTTTGGCTGCGATTCACTTCTTTGAGAGAGCAGTTCCTGGAACACAGACAGCATAAGGTTAAAATGAACAAATGAGCTGTTTTGGACCAACATTGACCATTGTATTACAGCAGTGTATAGACTAAAATCAGATATATATTGACTGAACCGATATGTTAGAAGCCAATATCCAATCCACCAAAAATTTCAACCTCTAATATTGTATTGATGCATCCCCAGAGTGACTTAAGGCAAAGAGCAAAGGGAGGGGAGACTCAGAGCTCCAAAACGAAAGTGAAACTTACAAAGCATGTTAACACGTTTTTTTGTTCGGAGAATGGGTTTTATTCACGCTTAACTCACAAACCTGGAAGACGTTTGGAAACACAGATGATGACTTCCTTTGGGCTTTCTTGGCAACATAGACTGTATAAAAATTTGACTTATAAAAAAATAAAAAATGTAGAAATTATATATACAGTTAATGGTTGGTGATAGTAATTCCAGGAAAACAGAGAAAGTGGAGAGATGCCATTGTATTCTTTCTTTTTTTTCTTTTATATTGCCTCTTAGGGTGGTCCAAAAACTTTTTTTTTAATTTTTTTAAATTTTTTTTTTAGATTCTCTAGATTAGAACGCTGCATTTGGTTCCATATCTGGCCTAAATATTTGGGTCCTAATTTCATGCAAACGAAATCATATTTAGAGGTTTCTCAAGACAAATTGCCCTGAACTATAACGTAGCAAACCAAATAAATAAGGCATATTCGAATAATTTGTCATTTTATTCTGCAAACACAAACTGAAACTTGCATAAAAATTACTTAGAAAGCCCAATAAAAGTTGTTTAGAAAGTCCATAAAAAGTGACTTGAAAATGCAAAATTAGGCAGTTTTCAGAAAAGTTTAGCACCTTCTAAAAAACATCTCCTTTTTCTTCCAAATTTCTTCCACATCGTCTTTTGGATGCTAAAACCTAATGCAGAATTCTAATGGAGGTTATCTGAAACTTTATTTTGACCCTGCTCTGATGGACCGCCCTATTGCCTTTTTTTTTTTTAATGAACATTTAAAAAAAGTCCATTTCACATGCCCTCTTTTCCTTCAAACTTGTTCGTCCAACTTTGTCGCTAGTTTGCTGCGTACCAATTCTAATCTCCATCTTGACATTGTTTTTGCATTGTCCACATTTATCCCTGTCCCACTTCGCTTTACTTTCACTTTCTCTCTCCCTGATGAATCGCGGGCTCACATCTGGCCACCTCGCGCCTTATTCTTCATGTGGACACTTATTGCAACCCGCGCTCGCTAACGTCAGCAGCCAGCGCGCTAATTCCGCCCTCCGTTACGGCGTGACAAATTGAAACCGTGTTAAACAATTCATTAGCGGCCGATGCACAGGTGTTGACAAAACTGAGACGGACCGAGCTTAGCGTAGCACAATGCATCCATCGTACGAACTCGGCAAAGCAGCGTGTAGAGTGCAAATTATCTGCTGTCAACGATAGCGGCGTACGGCCCACGCGCTGGCGGAGGGAAGTGTGTGCGCGAGGCAGGATGCACGCTGGGTTATTGTGCTACAGGCTTATAATTAGATGGTGGCGGCTCTGCTGAGGAGAGACTGAGGAGAGGGATGAGGTTTGATGGTGAAGAGGTAATTAAAGGCAATGTGTCGCTTTAGTGCGGATGGGAATTAGTGCAGGCCAAAAAAGAGACATACAGTGTGTCGGTTTAAGGAGAGGCTTTTTAAAGGACCTATATTAGACAAAATGGACTCTTGTGAGCTTTAAGTCATTGTGTTGGATTCCTCTACCGCCACTCCAGTGTTATTTCAATTAATTTACATTCAGTTAATTACTGCACTTATAGTTTAATTTAATTCCTTTAGTTAGACTTATATTTTCTAATTTTGGGTGCACACATTTTAGTTAATATAAGTCTGAACTATTACTTACACTGATTCTTTTTTTTTAATTTTAGTGGCCAGACGGAGGACCCCTGGAAGTTAGTTTGTCTAGTTTGTTTGAGGTTACTTTGTTATCACTATTTGTCTTCTTGTTACTTTGATCAAGTTAATTCCCCGCTCTTGTGTTCAAGTTTTTTAGTCAGCCTCATGTATTTAAACACACCTGTTCTTTGTCTGGTTGGGTTAGTTTTGTTCTGTTCAGTTTGATTTATGTTGACCCAGTTGGGCCCGTCTTTTTTGTTAATTATTTAACAAACTTAAATTTCATTTCACTTAAATTAAGGCCTTAAAAAGTCTTAAATTATGTTACGGATGGACACAGAGACGCAACATACAAAATCGGGATATCGTGAAAATAAAGACTTTATTGCTCACCTCCCATAAAGTGGTAAATTTAAAGTGCAGCATCTGATCCCCATTATCCATAGAAATTGTCCTCCGCTAATAATGACATCCAGTCCACAAAACCGCGTTACTAATCCATTTTGAAGCATTCTTTGGAAGTAAAAGGCGCAATTTGTTCCTCGCATGTGTTTGTTTATGTCAAATGGATACATGTATAATAAGGAATAAAAAGATAAATAACTGATTATAATTAGAACAATATGTATATATAAATATTCATATATAAATAATCATGGAAGGGGAAACGGAACAATAGGGGGTAGGAACAAATAAGCGTCCTACTCCTTTTCATATGTGATTTTCTTTTCTTTTTTGGGTTACTGTATTCTATTTGGTTTGCTATATATATATTTTTTACGTTATGAAACTGTAACATATTTTGATTTGCTACATGTCTGAAATAAACTGATTGATTGATTGTGCACAGAGTGTAAAGCTGCAGATTAGCGATAGTGACTGTACTTCCTGTGGACTTTATCTCCTCTTTTATGCTTTAAAAATCCTGTATCTGAAGTATTGCTCCACATTTAGCAAATAATAATAACACAGTTTTGACTTGTATCTAAACTAGAAGTGGCCATACCGGCTTGTCAAAGCCTGATCCCGTCAGATCTCAGAAGATAAGCAGTGCCGGGCCTGGTTAGTACTTGGATGGGAGACCACTAAGAATTCCAGGTGCCACAGTGGGGCACCAGTGTCAAAAGCTGTTGTTGTGTCCGTAGGCAAGACACTTCACCCACATTGCCTAGTATGAATATGATGTGTGCGTGGCAGGACTCCCTTGAAAAAGAGATTAGTAATCTCAATGGGACTTTCCTGGGTAAATAAAGGTTAAAAAAAAAAGTGCAGAGCTCTGATCTTATGAACACTTAAGACTCTCAATGTGAGTGGTTTTGTTGAGGAAAACAGTCTTTTCCTCTCGTGTTTGTTAGTTTCTGCGTAGAGAAAAAATACACTTGAAACAGAAATAAAGTCTGGATAATTTACTTATTCAAATATTAGAAAGCCAAACTTGTACAAGGATTCTGTGCTGACATTCCCGTGTAGAGACTCAATATTTACGCCTATACAATGATTTTTATACACAAACTATAGTGGGAGGCGAACATGGTTTATACTTAGTGTCTCTTCGTTGGTGCACAGGTCCAGCCAGGCCTCTTGGCACATCACACAGTCCAATCAGACTCGATCCGGGTGTTATCTGGCCAACAAGTCATGACATCATCTCTATCAGTAGTTCTTGTCCTATTTAGTTAGTTTGCTATTAGATAGATTGGAATATCATACATTTGTTTTGACATACAGTGAGTCTATGAGTCTCACAGCTGTGATCAGAGCCTTTATCTTCACATGACCTCGGTACAATAATGAAATATAGCAGTAGTTATACAAAATAGCTAAGCCTAGTTATTTATCCTAACAGACAGGAAACAGCTGATGTGATCGTGCTCACAGCTTTGCAGCCTGTTTTATGCAGACAGATCCCACTGTAGTCTTGGCGACCAGAGATTTTAAGCTTCAAAAGTTTCTCCTCATGTCTGTGGTGTGCGCATTTTGTCGCACGTTTAAAAGTTGTTTAAGACCGAAAAATCCTCTAGATCAGTGGTTCTTAACCTGGGTTTGATTGAACCTCAGGGGTTCGGTGAGTCAATCTCAGGGGTGCGGCAGGGGTCAGACTCACATCCAACTCATATGATTGGTGATGAGACGCCCTGTTTGGCCGTTATTGGCTGCAGGAAATTTTGTGCGTGCAATAGTCTGTGACTGTTGTGATGGTGTCGTGTAATTTCTTTCTTAATATTTTCCCTTCATACCAATTACGTCGAGCAAAAAAGAAAGTGGTCGGACGGATATGTGCAATATGGATTCACATGTGTGCACCAATAAAATATATATACCTATGATTTGAATTAATTAATTATTATTATTAATTAACCAATTAAGAAGGGTTCAGTGAATGTGCATATGAAACTAGTGTGGTTCAGCACCTCCAACAAGGTTAAGAACAACTGCTCTGTGGACAATATGAAATTATTTGTACTTTTCTATATGATTTAGTTGATTAGATTTGTATGTTTTTTTATTATCTGTCCATTAAAAATCCCAGATTTCTTTCATTATTTCATTTTAAGTGCTGTCCTTCAATTTACGTTAACCTCCAATTATAATTCAGATATTACATCCAGACCAGGAGAGGGCCAAACCTGAGTATATGTGTTGGATTTAAAAGGTTTCTGTGCAAAGAAATGTCTGATTAAATTGTCTTTAATAATTGTGTTTATGTGGAATAAAGGTGGGCTAGTCTCTTTTGCAATTACTGACACTCTTGGCTCTCAGCGCAACGTTTAATCAAAATCTGAGCACCAGAGACCCCCAAGAGGGACGAGCTGGCTCAAATGTGTGTGAATGAGAATGAAACACAACTCCAGGTATGTTTTTGATGAGGTAACAGCATTATAACATGGCCTAAAGCTCACAAGAGTCCATTTTGTGTAATATACTGTAGAACCTTTAGTATAATCCACATGAAGCTTTTATCACTTAGACTTACTCACAGTGGGTAGAGGAACCAAAGCTGAAAGTTAGTTCAACTCCACACTAGGGTTGGGTGCTATCCAAATTTTGATACGGTTAAACCGTCTCAGCATTTTACCGGGGTATACAGTATTACCCAAAACATGCACTGTAGGTGTGAAAGTTGTGTGTGTGAGTGTTGGTGGTAGCTCACTACTATCAGGTCTGGAGTGAATGAACAATGCTCTGTTAATAATGCTCTGTATAGCGTCTTTGAGGACATGTGTCTGTGAAAAAGCACTATAGCTGTTGTTGTAAGGTGACCTTGGTGTCCTTGACTAATTAAAAGTTATTTTGTAGCTTCACCTAAACCATTCAGAAACAGAAGAGCAGCATTATATTTGAAGATGAGGCACAAGCTCTGATCAAACCAAACTTTGCAGCATGTTTGACCGCATCAGCGCTTATACTATATGCAAATGAGCCATGCGGTTTTAAGTTTTGTTTCTAAGTTCCGTAACAATGTAACAAATGTGCCCAAAGCTGCATTAAACACATTATTACTTAAAGTCTATAATGAGCGGAGAACCAGAAATGTAGAGCAGTGGAAAGGACCAATCACAGCCCTAATTATCTGCGTTGCTTTGAGGCGTCGTTAGAAAGTTTCGGAGGTGCATGTCGCGGATGTTGTGTGTAGGGAGCGCACGTAAACACAAACACGTTTTCACACAGAACCATAAATTGAGCTTTACCGTCTCCTCCGTGAAAGTCTGACTTTCTCCTCTTCAGCGCCTCGTTCCCTCTCGACTCTTGACGTTCAATAAAACGTCTCCATCACAAACTTTTGGGCTCAACGTCACACACGAAGCATCAGTCAGGTTTTTTTTCTTCTTCCTCGCTGCGTGTGGATGGAAATCTCCGAGCGTAACGACATTTGAAAAGGAGAGAGAGCAGAGGGGAAAAAGTCTGCGCTGTGGTTTTAGGTCCTAATGCAGATTTTTTAATGACGGTAATGAAACTGATACCGTTGCTACTTTTTGATACCATATTACTGTATTACTGCCCAACCCTACTCTACAACTTTCTGAATTCTATGTATTGTGCTTAACACCTAAAATCTGATTAATGCCCAATGTAAATGTGTCATTTTGATTCCTTCCTAATTCCCACTGATAAATGGATAAAGGTTTATGCTTTATGGGCGTCCAACTGTACCCTGTCTAAAGCTTGCCATGGATCTTATACTTTCTTTCTTAATTTCTTGCGGCGGCTAACATTAGCAGCTCTCTGGCATTTTCATTTTGTAAAGGTAGCTCACCAGGGGCAAAACCTTGGAGACCCCTGCTTCATAATGTATGTTTAATCTGCTCAGGGTGTCAGTGCCCAGTCTGTCCCAACTCCCCTGTCTGCACTGCACATGCGCACTACTTTGCACATGTACAGTCTGTCACATTGTTTTACGTTCGTTTATGACAGTACCTGATTCGTTCTTTGCCGGTCTTGCCAAAAAATTATTATTGTATATTATACCCAATTCCCACCTGTTCGTACTACCATATTTCTTTGTAGATATTCACTACAATCTGTAATATACTGTATATTCTCTATATTATATATACTCTACAGTCTGTATATATCACACTTGCTGCTCTTGCGCTTCTCATTAGATGCTAAACCACATTTCATTATCTTGTATTTATACATGTAATGACAATAAAGTTCAATCTAATCTAAAAATAGAGCTGATGTAAACAGAGCCGACATTGAGTCAAATTCCTTGTATAAGTATGTGTACTTGGCCAATAAAACTGATTCTGATTCTCATCCACTTTATGTTTAAAATAAAAAAAATATGTCTGAGTACTCGATGAACGATATGACTCCTGCTCCACCACAGCTTGTAATGAGCGGTAGGATCTATAGCCTAGTTCATGTGATGCTGTAAATTGCGATATAGTTTACCTCTACAGCATCCACCGCCCAATCTTTGTTAATGTATTATATGTATGTCGCTTTGGATAAAAGCGTCTGCAAAAACATATAAACATAACTAATACAATCTACATGGTAACTATATCTATGAAATAAACCGTCAGAAGTTTTGCTGAGACATCAAGCATTTCAATGCCATACGTTTGATACAGATGGGGCAGGCAAATCGGCCTCTTCCTGCTACGTCATTATGCGCATGTGCAGTGCAGATCGGGGAGTCGAGACGGATTGGGCACTGACACAGGGCATTAACGGTAGCATTAGCCAAAGATGTAAACCACGGCTGTGCATCTACAAGTCTTCATTGTGGAAAAAAACACTGTCCGTCTGGGGTGGCAGAATCCCTTCCTGGACCACCGCTGGACATTGTTCTCCGTCCAGGGTGGTAGATTCCCTTCTTGGACCACCGCTGGACATTGTTCTCCATCTGGGGTGGTCAACTCCCTTCCTGGGCCGCCGCTGGACATTGTTCTCCATCTGGGGTGGCAGAATCCCTTCCTGGACCACTGCTGGATATTGTTCTCCATCCAGGGTGGTAGATTCCCTTCTTGGACCACTGCTGGACACTGTTCTCCATCTGGGGTGGCAGAATCCCTTCCTGGACCACCGCTGGACACTGTTCTCTGTTTGGGGTGGTCGATTCCCTTCCTGGACCACCGCTGGACATTGTTCTCCGTCCAGGGTGGTAGATTCCCTTCTTGGACAATCTCTGGACATTGTTCTCCGTCTGGGGTGGTCAACTCCCTTCCTGGGCCGTCGCTGGACACTTGTCTCCATCTGGGGTGGCTGTGTCCCTTCCTGGGCTGCTGCTGGTTGCTCCTCTCCATCCTGGGTGCCAGTTTCCCTGTGTCCCTCCGTCCAGGCCCCTACCATCCTCCCGTGTTTGTGTTGTTGTTTGGGACGTCTGGGAGCTGTCCCTTGAGTAGGGGGTACTGTCAGGGTTTGGTGTCTGTTATGTGTTCCCTCTCCCTTCTGTGTCTGTCTGCTCCTCTCGGGGCCGTGGCTGGGCTAATGCTGCAGTGTGGATCACCTGCTCGGTGGTTCACCTGCAGCTAATTGTCTAATCAGCCCCACTACTTAGTTCTGTCCTTGTCCTTTGTTTGGTGTCAGTTCATTCCTCCTCTGTCTCTTGTCTACGTCCTCGTCCTGCTTGTCCACGTCCACATCCACGCCCACATCCACGTCCTCGTCCTGCTTGTCCACGTCCACGTCCACGTCCTCGTCCTGCTTGTCCACGTCCACGTCGTCGTCCTGCCTGCCCTTGTTGTCCAGTCTGTCTACCCGTGAGTCTACCCCAGTGTCTTCCCTCCATCTATGTCTCCAGCCAGTTTCCATCACCACATCCTTCAATCCCGGCAATAAACCTGTTTAACAGCTACCTGCGCCTCTGTCTCTGCTTTGGGGTCCTCAACCACACTCAAACCATGACAACAGGCCTTAAATATACATGTTTTTGTTTCAATTGTGGATTTATTGTAAAGATAATCTCAGATGTCTTTCTATGCTTTTATATGTCAGCCAATTACTGTAATGTAAAAAAAAGCAGTGTTTTTGAATGACTTCTCCAGGTTTATTGAAAAGAAGACACAAATTGCATAAAAAAGGAGCTTCATTGGTAGACTTTATGTGTACCTGTCTGAACTTGAATCAAACACCTTTAAATTGGGGGGTTGACATGGTTTAGATGCAGTTTTTAATTCCTGCCATGTAGTGGAATATGGTGACGTTTCACAAATGTTAGCACAAATGTCAACTTTTTAATGAAGTGACAAAAAACCCATACAAATTGGCTGCATCCCTTCAGTTTACAATGAACAAATACACTAACATGCCCCTAACATGAAATCAATATGCTCCAAAGGTACTTTTTTTTTTTTTTATGTTCAATGTCTGTGCAATGCATGGAATTCAGAAACCACTCAACAACAGTTTAAGTGTAAGGTGTGAATGTCTTAGTTTCAGCTCTGAGCTCAGTAATCTTGGCACTGATTGCTGTTCCGGTGCTGGACAGTGGAGTTTGTGGAAACCGCTCAACACCTGCACCTACACACGAGTAAACAAACACAGAAAAATGCAAAAGCACACAATTTTCACCGCACTGAAGCAAAATGAAAATCAGATGTGCTCAGAAAAGAGTTTGTGAAAAACACAACCTAAGACGTAAACGACTGGTTACTGATGCAGAGTTGGAAAGGACTCATAATGGACTCATTTTGTGGACAAACATGTCTTCTATTATAGCGACGCTTTGCTTTACTTAAAGTCATTGATGAACTCAATGATGAGAAACCAGAAGCAGCGATAAACTCTTTTTTTGTTCAGGTGACACTGAATTCACCCACGGAACACTGAGCAGCAGAACTTCATATAAACCAGACAAGAAAATGGGAGCTGAGACAATTTTTGGATTGGTGTTTTTTTTAATTAACTTTAAATTAAATATTGGAAATAGAAGTCGAAATCTGTTTTTTGTTTGACACTAAAACAGAATAATGAAATAACAAACTATTGTCCTGTTTTATTGTTTTTCATTCTTAATTGTTGGGGTCTGTAAAAGCCTAAACATCTGAGGTAGGACCGTGACATAGTGCCATTTGCATGTTCTTCGCGTGCCTGCAGGGTTCCTCTAGTCTCATTCTAAACACCAGAATGAGCTGTGGTGTTCAGGTGAAGTAAAGGTCAGAGGAGAGTTGTGTTTGTCCCTCAGGCTGTCGTTTATCTGGGTCACACCAGTCATGACCTGAGTACAGACCTGAGGCTCACAGGACGCTCTGTTCTGTACGGAGAGCCACGAGGACTCCCTGACAGCTCATCTGATGAAGTATGGAAACATGTGATTATATTCTAAAAGAAAATGATCAAATTTTAGTTTAATTTCATTTATTCATTTAACATCTGACTGTTGACGTACAGTTTGATTAAAGGGCCCATATTACACTATTTTCTGATCTACTCGTATGTTTTAGAAGCAAACCTGGAGTTGTGTTTCGTTTCATTGACGCACAACACACAAACCACATATTTAGGCTTTTAGAAGTTCTTCTCTCAAACGGAAAACACACTGTTTCACCTTGTGATGTCATGTGGTAATACAGGAAGTGCTCCACTGTGTTTTTAAACTCCACCTTCACTAGAATCATTTGGATGATTTCAGACTTGGACTTGCCCATCTCTACTCAATTAGACATAAAAGGAGCTGTTAACTTAAAAATGACCAATTCATGACATCACAAGATGGAACAGAGCGTTTTGAGCTTTGGAGTTGTATATAGACTAATAATAAAGAATTACTCAAACGTATGTGTGCGAATGAAACAAAACACAATTCCAGGTTTGTTTTTGATGAGGTGACAGCATTATAACATTACTTAAAGCCACTGTGCGAAATACTCATCGGTATTCGGGGGGGTCTCCATCTCCCCATCTCCGAACTGTTGAGCAATACAGATCTACATTTTCAATATGCAGAAGCCTATGCAAAGTTGTGTATTACGATGTAAGCAAACGAGTGAATAAATGTTATCGACATGCAGTCAGTGACTTGTCAAGGACCAGGAGACAGAGCTGTCACATAACGGGTGAAATAATGTGCTGTGACCTGAGGTGGTTCTCATGACTGAGGGACGTCCAGTCATCTCCAGTTAGACTGTGTTTGTCCCCCAACTCCTGCTGTACTCATGCTGGGACTTTCGGGGCGTGTTGTGCTCGGATGCGGTTGCCTGGAGTTCTGCGTTCGCACCTGTCGGGTTGCAGTCAGGAAATCGTCACACGGCGCTGTTTGCGGGTCGCGCGGGGGAGCTGGTGGTTTTGTCGGAGAGGGCGGGTCCATCGGCATATGGTGTCTGTTGCATGGTGGGGCGGGTGTGGTTTCTGCTCCTCCGTGTGTTTGTGGATGTGGTAGCGGCGCGGGGGAGGAAGTTGTCCACGGTCCTTGTCGCGGATTCTCCGTACGTTTTGAAGCGGACTTTGTTTCGTGTTTTCCTCGTGCGGGGGCAGCGGTGCACATGTGCCGTGCTTTGGTTCCTCCAAACGGGACTTCAGTTTCATACAAAATGTTTTTCTTCCTGTTTACAACCAGATCATGTAGTTTTTTTAATGTTACAGCCTCAAAATTATGCTTTTAAGGCTTTTTAGGGGGTGTGATGGGTTAATCGGGGGGGTCAGGCCCGCACCCCCCTGTATTTCGCACACTGCAGCGCATTTAAGTAAATTTTCCGTAATTTAGGAGCCATTAAACACCCTCCCGAAGCTTTAATTTGGAAAATCTGAAAAATCCTCCAGCATAGGCAGTACCTGGTGGGTGTGGGGCTGACTCAGAAGTGATGATTTACAGTCGACCAACAGCCACAACACTCCAACATGGCGTGGACCGGCGCACTCCGGATTTTGAAACAGAGCAGACATTTGTGCTCGGTTCACGCCGCTTCCCTTTTCTCGAGACATGGCAGGACATAGCGGTGCCTGAGGATGCCATGTAGGGGCGGGGTTGAGCATAGGGTGACCAGATGTCCCAGTTTTGAGCCTTGTGTCCCTCTGTTCCAGCAGATTTATCCTAAATCAGTGATTTATCCCAGTTTATACAAAAAATGTCCCAGGTGTCCCTATTTTTGACCAATCTAATACCTGCCAACAGTAAAGAGAGGCATAAACCGTGATGTGTTTAGGTAAAATACAGAAAAGCTGCTTAAAAGTGAGCAAAACACAAAGAAAATGTGACCATACTGACTCACATGTCATGAATTGGTCAAGTGCATTACAGTTTTCCTTAATTCCACATTCATTTCACAGTTTTATTATTGCCAACCACAACAAACCGAGTGTCCCAGTTTTTGATTTGGGAAATGTCAGGGTACACTCCAGGTTTTGTTTCTTCCCTGTTTCATCCTCCCCCCTCACCTATCTCCATTCCTCACCTGGATCTGCTGGGCGTGACTCCTCCTGCTCCTGGGCCGGCCTGTCCATCTGTTCCTCATCACTCCTCCTCATCTCCAGTAGATCAGCCAGGTTTCTCCTCACCATCTCTGCCAGGTCGTTAGTTAACCTACGGGGTGAACGCCTGCTCCGGCTTTTTGGATTCTTTGCCCAGTTCCTCTACCTGCTGCTCCCAGACCTGACTACAATCCCTGCAATATCTCTCATTTTCTGTAAATAAGTCACTGCTCACTCTTCCGGGATTCTGGTCTGCTTTTGGTCCTCACCTTTAAGTTGTGACACAAAATCTGGTCACCCTGGCTGAGAGGGGTTCCTCATGTACAGCCCATAGACGTCAGTCTGCGCTCATCACGTAATAACCTGTATCGGACTCATTGGGGCCGTTAGTCCAACCCGGAAATTCAAATGTCCTGACCGTACTTGATCGTAAAAAGGTCGTTACAGACATAGCTTTGACCCAAAAGTCAGTTTTTTTTTAACAGATATGCACTAAAATGAGGAAATAAGGCCAAGGATAGATATACACATGTATTTTAGACACATTTACACAGCTAATCAGTAGAAAAAAGTGATTTTGGAGTTTACTGGCCCCCATATGAGTGGACTGAGTGTGACGTCACCACAGCGTTCAGCACCGCTCAAATGACGCTCCTGTTGCCACAGTTACAGGAGCGAATCTGGAGCCAGGTTCCATATTTGGAAATCCGACCACGCGTATCATAGCAACCACAAGAGCCAATCATGATTGAGGTTGTTAAATGTGCTGCCCTCCTCATGGCAGAGCAGTGAGACACTGCACCATTCTGCACGGAACGCTGTATTTTAGTGATTCTTGAGAATAATAAGGACACTTTTAGCTTTTATCATCAAACTTTAAATAGTAAGTTTAAGTTATTGATTTATGTTCTGTTACGAACAACAATAGAGTCACAATTTAACGAAATTCACATTACTTTATGCTAGTTAAATTATGCTAGTAAAGATTCTAGTAACGTTGGCTGTTTTAACTGAGATATTTTGTCATTTTATTTCAAAAATAGTCAATCAGGGCAAGAAAGCGGGAAGAGAACTTACTTAGCAGGGAAATACACTAGCTGTCAATCAAACCTTTGCTAATGCTAGGCAGCAGCGACCTCGGGGAATGAAGGTGTCTGATTGGTCCGTTATTTATGCTCATATCTTGATTTAGGAACAAAACAGTAAAATGAAAATTTCAGGATCATGTGTCGCGGTTTCATACGAACATTTTAAGATTGGAATGACGAGGATCAGTGCAGCAGTTACGGAGAGAGGGGCGATAAGATCCCAGTGTAAGTCAATGAGAAAAAGGAAGAGAAGGAGCTTGAAAAGCCTCCTGGAGCATTTCCTGTTTGGCACGCGGCAGCTAACGGGTTAGCTATGTCCACACATATACACGGTCTGAGTGGCCCTTTTATCACTAAATGAACACATTTTTGTTAAAAAGAGATATTATGCACTTTTTGGAGCTTTCTACCAGGTTATAATGTAGTTCCCTCATCAAAAATATGCCTGAAGAGAGTGTAAATGTCATCCATGCATGTTTGAGTAATTTAGAGATCTCTCCTGGGTCCTTTTCAAGTCTGCGTTGTTGTTTTTGGCCAATCTGTCATTTTCAAAACGACAAAAGGTAACGTGGTGATCTAAATATGTTATGTGTTAGCAGTTAATACCGCATAGAAATGTAATATCCCCTCTTTAAATAATGCATTCACCACTTAGGCCCATCTACTACGCTGCTGGAGGAGACTGATGTTCAGTATTAGGTCGTGAATTATAAATATCTTCAAATTTGCCTTTAATGAAATGTAAATTCGATTAAAGTTCTACTGTGTAATGAAAAGTAGACCACACATTGTGTTTTCAGTGTCATGAGAGGGTGAATTAAAAAATAATGTTTAGGCCACTACTCCGACAATTAGACGTCAATGTCAGAATAGCGGCATGTATAGGGTGTCCAGACATCCCTATTTACCCGGGACAGTCCCAGTTTTGAGCCCTGTCCCAGTGGATTTATCTTAAACCAGTGATTTGTCCCAGTTTTATACAAGAAATGTCCCAGGTATCTCTATTTTTGACCATTTTGATCTAAACCAGGATTAAACAAGGATTAAACTAAACAATTTCAGGTCAGTCTAAACCAGGTTTAAACCAGGACTAAACTAGGGCTAAAATAGAAATATACCAGATCTAAACTAGGGTTAAACCAGGACTATTTCAAGACTATTTCAGGTCTAAACTAGGTCTAAACCAGGACTATTTCAGGTCTAAACTAGGTCTAAACCAGGACTAAGTTAGGGCTAAAATAGAACTATACCAGGTCTAAAACGGGTCTAAATTAGGACTAAAATAGGACTATACCAGGTCTAAATCAGGTTTAAACCAGGACTAAACTAGAGCTAACACAGGGCTAAAATAGAAATATACCAGGTCTAAACGAGGGTTAAACCAGGACTATTTAAGGTCTAAACCAGGTCTGAACTAGACCTCAACCAGGACTATTTCAGGTCTAAACCAGGTGTAAATGAGGACTAAACCAGGACTAAACTAGGGCTAAAATAGAACTATACTAGAATTTGGAAAATCTAGTCATGAATGGTCTCTGCAGAACAGTTTTCCTTCATTACACACTTATTTCACAATTTTGTTATTACCAGCCACCAAAAAACAGGGATGTCACAGTATTTTTTTTTTTTTAATTTTGAAATTCTGGTCACCCTAGGCCTGTAACCGTAGTGAGCTGCGTGTGCTAAAGAGTGCGGGACATTGTAGTGAATAAGTTTTAGGGGTTTCTGTGCTTTCACTGCTGTAGAAGGATTCTCTGTATTCTCCTGCACGCTGTAGCAAAGCCACTTAGCCTCCCCAAAATAACATTAGCGCTCGGATAAATAGCTCAGCGGTGGACAGGTCCAGTTGGCCCGCGGTTCTCCATCCATCTCCTCCCCGTCCTCGTCCTCTCTCATCAGGCTGTCCTTGAACGCAGCACGGGGCCTGTGCTGCAGCACGGGGCCTGTGCTGCGTTCATGGCTCTGGTTTTGTGTGTAATTAATGTGCGACAGCGTGGTGCCCGGGCTCAAAGGTGCGAGAAAGCAAAATGATGAGGGCATATTAAACACATTCTCTAGATGCTAACAAGGAGCATGCTAACCTGTAATATGCTAACAAGGAGCATGCTAGCGATTAGGCTTTATAAACAATAAAACAAACAGGTATTATGTTTTATTTTTTATAAATTGTCAGATTGGAATGAGACCCTAACCCTTGTTAAGTTAATTCACAAATAATGAATCTTTTTTATGCTGTATTTAAAAAAAAATAAAATAAAATAAAATACAACAATTTATATATAACATAAAAAATAAAAAAAAACAGGAAAGCCTCACTTTTAAACGTGTGACAAAAAGTGCACACCATCAGGAGAAACTTCTGAGACTTAAAATCTCCGATCACAAAGACTGTAGCGGGATATGTCTACATAAAACTGCTGTAAAGTTGTGAGCGCGATGGTGTCAGCTGTTTCCTGCCTGCAGTAAAATGAGTCACTTTGACTCTGAAGTGTTCAAAGATCAGAGCGTGTTGTTATTATTTGTGAAATGTGCAGCAATACTTCAGATACAGGATTTTTAACCCCTGAAGACCTAAGGGCGATTTTAGTACATTTCTCCTCGCCTGGATTTTTTTCTTAATTTTGCTTTTAAAACTGCCCCTTTTACCCTATAATGAAGTGTTCTAAATCCGCTTTTCACTACAACCTGTTATTTCACAAGCTGCTGCTGTAGTTGTGTCATGTGGCTGTGATAAAAGCTATAGGACCAGAAATAGAGATGAAAAAAAAAAAAAACTGAAAATAAAATTCACACTTTTATACAAAACACACAGCAAACATGTATAAACTACTTTTTGGACATAAAAAAGAAAATGCTTAATTTAGGGTCTTCGCTACAAAAATGCAAAATATCAAGTCTGTAAGTAAATTAAAAATATCCTTATTGCCCTGAAAACAAAAAAATTGCAATTGCTCCATTACTTTTCTGGTGCCAGTCCTGGAAACAGCTCCTGTAAAGTCCAGGGCCAGAGCATAGAACAAAGCCACATCATTTGTAATGCATTTCCATGGCGTTTATTAGGCCCGAGCGCCTCGGCGGCGTAGGGCCTATTGTGATTGTTCAGCAGTGCGAAGCACTGTCGCGCTGCGTGCGCGGAGCGTACCAGGCACCAGTCACTGACTGACCCAAAAACATAGGGCGCACATGACATCATGCACTTCAAAACCGAGCGCGAAGCGCTCTCCCCCTTATCAAACACTCAATGCCACTCATCAGTGACAGTCATGGCATCCAGTATTACAGACTGGCACTGCCCATTGCCGCAACAGCGGCATAATTGTAATCGTTAACTCGGGTAAACGCCAAAAACGTGTTGCGCTTGTCATTGACAATTGACCCCACGGGTGTGTTACTGGACGCGAGTGCTTTCCAATGATATGTATATGTGCCCCCATTCGTGGCGCTATATTGTTATTGTTTTGGTTTTTCTTCTTATTATTATTATTATTAGGCCCGAGCCCCTACAGGGCGTAGGGCCTATTCGTTGTCAACTGAACAGAACAGCATTATGGAACTTATGAAATGGAGCCAAAGGAAAAGCCAGTTTGAGAACTTTTTACCTTTCTAATGATACTTTTGTAATTGTTAATTACTATGAAAACAGCACCAGAAAAATTACTTTGGGTCATCTCAATCAAAAAAGCCAATGTAAACCATATGGTATTTTGAACCGTGTTGCCATGGTGATGCCCAAAAACTCCAATGTTATCCTAATGGGAAATAACAGAGAAATTCCCATTCATGACAAATATTTTACTTTCACAGAATATTCTCAAATTTGGCCCGAACAAAAAAGTCCAGGAGGCCAAAGTTGTATTTTGTACAGTGTTGCCATGGAAATGTCCCAAACTGCCCATGTTTGTCTATGTTGGCACGTCAGCATCTCCAGTGCGTGTGGACTTTATGTGTTTAGTGACAAGTTCAGCCCAAAGCCACAAACACACAGAGACAAGAGGCTCATCAGCGCCACCCGGGGGAGCGCCGGGTCGGCCGAGTGTGATGCGCGAGGGCCGTTCGATGCCGCTTGCGGCTTTAATTTTTCTTCTTCTTATTTTTCTCCCCCCTCTCTGGTGTTAGGATTAGAGTTAGGGTGGGGTTAATTGCCAGAGGTTGGGGTTAGGGTTAATATTATGTTAGGATTAAAGTTAGGGTTAGGGGTACGGTTAAGTCTAGTGTTAAGATTAGGGCTGGGGTTGGGGCTGGGGTTAGATTAGGGTTAGGAGTTCAGGTAGGGTCAGGGGTTAGTGTAAGGAGTTAGGGTTTATTTAGGAGTTAGGGCTTAGGGGGTAAGGTGCGTTTGTGGGGCATGTGCAGAGCTCAGCGTGGCCAGGGGCGGAGCATAGGCACGAGCGAGGGCCGATCATCGCCGCTTGCGGCTATATTTATTATTATTATTATTATTATTATTATTATTATTATTATTATTATTTACTTTTTTAATTTCTAAACTTTCTTAACTTCTCATTTTCTGTGTAAGATTTTACCAGCACACACACACACAGACCCACAAGCCACCTAAAGCTACACTGCGTAACTTTCCTGCGCGATTCCATGGAAACAGAGTTAAAACTTTACTTCGGAGCATTGAATTCTGCGGAAGCTTTTAGCCAGAGTAAAGGAACAACAATTCCGTGCACTCATCAGGAGGCGGCCAAGTACGAGTCAGGTTTGTGGAGATGCAAGCCCGCTCACGGTACGGCCACGTGATTTTCTGTGCGATAAAAACAAACAATATGAAAAAGAAAGAAAAGAAAAAAAACAACTTGCTTTTTTGTGTCTGTTTTGCGGCCGGATCGTCGGGTTGAGTTGGGACACAGATGAAGTGCCGTTGAAGTGACCTTGGTGGATTGTTGGCTCCACTCTGCATAAGAACAGAAGAGGCCGTTTGACATTTTTGACCCTCACCAGCTCCTGTAAGTGCGGCCGGCTCTGTCCTCCGAAGAGAATGTTAAATCAGAGCCGCCCATTCTGACGTCCAAAGGGGAGAGGGACAACTGTCGGAGGAGATGATGGAGAGAAAGAAGAGAGAGAAGAGAGAGGGATGGCTGTTAGTGAGGAGATGATGGAGAGAGAGAAGAGAGAGGGATGGCATAATGGAGAGAGAGAATAGAGAGGGATGGCAGTTGGAGATGATGGAGAGATAGAAGAGAGAGAGGAAGAGAGAGGGATGGCTGTCAGTGAAGAGACGGCGGAGAGAGAGGGATTGCTGTCAGTGAGGAGACGATGGAGAGGGAGAAGAGAGGGATGGGTGTTAACGAGGAGAAGATGAAGATAGAGAAGAGAGAGGAATGGTTGTCTGTGAGGAGAAGATGAAGAGAGAGAAGAGAGAGGAACGGCTGTCTGTGAGGAGATGATGGAGAGAGAGAAGAGAGGGACGGCTGTCGGAGGAGATGTTGGAGAGAGAGAAGAGAGAGGGACTGGTGTCAGTGAGTAGACGATGGAGAGAGGGAAAAGAGAGGGATGGCTGTCAGTGAAGAGATGATGAACAGAGAGAAGAGAGAGGGACGGGTGTCATTGAGGAGACGACAGAGAGAGAGAAGAGAGAGGGACGGCTGTCGAAGAGGAGATGATGGAGAGAGAGAAGAGAGAGGGATGGCGGTCGGAGGAGATGATGGAGAGATAGAAGAGAGAGAGAGGAAGAGAGAGGGATGGCTGTCAGTAATTAGACAATGGAGAGAGAGAAGAGAGAGAGAGGGAGAGAGAAAGAGGGACGGCTGTCAGTGAGGAGACAATGGAGAGAGAGAAGAGAGAGACAGGGAGAGAAAGAGGGACGGCTGTCAGTGAGGAGACGATGGAGAGAGAGAAGAGAGAGAGAGGGAGAGAGAAAGAGGGACGGCTGTCAGTGAGGAGACGATGGAGAGAGAGAAGAGAGAGAGAGGGAGAGAGAAAGAGGGACTGCTGTCAGTGAGGAGACGATGGAGAGAAAGAAGAGAGAGGGACGGCTGTCAGTGAAGAGATGACGGAGAGAGAACGGGGGAAAGAGAGAGAAGAGAGGGATGCTGTCAGTGAAGAGACGATGAAGAGAGAGAAGAAAAGCTGTCAGTGTGGAGTATGAATGGAGAGAAAGAGAGAGACAGAGAGAAAGAGAGGGAAAGCTGTCAGTGTTAAGTATGAATGGAGAAAGAGAGACAGAGAGAGACGGCTATCAGTGAGGAGACAACAGACAGAGAAAAGAGAGGGACAGCTGTCAGTGAGGAGACGACAGAGAGAGAGAGGAGGGAGGGACGGCTGTCAGTGAAGAGACGATGGAGAGAGAGAAGACAGAGGTACAGTTGTCAGGGAGGAGACGATGGAGAGAGAAAAGAGAGAGAAGAGAGAGGGGGATGGCTGTCTGAGGAGATGACAGAGAGAGAAAGAAGAGAGAGGAAGAGAGAGAGACAGCTGTCAGTGAGGAGACGACAGAGAGAGAGAAGAGAGAGAGGGACGACTGTCAGGGGGAGACGATGAAGAGAGAGAAAAAAAGCTGTCAATGTGGAGTATGAGGTGATAAACAGTGAGAAAGGGAGGAGGAGAGAGACCATTGTGAGAGTGGAGTATGAATGGAGAGAAAGACAGGGAAAGAGAGGGAAAGATGTCAGTGTTAAGTATGAATGGAGAAAGAGAGAGAGGGACGGCTATCAGTGAGGAGACGATGGAGAGAGACAAGAGAGAAGGAGGGACAGGTGTCAGCGAAGAGAGAGTCAATGTGGAGGAGGATGAGAAGAACGAGAGGAGAGACACAGGGTCGAGGGACAGCTGTCTATATGAAGTGTGAGGAGAGAGAGAGAGAAATGAAGGAGGGAGGAGGAGAGAGAGAGGGACAGCTGTCAGTGTGGAGTAAGAACGGAGTAGAGAGAGACAGAGGAAGAGAAGAGAGAGACAGCTGTCAGTGTATGAAAGGAGATTGAGATGGAAAGAGAGAGAAGAACAGATGTCAGTGTGGAGACTGAGTAGAGAGAGAGAAGGAAAAGGAGAGAAAGAGCTCTCAGTGTGGAGGATGATGAGAAGAAAGAGAGAAAAACAACAGGGTTAAGGGACAGCTGTATATAAGGAGTGTGAGAAGAAAGAGAGAAAAGAAAGGGAGGGAGGAGAAGAGAGAGGGACAGCTGTCAGTGTGGAGGATGAGTAGCAAGAGAGAGAGAAAGAAAAGAGAAGACAAGGGACAAAGAGAAAGGAAGAGTGAGGAAGGGAGAGAGGAGGAGAGAGAAAAAGAGGGATTGAGGAGGCAGAAAAAGGGGTAGAAAGAGGGGGTGAAGAGAGAGAACAGAGGTCAGTATGGAGGCAATGGATGAGGGGAGAGTGAGGGAACAAAGAGAAAAAGAGAATGAAAAAAGACAGGGGAAGAGGAAAGAAGAAAGGAGAGAAGCCGAGGAGGCGGGTGGACAGACGGGTGGAAGAGACAAATAAGAAAACAGAGGGAGGAAGAGAGGGACGCAGAGAGAGAGGAGAGTAAAAAGAGAATGTAAAGAAAAGAGAAAAGAGGAAGAGGGACGGCTGTCAGTGTTGGGTCTACGGGGAGTTTTGCATTATTGATCTGAACTGGACTCACCGTGAAAGAAAGAGGACGGAGGAGTGAAGACAATGGACTAAGGAACGAGAGAGAAAGAGTGAGAGAAGAAAGGAGAGAAGAGGTAGATAAATAAATAAAGATTGCGATAGGAAAATTCTTGAAAATATTGTTATAAATATGTTTCAATTACTTAGAAAGCTTCTCCTCTCCTCTTTTCTCCTCTCCCTCCTTCCCTCTTCCAGCCTCCTCCTCTTCCCCTTCTGCTGTTTTATTCCCTTCTTTCTCTCCTCTCCTCCCTTTCTCTCCTCCTCCTCCTCTCCATCACCTTAGAACGTCGTTACCTTCTCCAAAAACATACCCGGAGTCGTGTTTTGCTTCATTTTGATTCCAGTTAAGGTGTATGGAGTTTAAAAACACGGTGGAGCACTTCCTGTATGACATCACAAGGTGGAACGGAGCGTTTTCCGTTCGAGAGAAGAACTAAACATGCAGGGTTTGTGTTAATTAAAATCTGTGAATGAAACAAAACACAACTCCAGCTCTATTTGCAATGAGGAAATATTTTTAAAAAATAGATTTGAAAATAGTGTAATATGGAATTTTTTAGAATATTTTAAGGAACTGTGCACAAGATTTTCATCCAAATTATTTTGTGGTGTTTTATTTAAGTTCTGACGTATAAAAAAGTGGACAAACTCATTGAACGTTACTTTGTGTGTCTCTGTACTACACTCAGTGATCCAGGAGGGGGCAGTGTTGTATTACCCATTTCCTGCATTATCGGCTCAGTTCTCCTCACTCAACCTTCACGGAATAAAAAACTTTCATAAAAACAATCAGAATTTGTTCAGCGGTTAAGGTGAGACACTGCAGGGGAACAGGAAAAATCTCAAATTTAGAGATATTCATTTGAAACTTGAAACATCGAAAACCTGAAACTGTAAGAAAACAAAATGTAAGAAAAAATGTAAGAAAAATGTAAGAAAAAAACTAAACATTACAAGTGTATCATCATTTAATGTTTTCATACATTTTATATGTACAAATGGCCCTTTTTTAACATTCAAAACAGAAACAAAAAAAAGATTTAAAAAATACAAAATCCTTGCCTCTTTTAGGTGCCATAATCAATAGTAAAAATATACCTAGGACATTATGGACGTCTTATTTAGTATTTGTGTAAACTCAATCTGACTGAAAATATGCCTAAAAATTCTAATTTCATGTCATTTTTTTGGAGACTCGAATAAATCAAACTTGGATTTGAATTTCAAAAATCCTTCAGCACGTTTTGTCAAAATAGTGGTAAAGCTAATAACAGTAATTAAGAGTAAGTAATTAAGATAATAAAAATAAATAAATAAATAAATAAATAAATGAATGAATATACAGCAATATGTAAAGCTCAATGGATATAAATATTAAATGTGTTTGTTTCTGTATAAGATCACATATGTATATTTTTCTTATTATGTTTCTTGCTTGTTCTTGCTTTGTTTTCTGTTTTGCTAAGGGTCATGGACGAGCAATAATTATTTTCGTTCTTGACTGATTATTGTATGTATTGCGTACTTGATGATGTCCATTTGACCGAAACAAAGTAAACAAACAAACAAACAAGCAAAATCTTCTTAGTAAATTTAAGGTGTTACTTTAAGTTAAATGTGAATTTCTCTACAATGACACGTTCCTTATGTTTTTTTGTTTTTTTGTTTTTTTTTACTTAAATGTAAGCATAAAATGCATCATCATGTAATGTTTAGGGGGGGTCAGGTGCTATGAGTATTGGGCAGCACGCTGCCCCCGCGACCCAGCTGGATTAAGCGGGAGAAGATGGATGGATGGATGGATGGATGTTTTTATTAAAGGAACTGTATGTAAGATTTTGATTTCAAATTTCATAAACAGAACCTACATCTGTGTCTCTAGATATAAGGTAAACATGTTCAAATCTCAAAAACATTAGACCGGCCCATTTATTTGAGTCATAATTTGGTGTTTCAATTCCAGAGACGATTATCCAATTACAAAGCAGAATGAGCCTCAAATGAGTGTCAGTGTTGGAATCCAGCTGGTCTGAAGCTAAAAGGACTCTGGTCTGAACATAGACTGTATAAAAATGTGGACTAAGGGAGCATCACTCACAGTGTTCAGCTCCGGACAAACGAAGCTCACGATGCTCTCGCCGTAACACTTGTGAAATAAATCCAAATAAGCAGAAGTGGATGAACGTTGGAGTAGTAGCAGTTCTTTTAGCTCGCAGTAGGGGGCAGACCCGATCCGAGCTGGTCCTGCAGAAGAGGGGAGGGTGAGTAAATGTAGTATAAAAATGTGAGTGACAGGATCAGGAGCAGCAGCAGCGACTGTACATCTGTCTCATGTATGAGCAGATCTGTGTCATTCGCTCATATATGAACTGCACTGTGAACACATATGAGGGATTATCTTTATGAGAACACTCTCCAAGTCACAGGGACGATGGACAAAGGATCGTTACAGACTGATGGTTAGAAGTCAGGAAGATTTTGATTAAAAGTGAAGTATGGAACTTTCTGGAGGTTGTATGTCACCTGCATCACTCCAAGGTAGGGTCTTGTCCCCAGATTTGAACCTAGCATTATTAAATTAAATTAGAAAGGAAAGTAGAATGTTCAGATCCTGGGATCCTGTGAAAAATGACACTAAAATCTGAACCAGGTCTGAACCAGGTCTGAACATGTTATGAACAAGGTCTGAAGCAGGTGTTAACATGATCTGAACCAGGTCTGAACATGGTCTGAACCAGGTCTGAACCAGGTCTGATCCAGATCTGAACCAGGTCTGAACCAGGTCTGAACATGGTCTGAACCAGGTTTGAACCAGGTCTGAACAAGGTCTGAACATGGTCTGAAGCAGGTGTTAACATGATCTGAACCAGGTCTGAACATGGTCTGAACCAGGTCTGAACATGGTCTGAACCAGGTCTGAACATGGTCTGAACATGGTCTGAACCAGGTCTGAACATGGTCTGAACCAGGTCTGAACATGGTCTGAACCAGGTCTGAACCAGGTCTGAACATGGTCTGAACATGGTCTGAATATGGTCTGAACCAGGTCTGAACATGGTCTGAACATGGTCTGAACCAGGTCTGAACATGTCAAGAACTTTCCCACGATATCACAATAAATATCACAATAAATATCGTACCGTGAGGAGCGGGAAAGCTCACGATATTACTATGAGGTCTGACTTTTTCGTGGTTCACGTTTTGTGACACAAATATATCACGCTTTTGAACACATTGTTTTCAGAATAAAAACACTTTATTTTCGTGACGCCAGCCAATTTGCAGGACACTTTCGTCAGCACCAAAACCGGGGAAGAACTCGGCTCACCGGACGCTGTCAGGAGGCAAGTCAGTGTTGATGCACGGCACTGTTGCCGGGGACATACAGATTCATGTCAAAAACCCAAACAATCCCTTTAAGTTTAAAATGTGACAAGTTTCAAAGAAATTCATATTTATTGTCTTTAATACTTTTTATTATCTCAACTTTTTGCTTAAAGATAAGATCAGATACGCCTTTATTGTCTCCAAACGGTGAGACGTGTCTGGAACATGACGGGCACAATGTGAATACCACATTTCATTTAAACTGCCTCATGTGAAGCTCAGAACCTCCAGAATTCCCTTCCTGAGCTACAGAGGCTCATGAGTGCTGGGGTTAAGGTAGAGACCATCCAGAGCAGATCATCAGATTCTTTTAGGTTTATTTCCTTCTGGTCATAGGACTTGCATTGGTAGTTGCTTTGGGTCAAATTTAAGACATTTTAAATATTATTCTTTGCCTAGAATAATGAATAAAACAGTGTATGGCTTTAAACATATTTATCCTCGTGGAGAAAAGCAGATGATGCAAGTTTAGTTTAGTTTACTTATTTAATGAGACAGAGTCGAGACGGCAATTTCTAGAAACGTATGTGTCTTGTGCAACTTCTAAATCAACTCAGAATCTTACCAAATTTTAGTTTTAGATATGTGATATCCTAATGCAGGGTTCAAATCAGCAAAACTTAAACTTTTATTTTTTTTGCATGTTTTGTTGGACCACCCTAGTCCCTGGAAACAGAAAGTTCAAACTGTTTGTTTTATGCCAGTCTGTGGGACATGATAACCCAAGAAACGACATTTCCATGAAGAAAAGTAGGAAGAAACCAAATAAGAGTGAAGATGCAAGCCCACTCACAGCAAGAATGTACGATTTCTAGGGGTATAACGATATCCAAGTCTCACGATATTATATGAACCTCACCGTACGATATTTATTACGAGATCCACACGATCCTGATGCAAAACTGTGGAAATAACTGGATGTGAATGAACTTATAAACCCCTGAACCACGAACGAGGCGATTCTGATCAAATAAAAGAACAGTTAAATATGAAAATAACTTCATCATAATCTAAAATACTGACTCTAAAAATCCAGATTTGCGTTTGAGTGAGATTACATCAGAGACGGGACTAAGACAGCGTTAGAATGTTCAGATCCTGAAATCCTGTGAAAAATGACACGCAAGTCTGAACCAGGTCGGAACCAGGTTGGAACAGAACAGAATAAATGCAAGATGTCAGACTGTTGAACATTATAGACAAAGCAATAACATGTGCAGAGGGATGTGTGTGTCACTCAGCGTCCCTGGAGTGATTTACGTACATTATTGAATCTGATTGACCATAGTGTAATTATGGCGAAGAAACACGAAAACCGAAACTTCACTGTCCACAAACGCACAAAACGCTTCCCTCTGCACATTTTTTTTTCACAAACTAAATAGTCCGTAGTTTCTAAAATAAGTTTAACTGATTTTGCGATGTTTGTTTCGGTTTGTTCGGGCATTGTGCTCAGTTCGGCTCTGGGACTGGATGAAATTGAACCTTACAGCAGAAGTATGTCCATATGGATTTGCAGGCATTTGTGAACTCAAATCTTTCCTACATTTACTGCCAAAAACAATATAAAAATCTCATCTTACAGAAATACCTAAAAGACTATTGTAGATCCATTGTCTTCACAAGTAAACCACGACTATTAACTAAACTCTTCTATGTTTTTCTTTAACATTACTTTTTTTTATTTTGATCTGATCAAAAACGATAAATGCTGTGTCTTCTTTATCATTATTATTCGTTTGTACGACCATGAATGAAAACAAAAAAAACTTTCATCATTCTCATTGTGGTTTATTTTGTTCGATCATAAATGATAAATTTTCATACCTTCGTGAACATGATTGAGGAACAAAAGAATGTAAAAATCGCTAAACTTCTGTACCTTCTTTGTCATTATTAATAGTTTATAACCCTAACCCTAACTGGCATCTTTAAAAAAAAATGAAGATAAGAACTAAGGCCCTGTTTACACATACACGGATATTTTTAAAAACTGAGAAATTTCCTTTTGTTTGTACCCATCTTTTACACGCAAACAGAGAATTCACCTCTGAAAACGAATCTTTCTAAAAACTCCAGCTAAAGTGGAGATTTTGGAAAACTACAGTTTCACGTTTGCGTGTAAAGTGACATAAACGGCGTTGACACACCAAAGTGTGACCAGTGTTAACATTTTTCTCTGGTGATGATCATGGAAGCATCAGAGCAGCAGTCGCATTACTTCTGCTGCAAACACTTGTCATGTGTTTGCATTTGCACAGCTGATGGATCATATCGATGAAGAGAGACGAATGAGGCTCGGAGGTCAGCAATTTTCCCTTTTCTCCTTACAACCCGAAGACCCAGTCGCCGTCATCGCCAATGTCGCCATTTTTGGGTCCGACCTGGGCGGACCGCTGTTTGGTGGGATCCTTTTGAAAATGAAGTGGGACGCAGGAGTGGCGTGAAAATTTTAGGATGTCGCGGTCATCACTGCTGTTACTCTCCAACTTGCTGCATCAAAACTGCTGAAACTGAAGCCCCGTTGGCTGCAGAGTGTTTTCCTTCTTCCTACATTGGCCCCTAGAGGCTTGGCGTAATTATGACTGCGCTCGAAGGCATATTTATGCGGGTTCATGTAAACGTAAACTTTTTTGAAAACGATGCTGTGTTCACGATGTTATTTCTGAAAACAGAGTGATCAAAATATTTGGTTCTAAAAATATCCATGTACGTGTAAACGGGGCCTAAGAAAAAAAATGATTGTATTGAGTATTGTACTGAGTTCTGTGAAAAGTCTAACTCCGTGGAAGCCTTTAAAAAGAGTATGTGTTATGTTTTAAAAGATACCAAGTTCTGGAATGAATGAATTATGCATTAAATTCTGTTTGTTTTAATGCATATTTTGTCTCTTATATACAGTAAGTCGCAAGTGGAATTTTAATGCAGACTTGCTGTTCATACGCTGCTTTTCTTTCTTGGAATTTGGTCATGGTTTAATAGGGTTTGGCGTTAGAAGTACTTTTACTTCAGCCTAAACCCTTTTGGTCATGATCCACTGGTTTGTAGTCTATGTTTTGTTTTGTTTCATTTTGTTTTGTAGCCCTGCAAAATGACCAAATAATGTGTGACTCCATCAGAAATATTTGGCTCAATGACGCCTAAATTTTCTGTACAATTGCAGTTTCCTCAGTTAAAAAGGTTCAAATTTCATAATATTTCAGCACATTTCTGTAGCACCTCTGACCTCCATGGAACCATGAGTTATTCTGCATGTTCTTTGTACTTAAAGTGTTAAAATGTCATACGGTGCAACCGTGCGTCATGTAGCATGTAATATTAATAACAGCAGGAATTCTATGGCTGGAGTTTGAATAACAGACAAAGTCGACTTGGGTGAATGGGATTCTTTAGGCATTTTTCTTCATTTGATGCATTTTACAGAGTAGTAGTTTGTTCATTAAACACAAGCAGGTGACTGTCATATTGGACAGCAAAGGGAAATATCAATATGCATTAAAAATCTAAAGAAGATCTATGGAGGCGAACCGTTTTCATGTATTTAGGAAATGGCCAGCATTATGACATTACTGGTCTGGAGTACATAAAACTCTGAATGGTATTTTTGAGGTTCGAGTTCTTGATGACTTTCCATCTATGTAGCTGGGTATAAATTAGGGCTGTCAGCGTTAACACGTTCATCGCGACTAGATTAAGGCAATCCATAACGGCATATTTTTTTAATCGCGATCGCCAGCCTTTTGTCCCTTCTAAAAACGCTTTTTTTTTTTTATACTGGCAGTTAGAGACTTTTTGTCCCTTCTACACATCCGTAGGCAGCTCCTCTGGCTGTTTTGCTTTTGAACTTGTGTTTCAGTAAACTTACCACCGTGATGGAGAAACAGAGGGAATCTGGACTTTTGAACTGTTTATTTGACTTTAAAACACTTCCAGACACTACAATTTACAAGTCAAGAGTTAAATGCAGCCTGTGTCAAGCAGCGAAGCACCAGCAAAGTACGTCTAGTCTAAGTTAGCACCTCCGAGCTAAACCCCCGGGTGCAGCAACCGGAGCGTCCCAGCCAAGAGCCTCAGATCCGACAAACTACCATTTGGCAGAGAAAATAACTACAGCAATTGCTAAATGGGTACGAATTGCTTTACATTATGGCTTTAAAACTGTCTTGAAATGCAAAATAACACAATTTTAAACGTTCAATTCAATATGCGATTAATCACTATTAACTATGGAATTTCTGATCTTACTCGAGAAGTTAATCATTTGACAGCCCTAGTATAAATAGAATCTTGGACCAAAGAGGGGATATTAAACTATTACAGGCACTTTTAGCGGCCAACAAGAAATCAATAACTAGGAAATGGCTAAATTCAACCCCTCCAACTCTTGAGGACTGGTTTGGTATAGTTTTGGAAATATTTCAAATGGAGAAGTTGACATTTATTCTAAGAATCCAAAGGGGAAAATTCTACAAGATTTAGAACAAATTTATCCAGTTTGTATCCCCCCTTTGTGCCGATTTTGACTGACTCATGTAAATGTACCATGTAACTCTGTTTGGATCTCCTGACTTTACTTACTCACTGACTTTGTTTAAGGGGTGAAATGTCTGGCAAATGCTTCTAAGTTAGCCACTTTCTCCTTTTTGTTGAAAAAAAAAACAGAAAAGCAATATGATTTTTCAGAAATATTACTGAATGTAAAGATGCTAACCTTTTCGAATAAAAAGATAATGAAAGAAAAAGAAAATCAAACGAAATGTCAACAGTTTGTTTCTATACACTTCATATTACTCAGAACTTAGATTAATATAACTGTCGTAGTGTCCTTAGGCAAGGCACATCATACACATTGCCTAGTATGAAAGTGGTGTGTGCGTGAGTGTTGGTGGTGGTCGGAGGGGCCGATGGCGCAAATTGGCAGCCTCGCTTCCGTCAGTCTGCCCCAGGGCGGCTGTGGCTACAACAGTAGTTTACCACCACCGGGGCTGGAGTGAATGAATAATGCTCTGTAAAGCGTCTTTGAGTGTCCTGAAAAGCGCTATATAAAACTGATGCATTATTATTATTATTAATATCCCAACCATGTTTTATTCTTATTCTTGATCGCACCACATGACATTTTAGACTAAAAATGCTTCATAGAAATGTCAAACATAGATTTATGCACCTGACACTGTAAATATTTGAAAAAGTTCAATAGAAACTAATATTTTTTGTATTTTAAAATTTGCCTGTTGAAAATCCTTACACGTCATTGACCCGTTTAAGCTAAATTCAAATCCGTTCCGACCGTAAACGCCCGTCCTCTTGTCCATGCATATCGGAGCGTGTTCTTAAACGTAACCTTTGCTTTATATTCGCGTCATGCCTCCGCACGTCTTTTTAAAGTCCGCTCCGACCGTTCAGCTCTGCCCCAAAGTCGAACCAAACAGCCTCGCTCCCTCCTCCTCCATCCTTATCTCCACCCGATGACCACCGCCTTTCCGATAGCGCACTTTGCATCTGGGCCCCAAAAATACTCAGCTGAGCCTTGGCGGTTTGCGGCGGGGAAAAAACATCAGCGTTTCCACCGGGCCGTGAAGAGATGGTATCATTTTAATTAAATTTGACTTTTTATTTATTTATTTATTTATTTATTTATTGTGTTCCTGGTGCGACTCTCTCTTGGTTCGCACTTAGGGAAAAACAGGAGCAAAACGATTTTTTTAATTTATTTTTTTTGGCACCTCCGGGAATCTGAGAAATTATTTGGCAGGAAGTGTGTCACGGAGACGACACGGGGACTTTAGGGCAATGTTTATTTCTTTGTGAGCAAATTTGTAACCGGGAGTACGGATAAAGTCGGTGTTTCGGTGTGGAGTGTGTTTAAAAAGGCTCAGTGTGTAACTTTTCTGGTGGAGGGTTGGTTACGTCTTTGCCTAAAGACTAAAGGGGTCTAAAGGGGAGAGGTGGGGTCTAGAGGACTAAAGGGAAGAGGTGAGGTCTGGAGGACTAAAGGGGAGAGTCAGGGTGAGTCTAGAAGACTAAAGGGGAGAAAGGGGGTGATTCTAAAGGACTAAAGGGGAGAGGTGAGGTCTGGAGAGCTAAAGGGGAGAGGTGAGGTCTGGAGGACTAAAAGAGAGAGGTGAGGTCTGGAGGACTAAAGGGGAGAGGTGAGGTCTGGAGGACTAAAGGGGAGAGGTGAGGTCTGGAGGACTAAAGGGGAAAGGTGAGGTCTGGAGGACTAAAGGGGAAAGGTGAGGTCTGGAGGACTAAAGGGGAGAGTTGAGGTCTGGTTGACTAAAGTGGAAAGGTGAGGTCTGGAGGACTAAAGGGGAAAGGTGAGGTCTGGAGGACTAAAGGGGAAAGGTGAGGTCTGGAGGACTAAAGGGAAGAGTCAGGGTGAGTCTTGTGAGGTCGGGAGGACTAAAGGAGAAAGTGGAAGGTGAGTCTAGAGGACTAAAGGGGAGAGGCAAGGTCTGGAGGACTAAAGGGGAGAGGCAAGGTCTGGAGGACTAAACGGGAGAGGTGAGGTCTGGAAGACTAAACGGGAGAGGTGAGGTCTGGAGGACTAAAGGGTAAAGCAAAATATGCACTTTTTCTTCTGTGCAGTCTTAGTCTTCCGTTTATTTATTTATTTTTGCATTTCTCTGATTGGTTAGTCCACCTGTCAATACTCATATCTGAACTTGGTGAGACAGAAGACGGTTTCAGACTAACCCTAACCCCCAATAATAATAATAATAATAATAATAATAATAATAATAATAATAATAATAATAATAATAATATGATTATTATTATAATCATAATAATAATACCCTCCTGTGGGCTCACCACCCGCAGAGGGGTTCATAGTAGGGGTCAGGTGCTATGAGTATTGGGCAGCAAGCTGCCCCCGTGACCCAGCCGGATTAAGCGGGAGAAGATGGATGGAATAATAATAATAATAATAATAATAATAATAATAATAATAATAATAAAAGCATTTTGTTCCACTTTATCTTTACAAATGATTTTAATATATATCAACATACAGAATAGAGCTTTTTTTTTTTTCCGGTGCTATATATAGAAAGCTGTGATGTCATGCACAGTATTTTTATCTGAAAGATGCATTGTGTAACTTTTTGGTGGAAGGTCCACAACAAGCAAGGGACTTGCTTGTTTCTATGGAGATGTCATTGCTCTGCCTGGAATGTTCCACCATGTGACTTTAAACAGCTATACTTTAATTTTATTCAATTACAGGTGGTTTTACTGTATAACTCAAAAATACCTCAAAAAACAGGCATTCTGACTGTGAGCGGTGTCGCCTCTCCACAGATCTGACCTGTAACTTGGTCTGGTTTGGTCTCCATGAAGATAGAAAGGTTTATAATGCCATACTGTGAAACATTCCAGATGAGAGAAAAGCATTTGACAGACGCGCCGCCAGAAAATTTAATATTCAAATCTTAAAGGTGCACCGTGTAACTTCTAAGGTGAAGGGTTAAGGTTGGCTACATGCTTATCGTTATGGAGATCTTACTTATTTGCTTGGAATGTAGTAGGGCATTAAACATACTTCCCTTTATTCAATTACAGGTGGTTTTATAGCTCAAAAACACCTTAAAAACACTCGCTTCCAACCATTAACCTGTTTCCAAGGCATTTCCGAAGCTTATTTCCATACTATAGAATAATCCAGGCAAGACAGCAACATATCCATAGAGACAAGCACCAGAAAAGTTACATCGTGTCTTTAAAACTCGACAGTGAAACGTCTCAGACACCTCGTTCCTGTGTTACTATTTTACCCCAATTCTGTTAATGGAGGGTCTTATTAAACGCGACAGGTTCATTTGTTTAAGTCATTTTGCGGGCGCGCGGGTCCCTAACGCCTAATGATTTATGAGACCTGCCTCCTTCGCATCCTCGCATCCTCGGACCCGCCGCACCTGCCGGACCTGCCGACACGTCGCCTTACACGGGAAATTAGTGTCTGGAAGTCCAACGCTCCGGAGCGGCGAATTAATCTCAGAGCAGACAGTGAGGAGAGGGGAGGGGATGAGGTGAGGTTTGTTAAAGAGAAGAGAGAAAGGACAGAAGAGGAGGAAACTGGGAGGAGGAGAAGAGAGATAGAGAAGAAGGGGAGGACAGAAGAGGAAGAATGAAAAGAGTTTGAAATGTAGGATTTATCAGAGAAAAGGATGGAGAGGACATGTGGGAGAGGAGAGAAGGGAGGAAGAACGTGAAGGAGAGGTCGAAATGGTGGGATTCAATGGAGAGAGAAGAGAAGGAGACGTTAGGAAGGAGAATACAGACGAGGAAGGAGTTTATTTGGTAACACTTTATAATAACTACACCTTATTTAGCCTTAATAAAGCATGAACGAAGACTAAATAACAAACAAATACTTTAATTAAGAGTCATTCAGGCTTAATACCTACTTAATTTCTACCTTAATTAGCACCTAACTTTTATTTAATTAGTCTGTGCTGTAAATACTTACTCATAATTATTTCATACTTAGTTAGTTACTCATTAACTAACATTTGCCTGCAATTTAGTAAATGCATATTTGAGTTCAAGTTTGAACATTTATTAATGATTAGTAAGACATAAGAGAATGATTTACTAATACTTCAGTGCAATGATACTTCAGGCATCTATTGTCTTTTTGAGAGCTTTTCTCTCTAATTAGTGAAGACGAATCATGCTTTATTAAGTATTTATTAAGGTTGGCCAAATTCCAGAGTAATCATAATAGAATTTTGACATTATTTAGGCATGTGATAATGATTTAAGTGCAAGTTAAATGCGAATTATCTTGCACTTAAATCATTAAGCCTGAAAGACTCTTAATTAAGTCTTTGTTCATGCTTTATTCATTGTTCATGCTTTATTAAGGCTAATAAGGTGTAGTTATTATAAAATGTTACCGTTTATTTACTTACATTGAAAATTCTAAGTAGTACACTCTGAATGCAAAGAAAAATGCAAAGTAAGTGTATGTATAGAGAAGAAGAAAGAGGGAGTTGCTGAAGAAGGAGATAAGAGCAACAAGACATTGGCGAGAGAAGAGATAGAATTTATTTCCGTCTAGTATACTTTGGAGTGCACAGTTTCACATAGATAAAATATGTTCCTGTTTCCATGGAAATGCTCCTTTGGTAATAATCTTCCACAGTTTGACATAAAACACAGCTAACTCCGTGGAGAATGTTCAGAAGTGGTTTTATCTTTTTGTTTTCATGGAATCATACAGGTGATACGCCATCTCCAGAAAGCTACAGACTGTACCTTTAATACTAAGGCCGCAACAAGGTAATCGATTAATCACAACTATGATTATGACTATGAATGGGCCTTGTACGACCTAAACAATCACTCGATTAACCAAAGAAATAATAGATTCATCGATAACCCTTATACTGAAAAAAAAACCAATATTTAGTTAAGTTAAAATGACTTAAATTAAGAACATTTGACTTTATTCGAGCAGATTCAACTTGACGAGTAAAATTATCTGCCAATGAAAAACACGACAAAAAAGGATTTTCTAGCATAGTTAAACTGATTTGAATTAAGTAGATTCATCTTAAAAGATCAATTTTAAGATTTTTTTACTTAATAAGATGAGTTTTTTTTTTTTACTTGTTTCAAGATATTCCATCCTGATTTATCTTATCTAGATGTTACAACTTATTCTAAGCACTTTTTATATTAAATCAAGCCAGGTTAAGCCTCTTTAACTTCCTTCTCAAACCAATGAAAAATCTGGCCATAAATACTTGAAATTGGTGTTTTTTGCTTAGAACAAGATTTGTATTTCGTCTTGTTTCAGAAAACTTGGTAAGTGAAAATTTCTTACTGCACTGGCAGATATTTTCACTTAAAACAGGGGATTTAACCTCAGTTTTTTTTTTGATAGGCCTTTTTTTGCAGGGACATTTTCTTACCTGAGCTAGGAAATTAATGTTCCTCATAGACTTTAACTCAATATTAACAGTTCAGAGGTTAATCAGCTACGTGCTAACTCAGGTCACATGCTGCTAATCCTCCAGCCGCTATTTACACATTGACGTCTAAATGTCGGAGTAGAGGCATAAACATTATTTTTTAAGCGTCCCACTACTTCGACTTTCGACTCACGTTTAAAACAGTAGATTCAGTGAAATGTTTCAGTAACCAATAGTTAGTAAGTTAGTTAGTTAGTAACTAGTTAAATGTCTGAGATAAATTGCAGATAAAATTTATAAATTTAGTACAGACTATAAAGCTGTTTTAACTTACAACATCATATACAATTCCAAGGAATATGTTTTATATAACCGCGTACAAATTTCTAACCGCAAAAGATAGAAACTTACTTTTTTCCCTTCTGAAAGTGCAGACGTAGCGGTTTCCATACATTTCTGCAGCTTTATCCTACGTCACACACACGCTGCGTGATGACGTGCACGAAATGAGTGTCCAATAGGAACTTTGTTTTCCACCAAACTCATGCGCTCCGTCCATTTTGATCGGCCTAAACTTTGCCAAAGAGTGAAGTGAGTCAAGATGGTCGACTCCTCTCGAGTGCGTGTGTTTATAACAATTGAAAAAGGCGCTCTGTGGAGTTTGTTCTCAAATAAATGGCAAATTAAGCATCTTGGTGTGCGTAATTGCGCATCCCTTTCTATTTTTATTTGAAAGGTTTATTTCACTCAAAATGAACAAATCCAAATGTAATTTCCACCATGGAAAAGCAGAAGTGATGTGGCTCTGACCTGGACCTGATAGGAGCTGTTTCCATGACTGAACCAGAAAAGTAATGGGGCCATTGCACCTTTTTATTTTTATTTTTAAGGCAATAAGGATATGTTTAGTTTACTTACAGACTTGATATTTTGCATTTTTGTAGCTAAAGCCCTAAATTAAGTATTTTGTATGTCCAAAAAGTTCTTTCTACATGTTTGCTGTGTGTTTTGTATAAAAGAGTGTGAATTTTAATTTCTGTTGTTTTTTTTCATCTCTATTTCTGGTCCTGTAGCATTTATTACAGCCACATGACACAACTACAGCAGCAGATTGTGAGGTAACCGGTTGGACTGAACAAAGGGATGTAGAACACTTCATTATAGGGTCAAAGGGCAGTTTCAAAAACAAAATCAAGCAAAAAATCCAGGCGAGGAGAAATGTACTAAAATTCCCCTTAGGTCTTCATGGGTTAAATCCTCCAGAGAATCAGGTCAGTGTGATGTGTTGGTGCTCATGAACACTGAACATTCTACATAAACGAACTGACTTTATGTCTTATTCAAGATGCAAAACATTTCCCACATTCTCTGTTGACATGAATGGGATTCCTGTTTAACCAGAAGTGCCGCTGCAAGAAAGCGCTGTTGAGGGGCGTTTAGAGACAAAACTGGGCAGGGCGGAATAAGGTGGATTCGGTTGTAAAATGTTTGTATTAAACCGTCCTGTTGTTTTTTTTGTTCGTTTGTTTGTTTGTTTGTTTTTGCTATTTTGTCCATTAAAACCTGACTCCTAATATGGAACTGGGCTCCAAATTCTCTTCTATAACTGCCAGCCTCGGTGAACTTCATTTGACTGGAGCTGAAGTCTGTGGATGATGTCACACTCTCGGATATTATTCTATTATTCTATTCAACTTTATAAGCAGCCTTACACTTACCTGTGTTGATTTCCCACTGCGCATGTGAAAGCCCAAAAGACTCGACTCCAGCGGCACCCACCTGTAATTGTATCTGAAATAATAAATAAGATATGCCAAATCCCCGTCTTTTTTTAATCTAATATGTCAACAAAAACAAGCAAGAAACCTACACTTATCACTTTCCATGTTTCATATGTCACACAATGGTCAATTTTTACCTTTTTTTTTGGTCTAAGTAAACTACAGATGACGGTTTACATCTATCTCTCTAAATGTAATTGTCTCGTCAGTGTCTCGTCTTATTACACGCTCCAAAAAAGTCAATTTTGCACAATATGTCTCCAGTCCTATTTGTGAATCCGATCTTATAAGAACACAACCTGGTCATTACTTAATAAAGGTGAAGCTGTCTTATTTCCTCCTGCATATTTATCCCTCTGAATGTGTAGGGACGATTTTTGTTGATTCTCCAATTATACGTTTCACTACAAAATGGATATAGAGCCGTGCATTCACGTTTTGAGCAGTACATTGCACTCTTGTCTGCTGTATAGTTACAAACTACGACACCCGGCAATTTTGCACAACACTTTTTCCAGAGGTGGTTTACATTTACTCAGGCACATTTTCTTGAGGAACTTTTTAAGGAAATTGTACTTGTTATTGAGTAAAAGTTGTGGTTCTTCTTCCCACTGTGAGTAAGTCTAACGTGCCAAAAGCTTTACATGACAATATGAAATGATTTGATTTGGTGTTTCTTGCAGCGCTCCTTCAGATATGATTTAGTTTGTACCTCCAGTTCTCTAGTTCATCTGACTTGTTTTGTGCGTTTTATCATTTCTTTTGCCGTCTCTCCTCTTTCCTGCTGTGAGAGCCCTGGTCCCTTATTCTTGGGGCACTTTTGTCTCAGTCACTTTGTTTTGTGCTAGTATGTGTCTGACTTTGTGTTGAGACACGCGGTTTCTGTTAGTTTAGTTTAATTCTATTCTGTGTCTTTTTTGCCACTCGATTCTGTTTGTGGATTTATGTGACTATATGTGACTTTACTTTGGGACACTCGTGATTTATGCTGCGTTGTATTGCGCTCGGGGCTCGAGGGAAACTGACCTCCTCCTTGAGAAAGTGCAATGGAACGGCCATTCAAATCGGGGGTCTGAAACACAAACTCAGGCGAGTTCGGTGCAAACCAAGCCGGATGAATTTACGTCACGGCAGAAATGTTGGCGCACACAGTAAACAGGGAGAACTGTCTTTTTGTCGTTTGGATATATGAAGTTGTGTATCTGTAGAGAAAGTGTGTTCTAAAAAGTGACATTTCTCCAAAAGAGCTACAAGATTTACACGTTTTTCCTACAAATAAACCAGCTGACTGAAGTAAATTCAGATAAACTGGCCATAACCAAGACACTAAAACAATAGCAGTAAATCAATAGTCTTGATTTAATTGGCCTTAATCTGTGACCAGTGCTGCTCTCAGACCTCATGGACCTCACCGAATGTGTCTTCTGCTTCTCTTTAAACAGGAGTTACAGCGTTCTTTCAGCCTGATGCTGCCTGAGCCTGGAGTTATTGTTTAGATCACGTGACCTCTGTCCATCTCAGCTTGTTTGATTCTTCAGACCTGAGGCCCTGAGGACTTCAGACCTCCAAACCATTGGACCTCTGTACCACAACATGATGAACATCTCCACTCTACTGGTCGCTCAACTCATAACCTTAGATAACTCTTAAAGTTTTATCTGCTCTCCAGTCTTTAGACACCAGTCTAGAGGAGCCTTTATTCATGTGCATATTTCATATCTAAATGTCTGCTTAATTTTCTCAATAAACATTTATAAACCACAATTTGCTTTGGTCAAACTGTGGTTTACCAAAGTGACATTATTTCCAGATATACGTCACAGATATGGACAAGAATTTATTAACCTTCCCTATATTATGAATAGGATTTTTTAACGGACAAAATAGTGAAATAAAAACACCAGGATCATGTGGACTGAGTTAATATGAATATTTTAAGACCAAAATTATTAGGCTCCGCAGCAGTTACAGAAAGAGCTTAGTAGTGACATTTAGACTTTCTTTCACATCATTTGGCAGTAGACACAAGTTTTTTTCTGATTATGTAATAGTCAAACTGCCAGAAACTAACAGACTCTATTTAAACTTTCTCAGGCATCCATATTTTCCCCAACTGTTGCAATGGAACAAATTTTCAACAGATGTCAGGAGAACTGCCTTGGATTTATCCACTACCGACGTTCAATAGAATGCAGGCTTAGTTTTGTTTTATACGTCCCTTAGTTTAGTCACTCGTTCTTTGTATAGACCAGGGGTGTCCAAACTTTTTTCATCAAGGGCCACATATTAAAACACAGACCAGCGTGAGGGCCCGTCGAGGGTCATAGACTGGTGGTCAAAACAGTGAGTAATTCAAATCTCTGCATTTATAACAGGTTTGAATGACCCTCAAGACCTTTGTTCAGGCTTAGACCCTCAAAAGGACACACTAACTTTGCTTGTTCAAGGTAGATTTCAAAAACATGCAGTAAAAAGTACTACATGCGGTAGTATGGGCCAATTCACCTGGAAGCCTAAGGGCCATAGTTTGGACATGCCAGATATTGACCTACGTGACCTCGTTTTTAGCACAAAACTCATTATATGTTAAACCTGTTATTTTGTTTCTTAGTTTAGGTTATTTTGCGTACATATTTTAGACAACTTTTGTGATGATACCTTTTTATAATCCTGTTTATTAAATTCTGACTTTTATTATTTATACAATTTTTTCCATCTTTTTTCCAGTTTTTGTTACTTCCGTAGCAGAGCTGGGTCATAACACTAATTTTTGTGTCTAACCTTTGAAAAAAAAGTGAAGTACTTAAAGGGTCCATATATACACAGCAAAAAGTGAAGTGTTAATGGACTCTCACAGAATCTATTTTAATATTTTCTCAGGGTTTATATGAGTTCAATCTGTTTTAGAGTTAATTTAACATGATTGGAAATGTTAATTAAGTAACACTGGACCAAAGTTCCTGTTTAACCCCGAAATTAAGAGTTATATTCATGTTTTGAGAGTAAACAGATAACACTTCGTAGGGTTATACTCATTTACCTGAACAACAGACAGATGAGCTTTATTTTTACACTTTTACACTAGTTCATTTAAGATTAAATTATGTACAAACCCGGTTCAAACTGGACTTCTCTGGCGGGAGTTTGAAGTGGTGAGTGGGAGGTGTTAAATTAACACTAAGGAAAGTTGAATGAACTCTAGGGAAAGTTGAATGAACACTAGGGAAAGTTGAATGAACACTAGAAGAAGTTGAATGAACACTAGAGGAAGTTGAATGAACACTAGTGGAAGTTGAATGAACACTAGAGGAAGTTGAATGAACACTAGTGGAAGTTGAATGAACACTAGTGGAAATTGCATGAACACTAGTGGAAGGTGAATGAACACTAAAGGAAGTTGAATGAACACTAGGGGAAGTTGAATGAACACTAGAGGAAGTTGAATGAACACTAGAGAAAGTTGATTGAACACTAGGGGAAGTTGAATTAACATGAGTGGAAGTTGAATGAACACTAGTGGAAGGTGAATGAACACTATTGGAAGTTGAATGAACACTAGGGGAAGTTGAATTAACACTAGGGGAAGTTGAATTAACACTAGTGGAAGTTGAATTAACACTGGGAGAAGTTGAATGAACACTAGTGGAAGTTGAATGAACACTAGAGGAAGTTGAATGAACACTAGGGGAAGTTGAATTAACACTAGTGGAAGTTGAATTAACACTGGGAGAAGTTGAATGAACACTAGTGGAAGTTGAATGAACACTAGAAGAAGTAGAATGAACACTAGAGGAAGTTCAATGAACTGTAGGGGAAGTTGAATGACACTTAAAATAAAAAAATATATATATTATTGTATCATGTTGACTGTGATGTCTTCTTTTATAATACGTTGTTCTATACTCAGCCTCTCTTAGCCCTCTCTAATCCTGCATAATTCTGCCTCTAAATGTATGTATGTATGTATGCTATTCTATTTGTTTTATTGTGTTTGTTTTTAATGTCTTGCTGATGTTCAGCTCTTTGTAAACTGTTTTTAAAGGTGCTATATAAATAAAGATTTATTATTATTATTATTACTAGTGAAAGTTGAATGAACACTAGAGGAAGTTGAATGAACACTGGGGGAAGTTGAATGAACACTAGGGGAAGTTGAATGAACACTAGAGAAAGTTGAATGAACACTAGAGGAAGTTGAATGAACACTGGGGGAAGTTGAATGAACACTAGGGGAAGTTTAATGAACACTAGAGAAAGTTGAATGAACACTAGAGGAAGTTGAATGAACACTGGGGGAAGTTGAATGAACACTAGGGGAAGTTGAATGAACACTAGAGAAAGTTGAATGAACACTAGAGAAAGTTGAATGAACACTAGAGAAAGTTGATTGAACACTAGGGGAAGTTGAATTAACTTCAACCATATCAACTCTGGCAAATAACCCCAACTGAACCCCTATTTAATTTTCAAATAGTTAAAATAACACTTTTTGTGTTAAAAACAACTGAAATATTTTACCCTGAAATTTTATCCCTCCGATTTTTGTTGTGTACACTATTTTCAGATCTATGTTCTAATGTTTTTCCTCATCACAAACATACCTGGACTTTTGTTTTGTTTCATTCACACAAACCTTGCATCTTTCTGCAGAATCCTCATCTCAAAACACTCTGTTCCACCTTGTGATGTCATGACATAATACAGGAAGTGTTCCACTGTGTTTTTAAACTCCATACACCTTCCCTAGAATCATTTGGATCATTTCAGCCCTGGAATTAAACTAAAGATTAAAAGAAAAGTAGATGTTAACTTCAAAACTAGTGCATCATTACATCACAAGGTGGAACAGAGCGTTTTGAGCTTTGGAGATGTAGACAGAATGAAACAAAACAACTCCAGGTATGTTTTTGAGGAGGGAACAGCATTATAATATGACTTAAAGCTCACAAATTACATGAACTTCAAATTATAAATCAGTTATTCTTACTTAAGACGCAGTCTCTCTAAATACTTTTCTACTGTACTCTTGGACCGTGACTTTGTACTTAAGGAATATAATTTAGCAGTAACGTTACTCTTACTTGCATACAATATTTGACTACTGTACCACCTCTGTCTAGCTCTGAATCCGATCCTGAAGCAATGGAAGATTTCTTACAGGAACTAAACCTGGTCATTATTTAACAGAGGCCCCTCCGCAGGGACTTTTGACCTGTCCTATTTCCTCTTGTATTTTTATCCGGGCGTGTGAGGGGTTATGAATAATTGATGATGCGTTGCCCTCAGTTGTGTTCATCACGTTTAACATTTACTTTTGCATATTCAACAAAATGACCCGGAGTGGCTACAGCGAGAAGAAAACGGACCCAAAGCCAAAATTAACTCTGTCTGGCCTATTTCGTTAATGACAATATTATTCCCCGGGCGCGGTGTTGTAGGCAGGGCTCGGAATCGAAGTGTGAGCAAAACAAAGGGAAAACGGAACAAGAATTTGACTAGAACATTGTTTTAAATATGCACGATACATTTGGCATACATTTGACTTTCTGATTTATTATCGTGTGCGTTTCCTCGTCACAAACAGACCTGGAGTTGTTTTTTGTTTCATTCGCACATGTTTAACACACAAACCCTGCAGATTGAGGCTGAGTTTTTACTGTTTCTCAACTGGAAAAAACGTTCTGTTCCACCTTGTGATGTCATGCGGTAATACAGGCAGTGCTCCACTTTGTTGTTAAACTTCACACACCTTCACGAGAATCATTTGGATGATTTCAAACCTGGAATTTCCAATCTGTACTGAACAAAAGGTTAAAGGGGCTGTTAATTTGAAAGTTAACTTGATTTCTGTGTCATGACATCTCAAGGTGGAAGGTTGTGTTTTGAGCTTTGGAGATTTAGACGGATAATAAATGGTTACTCAAACATCTGTGTGTAGTATTACAGGTTGACCTATGAAACTATTGCTGTGGTTTCAGAACTTTAAGAAAGAAATTTTCACCAAACCAAGTAGTTTGAGCTTGATGCCTTCTATGACTGGATGCACAACCATCCCCCGCTTCCCTTTAGCTCTCTGGACCCTGAAGCTGTCACTTCGATTAGAATCAAGACTTGTGTTATGCAAGAAGAGACCATCTTTAACATTTCCTCCTCAAAGAAGCTCCAAAAGAGCTACAAGATCTACAAAGTTTCTCCTACAAAGAAACCAGCTGACTGAAGTAAATTTAGGTAAAGTGGCCATAACCAAGACACAAATAAAAGACACAGCTCAAACAATTGCAGTAAATCAATAGTCTTGATTTAATTGGCCTCAATCTGTGACCAGTGCTGCTCTCAGACCTCATGGACACTTGGAAGGTTTCTTCTGCTCCTTGTTAAACAGGGAATACAGCATTCTTTCTTCTTGACGCTGCCTGAACCTGGAGTTATTGTTTAGATCACGTTGGCCTCTGTCCATCTCAGCTCATCTGATTCTTCAGACTTGACGCCCTGAGGACTTCACAGAATGGCTTAATTTATCAGTTTAGACTCAACACATAACCTTAGATAACTCTTAAAGTTTGATCTGATCTCCAGGCTTTAGACCCCAGTCTAAAGGAGCCTTTATTCATGTGCATATTTCATATCTAAATGTTTGTTTAACTTGGTCAATAAACATTCATAAACCACAGTTTGCTTTGGTGACTAGTGATATTATTTCCAGATATGGGTCACTGATATGGACAAGAATTTATGAACCTTCAGAACCTTCTGTAGCCATACCGGCTCGTCAAAGCCTGATTTCAAGAGATCTCAGAAGCTCAGCAGGGCTGGGCCTGGTTAGTAATTGGATGGGAGACCACTGGGAAAATCAGGTACCACAGGGGGGCGCCAGTCTCAAAACTGTCGTTGTTGTGTCCTTAGGCAAGACACTTCATCCACATTGTCTAGTATGAAATTGGTGTGTGTGAGTGATGGTGGAGGTCGGAGGGGCCGATGGTGCAGATTTGCAGCCTCACTTCTGTCAGTCTGTCCCAGGGCAGCTGTGGCTACAATAGTAGCTTACCACTCTACTCTACTTCTAGTCAAAGCCAAACTCCACGTGAACTCCAGCTCTGTTACCTCCAGGAGGTGACATCATTGTCACATGAGTCAATGTTGTGTAATATAGGACCTTTAATCCTATAAAAGAAGCCAAAGTGAGAATTCTCTTAACTCCAAACTCATAATCTGTTAAATCTGTTAAACGGCTTCAAAATGAGAGTGGGAGCATGATTACCCAATGAAATTATGATCTATATATATGATTCTATAATTAAAACATTGCACTAGAACTGGGGACTCCAATTAAATTTCCCCGAGGACCAAAACATTTCCACATTGCAAAACTGGGTTCCACTGAAATTCAGGAAGTACACAATGTTTTATTTGCCAGAATACAAAGGTAAAAAGGTGTTGATCAAAATCCTAAAATGTGCATTCATTACTTGTATGGTGTGTATGTGTGTGTTTTAAATGTGTTTTAAATACAACACAAACACATTTTAAAAAGAATTTCCTCTAGCTCCCTGCATGTTTACTTAATGGAGGAATTAGTTTGTCAAAGTGCACAGCCATGACTGAGGCCTGGAGGGGGCTGTATTATATATGCAATCATATACATCATTGGTAAATATTAAGTATTACACCTAATGTAGATGAGGGACCATGAACACTATTGGAAACTACTCACAGACTGAATAAAGAAGTGTGTGTAACATCACCCACAGTGTTCAGCGCCACTCAAATAGCCGCTAGCATTATGATGTTCTATATTATGAATAGGGTTTTTTAATGGACAAAATAGTGAAATAAAAACACCAGGATCAAGTAGAGTGGATTAATACAAACATTTTAAGACCAAACTGATGAGGCTCACACCAGTAGTTACACAGAGAGGTGGGACTATATTCCAGTCTAAGTCATTGGGACCCAGGATCAGTAGGAGCCGGATGTGCCTGCATTCTAACTTCCTATTTGGAATGTGGTGGCTAGCACATTAGCTTTGTCCATTTATATATACAGCCTATGTAACCACTGTATCTGAAGTAGCACATTCAAACTGGGGCTGGGGCCACATGGGGTCCAGAGTTGGACCTCCTATTGAACATTCAGGCACTGCAATAATAACTATTCAAAAACTTCCACGGTGGTTGGTCTCACCCTCATCAGCTCGGGTCCTCTACCAGAGGCCTGGGAGCTTGAGAGTTCTGCGCAGTATCTTTGCTGTCCCCAGTACTGCGCTTTTCTGGACTGAGATGTCTGTTGTCCTTCCTGGGATCTGCTGCAACCACTCATCCAATTTGGGGGTCACGGCCCCGAGTGCTCCGATCACCACAGGCACCACCGATGCCTTCACCTTCCCTGCCCTCTCCAGCTCTTCCTTGAGCCCCTGGTATTTCTCTAGTCCCTTTTTCCTGACATTACCATTATATATATGGAGTCATTAAAAAAAAACTCAGTCACAAACATCACATCACGAATATGTGAGGTACTTTTAAGGAGTTTTGTGACACTGTGATTGAAGAGATTTTGGAACAGAGTGTTTTTAGTTTGAGAGAAGACCTCAGCCTCAATCTGCAGGGTTTGTGTGTTAAAAATGTGTGAATGAAACAGAACACAACTCCAGTTCTGTTTGTGATGAGGAAACAGCATTAGAATACAGCTCAGAAAACAGCATAATATGAAACTGTTTGCAGCTCTTTCCGTTTTAAAAAAAGTCACTATAATCAAAACTGAACCTCATGTAAAAGCTCAAAACCTTCAGAATTCACTCAGGGGAAACACATGGAGCTCTGGTGATCCAATCATTATATCCTGGACTCTGTGCTGTAGCGGGTTTTTCTCTTAAAAACCTGAAAAACAGAACTAGTTCATTTTAAAGGACCCATATTACACAATTTTCTTATCTCTGTGATAATGTTCCTCATCACAAACTGACGTGGAGTTGTGTTTTGTTTCATTCACACATTTAACACAAAAACCCTGCAGATTTAGGCCAATGAAAAAACTTAGAAAATCATGAAAAAGCTCATTTCATAAAGTCAAACCCATATATTTGTCATGGGCTCCCTCTCAGTTCCTGTTAACGAGCCCCCACCTAACTGTTTCACCCTCCACTCTAGCTGATTTGATCCACCTGTCCCCACTCTGCATCCTCACTCACCAACCAGCTGCACCTAATACACCCCTGATTGACCTGTATATAAAAAGCCCTGTTTTTCAGCCTGTCCTTGTCAGATCGTCTGCTCGTGTGGATCCGCTACCTGCTGCCAAACTTCCCTGCATTCTACCTCTGACTCCTGATAATTGAACCTGGACCTGTCTGTACCCTCTTCTGCTCCTCTGCCCCGGTAACCCGACCTGCCTTCTGCTCTTGACCTGCATATTCTGCCTAGCCCTTGTCTGTACTGCTGCCCTGGAGGGACTGCTCCACCACCGAGACACACACGCACTCCCTTTTTCCCCTCAACCCCTAAATAAACTGTTTAAACGTGACGCACTTGGGTCCTCGTCTGTCTGTTCCCTGACAGTACGATCTGACCATCATGGACTCAGCGCACGTTTCACCTGACATGGACCTCAATGCCCCAGAGCCACCATCTGCCATGCAGCGCCTTGAGCGTGCGGAGGGAGAGGTCCATCGCCTGACGGGTGACATCGCCGCCTTGCTGGAGCTGGGCCGAATGCAACAACAACAGATCCAGCAGCAGCAAGAGCAACTTGCCCAGATAACTGAACTGCTCACCAACCTGACCCCGTCGCCAGCCAACCCACCCGCCGGTCCAGCCCCAGCCAGTCTACAGGCCATTCCAGCAGCACCCAGCATGCCAGGTGGCCCAGTTCCCATGACGCCTGCTCTCTTCACCGCTGGTGCCCCGGAACCCAAGATTGGTAGTCCTGAGCGGTTCAATGGCGATCCAACCCAGGTCCGGGCATTCCTTACAAGCTGCTGTCTCCAGTTCTCCCTGCAACCCAGAACCTTTGCCACGGAGGGGGCCAAGGTAGGGTACGCCATCACTCACCTGACGGGTCGAGCTCGACTCTGGGGAACAGCCGAGTTTGAGCGTCAGACTCCAACCTGCACATCCTTTGACCTGTTCGCTGAGGAGATGCTCAAGGTCTTTGACTTGGACTCTTCTTCTGCAGAGGCGTCCTGGGCACTGATGAGCATTCGGCAAGGTAGACTGACCGTCGCTGACTACTCCATCGATTTCCGGACCCTGGCAACACGCAGCACCTGGAACATGGAGGCGTTGGTGGACGCATTCCTTCACAGCCTGGCCGACTATGTAAAGGACGAGCTGGTCTCCCATGAACGACCATCAACCCTTGACGAGGCCATTGTTCTGGCTGCCCGAATCGATCGAAGAATCCAGACCCGCCGTCAAGAGAGGGGGCACCAGTACTCTCCAGCTACCAGCACCCGAGGCAGTCGAGCTGCTGCCTGCCCCCTTGTCTACTCCTCCAACCCAGCCAGACCAGTCGGAGCCTGGAGGTGGTCGAGCTCTCTTTCCCCTGCAGAGCGCCGCGCGCATCACATCCAACCTCTGCCTGTACTGTGGAGGAGATGGACACCGAATTGCCACCTGCCCTTTAAAGCCCAAGCTCACCCGGTGTAGGAGGAATCTGTTGAGCTCTACGTCCACCCAGCCCTCCAATGACCGCAGAACCCCTGCTGCAGGTTCGGCTCCACCTTCCTGACTCTACACACCTCTGGCCGCCTTGTGACTCTGGCGCTGAAGCCAACATAATGGACTTGGAGCTCGCCCACCAGTTGAAGCTTGAGAGCCATCGTCTGTCACCTCCTGTTCCTGCTCGGACGCTGATGGACACCCTCTCGCACAGTCACCCGTGTCACTGCTCCCTGTCTTGATGATGATCTCCTGCAACCATCAGGAGACCATCCAGTTCCACCTGCTCCGCCTCCCAGGCCAACCCCTCATCCTGGGCTACCCATGGCTTCGCCGGCACAACCTCTCCTTGACTGGACGACCGGGTGGTTGGGGCATGGGGCAAGGACTGCCACCAGACCTGTCTGCTTGCTGCTACACTACCCCCTCGCTCAGTTCCCCGCCAGTCCAGCTCCAGATTTGTCCAACGTTCCACGAATGCTACCTTGAGCTCTGGGAGGTGTTCAACAAGGCCAAGGCCACCTCTCTGCCCCGCACCGACCATATGACTGTGCTATCAACCTCCTCCCTGGTGCCGCACCTCCTAAAGGCCGTCTCTACTCGTTATCGTCTCCAGAAAGGAGGTCCATGGAAGAGTACATCAGTGACTCCCTGGCTGCTGGGATAAGTCGCCCGTCTTCTTCCCTGCTGGTGCTGGGTCTTCTTCGTGGGGAAGAAGGATGGATCCTTTCGTCCATGCATCGATTATCGAGGCCTTAACGACATCACCGTGAAGAACCGATATCCTCTTCCTCTGCTCTCCAGCGCCTTCGAGCTGCTCCAGGGAGCCACGGTCTTCACTAAGCTGGATCTCCGCATAATGCTTACCACCTGGTGCGAATACGGGAGGGGACGAATGGAAGACAGCGTTCAACACCCAACTGGTCACTACGAATACCTAGTGATGCCGCTCGGTCTCACCAATGCTCCAGCTGTATTCCAGGCTCTTGTAAATGATGTGCTGGGACATGTTAAACAAGTTTGTCTTTGTGTACCTGGATGACATCTTGATTTTTCCAGATCCTTGTCTGAACATACCCACCATGTCCAGCAAGTCCTTCGCGCCTTTCTGGAGAACTCCTCTACGCCAAAGCAGAGAAGTGCGAGTTTCATGCCAAGACTGTGGCCTTCCTAGGATACATCGTGGCTGCGGGGAGCATACAGATGGACCCTGCAAAGATTTCAGCAGTGACTTCGTGGCCGATCCCAGAGAGCCGAAAGAAGCTGCAGCAATTACTCGGGTTTGCAAACTTTTACAGAAAATTCACCCTGAACTATAGCACCATAGCCAAACCTCTCACCACCCTGACCAGCACTAAGCAGCCCTTTGCCTGGACCCCAGCAGCCAACGAAGCCTTCTGTGCCCTCAAGGCTCGGTTCACCTCTGCCCCCATCCTCCAGATGCCTGATGTGGACCGACAATTCATTGTGGAGGTGGATGCCTCTGATGTCGGAGTTGGTGCTGTGCTCTCCCAGCGGGCTACGGAGGACAACAAGCTCCATCCTTGTGCATTCTTCTCTCGCCGGCTATCCCCGTCTGAATGCAACTACGACATAGGGAACCGTGAGCTGCTGGCTGTCAAGCTTGCCCTTGAGGAGTGGCGCCACTGGCTGGAGGGGTCACAGTTCCATTCCTGGTCTGGACTGACCACAAGAATCTGGAATATATCCGCACTGCCGCCTAAACCCCAGGCAGTCCCGCTGGGCTCTGTACTTCACCAGATTTAACTTTACCCTATCTTACCGCCCTGATCACGGAACATCAAAGCCAGACGCCTCTCTCGCCAGTTCCAGAAGACTGACGCCCCTCCAAGGATCCTGCATGCATTCTGCCCAGCCCTGTGTTGTAGCAGCTCCTGACCTGGGATATCAAGAGCGGGTGCAGGAGTCTCTCGTAATCAGCCAGGCCTGCGCATGCCCCAGCAACCGCCTCTACGTCCCGAAACCCTGAGGTCCCAAGCTATACAGTGGGGACACGAGTCCCGTCTGGCCTGCCACCCTGGCTCTACTCGCACTTACCAACTGCTTGCCCAGCGGTTCTGGTGGCCTTCGTTAAGGAGGGATGTACGGGAGTTCGTCCGAGCCTGTCCCACCTGCAACCAACATAAGGCTTCCAGCCAGCCTCCAGCTGGATTTCTCCAGCCTCTGCCTGTGCCTAAGCGCTCCTGGTCCCACATTGCCCTGGACTTTGTCACAGGTCTGCCCTCTTCTGCTGGTATGAAGGTCATACTCACTGTAGTGGACCGTTTTAGTAAAATGGCACACTTTGTGCCCCTGCCTAAGCTCCCGACAGCCAAGGAGACCGCTCAGGTGGTCCTGGAACACGTCTTCCGCATCCATGGGCTGCCCAAGGATGTGGTTTCAGACCGAGGTCCACAATTTTCCTCCAACTTCTGGAAGGAGTTCTGCAATCTCCTGGGAGCCACGGCCAGCCTAACGTCTGGATTCCACCCTCAATCTAATGGCCAGTCTGAGCGGACGAACCAGGAGTTGGAGAAGGCCCTTCGGTGCATGGCGTCTCGCAACCCCCACTCCTGGGCACAACAGCTAACGTGGGTGGAGTATGCCCACAACTCGCTCACCTGTTCTGCCACTGGTATGTCCCTTTCCAGTGTGTTTACGGCTATCAGCCACCTCTCTTCTCCAGCCAGGAAGGGAGGTCGCCTGTCCGTCTGCTCCTCTCCTTTGCCCGTCGATGCCGCCGTGCCTGGTCACGAGCCCGAGCCACGCCTCAGATCTGTTGCCAGCTACACCACTGGAGCCAACCGCCGAAGGACCCTGCGCCCACCTACCGCTGGCCAAAGGGTGTGGCTATCGCCAAGGACCTACCGCTCGGGTGGAGTCGAGGAAGCTGGCACCTCGGTTCCTTGGACCATTCCCCATCGAGAGGGTCATCAGTCCAACTGCTGTCCGGCTCCAGCTGCCAAGGTCCATGAAGGTACACCCCACGTTCCATGTTTCCAAGGTCAAGCCCGTTACTACGACAGCCCACTGGTTCCAGCAGCACCTCCTCCTCCGCCTCCCCGTTTGCCAACGGGGTCTGGTCTACACCGTGGGCGGCGTGTGCTTAGGTCCAGACGAGGGGTAGGGGCCTCCAATACCTCGCCGACTGGGAGGGCTATGGGCCTGAAGAAAGATCTTGGGTGCCAGGCAGTCGGATAGTGGACCGGACCATCATAGCTGACTTCCACCGACAGCATCGATCAGCCCTCCATCCGCCGCCTGGGCCGTCCAAGGGGCCTCGCGGCGTGGCTCGTCCTGCACCTGACCCTGAACCTGTCTTGGTCCCTGATGATGGTGGCTCTCTGGCTCCCTCTGAGGATGGGGCAGAGACTGACCGGTCTGAGGAATTCTGACCTCTCCGCGGCTCCCCCGCCTCCGCCCGGTTTGGTGGTTCCTCTTTGGGACTTCTGGGGCCGTCCCTTGGGGGGGAGGTTCTGTCATGGGCTCCCTCTCAGTTCCTGTTAACGAGCCCCCACCTAACTGTTTCACCCTCCACTCTAGCTGATTTGATCCACCTGTCCCCACTCTGCATCCTCACTCACCAACCAGCTGCACTCAATACACCCTGATTGACCTGTATATAAAAAGCCCTGTTTTTCAGCCTGTCCTTGTCAGATCGTCTGCTCGTGTGGATCCGCTACCTGCTGCCAAACTTCCCTGCATTCTACCTCTGACTCCTGATAATTGAACCTGGACCTGTCTGTACCCTCTTCTGCTCCTCTGCCCCGGTAACCCGACCTGCCTTCTGCTCTTGACCTGCATATTCCTGCCTTTGGCCCTTGTCTGTACTGCTGCCCTGGAGAGACTGCTCCACCACCGAGACACACACGCACTCCCTTTTTCCCCTCAACCCCTAAATAAACTGTTTAAACGTGACGCACTTGGGTCCTCGTCTGTCTGTTCCCTGACAATATTATATAGACTCATGACACAATGAAATATTTCTATAGTTTATTTCTTGAATTTTGATGATTACAGATGGCTTACAGATAATGAAAAAAACTAAATTCTATCTCAAAAAATTGGAATATGACAGAATATCATCGTAATTATTCACTGCAATGAGTTTATAAGCACATTTCTAAATTTTCAGAGACCAGAGAGGATTTAACAGTCATGTTACGCCATAGATATAGGACAGTAGATATCTCTAAGTCGCCATACGGAAACAACATAATTAAAGTAGCCTACCTTAAATCGGCAAGTTTTATTTTTTTGGATCGTTACAAATGCCGGACGTATTTACAACCGAGCAGCAAATAAAGTGATAGAGAAGAGGTTTATATCTACGAATCAGCCGCAGGGAAAGGCCTGGGGTCTGGGCCCGGGAACGGACTGGGCCCCGAGTTAGACTTCAAGTCAGAGCTGAACAAGTCCGAGATTAGTCCTGGTTTAGTCCTAATTTAGATTTGGTTCAGTCCTGGGTTTAGTCTTGGTTTAGTCCTGGGTTCTGTTCTGGTTTATTCCCGGTTTAGTCCTGGTTTATTTCTGGTTTAATCTTGGTTTAGAACTGGTTCAGTCCACATTCAGTCCTGGGTTCAGTCCTGGTTCAGTCCTGGTTTAGTTCTGGTTTAGTCTTGGTTTAGACCTGGTTCAGTCCTCATTCAGTTCTGGGTTCAGTCCTGTTTCAGTCCTGGTTTAGTCCTGGTTCAACCCTGGTTCAGTCCTGGTTTAGTTCTGGTTCAGTTCTGGTTGAGTTTTGGTTTAGACCTGGTTCAATCCTGGTTTAGTTCTGGTTTCGTCTTGATTTAGACCTGGTTCAGTGCTGGCTTAGTTCTGGTTTAGTCTTGGTTTACACCTGGTTCAGTCCTCATTCAGTTCTGGGTTCAGTCCTGGTTCAGTCCTGGTTTAGTCCTGGTTCAACCCTGGTTTAGTTCTGGTTTCATCTTGATTTAGACCTGGTTCAGTGCTAGTTTAGTTCTGGTTTCGTCTTGGTTTAGACCTGGTTCAGTCCTCATTCAGTCTTGGGTTCAGCCCTGGTTCAGTCCTTGGTTCATTCCCGGTTTAGTCCAGGTTTAAACTTGGTTCAGTCTTGGTTTAGTCCAGGTTTAGTCCTGGTTTAGACTTGGTTCAGTCCTGGTTTAGTCCTGGTTTAGACCTGGTTTAGTCCTTGGTCCAGTCCTGGTATTGATATCTATGACGTTACACTAACAACTAACATGCTAACGTGCACTTCCTGATTATCCAACAATACACCTAAACTAAACCAAATTGTCTCAAATACACGTGAAAAAACGCTTCACGACGCCGTTTTTGACTCTTATCACCTTATGTACGTTTGTATATTCGCTGAGATCCAAAAACATGACATTTCAAATTTCCTTTTTCCCGTGTACAGTATCCAACTTTTGACACATTTATCTCCCCAAACGTGGCATTCTCTCGACAGCGGCTGCATTTCACCTCCGTCTCATTTACATTCAGCTACGATTTCGTTTCAAACAAGCACAGGTCGCTCGCTCTGACCCTCTCGCATGTGTTTTTCTGTTTCGCTTTTTTTTCCAAATCGCTTTTTTTTCCAAATCGCTTGTGGTGTTGTGCGCCAACCTGCCCCCGAAAGGTCCCGCTACATTTTCACATTTAGATTGACAACATTAGCTTTTTTTCTTTCTTTTTTTGCAAGCAGTAGTTCACTTTTTCCATTTTTTTCCCCTTTCCTTTTCCTGGTTGGACATTTTCAGTCGAGCGGAGAATATTGATGATGCTGCAAAATGGTCTTTTCATTTCATTGTGTTATGTGTCTGGCTCCGGGGCACGACGGCGGCAGGAGCTGTGATGTGAACGTGGGAGAAGAGAGGGGGATGAGGAGGAGGAGGGAGAGAGAGAGACCCGGAGGGGGACAGGGGGAATGGAGAGACAGGAGGTAGAAGGGTGGGGAAAGGATCAGGAAAGGAACGGAAGAGAAGGAAGGAGGGAGGAGAGAGGGAGAGTGAGGACAGGAGAAAGAAGGAGGGAGGGAGAAGAGATGAGAAACAGCGAGGGGAAAGGAGAGAGGTAGGGGGAGGGAACAAGTGGAGGAGAGAAAGAAACAAATGGGGGTGAAAGAGATGGAAGAAGACAGGGTAAGATAGAGGGAGGAAGAGAGAGGTTGGAGTAAAGAAGAGAAAGAGAGGGGGAAAGGAGGGAAAGATTGACATTAAGATAGAGGGAGGAGGGGTGAGACAGAGCGAGGGAAGAGAATGAAGGAGGAGAAAGAAGGGGATGGAACAAGAGAAGGAAAGAAGGAAGGAAAGAAAGAAAGAAAGAAAGAAAGAGGGAGGGAGGAGAGATGGGGAAGGGAGGAAGAGATTGACATTAAGATACAGGGAGAAAGAGAGAGAGGGAAGAGAATGAAGGAGGAGAGAGGAGGGGCAAGAAGGAAGGTAAGGGGAGGGAACAGAAAGAAAGAGAGGGAGGGAGGGAGGGAGGGAGGGAAGGAGGGAAGTGGTGAGGTTGAAAAGGGAACGGGGATGAGAAATAGGGATGGGGATGGGAAGAGGGAGTTATGGACAGGGGTGAGAGAGAAAGAAGGAATGGGAGAGATTTTAGAGAAAGAAAAGAAGAAAGAAGGGAAGGGGTGAAGTTGAAAGAGAAATGAGTTGAAAAAGAGATGAAGATGGGAAGAGGGAGAATGAGAGAGAAAGGAAGAAGAGAGGGAGAGCGAGGAAAGGAGAAAGAAGGAGAGAGGGAAAGAGAAAGGGAGAAGAGGGTGAGAGATGGGGGTTAAAAGAGATGGATGAAGTCAGGGTAGGATAGAGGGAGGAAGAGAGGGAGAGAGAGGAGGGAAGGGAGGGAGAGATTGACATTAAGATAGAGGGAGAAGGGGTGAGACAGAGCGAGGGAAGAGAATGAAGGAGGAGAGAGATGAGGGGTGAGAAAGAAGTAAGGTAAGGAGAGGGAACAAATGGAGGAGAGAAAGAAAGCAAGAAAGGATGGAAGGGGTGAAGTTGAAAGGGGGATGGGATGAGAGAAAAGGGGAAATGGGAGAGATTGAGAGAAAAAGGAAAAGAAGAAAGAAGGGAAGGGGTGAAGTTGAAAGAAATGAGTGGAGTAGAAAAAGGGATGAAGATAGGAAAAGGGCAAGAGGGAGAGGGAGGAAAGGAGAAAGAAGGAGGGAGGGAGATGAAGAGAGATGGAAGAAGGGGCTGACAGAGAGAGAGAGAGACAGGGAGGGAGAGAGAGAAAGAGGTTGGAGAAAAGAAGAGAAAGAGAGGGGAGGGGGGAGCAAATGACATTAAGATAGAGGGAGAAGGGGTGAGAGAGAGAGGGAAGAGTGAAGGAAAGTGAACAAGTGGAGGAGAGAAAGAAAGAAGGGATGGAGTGAGATCGAAAGGGGAATGGGGCGGGGGTGAAAGAGAAAGAAGGAATGCGGGAGGCTGAGAGAAAGAGAGAAGAGAGAGACTGCAAGGAAATAAGGAAGGAGGAGGAAGAGAAAGAGGAGGGTAAGAGAATGGAAAAGAGAAAAGGAGAGAGGGCAAAGGGGTGAAAGATGCAGAAGGAGGGAAGGAAGGGGGGTGTGAGAGAGAAAGTGGAAGGGGAGAGGTTAAGAGAGAGAGGGAGGACAGAGAGAAAAAGGAGAAAGAAGGGAAGGAGTGAAGTTGAAAGGGAAGAGAGGGAAGGAGAGAGAAAGAGGGAATGGGAGAGGTCGAGAGAAAGGAGGGAGAGAGAGGAGGGGAAGAGAGGGGGAATCAGAAAAAAAAATAAAAGGTGAGGTTAAGATAGAGAGGAGGAAAGGGGGAGACAGAGGAGTGAGAAAGAAGGAAGGAAGGATGGAAGGAAGGAGTAATGTTGAGAAAGATGGAAGGAGGGAGTTAAGGAACGAGAGAATGTTAGAGAACAGGAGATTGGGGAGAGAAGTGAATAGATGAACGAAAGAAAGAAGGGTGTGAGGGCTTTGAAGAGAGAGAAGGGGAGACAAAGAGAGAAAAAGGGAGTGAAAGAGATGGACAAAGTAAGAGTTAAGCAACAGAGGTTTGTGCTCAGACGCAGCTTCGTCTTCTTTACAGCAAACTACATTCAGTTTGTCGATAAAAAAAAAATTGACGTGTTTGACGAAATTCTTAACGATCAGTTATCGATTCGTCAGCTAATTATGCCCATCCCTAGTCGAGGCCTTAGAACAATTAGATTTTCTCTGAATATGGCATTAAATGAGAGCATTTTAACCCCACCAAAATAGTATTTTAACTGTCAAAGAATTCACAGATTTATTTTCTAACAGGCTGCCTAACTAAGAAGACAAGTTTCCAATCTGCCATAATTCAAATAGAGATGTGTGCGTCTCAAGAACAATGGGGGAAAACAGACAATAAATACAGTATTTATTAAAAAAAGTACAAAATAAAAACAGAGCATTATAATATGGGCCCCAAACTCAAGTTCACCTAGGGCCCCTAAATTTCCAACTCCCCCCCTGGGTGAGAGAGAGTAAATAACGGAGGAGGAGGGAAGACAGAAGGGTTGGAGGTTGAGAGAAAAGAGAAAAAAAGAAAGAAGGAGGGAGAGAGAAGAGGGAACGAGAGCAGGGAAAACAGGGAGAAAGAACAAAGGGGTGAAAAGAGAGAAAAAAACAAGAATGGAGGAGAGAAGGACGAAAGAGAGACAGAGATGGAAGAGAAGAAAGGAGGAGGCAGAGAAGGGAGGAAGAAAAGAAGGAAAATGAGAGAAAAAGAGAGACGCCCTGAGCCACTCATCCGTCATCTTGTACATTGGGAGGTTTTTGTGTTGTGATGCTGTAGCGACTGCGCTGTAGTGTCCCAGAGCTATAGGAGCTGTTTCTATCGGAGGAAGTAGGTTTTTATTAGCGCTCATATGCTGTTACGGCCTTGTACAGCCAATGGGAACAGGTCTGGGCTCTGTGCAGTACAAGGAAGTGTTATAGAGAAAATAAAACTCAACAGTCGAGCGAGAGTGAGGCTGGTACCTGATTTTTACTGTCTTAAAAACATGAAAAACAGCTAGAAAAAGAGTTAGTTTGTTTTAACTAACTCTTTTCGTCATCCGGTGACGTCACTTCCGGGTGAGTGAATTCTGTTTGCGAATTCTGTTTGCGAGCTGTTTTGCGAGCACTCTTACTAGCATCTCTCTACTGAATCTGTTAATCCACGAATCCATCTAAACTAGTGCCTGAGTACTTCGTCAAACCATCGAAGTTTATTCAGCACCTAGTGCTCCGTAATTCGTGGTCTAAGCCTCTCCCTCTCTGTAGTTTCAGCTTGTAGTTTCAGCCTGATCTAGCCTAGCCTAGCATCATCATGGCTAAAACTCTCGCCCCCTTTCCTGCTCTAGTTGCAACATGTGGGAGTGAGAACTCCTGGCTTATTTGATAGTGACAGGGATAGTTGCGCTAAGTGCAGCGTAGTGGCAGTCCTCGAGGCCAGGGTTACAGAGTTAGAAACGCGGATCCGCTCTTTGGAGGCGCTGAAGCCGAGTTATAGTCAAGCAGTAGCAGGGACCGCGGACCGCATTAGCTTGAGCGTAGCTAGCGAGAGTAGCCCTCGCGATCCCGTGCAGCCGGGACCAGACCAGGACAGTTTTGTGACAGTTAGGACGAGGCGCGAGGGCTAAGACCAGGACTGCAGATCAGGGACACATAGCTGAGTGCAGGACTCCAGGAGACCAGGGACACAGGGCTGAGAGCAGGGCGCTCCCCGTCCGGGAACAGGTTCTCCCTGAGCTGGACGCTGACACTCTAGTGATAGGGAGCTCTATAGTCAGGATTTGAACTGCCTGCAGCTTCCACACGGTGTTACCCTGAGCCAGACTGGGTGACATCGAGGGAATCTTAGGCTTTTAAAGAGAAGTAAGAACAGGTACCGCCGGATCGCTATACACGCTGGGGTAACGATACTCGCGGCGTCAGTCAGAGGTGGTGAAGTTGCAGATAGCGGCAGTTTGTGATTTGGCTAAGTCGATGTCGGAGTCCGTACTTCTCTGGCCCCCTTCCAAATTATGCCAATTGTGAAATGTTCAGCCGCTTTTCAGCTGTCAACCAGTGGTTGTCCAATTGGTGCCCGTAGAATGGTGTCGCTTTCATAGATAACTGGAGGGCATTTGAGGGGAAGCCCAGGCTTATACGTAGTGACGGCATTCATCCCACCGCGGCTGGGTCCTCCCTCCTAGTGCAGAATATTATGGTTAGTCTTAGATGACCATCAGGTAAGACTAGCACACAGACTAGCTCAGGGAGTGTCAGTGACGCTAGGGAGCAGAGTAGACTAGTGAGGCACTGCTCTGTTAGCGAGAACAGCTCCAAACAGGCTGAGACTGTGTGTGCGCCACGCACAGGGGCCTCCTCTGAGCCACCCTGCATGAACAATTCTCCCAGACTGGCTGAGGTTGTGTATGTCCCACGCACAAAAAAGCACAAACAAAACATACCTAAACTCTGATAGGAAAGATATCAGATCTCCTAACTCAATAGAAATAAATACATGCATCGCAAATATCCAAAATAAATGTATAAAAAGCACAAATAAACTCAACTAAAGTCTGATAGGAAAGGCGTCAGGTTTCATAACTTAATAAAAATAAATAATTGTGTTGCAAACAAACAATTTAGCATGTAAAAGCACAAATAAAAGTCAACTGAACTCTGATAGGAAAGGCGCCAGATCTCATAACTTAATAAAAATAAATACATGTGTCGCAAATAAACAAAATGATAAGTGTGTAAAATGTGGACTGCTAAACATCAGGTCCTCTCTTCTAAATCTCTTTAATAAATGAATTAATTGGCGACTTTAATATTGATCTTCTAGCTTTAACTGAAACATGGCTTCAGGAAAATGATTATGTTAGACTAAACGAATCTACACCTCCAAGTCACGTGAACTTTCAAAGTGCCAGGAGCACTGGTCGAGGTGGCGGTGTGGCCGCCATTTCTCACTCCAGCCTAATTCTCAGCCTCAAATCTAATTATACATTCCGCTTCCTTTGAAAGCCTCGCACTATCGACATTGCACCAACTGGAAAAACCAAAAAGCTGTTATATTTATAACAATCTACCGAACCTCCTGGTCCTTATGCCGAAGTTTCTGACAGAGTTTTCTGACTTTATTTCAAGTTTAGTTTTGGAATGGGAAAGGATTGTTATAGTTGGAGATTTCAACATTCATGTTGATAACAGCAGTGAGTGCCTCAGCAGTGCTTTTGGTGCTCTCCTGGATGGGATCGGTTTTACCCAGAGTGTGAACAATGCCCGACTCACTGTCACAATCACACTCTCGATCTCGTCTCTAACTTATGGTATTGAGATTAGTGATTTACTTGTAATTCCTCAAAACCCTATACTCTCTGACCATTTTTTAATAACCTTTCAATTCGTACTAAAAGACTATCCAGCTCAGCAGGAGAAAACTATAATGAAAAGAACAATATCAGAAAAATCGGTAGCCGAAGTTCAAAGAAATAATCGAGCCAGTATTAAATGATATGCCATGTGACATTGAGAACAACTTTAATCCAATTATCATGGATCAGTTTGTGGATAGGACAATGCTCACCTTAAAATCTGCTCTCGATGTTGCAGCTCCGCTAAAACAGAAAAGCATTAAACCAAGACCTCCGGCTCCTTGGTTTACTCCAGAACTGGGCGATCACTCAAACAACACGTGAGACGCACAGAGAAGCTCTGGCGCCTCGCTCCGAGAGCAGTCTCTGAAGGCATGGAAGCTCTGCCTGCTCTCTTATAAGGCCGCTCTGCACTTAAAAGCACAAACCAGATACTATTCAAACCTAATAGAAGTAAACAAAAGCAACCCCAGATTTCTGTTCAGCACTGTAGCCAGGCTGACAAACTCGCATACTGCCCCTGAGTCTCTTCTCCTTCTCAAGTTCAGTTGTGATGACTTTCTTGAATTCTTCGATTACAAAATTATAACCATTAGAGACAAGATCAACGGCCACTCCAAAAATCAGCCCCGAGCAAATTCAGCAAATCCAGTTTGTAACACCAATATCCCACATAAATCCTCTAATAGAATTAGACAAATTTACTCCTGTCGATGAGGCGGAGATTACCTCAGTCATCATGTCGTCCAAACCATCAACTTGTTTGCTCGACCCTATTCCAGTCAAACTCCTCAAAGAAGCTCTCCACTTAATAATAGGTTCCATCCATAACATAATAAATATGTCATTAGAAAATGGCTTTGTTCCTCAGTCCTTTAAATATGCTGTAATTAAACCGCTTTGAAAAACCTAGCTTAAATCCTGATGAACTAGCCAACTACAGACCTATCTCTCGAATCTTCCATTTCTCTCAAAGATTCTGGAACGAAGTTGTGGTGAAACAGCTTTGTCACCATCTGCAGGGCAATAATTTATATGAAAATTTCAGTCTGGTTTCAGAGCTCACCACAGCACAGAAACTGCTCTGCTTAAAGTGACAAATGATTTGCTACTAGCTGCTGATAACGGGCTGGTTCTCAGTCCTGGTCCTACTGGACCTCAGTGCAGCGTTTGACACCATTGATCACAACATTCTACTGCAGAGGTTAGAATGTGACATAGGTGTCAGAGGGACCGCCTCAAATGGTTTAAATCCTATCTATCAGATAGGTACCAGTTTGTTAGTGTAAACCAGTGCACCTCTCCCTGCTCTAAAGTAGCTTGTGGTGTTCCACAAGGATCTGTGCTTGGTCCAATCCTGTTTACTCTGTATATGTTGCCATTAGGTAACATTATCAGAAAACATGGCATTAATTTCCACTGCTATGCTGATGACACTCAGCTGTACTTATCAATGAAACCTAATCAGACCGATCAAATCGATAAGCTCAGTGCCTGTGTGAAGGACATCAAAACCTGGATGACCCTGAATTACCTCCTTTTAAACCCTGAAAAACAGAGGTCATTGTTGTCGGGTCCTAAAGGTCAGGAGAGATTCTCTGTCAGACCAGATAATCTCACTTGACAATGTGAGTATAGCCTCTAGCTCTACTGTAAAAAACCTTGGAGTCGTATTTGACCAAAATCTCATTCACAGCTCATATAAACCAAGCCTGTAAAACTGCATATTTTCACCTGCTAAACATAACTAAAATCAGAAAAATTTTGCCTAAAAATGATGCTGAAAAACTTATCCATGCATTTGTTACATCCAGACTAGATTACTGTAATTCTCTGCTCACCGCCTGCACTAAAGGTACTTTAAGAAGCTTCCCAGTTGGTCCAAATGCAGCGGCCAGAGTCCTAACAGGAACTAAAAGGCGTGATCACATCAGTCCTGTGTTAAAATCACTTCACTGGCTTCCTGTCGAGTTTAGAATTAGATTCAAAGTTCTCCTCCTGACATACAAAGCCTTAAACAATATGGCCCCATCATATCTTCAAGATGCCATTGTCCCCTATCAGCCAAATAGAGCACTTCGCTCTCAGAATGCAGGATTATTAGTGGTTCCTAGAGTGTCTAAAAGTACAGTGGGGAGAGCCTTCAGTTACCAAGCTCCTGTGTTATGGAATCAACTCCCTGTTGATGTTAAACAGGCACTCCACAGTCTCTTTATTTAAGACCAGGCTTAAAACCTTCCTCTTCGGAATAGCTTATGACCAGGTTACTTAGTTGATGTCACTAAGATAGTTTAGCTGCAGGAGATAACAAGCTGGGAAGTGTGGCAACCTGAGCACTGTCCTCTGTTTCCTCCTTTCTCATCAGCATCACTCACTATGTTCTCATCTGTAGTTTGTTCATTGCTATTCACATGTTGTCCCCTGTCCCACTCCCTGTGGAGTGGAACTCTTTCAGACGCCTGATGGCAGCTGGACCTCGCTCCTCCTCTTCGCCTGGCTCCTCCTCCTCGCCTGGCTCCTCCTCCTCGCCCGGCTCCTCCTCCTCGCCCTTCTCTCCTCCTCCTCGCCTCGGCTCCTTCCCCACCTGGGTAGCTGTGGTCATACTGAACTGGCCCACGGGCCTGGACATCTATAGCCTGTCCGTCCATGGGAGTGGATCCCTCCTTCACTGTAGTTCTCCCTGAGGTTTCTTCTTTTTCCCAGGACCCTGGGTTTTTTGGAGTTTTTCCTTGCTGAGAAGGAGGGTCTAAGGACAGGGGATGACTGGACAATGTTTCATTTGCTGCTTTACATGAATGTTGTTTATTCCTGTTTTGATATGTCTGTGTGTATGTTTTACTCATCCATATCTTGGAACGCCCTTAGAGGCTGCTGTTGTTGCGATTTTGGGCGCTACAAAATAAATTGAATTGAATTGAATTGAATTAAAACGGGGGTGTAACGTTGTTCCTGCATCGAAAACATGCCTGAAGACGTTTAAGATGTCATCCATGCATGTTTCAGTAATTTAGCGGTATTCAAACCCTCCTTATGTTTAGCTGTACAAGGCTCCGCCCACAAGCCTACGCTCCCACACGACAATTCTCCACAAATATGCAAAAACATAATGCAAAACTATACTCAAAAACCTTGACAAACCTGATGGGATGTGCAGGAGTTTCATTAGCGGGATGCACACCGATTGTGTTGCGATGAGGGTCTAAAGGGGGGGTGACTTAGCGTGGAGAGCAAAGATAGAGGAAGTTTGGAGTTTGGAGCTCCGGAAAGGAAAGAAGAAAGGAGTGGCCTGATCCATGTCCTGTGTCACACCCAGAACACAGCCTCGGGAACGAATATCTGCAGAAAGGTCAAATTTTTCAACGTTGGTGAAATTCAAGACCCCCTTCCATTTAGGCATTCACACGTCAAACCCCTGATTCGCCCAATTCCCATATTCACACCAGTCAAAACTTGCAAATCCTAATGCCCAATTCACTTCATTCTCGCCGCTCAAAACGTTGGAATCTCAATCGGCATTTTGTTTCATTCTCGCCACTCAAAACGTATGAATCTCAATGCCCAATCTGCATATTCGCGCCACTCAAAACCCACGAATCTCAATGCCCAATTCAAATATTCGTGCCGCTCAAAATGTACAAATCTTGATGCCCGATTTGCATATTTGCACCACTCAAAACTCGCAAATCTCAATACCCAATTTGCAAATTCACAGCACACAAAACGCACAAATAATACCCAATTTGCATATTTGCGCTGCTCAAAAGGCGCAAATCTTAATGCCCAATTCGCATATTCGCGCCGCTCAAAAGGCGCAAATCTTAATGCCCAATTCGCGTATTCGCGCTGCTCAAAACGTGCAAATATCAATGCCCAATTCGCATATTTGCGCCGTTAAAAATGTGCGAATCTCAACAAGCAATTCACATATTCGTGGCGCTCAAAACACGTGAATCTCAATGCCGAATTCGCCTATTCGCTCCTCTGAAAACATGCAAATCTCAGGGTCCAATTCGCTTCATTCTCGCCGCTCAAAACATGCAAATCTCAATATTTGCGCCGCCCAAAACACACGAATCTCAATGTCCAATTCTCTTCATTATCGCCGCTCAAATCGCACAAATCTCAATGCCCAATTCACTTCATTCTCACCATTCAAAATGCACAAATCTCAATCCAGAAATGTATTTACGTGTCGACGCGCCTTTACATAGAGCCAACCTGTAAACCATTTGCGTTGTTCATGCCTGACACATTTGGTTTGAACACGGCTTTATGGTTAGGTTCTGCCATACTCCTCCCACACATGACAATTCTCCATAAATATACAAAAACATACAAAACAACACAGTACAACTTCACAAACCTGACTCGATATGCAGCGGTTTCATGATCTCCACTTTTTGCCCTCACTCCCACTTCTCCGTGTGATCCATTCAGCTCACGCCGGCTCATTCCGAAGCCCAAACCCTTGTAATATTTATACCTCTGCTCCACAACTTAATCACACGGATCTGAAGGCTTATTTCGTAGCCGGATTATTACGTGATCTTGTTTCTAATAACGACTGCTAATTAGGCCTCCACAGTCACATTCATTATACGGTGCGTCTGTTTTAAAATACGAGGCTTTTGATTGGCTCTGGGCGGAGATAACGATGGGCGGTAATTGGAAGCGTAATGGTGGCTGGGAGCGCACTGTTTGTGTTATAACGGCAGAGCATTGGAAGTCTGGACATCTGCTTTACAAGTGCATTATGGGTAATTGGTTCAGCATTGCTCTCTGGGAAGGATGGTGTTTTAGTTTTACTGCAGTCATTTGGGTCGAGATGAAGATACGTGAGCGGATGGAGTAAGGTACGGCTTCAGGTTTGTGTTCGCGTGTTCTTTTTTTAGGTTTAATTGGATTTTCAAAGATGAATTTCCTGCAAATTTCTCTTATCTGGCCATGATCTTAAAACTTATATCAGGTGATTTATTATCGACTTACTCGTTGGGAATTGGTTGTAGAATCTTAAAAATGTTCACAGATATTTCTTCCATGACTCAACTAGTCAGAAAAAGCTTAAATTTTGGCAATAAATGTTCAAAAGAAGCTATGACAAAATCAAAAAAAATTAAGGTGACTTGTATTAAGAAAATTTTATCATGATTTGAGTAAATTTCACTTAACAAATAAAATTATCTGCCAGTGGAATAAGACTTTTTGTACTTGAAAATACATCTGGCTACACTTAAAGTAAGAAAAACAACTTTTTGCACTTAAAATAAGAAAAAAAAATCGAAAGTTGCTTGAATTTAAAAACAAAAAAAACAAAACACTTATTCCACTGGCAGAACATTTCACTTGTTCAGTGAAATTTACTCAAATCTTAATAAAACTTTTGTAATACAAGTCACCTTAATTTTTTTAGATTTTGTTATAGCTTCTTTTGAACATTTATTGCCAAAATTTAAGCTTTTTCTGACTAGTTGAGTCATGGAAGAAATATCTGTGAACATTTTTAAGATTCTACAACCAATTCCCAACGAGTAAGTCGATAATAAATCTGAAAACAAGAAGAATAACCTGATATAAGTTTAAAGATCATGGCCAGATAAGAGAAATTTGCAGGAAATTCATCTTTGAAAATCCAATCAAACCTAAAAAAAGAACGCGCGAACACAAACCTGAAGCCGTACCTTACTCCATAAGACTAAGAATAAGACTTTTTGTACTTAAAATATGAAAATACATCTGGCTACACTTAAAATAAGAAAAACAACTTTTTGCATTTAAAATAAGAAAAAAAATCGAAAGTTGCTTGAATAAAAAAAAACAAAAAAACATTCCACTGGCAGAACATTTCACTTGTCAAGTTGAATCTCCTCAAATAAAGTAAAATGTTCTTAATTTAAGTAATTTTTACTTACCTAGATTTTTTTTCCCACTGAACAATCCATGTACCATAGTTTCCCCCTGCACTTCACTTCACTTGTTTTTAGATTCAATAATTCCAATTTGCTTGAAATTCGCGTATGTTTATCTAAAACTTAGCATCCATAAACTTTATTTCCAGCCCATAAACACTTATACCAGAGATGGCTTCATTCTAGTCTACAGGTCGTTTATTTTAAGATTCTACTTTTAAGTCATTTTCTGATAGATTTAAGTGTTTATATTGCACATCACTGTTTGTTTGCATGTCGCACGGCGGAGCTGGCGCCTTTGGCCGAGAGGGTGGGTGCAGCGGCATGTGGTGTCCATTTAGTGGTGGGACCGATGTGGGTCCTGCTGTGGTGCTCCTCTGTGGGTTTGTGGATGTGGGTCCTGCTGTGGTGCTCCTCTGTGAGTTTGTGGATGTGGGTCCTGCTGTGGTGCTCCTCTGTGGGTTTGTGGATCTGGGTCCTGCTGTGGTGCTCCCCTGTGGGTTTGTGGATGTGGGTCCTGCTGTGGTGCTCCTCTGTGGGTTTGTGGATGTGGGTCCTGCTGTGGTGCTCCTCTGTGGGTTTGTGGATGTGGGTCCTGCTGTGGTGCTCCTCTGTGGGTTTGTGGATGTGGGTCCTGCTGTGGTGCTCCTCTGTGGGTTTGTGGATGTGGGTCCTGCTGTGGTGCTCCTCTGTGGGTCTGTGGATGTGGGTCCTGCTGTGGTGCTCCTCTGTGGGTTTGTGGATGTGGGTCCTGCTGTGGTGCTCCTCTGTGGGTTTGTGGATGTGGGTCCTGCTGTGGTGCTCCTCTGTGGGTTTGTGGATGTGGGTCCTGCTGTGGTGCTCCTCTGTGGGTTTGTGGATGTGGGTCCTGCTGTGGTGCTCCTCTGTGGGTTTGTGGATGTGGGTCCTGCCATGGTGCTCCTCTGTGGGTTTGTGGATGTGGCGGCACGGGGCAGTGGGGGTGGCCAGGGTAGAGAGGCTGTGGGGCTTCTGTCGCTGTCCACGGTCCTTGTCGGGGGTGGGTGGAGATTCGCCGTATGATTTGGAGCGGACTTCGTTTTGTGATTTCTTCGTGTTGTGAAGACCTACATGTGCACGGGCGGCCATGCTGTGCTTTGGCCCACCTCCTCCAACCGGGACTTCTCAGTTTCGTACAAGTTGTTTTCCTTCCTGTTTACAGCCAGATCATATAATTTTTCTAACGTTACAGCAGTGGCCACAGCCTGGTCACAGACAGTGTTAATTGTTTTAAGTTAACACATTAATAGCACAATATGTTTGACAGTACTAGTTTATATCTTACATTTTGGCCAAGCTTTATTGCAGTGTATTGAACAACAGGTAAAAGACAGCTACCTTTTACCTTTTGCAACTTGAAAACTGCCATGACATGACATCACAAGGGGGAACAGAGTATTTTAAGCTTTAGAGATGTAGACAGACTAATAATAAAAGACAACAACTCCAACAAAACACAACTCCAGGTATGTTTTTGAGAGGGTACATCATTATAACATGGCTCAGAAATCACATGAGACAATTTTGTGTAATATAGGGTCTTAATAATACTAATATAATAATAATAATAAACACCTATTTTATCTTATTTAATACTCTGCTTCCACAATCATATCACTGCTTCTTCCTACAGTATAGCTCTCTCACCATCCGCATTCTCCTCTCACTCACCTTACACTGTACAAACATCATAAAATCCAAGTTCGTATCTGGGGAAATCTCAAACAAACCTACTGCCGGTGTTCCAGCTCAGGCAGTAATCCAGTACACCGCTTCTCCGGGGGGGTCCTGTCACTCCTTCAAAATAAAACTGACTGACACAACTTTGAGCTTTACTGTGAAGGACTGACAGGGGATCTGAGGCATTTTTCCCTGACGTGCAAGAAAACCAACCAGGCCCAGGCGCCGGTGCTTTAAACCCGAACAGAAAGTAGTTTGAGAAGTGTTCAGATGAGAAATGAGGTGGAAGGAAGCAGGCGTGGTGAGCTCCAGCGCTTTGCTAATTGATTTTCTATCAAGTTTGTATTCCGGTCTGGGCCGAGCTGTGGGTGAGGCTTATCAAAGTCAGATTGCAACGCCAAGAAAATGTTAAGCTAGAGAAAGACGCTACACGGTAATGTACAGGTATAGGCAGAGGTGGTCTGCTATTTTATTTTTACGTCAAGAGGAGGTATTAGACTTCTATGGGGTATTAAAGCTCCTATATTATATAAAATGGACTGTTGTGAGCTTGTTAGAATGGTGTTACCTCCTCAAAAACATACCTGGACTTGTGTTTTGTTTCATTCACACGTTTGAGTAAGCCTGTTTTACAAATCTGTTTACATTCTCTGAACTCAAAATGCACCTCAAAACACAGTGGATCTCTTGCTGAGTTACGATATGAGCAGAATATTTTCCGTTTGAGACTATGGGTTACACCCTGCTATTCCTCCATCCCGCTTAGTGTTGCCACCTGTCTCTGACAAAAAACCTGGACATTTCAGCAACCTAATTAACCGTTTTGGTTATAAGTAGCGACGCCCTTCACATATGACATATGACAATGACAAAAACTGCCCTTCTACAGCAAAAATGAACCTCACTTTGTGATGAAGGTGTATTCGTTTTGCTTTAAGTAGTTGCTGTGGTTAATGTCAACGGATATGTTTATTTTTATCGATAGGATCACTGAGAGGAGCTGAGGTGGCGGCATATTTTTGTGGTTTGTTTGTATCAGAGCGAGACAGACAACTAAGTTATGTGTTTTTTTTACTCATGTGGAATGAAAAAAAATATTTAATTTTAATTTGCTAAGTTTGTTTTAGACTGCATTTACATCTCAGGTATTCCTGACTGAACCAGGTCTAAACCAGGTCTAAACTAGGTCTAAACCAGGACTAAACCAGGTCTAAACCAAAACTGAACCAGGTCTAAACTAACACTGAACCAGGTCTAAACTAGGTCTTAACCAGGTCTAAACCAGGACTATACCAAGTCTAAACCAAGTCTGAACCAGGACTAAACCAGGTCTAAACCAAGACTAAACCAGGTCTAAACCAAGACTAAACCAGGAATAAACCAGGTCTAAACCAGAACTAAACCAAGACTGAACCAGGTCTAAATCAGGACTGAACCAGCACTGAGTATCGGGATGGCCCGGAGGTAGACTGTTGACCTCAGCCGTCGCCCGTTCGTGCTCCTCGCAGCTGGCCCCGAGCCACGCTGCCCTGGGTCCCGGAGCGGCCCACTACTACGACTTTTTTTTTTTTCCATTTCGGAGTTGCAGCAATTTCTATTTTTTCAAACATTCCGCTTTCCCAAAGATGAATAATATTAATGTGACAGAAATAGAAATTGAGGACCGGGATGGAGGAGGGTGGTTCCCGGCGACAACCCCTCAAAGTGCCGTGGACCGCACCGCCAAATGATGATAATGCTATGGTACTGATGATGATGCTATGGTACTGATGGGCCGGTGCAAAGCTCTTGATCAGAGAATACTTGCCCCACAGAAGATATCAGACAGTGGGAAAATCATGTGTTTTAAAAAAGAGCCTTCGAGAAAATATCTAATCTAAAATGTAGGCTGCATGGGCCCTTTGTGCTTCATTTCATCTGCCTATCCATTTGCAGAGAACACCTAAATGCAGCCTAAATAAATAACCAATCAACTTTATTGCACCAGCTCAATGTTCAGACTTTATTACTCACCTTTTGTAAAGTTGTAAATTTAAAGTGTAGCATCTCATCCACATTATCCATAGAATTTGTCCTCCGCAAATAGTGACTCCAGTCCAGAAAACCATGCTGTTAATCTATTTTGAGGTGTTCTTTAAAAGTAAAAAGGCGAGAGTAGCACGTGTGTTTGTTTACATCCACACAGCGCACGGAGTTAAAGCTGCAGATTAGCGACAGTGACTCTACTTCCTGTGGACTTTATCTCCAACCATCTGTGCATTAAAAATCCTGTATCTGAAGTATTGCTCCACTTTCCCAAATAATAATAACACAGTTTTGACTTGTATCTAAACTAGAAGTGCAGAGCTCTGATCTTTGAACACTTCAGAGTCTCAGAGCGACTCGTGTTACTGTAGACAGGAAACAGCTGATGCCACTGCGCTCACAGCTTTATATCCTGCGCAGCCTTGTGTCTGTGGTCTGCGCTTTTTGTCAGACATTTAAAAATCATTTAAGAATGAAATATCCTGTAGTTTGTCGTGGCCTTAAGCTGTTTTTAATTTTACATTTCAAATATGTGATCGCACTGATGTGTCCACGTCCGTGACTGAACCCGTCACCCAGCACCATGGACAGCGAGACGCGCCTGGGTAGACGATTGTAACTCTTTAAAAAAAATAAATGACGTGTCAGAATAGCGATACCAAAAAGTGTGGGAAAACCAGCACGTCTAAATAGAGACATGTCATAATAGCGCTAAGTCTAAATATAGGCATGTCGGAATTAAGGGATGTCGGAATAGGCGGGCGAACCCGAGACTACGCAGGTTTGTGTGAATGAACAAAAACAAAACAACAAAAAAAACTCCAGGTATGTTTGTGATAATAGTATAACATAGATCAGACAAAGGTGCATAAGACCCTTGAACTGTTAACACAAAGTATTTATATCACCATGTTCCCTTTTGCCTTTGTAAATGCTATATTTGGCAAAAACAACTTCTTAAAATGATTACTCTTTGGCGCTAAGGAAACTTAAGCACATCTCATCAGATTTGTGAAGTTGTACCACTGCAAACTGTTTCAAATGAACTACTTGTGTTATTCATGTTTTTAGAGAGTCAAATCTGGTACAGCGCCTTTAAGGTCTGACCAAGACCTGCAGATGTCCCTGCTCTGTTAAGAAATACATCTTGAGAGATGTAATTACGTTAAATGCTGTTCCACGGATGAATAAACTGGACTGCTTTTAGTTCTAGTCATATTTATATATTTGTAACATGAACAGACCTTGACAAACACACAGACGAGCTAATTGCCGCGAGTGTCTTTGAAAAGAGAGGTCTGACCTCCAAATATGCATTAAAACAAACATCAAAACATGCATTAATATGTATGTAAAACTGGTATCTGTATAAGATATGTAACTTACAATTTCTCAATGTAAAGTCAAATGTAGTAGTAGTAGTAGTAGTAGTAGTAGTAGTAGTAGTAGTAGTAGTAGTAGTAGTTGTTGTAGTAGTAGTAGGACCAGTGAAATACAGGGTTAAAGAGAAACTGTTTCTCTTTCTCACCTGAAAGAATGGGATGTTTTCATGCCTGAATTGACTATTTCCTATCTTAATTTGGGTTATCAATTAATGTTAATAATTAGTAGTAGTTGTAGTAGTAGTGACAGTAGTGATATTCTTATTGTAGCTAGTACTAGTATTAGTGTTATTGAACTAAAGAAATCCAGTGACAGAAACATAGTCAGGTGTAAGAATTTGGTGCTTTCACGCCTGAATTACTGGACAAAGTCCTGACTATATCCAATCATAGTAGTGATTGTAGTTATAGTAGCAGTAGTAGTAGTATTAATGAACCAATGAAATCCAGCAACAGAAACACAGTCAGGTGTTAAGAATTTGATGATATTTCCAATCATAATGTAAGTTACATAGTTAGAAGAAGTGGTACCAGTTGCAGTAGCAGTGACAGTAGTTGTAGTAGTGTTGTTGGAGCAAGTATAAGTAGTAGTATTACTGAACCCATGCAATACAGTGACAGAAACACAGTCAAGAATTTAATGTTTTTACACCTGAATTACTGGACAAACACCTGACTATTTCCAACCATAATTTGATCACGTAGTTAGTAGTAGTAGTTGGTAGTTGCAGTTGTAGTAGAAGTAGTAAGTATTGTTGTTGTGACAAGTACTATAATGAAATACAGTGACATTAACACTGTCAGGTGTAAGAATTTGCACTTTAACACCTGAATTACTGGACAAAGACGTGACTATTTCCAATCATAATTCTGTTACGTAGTTAGTAGTAGTAATTAGTAGTTGTAGTTGTAGTAGTAGTGGCAGTAGTATTATTGTTGTAGTAGCTAATACTAGTAGTAGTTGTATTACTGGACCAGTGAAACACAGTCACAGAATCAGTCAGGTGTAAGAATTAGATGTTTTTATGCCTGAATTACTCAACAAAGATCTGACTATTTCCAACCATACTTTGATTACATAGTTAGTAGTCGAAATTAGTAGTTTTACTGACAGCAGAAGTATTGTTGTAGTAGCTTATACTAGTAGTAGTATTACTGTACCAATGAAACCCAGTCACAGAAACAGTGAGGTGTAAGAATTTGATACTTTCACGCTTGAATTATTGGACAATGACCTGACTATTTCCAATCATGATTTCATTCAGGTTACAGAGTTCCATGCAGTTTCGGCTTCACAGTTTTCTTTAACAAGAAGAGGCTGATTACCACGGTCACAGCACTGAAGACGTTAGAATATTTATCTGACAAAAGACTTGGGTTCACCCGGGGTCCCTCTCCTCTCTCACCTCATCCTCTTTGAAGTGCTCAAATTGGACGGCTATCGTGAGCTCCTTGTTAGCTTTTTCCAAGTGTCAGAACATTTCTTTAAATTACTCCGACGTGATGGAGGTCTGAACGGTGAGACGAAAAGGGAGATGCGATGGGGAAAGCCTTTCATTCAAATGTGGGGCCGGGAGCGTGATTAGTGTTAAGAAAAACTCATTTAGACAAGACGCGATATAAGAGGCATAAGAGACCACGAAGATAAGGACGGCGAAAAGTTTCAGAAAGAGATAGCTGATGTATCTGAAATTGGCCATGTTCAATTTTATACTGTTTGTTCACTTTTTAATGTGCTTATTAAAACATAAATTTGGTTCCAGAATAATTCCTAGATATTTCACCTGATTCTGATATTAATCTTCTGTCCGTCTATAAGAATTTCAGGATAGTTTTATGGTTTGTGACGATTTGCAAAAAACATATAGAGAAAGAAACATTTTTTGACATTTAAAGTGAGACCAGAGTTTTTTGTCATCTCCTCTGACAGTTTTTAAGCAACTTCGTTCACAGTTTTACCATTATATACCACAGTATCATCAGCATACATGATTAACATTATGCACATATGGGACTTGTTTTGTATCTATTATTATTATTATTATTATTATTATTATTATTATTATTATTATTATTATTATTATTATTATTATATTCCATGTTTTTAAAGGTGCACTATGTAACTTTTTGGTTGGGGGCCCGTCACCTGCTTGTATCTATGCCTGGAAAGTTCCCCAGTATGACAATAAACAGCTCTACCTCACATTTATTCAATTACAGGTGGTTTTAAAGCTCAAAAATACCTAGAAAAACAGGCATTCTGACTGCTGACTGACAATGCACCCTTAAGAAAATCTCATTTAGAGAAGTGTGAATCCTCGTTCCACTGGCATGTTCGCTTGAGACTGCCTTTTCGCGGAATAGTTAGTTACCTTCCGGGAAGCGTTTCCAGGACAATGGGCCCATGCTTCTTTGGGTGTTACACAGGTCTAGCAAGAAACACCCAATGGCGTTATGGAGGTCTGCACCGCTGAACCGATGTCCAAAGACCAGAGCATCGACGGAGGCAGAGGATTATGGATACATTTATGAAGTCTCATTTAGCATCTTTAAACACTGGATATATACACCACATAAGAGATTTACTCTTTTACCAGGACCAGGAGGAGTTTGGAGTTTGGCTTCAACTTTACGTGGATACAGCAGACCATGGACGTGGATTGGGGTTCACCCACCATTCCGACACACCGCCATTCCGACACACCTCCACTCCGACACACCGCTACTCTGACATACCGCCACTCCGACAGCCCCCCACTCCGACATACCGCCACTCCGACAGCCCCCCACTCCAACATACCGCCACTCCGACACACCGCCACACCGCCACTCCGACATACCGCCACTCCGACAGCCCCCCACTCCGACATACCGCCACTCCGACACACCGCCACTCCGACATACCGCCACTCCGACACACCGCCACTCCGACATACCGCCACTCCGACAGCCCCCCACTCCGACATACCGCCACTCCGACATACCGCCACTCCGACAGCCCCCCACTCCGACATACCGCCACTCCGACATACCGCCACTCCGACATACTGCCACTCCGACAGCCCCCCACTCCGACATACCGCCACTCCGACACACCGCCACTCCGACATACCGCCACTCCGACAGCCCCCCACTCCGACAGCCCCCCACTCCGACATACTGCCACTCCGACAGCCCCCCACTCCGACATACCGCCACTCCGACAGCCCCCCACTCCGACATACCGCCACTCCGACACACCGCCACTCCGACAACCCTCCAATTCAACATCTCCCCATTCCGACACTTTTTGACACCGCCATTCCGACACCTTTTATGTTGCCATTCCGACAATTTACTCATGAGGTAGCGCTGCGCTGAGCACAACGGGAGGAGGTGCCTCCTCTCAAGGCACCTCCTCCCGCGAGTTGAGAGGAGATTTAGACCTGGTTTTATTCCTGATTTAGATCTGGTTTTAGTCCTGATTTAGACCCGGTTTTAGTCCTGATTTAGACCTGGTTTTAGACCTGGTTTTAGTCCTGGTTTTAGTCCTGGTTTAGACCTTGTTTAGTTCTGCATTATACCTGGTTTTATTCCCGCTTAAGACCTGGTTTCGACCTGGCATAGACCTGCTTTTAAACCAGGACTAAACCAGGTCTAAACCAGATCTAAACCAGGTCTATAACAGGAGGATGTGCGTTGCGTGGCATGGTTTTAGTCCTGATTTAGACCTGGTTTTAGTCCTGGTTTAGACCTAGTTTAGTCCTGGTTAAGACCTGGTTTAGACCTGCTTTTAGTCCTGATTTAGACCTGGTTTAGACCTGGTTTAGTCCTGGTTAAGACCTGGTTTAGACTTGGTTTTAGTCCTGATTTAGACCTCGTTTTAGACCTGGTTTTAGTCCTGGTTCAAAACTTAATAACTACATGTCGGAATGGCGGGGTGTTGAAAAAAAAGCTAATGTTTTGTCACGGGGGAAAAAATGTCGGAGTGTAGGGACGTATAATAACAAATGGACACACTTAAACTAAGCTGTTTTACTGGTAAGTAAAATAACAGTTACATGGTTTGCATTATTTACAAGTAGCCACCCATGCCTCGCTACTGGAGTGCCGCTGGGCATCCAATGACTTGTCCCAGTTCAAGACCGCTTTGGAAGGTGGGGCCTCCAGTAGTCCACGTTGGACTCCTAAAAGGGGATGGTACGGATCGCTTTACGCTGTGGAAACACTGAGGATATGCGCCATTGCGTCCTGCACCGGCCCTATGGAAACAAGGGTTAAGAGACGTAAGAGACCGTGGAGATAAAGATAATAATAAAGTTTCACACAGAGTTAGCATTCACATGAAAAGTCCACATGCTGCAAAAATATACAAAAATAAATTGAGTTCATCATGTCTTGTTTTCATTTGTTTTGTTTCTACTTAGATTTTTTAAAAACTGCACTATGAAACTGTTTTTAACTACGAAGCAGATATTCTAGGTGCTTTAATGGGCTGAGTTCTTCTCTAAAACAGAACACACTCTGCTCCACCTTGTGATGTGTTGCTGTAATACAGGAAGTGCTTGCTAGTCCACTGTGTTTGAAAACTCCATTATACTCCACACACCTTCACTAGAATCGTTTGGATCATTTCAACCCTGGAATTGTCCATCTCTACTGAACTAAAGTTAAAAGGCTGCTGTTGAACTTGAAAACTACCACTTTGAGACATCACGAAGTGGAACAGAGCATTTTGAGCTTCCGAGATGAAACGAAATATAACTCCAGGTCTGTTTTTGAGGAGGTAACAACATTCTAACATGTTTTAAAGCTCACAAGAGTCAATTTTGCGTAATACAGGACTTTTAATAAATATTTAATTTAGTTCGGTTTTTGACATTGTATCATGGGATTTTAACCAACTAAGAAGAGCAGCATGTTAAGTTCAAGCGACAGAAGTTGGGGGCAGTTGGATCATGTGTTTGTTTTTCCAGTATCCATGGCAACGGTGACAGACGAGAGCTAAAGAGTGAATTATGGACCTTTGAGATGCCGCAGACATCTATCTTGGTGATACTTTTCAGCTGTTGTTTAAATCAATTTTCTATTTTTACTTGAGTTTTCAGACTCTTAAAACTCGATGGCGTTTGCTCATGTGCGCCTTGTGTCGCCATGGTAACTGCTGAACATTCTGCTCTAGAGATGCACGTAGAACACCCTCAGAGCGATATCACTGCAAACTATGGAAAGATGTTATTGCTTTGTCTTGAATGCTGCACAGTATGGGATTAAATTTACCAATCTCCATGAACACAAGCAGGTGCCAGCTCAGGTCTGTGGAGAGGCGAGCATGGGGACAGTATGCTTTTCCATTTTTATGCAGCCTAATGCTAACCTGTGTGAAGTTGGCCCCCAAAACTCAACCTACACAAAAACTATGTCAATCGTTTGTGCTTTGTTTGTGTTATTTTGTGCTACAAAAAGTTTTGTTTGTGCTTCTTTAGTTTTCAAGGAATTAACTATTCTTTTATAGGTCTAAATGGGGTCTGCCCCCAGGAAGCTTCAAAATGCTCTAAAACAGTCCAAAATGGTGTCTATCATTTGTGCTGTTTTGTGCGGCAAAAAGTTTTGTTCGTGCGATTCTGGTTCTTAAGATATTTGGAGTTTTATTTATTTATTATTATTATTATTTATTATTATTATTATTATTATTATTATTATTATTATTATTATTATTATTATTATTATTATTATTATTATTATTATTATTATTATTATTATTATTTATTTATTTATTTATTTATTTATTTATTTATTTATTTATTTATTTTCGGCTGATGACGTCATCCAGCCCCTCAAAATATGAAAGAGCCTCAAAACAGGAAGAAACTTATAGAACACATTTGCATTTTGTTTGTGCTGTTTTGTGCTGTGACAATTTTCATATGTGTGAGTTTATTTCTAAAATTATTCATTATTATTTCTGCCACAATTATAGGACGTCATTTCCGCTCAGCTGACGGTGGCAAACTCCACAAAACTAGTGAAGATAAACGATCTGAGGCTGCGGAAAAGTCTGTGTCAGTCTTTAGTAATTTGCTTTTGATTCATATTTTATATATTACAGACTTTTCCACAGCCTGACATTGTTTATAGTCACTAGTTTTGTGGAGTTTGCCGCCGTCAGCTGAGTGGAAATGACGTCCTATAATTGCCGCAGAAATAATAATTGTGACAATAATTGTCACAGCACAAAACAGCACAAACGAAGCACAAACGATTGACATAGTTTTTGTGTAGGTTTGCATTTGATGGGGGCCAACTTCACGCAGGTCTAATGCTATACTGTAGATAATATCAGGTAAAGCAATAGCGTATATATGGAAATAAGCTTACCTTACCAGCCAGAACCACATGCTTTTGACAAAACTTTGCAAAGAAGAGTCTGGAGCTGTGTCCTGTCTCCCCAATTTCAGATGGCATGATTGACAGGTGGATTAAAGGTCCTATATTACACAAAATTGACTCCCATGAGCTTTAAGCCAAGTTATAACACTGTAACTCCTGAAAAACAGACCTGGAGATGGAATTTTGTTTCATCCACACATGTTTGAGTAACACGTTATGTTACTTTCAGTCTGTCTACATCTCCAAAGCTCAAAATGCTCAGTTCCACCTTGTGATGTCATATAGTGGTAGTTTTCAGCTCCTTTTACCTTTAGATCAGTAGAGATGGGCAATTCCAGAGCTGAAATTATCCAAATGATTCTAATGGAGGTGTGTGGAGTTTAAAAAAACACAGTGGAGCACTTCCTGTATTACCACATGACATCACCAGAGTTCTTCTCTCAATCAGAAAACACTCTGCTCCACCTTGTAATGTCATGTGGTAAAACAGGAAGTGCTCCACTGTGTTTTGAAACTCCAGACACAACATTATTTTTGGCATTAGCCTGAAGGACTTGCAAACAAAAAATGTGTTAAATAATCTTTTATTCTGATCAATGCATTTTATTCATTCCTGCAAATGGAAAAAGCCAGTTTTTACAAAAGGCAATTAGAAGAACATTTTCTAAAATGGTTAAAATGTATGGAATGTAAAAGTGCACTATCTCTCATGGAAACCTTTGAAAACCTGCAAATATTTAATGACCTCTGATACTGAACACTGAAGGTAAAATGTAGCTGACAATTACCACTTTATGACATCACAAGTTGGATCAGAGCATTTTGAGCTTTTGGAGATGTAGACAAATTACACTTAAAAACATAACTTGCCAGATTTACTAGAAAAAATCTTCATAACAATTCGCTCTAGCACTTTTTAAGGTCATTTTACTGTTGTAATATCAATAACAATTTAATAATAACAATGCATCAGTTTTATATAGCACTTTTTAAACACTCAAAGACGTGGTGTAAGCTACTATTGTATCCACAGCTGCCCTGGGACAGACTGACAGAAGTGAGGCTCCAATCTGCACCATCCGACCACCACCATCACTCACACACACACACCACTTTCATACTAGGCAATGTGTGTGAAGTGTCTTGCCTAAGGACACAATGATAGTTTATGTGACTGGCGCCGCCCTGTGGCACCTGATTTTCCCAGTGGTCTCCCATCCAAGTACTAACCAGGCCCTGCTGAGCTTCTGAGATCTGAAGGGATCAGACTTTGACAAACCTGTATGTCCACAAACAAATTTACTTGTCAGTCTTAAGTAAAAACTACTTACACCACGATTAACAGTCATGAATTTGTTGCTGTTTTTTTTTTTAATTAGAAGTCATATATATGTAAATAAATTAAGTAAAATATATAAATTATTGTCATAATTAATTGCATTACTGTGATGAAATAATTAAGTAAATATTATATGTCTAGTATTTACTGATGGATAATAAATGGCACGTTTTATAGCACTTTTCTACCTTCAAGGCTCAAAGTGCTTTACAACAAGGAGACATTCACCTATTCAGACCCCACTGTACCCAGGCAGTAGGTGGTTTAACTGTCTTGCCCAAGGACACAACAACAGCAATCAGCAATCATCAGAAAGATTCGAAACAAATTGACCTATGATGCTGCAAAAGTGTACCTTGATGCAATGATTATTTCACATATTAATTATTGTATATCTTGTTGGTCTCAAGCATGTGAGACAACAACAAAACCTCTAAAGTCCTTATATAATCAAGCTGTTAAAATATTGGACAAAAAGCCACTGCGATATCATCATTGTCCAATATTTGCACAACACAACATGCTAAATTTTGACAATTTAATTACCTATTCAAATGTGCGATTCATCTTTAAAATTGTAAATAATGCAGCGCCTCCTCCACTGAAAAAATGTGTGCAGCTCTGCTCTGAACAAACAGTCAGGACCTTCAGGTCCACAAGTCACAATGACTGCAGATTACCTAAGCAGAGTTCTGCCTTCTCACAGAGCTTTCTCCATCAAAGCCATAAAAGAATGGGTCAGAGTCTGAAACTTTCCTCTGACATGAAAAACTTTTCATTTAATGTAAAGAAATTACTACTGGAAAATCAGCAGTGTCAGCATTAAGAACTGTAACAGGTATGATGTGGTCTTAGTGAGATTTTAATGTATAATTGTATTGTGTAATAATTCATAGTCACAGCGTGTGAATGTGTTTTGTTTATATTGCCTGCATTGTAGATGCTTATGTGCTATTTCTCACCTGCTCAGGGACGACAGATGGAAACTAGCTTCAGCTATAATTTGGTGTAAAGCATCTTTAATGTATTTGCACATTGTCCCTGTCAAATAAACTAATAAACAAACTGTGGGAGCTGGAATCACACTGCCAACCTGTGGATTTGACCGCCATCCCAGGGTTTGAACCAACAACCTTCAAATCCGTGGATAATCGCTCTTACCAACTGAACTACCACTGCCCCAGCCCCAAACATGTAGCCGTTGAGTGGACTTTGGTGTTAGTATTTCTGGGTTTGTGAGTACCATAAAACTTTTTAAATGTATTGGTGATGATATATTAGAAGTAAACTTACTCATTAAACACAATACTTCCACTACATGAGTCAAAAAGTACATTAAATAAGTTGTAGTTCTCACAGAATTATGTTATTTCAGTGTAAAAATGGCCCCAGTTGATTTAATATTCTGTATTTTACCCTCCCCAGATGTTATTTTGTCAGTTTGCAATGCAAACAATGAAACAAAACTCAACTCAGCTATGTTTTGGAGGAGCTAACAGCATTCTGACATGACTTTGTACAAGCTTTCAATTGCAGATGTCAAATATTCCAAAAATTTGAAAACCAAACTAACTTGTGTGCCCTTTTCTTTTACAAACCAACATTCAAAACAGAAGGAAGCTTGAAAAACAGACTCGACAGGACTGGAAATTCTCCCCGACAAGTCTAACTACGTATCTGACAAACAAGAATGAGCTCACGCGGCTAAGAGAAATGTAGTTAAGTTTTACAAGATAGAGCCAGCGAAACAGGATTCTGACAGGAAGCAGTGAATATAAAGGGTTGTTAAAATAGACAGGCTGAACGAGGGGAAGGGGAGAGGTCGAGACGAAGGAAGAGACATTGGAGAAGCTGCAGACCATAGTAGACAGATATACTGGCTGGAGTCAAATGATACAAAAGATATGACCGTTTACTTAGTGGACAAATGCCTGTTTTTTCATTCTAATCCAATGAAACCCAGTGTTTTGGAAAGTTACGATGAACAAGTGACTTCATTAAAGTTCCAACGTGCAACTTTTTAGCCAAAGAATAGACTAAAATAAATGCTTTTTTTGTCATTTTGGATGCTTTTATTGACCATTTTATAGACCGTATATATGAGTGGACTAAGCTAACCCGTTAGCTGCCGCGTGCCAAACAGGAAGTGCTCCAGGAGGCTCTTCCGGCTCCTTCTCTCCCTTTTTCCCATTGACTTACATTGGGATCTTCTCATCCCTCTCTCTGTACCTGCTGCACTGAGCCATTTTAGTTTGACTAGATTTTGTTTTTTGCACTGTACAGTTGTGTTGCTTGTTTACTAAAAGGAAAAGTTTGTTTATTTTTAATGATAATAATATGTTTATTCAGCTACAATTACAATACAAATACAAATAATAATAGGCAAAATATAAATAAATAATTCCGAAATAAGTCCGAAAATAAGGTGGGAGAAGCAAAAGCTTATTTGTTTCTGCCGACATGACTCCAGATACAAAATATATCACTGCATTTCAGAAACTTTTATGTACATTCAATGACAGATTAATTTAAATTTCTTTTTCTACATGCGTATCTATAATAAATTCTTCATATCTTTGTTTAAATATTTTCATATTTGGGCATTTCTTGAGCTCATCACACATTAAGTTCCAGTTTTTGACCCCACAAACTGAAATACTAAAGCTTTTCCTTGTTGTTCAGACTCAGGCCATTTTAAAAAGACTCATTCCCCTTAAATTATAAGTACTTTCTCTTTCAATAAAATGGTTCTGAATATTTTTTGGTAGTTCCTTCCTTTTTGCCTTGTACATTACTTTTGCTGTCTGGAAGTTTATCTGATCCTTAAATTTTAAAATTAAAAATTAAAATGTATGCGACATTTTCAGTTTTGATGAGTAAAATGGGTGTTTTCCATATTAACTTTGCACAAACTAGTGGATTAATTAAGACTTTTAGTATCACAGCCTTTGTTTTTTTGTATCCAATTGATTTGATATATATCATATTTAATCATATTATTTCTACTCATACAGGGTTATTACGGTAAATTTCTGCAGCACTCACCACGGAGCCTGTAGTATCGAGTGCAGAGTGGCAGAGATTTGGAGAGCGCAGCGGTAGTTTACAAGTGGTTTTTAGGTGCCTTTTCATTTTTTGTGTGTGTACTTTTGTGTTTTTCTTCTATTTCAACTGTTATTACACATTAATACACATACAGGAATGTTGAACAACTACAGATATTTAAAGCTGAATTCATCCTGGTAAAACGGGGCAAAAGCACTTACGCCTGGGACATTTTCTGACATTTTTCAAGTTAAAGGAACACAAAAAAATCCAGGTGGGATTTTGATGCATGGAAATAAATAGGGCTAAAAGGGTTCTGGAAGAGATGGGATAGTTTTAATCTATAAAATGAGCTGCCACAGGTTAGTTCATGTGTTTCCATCTGATGGTTCTACTATGTTTTACCCACAGAGGCTTTACCACAGGGGCAGGTGATCATGTAAATGACATATTCAGTATTGCTGGATAATTCCTCTGATGTGTGTTTCTTTTCCAGTGTGAGGATGCTTAAAACTGTTACAGGGATAGATGTATTACAGTCAGTTACACTGACTGCACCCACCACAGCGACGATCTCCATCAGGGAGAGGAGTCAAACTAGTTTAGCCTGTTGTAGTTGAGTTTGGAGGAAGGTAGGAATGTACCAGTCTGTCTCTGAGGTTTCTTCCTCTTTTATACACCACTAGGGAGTGCTCTTAAAAAGCCACATCCATTGAGAGGTCACTTTGTAATACATACCAAAGTTTTTAAGTTGTTCTGCAGGTTTTGAATACACAGTTGAGACTATAACACACTTATTGGCTTTTTATTTTCAACCCTAAGAAAATCAGACCTTGGTTTACCTGGCAGCATCAGATTAGATTTATAGATTTCTTATAACCTCTTAGTTCAAAATTTGTCGTCATATTGCTTAAATTTCTTTCAAAATGATCATAATTTTTGTGGCGTATTCTTTTAACCTACAGAATGGGTTATATGGGAGACTTTTCTTCAATGGATCGGGATAATTTAAGTCAACTGTAAGTCATATATTACAATGCAACACCAAATAAAATCATCTGTAGAAAAAAACATTAGATTTGAATAGATATAGTGTTATGAACTGTGGTCTTCTGTGCTCTGTAAGGCTCAACTGTAAAATTGTGTCATGACGATCAAAATTATGACTATATCTTGCTTCAGTTTTCGCCGATTTTACCCACTTCAATCTTAGGTCCATCAGTCATATGAGTCATTACCAGACCTCTATTTAGCATAATAAAGAGCTTTTTATAAAATGCATGAGCACACAGGTAATACTGCACAGTAAAAGTTCAAAAATCTATAGTCTGATTGTGTTCGTAAATGTGAGTGTGATATGTTCCATCTGATTCTTGCCATTCTGTGTCCTGTGCTCCTCTTGAGACTCCCTGTTCCCCGGGAGACGAAGCAGCTTGTTCTGATCCGTTCTGACCCTGATTATGGAAGGTCTCAGAAGTTCAACCTATGTGCGTCTGAATTCTCCATTAGGTATTTTTCATTCTAATTCCTTAAAACAACATAAATTCATGAGCAATTATTAAAATGTGTGATATTTTTGCTTTAAAGCTACAATATGCAACTTTCTGGAGGTGGTATAGCTCTATATAAATATAAAAAATAAAAGGTTTGGAACATTCTTCATTGGGATAGATACGTTTTATGTCATATTATGGAAGAGGCACAACTCCAGGCCAAATAAGAGTCAAGTCTGTGGAGATGCAAATAAAGGGTGCATGTTTTTCTACGTTTTTTCAGCGCAATAAACACCAAAATGTTTAAAACCGCATGTATAGTGTATTTATTATCTAAAAATGTACATACTGTGGCACCTGGCCTTTGGGGGTTAACATTAAAAGTTAGTAAAATGTCAAAATTTTAAAAGAAACATGATTTCTGCACCAGATGCTTCCTAGAACAACATCTAAAAGGTTGAACTTCTATTTTTTTTGCACTTTTTTTTCTACATTTGGGTTTCTGGGGGTTAAAGATCAAATCAAATAATTAATGTAGGCGACTCAGCTCCTTTCACTAGTTACTTTTGTGGCTGACAGTCGCTCACATAATTGTCTCTGAGGAGATGTTATTGCCTGGAATGGCGTTGTATTGCATTACACATGTACATCTCTATGAAGACAAGCAGGTTTTACAGGTCATTATTTGACCAAATTCACATTGCGCCACAAATAGTAAAAAGGTATTCTTCTGTTGTAAGAAAATGACAAAAATGACACCCACACACATGCACAAACACCCACACTAATACTCTCTGTCCAAATGACAAAAACAAACCCAAATAAGATAACAAATAATACTGAAGTGAAAACCCATGAAACAAAATAAAGAAGCAGATGGTCAATTGTAACTAGATACGACTGAGGAAGGAAAGGACCAGACACTTCACTTTTTTGAGCTTGTAACCATGTTATAAACAAATGGTCAAGAGATTCAAGATTCAAGATAGTTTTGTCATATGCAGGTTCAACACAAGGTCGACAGTGCAATGAAATGCTCAGGATGAGAAGAACCGTTTGACTCGCTGATATTCAAGAAGTACTAATGGCTGCAATAAATAGTACTGTTAAAAAGTGTTTGCAAATACAAGGGAAATCGTAAACAATATAGTGAAAAATATAATAAAATATAATCCATGCGTGGAGTGGATTTGTTGGACTCTGAAGTCTCACTGCTGGTACATTTACATCTTCTGGTGTTCATCATAATTAAGGAATCAAAATAGAAAACGTGCAGCTTAAGTTTCTTTTCAAGATTTCTACATACAGTCTGCATCCAGTGTCTGTTCCAATGTGGAAATTATTTTTTGAATTAATTATTTTTTCATAAAAATATTACCTGTGTGATAGGGTGGTCCAAAAATTTTCTCTAGATTTGAACCCGGCATTAGGAAATGACTATTGATTTAATGTTTACATAGAAATTCAGCTAAATCAAACAATATTTAAAGGTTGCACAAAACAGTCAAAGATCAGTTGTTCCGTCCTTTATTTAATGCATGCACAGCTGCAGAACCAATAACTTCTGCTACAGTTCTACGTGCACTTTCTTTAAGAGTCTTTTTGTGTTCTTTATGGTGAAAGAAAAATACTGATATTGTTTCACGTAAGATTGGTAGTTTACTCTGCTGAGCAATTTTTTTTTTCATTTAGACGACGAATCAACCATATTTGAGACGTTGATTTTGTCTTTGGCTTATGTGCAGTTTGGATGCCGGAGCTACTGTTACATGCCATGTCTGAAGATTCCTGACAAAATATATAAGCAATGCACACTTATCTGAGAAACTCTTCTATTATATTTCTACTTCATGTTACATGTAGGCTATATTGTATATGTTTACCTTTTTCCTATGGACGTGTGTTTGTCTTGGTGTAAACCGTACACAAAATGGACTAAACTAATGATTGAACTTACTCAACTATTTATTAGTGTTTTTACCTCAATATAACAACGCACAGAAAACAAAATATCTGTACAAACACATGTATCTGTACCATATGGACTCAATTGTTTTAGAACAACTTAACAAAAAATGACAAACCAGCTTCATAGAATGCATCGAACTGCCAAAAACAATGTGAATGGCTGTAAAGGATAATACAGATAATAACAAATGACCAGCGTACAATGACAAAACAGCAAGATGAGACGGTAATTTCTAGAAACTTCATGTGTCTTATGCAACCTCTGAATTAATCAAATTTGACTCTAGTTTCAGATATGTGATATTCTAATGCAAGGTTCAAATCAGCGAAACTTAAACCTTTATTTTTTGCATGTTTTTTTGGACCACCCTACTTAACTTAAACTTAAAAATCCATCCATCCATCCATCCATCCATCTTCTTCCGCTTATCCGGGGCCGGGTCGCGGGGGCAGCAGTCTAAGCAGGGGCTCCCAAGCTTCCTTCTCCCCAGCCACTTCCTCCAGCTCCTCCGGACGGACCCCGAGGCGTTCCCAGGCCAGCCGAGAGACATAGTCCCTCCAGCGTGTCCTGGGTCTTCCCCGGGGCCTCCTACCGGTGGGACATGCCCGGAACACCTCCCGAGGGAGGCGTCCAGGAGGCATCCGGACCAGATGCCCGAACCACCTCAGCTGGCTCCTCTCGACGTGGAGGAGCAGCGACTCTACTCCGAGCTCCTCCCGTGTGACCGAGCTCCTCACCCTATCTCTAAGGGAGCGCCCGGCCACTCTGCGGAGGAAACTCATTTCGGCCGCTTGTATCCGCGATCTCGTTCTTTCGGTCATTACCCAGAGCTCATGACCATAGGTGAGGGTAGGAACGTAGATTGACCGGTAAATCGAGAGCTTCGCCTTTCGGCTCAGCTCCCTCTTCACCACAACGGTCCGATACAGCGACTGCATCACTGCCGACGCCGCACCGATCCGCCTGTCAATCTCGCTCCATCCTCCCCTCACTCGTGAACAAGACCCCGAGATACTTGAACTCCTCCACTTGAGGCAGAGACTCCCCACCCACCCGGAGAGGGCAATCCACCTTTTTCCGGTCGAGAACCATGGCCTCGGATTTGGAACAGCTGATTCTCATCCCAGCCGCTTCACACTCGGCTGCAAACCGCCCCAGTGCACGCTGCAGGTCCTGGTTCGATGGAGCCAACAGGACAACATCATCCGCAAAAAGCAGCGATGAAATCCTGTGGTCCCCGAACTGGACCCCCTCCGGCCCCTGGCTGCGCCTAGAAATTCTGTCCATAAATACAATGAACAGAACCGGTGACAAAGGGCAGCCCTGGCGGAGTCCAACATGCACCGGGAACAAGTCTGACTTACTGCCGGCAATGCGAACACAGCTCCTGCTCCGGTCATACAGGGACCGGACAGCCCTTAGCAAAGGGCCCCGGACCCCATACTCCCGGAGCACCCCCCACAGGGCACCACGAGGGACACGGTCGAATGCCTTCTCCAAGTCCACAAGAGAAGGCATAAACTTAAAAATATTATTATCAAAAGCAGTTGTATGAGCAGGAAAGTAAAAATAAACAAACCCTGAACTGCTCCTTCCATGTGTTCAGAGTGTGAGTGATATCAGTGAAATTCTGTGACCCTACAGGTCCAATGCTGCAATTTTACAACATTCCCCCAAAAGTTACGAAAATGTCAACATTTAAAAAGAAATTATTTCTGCACCATATGCTTCCTAGAACAACATCTAAAAGGTTGAAAACATTTTTTGCACTTTTTTCTACATTTGGGTTTCTGGGGGTTAAAGAACAAACTCAGCTACTTTCACCAGTTATTTTTGTGGCTGACAGTCGCTCACATAATTGTCTCTGAGGAGATGTTATTGCCTGGAATGTCACAGTACTGCATTACACATGTACATCTCTATGAAGACAAGCAGGTTTTACAGGCCAGATCAGTGGAGGGGGTACTCCACCTATAATAAAAATGCATGTTGTTTAAGGGACCCATCCATCTTCTTCCACTTATCCGGGGCCGGTTCACGGGGGCAGCAGTCTAAGCAGGGGCTCCCAAGCTTCCTTTTCCCCAGCCACTTCCTCCAGCTCCTCCGGACGGACCCCGAGGCGTTCCCAGGCCAGCCGAGAGACATAGTCCCTCCAGCGTGTCCTGGGTTATTATGGATTTATCTTATTATTTTAGCAATAAAAACATTAGTAACTAAATAAAAGTGAGAATGTTCAGTTCAGTGTCCAATGTTCATGTTATATTATGCATAAGTGACATGTGTGACTTTTAGACCATGTTATAATGCTGTTACCTCTTCAAAAACATACCTGGAGTTGCTTTATTATTAGTCTGGCTATATCCCCAAGCTCACAATGCTCTTTTCCACCTTGTGATGTCATGAAGTGGTAGTTTTCTAGTGCACAGCTCCTTTTACCTTTGTTCAGTCGAGATTAGAAATTGCAGAAATGATCCAAACGATTCTAGTGAAGGTGTATGGAGTTTAAAACCACAGCGGAGAACATTCTGTATTACCACGTGACATCACAAGATGGAACGGAGAAGCACTCAGCCTAAATATGCAGGTTTTGTGTGTTAAACATTTGTGAATGAAGCAAAACACAGCTCCAGGTCTGTTTGTGACGAGGAAACGACATAGATCAGAGAATGGCGTAATATTGGTAATAGTGTGGAACATCTCCATGGAGACACTGACTGCAGTAAAGCCAAAGCAGTTCATATTTGCTCATAGAATTCAGAATAGAATAGTTTATATCTCTGTTTTTGGCCATTTGGAGGTTGCAGTCAGGTTTATTACTCCACTTTATTGAAAAAGGAAAAAAGTCGAACAAACTCAAACGCATCCTATATTACAGAGCCGAAGATGGGTTTTCATTTGGTCCAAAGTAAATTGCACGGTTTATTTTCTTTCTGTAAGTTACATTTTATTGAATCCACACAGTTGGTATTTGCTGAGAGCGGAACAATAGAGGAGATATGAGAAACATCTGCGCACAGGCCAATCTAATCTGAAACCATGTCATCGAGTTAATGCCAAAACTACAGCCTCTTTCTGTCCTCGTGTCTATTCAGGGCTGATGGAGTCAATCGAGATCCTTTCATCTTCATAAAGCCAGGCCAAAAACTGTCATGGTATAAATAAAGCATTTGGTGCTGAAGCTTACTGTGTTCTACAATGGATTTTTTACAATTTTTTTTTTTTTTTGTGTAATTGTATGTTTATGCAGGTAACACTTTGTCATATCTGTCTGTCTATATTTACAATGTTTTTTTTTTTTTAATTTAAAGTTGCACTATGTAACTTTTCTGACTGTTACACTACTTCATGGCCCTAACACAATTTGGGATTGCATAAAATCTAACACTGCATCTGTTTTAGTAATGTTGATGATAAAAGACATTTACATTGCATTGCTAAACTGCCAATCTAGCACTGAACCAACAATTAGGACCAACTAGGTCTGAACCAGGACTATCCGAGAATTAAACTAGGTTTAAATCAGGACTAATCCAGAATTTAACCATGTCCAAACCAAGTGTAATCCAGTAAAACTAGATCAAATATAGGTTTTCATATTTAGAAAATGAGTTAAAATTTGTTGGAGGGCCTGACTTGTCCTTAGTTTGAACAGGCCAGCTTTACCTGCTATGTTCCAAAGTCTGGTTTATTAAACACATGATGTCTCCAGGTCAAGTTACAGGTCTGACTAAACCCAGGTGACCACTGCAGTTTCTGCCCTCTGTGATGTGAGATTACTGAGGCGTGTCTGGAGCATGGACACACGTCTCTGTTAGTGCTGGTCACACTAAACTGACCTGGGACAAGACCCAGGAGAACCATGCCCATCACAGTGGCCTTTAAATATACAGTCCACGGTCTTGGTCATCAGATCAGATCGTATAGAAAAATTAAACTAGAGCCATTAGAACTTTATGGAAGCACATCACCTGCCCTGCGTGATTCCATGGGAATATCATGTTCATGTTTTAAACATTGTCTGTGGGTATGGATATAAGACTGATACATACTGTGTTTTCATAGAAACAAGCGGGTGCAGGCCCTCCTACAGACCAGATAAGAGTCAGGTTTGTGGAAATGCAAGCCCACTCACAGTCAGAACACAAGGCAAAAATATGCCAGGGTTCCAACATTTTGCATGAAATAATTTCCAGGACATTTTCAGTTACACAGTCACAGTGTTTACAAACAGATTACCCTCCTTATATGCTTTTATATAAAAATGAAGTCCACAGTTATTGCAAATTAATTATACACCAATGCAAACACAAGTAGATGGAATGGTACTTCTAGTGTAGTACTAACACAGGAAAATAAGAGACGCCTATTTGTGACAGCAAGGTTCTGCCAAGCATGTATCAATTTCATATTCAAAACTACAGCAAAGCAAAGGGTGGAGACATTTTCAAGGACAAAATATATGTTTTCCAGGAGATTTGGCCATTTTCCTCATTTCCATGTGAGCTTTAGTCCTTACAGCCCTATTTCAGCACTGGTTCAGTTCTGGTTCAGCACGGGTTCAGCTCTGGTTTAGCCCTGAAATAGTCCTAGATCATCCCATACATTCACAGAGCACACCTCATCTGCCCCCTCCTCCTCTCCCTTTGTCCTTTCTGCTTTATTGCCCTCTAATCTCTACAGCTCCTCCTGGTGGGACATACTTTGCTCGCTTTCTCCCAGTTGGCTGTAGCTGCAGAACAGAAATCCCGACTCCACACTTTCAGTATGATTTATCTCTCCTCTGCCTCCTCTCCTCACATTTGTTTGCTTCTTGGGCTCCGGTGGTAATCCTTTTCCATTTGCAGACATGATGACCAATGCTGAACTGTGCTACTGGACTGAGACAGAGGGTCTGTGGTGGAGAGATGCCCTGACTGCACCTGACAGTATAGAAAATATAGGGTCAATAAATATACATGAAGCATGTGGGCAGGAGACAGTGGAGCGATACAGTGGAGAGGTTGGGGACAGCAAAAGTGCATTATCAAGATTTGTTTCAGTCAGTCCTTGGACAAAAAAGTTAATAAAATAAAAGTTTACATACTGTGATACATAGGGCCTGATCTTGCAATAGCGTAAGTGTGGAGGGTGGAGCTCTAAACCAGAGGTGCACCGTGCCTGAATATTGGGTGGAGCAGAGCAGACTGAGGGTGTGGTGTGGTTCCTTCAGTGAATTGCCAGAATTTTAAGAATATTAAACTAGTCCATTGAAAAACATGTAACATGCTCAAGACTTCTTTTATTTGGAAATATATTAGGATAATAAATGCTGAACATTCATAACATGTTCATGTGCCGTGCGAAATGTTTGTGTGCCATCCGGATGCCCTCCCGCAGCAAAGCACAGTCCCTCCCTTCCTGTATCGGCTCAGCACTGCTCTATAGTTTGAACTGATCTGGAGCTGTTTACAGCGCTGTCCTAAAGTGTGTTTTCTTACCCTGTCTGCAGTCCTAATGCTGTGGTTGTTTAGTTAGTTCATAAAGTTAGTCACCAGTAGGTAAGCGACCATCAGAACCGTAGAAAACTGCACAGAGCCGACACGGGACTCAGAGATCAGTGCATTAGCTCGGGGCTGTGGTGGAGCAGACGCATGTCTCGTATGTGCTGTTCTCTTGGCAGCAGCATGCAGTAGAGCTTTGTACAACGGCTCAAGAGATGTATATGCACATGAGCACTGCTCTGTACAGACACTGGGGCATGTTCTGTGTGTGTATGCCGCATATCAGCAGGAAACACTCATACCTCAGCTGGGAGAGGCGGGAGTGGACTGCCGGGACAGGCAGGAGTGGATGCGATCAGTGGAACAGCAGTCAAAGGGTCTGTTGTGGGATGGGGTCTGCTGCTGCTGTGAGGCAAACGGAATGAAGAACACAGAGAAAGCTAAAAAGGTTAACGTGTGCGCATGCACAAACTTACAGGGGTGCATGTATGTCAGAGGGGCGCACATGCAATTCTGTATTCCTGGTGCTGGTGCCTACTTGCATCCTGGGGATCCTGAGCTGTTTTATTGTACTCATATATAACTCATTCCCACAGCCATCTGTGCTGCTGTAATGAGGCAAAGAAATTGCAGACATCACCCACACGGGCAGTGTGGTTCAGACACCATCACCATATATGTACTTGTACCGTCCCACTCCAGCCTCCAGCAGCAAAGTACAGCCCGACCTGGACATGGCCCCTCCTTAATGCTTGCACTAGTGCTAAGACTGGGGCCAAGATTGCCCAGAGTGTTAGAAAGTCTCAGATACATTTCCCTGGTTGTGGGAGGCTTTTGTGTGGAGTTAGCATATTCCCTGTTCTTAAACCATCCACATCTATATTTTGTTTCCAGCAAGCAATTTTCAGTTGGTATCCCTTTCCCGTTCATGAGATCCCAACAAATGGACAGTGCTAACCTTCTGGCCACCAGGTTCCAATTAAGAAGCTTTCATGGATACGCTTACAGCTCCATCGACTCTGGTTCCAATTCACTTTGTATTGCAAAAACGTCACCCTCTTTCAGTAACTGCTGCTGTTTTGTCCGTAAAGCAATTCCTACTCCTAATATGGAAGTCTGTGCCAAATTCGCCAAACGCTATTGGCGGCTTCGCATTAGTTTAGTCCACTTCTTTTTACACAAAGTGAACTGTATCCCTGAGTGTGTTATAGGTCTAAATTGTTAACTCTATTTTTGTTGGTTTATGTAATTTTATGATGGCAATTAACCTTAGTTTGTTGGTTAACTGACTTGGTGAATGATGTGGGCCAGGGTTGATACAGAAAAGGTAACGATGAGTATGGCAGCTCTATGTTCCCAAGGCTCTTCCCACATTGCTATGCGTAAGACCATGGAAACATGACTGCTACATGACAGCTCCTGGAGAATCAAGCCCCTCTGCGTGGGTTCTCTCATCCTGATGCTGTTTCACTGGCTACTTCAGGCAACCTGGATAAGACTGACAGCTGTGGCTCCTCTGCTTTGTATGGATGGTCACTGATGGCTATGTGGCAAAAGCTTATCAGTCTATTGCCATGGTTGCTAGACTGGTAAACACCAGTGCTCTTCTGTATGTTTATATAGGGTCTGATCCGGGATTCTAAGAGCCCATTTAAACTCCTGCCTGAAATGACTAACCTCATGGATACAGTGATTTAGGGAGCAAGTGCTCAAGCCAAGGACATGGGTAACTCTTTGGCCCATCGTGTTTGTCCTCCCCCAAATGGGACGACACACCAGGGAGCGTAGTGCCCAGGGTCTGCCTACGGCTGCTCAGCGTTCCTGACTGTACTCTTTGCAGGTGTCAGGTTTTTCAAGCACCTACCTCAGTGCTTGGTGGCAGTGCAACTCATGCCCAAGGGTGCTGCAGACCCTGGAGTGCAGCTACCACCTGAAATTCCATGCTCCATGGTTTCAAGGCATGTTATGGACAAAGGTGGGAGATGAGTCTCTTTCAGGAGTACTTGCCAGCATGATCTCTGCCTTGCTCTCTAAAAAGTCTATATGCCTGGCCCGCTGGACCCACAGGGAAAAAAAGTGGCATTGAACGTGATGGTTTATATGGCTCGTACCAGCTCGCTTTGCACAGTGGACAAACTTTTTCTGAGCTATGGCACATCCACATTGGGCAGGCCTGTTATAAAACAGCGGCTGGCCCACTAAATTGTTGATCTCATTGTGCTGGCTTATAGTGGTTGCCCACTCTACACAGGGAATGGCTGCATCTTAGGTGCTGTTCAGATGTGCGGTGTTGGAGGAGGTGTGTAGTGCTGCTGGTTGGACATACTCCTCTACCTTTGCCAAGATTTAAAGGCTGAATTTGCCTGCTTCCGCCATCCCCTCTGCTGTTTTAGGGGCTGTGATGGATGGGTGGCTCTTTCTCTTTATTATTATTATTATGAGATTGCTCTATGTTTGCAATAATGGTGCTGATGCTTTTACACTTGTGGTTGATGTGATCACTCCTTTTGTCAGATGGTGTGTCCTTGTGGGTGCCACTTCACCTTGACTGCTTTGGCAAACTGTTATGACATGGTTACATGTTCATTGAAATGAAATAGAATGATTGTTTATGTGTGTAAACACAGTTCTATGAATGAAAGTGAACCTGTAACTATCTTGGTCACATGTCGGTGATTGGCTGGTTACACCCAGTTGTCAGAAAGAGTGTGAGTGTGTGCATGCGCATCATTCATATAAGTTGCAGCACGCACCCACAGTTGTGTTTATTTTGGCATAATGCTCCTGAGGGTTGTAGTCACATGGTTACAGGTTCACTTTCATTTATAGAACCACATTTACTTATGCGAACAATTGTTTTATTTTCTCACTTTTCATAGCTTACCACAAAAAGAGTCCATATTTGAAACTTGCATCAGGTAAACCACCAAGAAGAAGTCACTTTAGAGTTTTTCAGAGTTTTAAACCAGACTTGACCTCCTGTTTATTGTGTAGCTGTGTGGAGATTTAAATGGCATATGCACTGAGACAGCAGAGCCCCCCAGGCACGCAGGGGGCAGTGGAGGACAACTGCTCTCTGTCAGAGGCACAAACACAGGACGTGATGGAGAGTTTGTGATTATATCTGCCCAAGCAGAGAAAATGTGTCACCCTGTTCATGAATACTTATCTGGAACTTTCTTACAGTCCTGCTGTAGTTTTCTGATAGACTGTCTGCCACTGGCTTCACTGGCATATTCTTTAGTACAGCATTAAACATATCTATTTCAGTGGAGACAGGTGCATAAGTTACATGTCAGATCTGTGGATAGGCAAGCCCGCTCACAGTAAGAATGTGTGTTTCCAAGATAATTCTGAGCACTAAACACACCTGTAGTAGAATAGATCCAAGATAGATGAGTTAATGGCATACTGTGGAACATTACAGGTGGAGAAATAGCATTTCCATGGAAACCACCAGAAAAGTTAACTACAACACCTTTGACCATATTTTAGCACTGGTTTAATTCTGGTTTAGTTCTGGTTTAGTTCTGGTTTTGTCCTGGCGTAGCCCTGGTTAAGATGAAGTTTTAGTCCTAGTTGAGTCCTTTTTTAGTCATAGTTTAGTCCTGGTTTAGCCCTGGTTTAGTCCTGGTTTAGACCTGATTTAGTTCTGGTTTAGACCTGGTTTCATTATTGTTTAGGTCTGGTTTAGTCCTAATTTAGACATGGTTTAGTTCGGGTTTAGTCATAGTTTAGCCCTGGTTTAGTCCTGGATTAGACCTGGTTTAGTCCTAGTTTATTCCTGTTTTAGCCATAGTTTAGCCCTGATTTAGCTCTTGTTGAGCCCTGCTTTCACGCTGTTATGAATACAAAGTACTGATCTGCACATTTTCAGGTGGTCGCTGGTGAACGGGGAGGTCTGGAGATTGGGCCCAGCGCAGTCAGGCTAAATCACAGTGAGATTGGATTTGCAGCAGGTGCCAGTGCGACTGCGGAGCCCTTTAATGACTATTTACTGAGTGAGCGGGTGAGATGGACAAACTGTGCATAAATATGGAGATGGACAGCCTGACACAGAAGCAGGCACATCTGTTTTACTATACAAGTCTTTTAAAGATACAGAAGACAAGAAAAAATACAGAATCAATTTAAACAACACATTTTCAGGAGTCCTTGATCAGTCCGAGCATTCATGGTCCAGTTTAGTTTGATTTTCAACAAAAATGAGAAAGTGACTAACCGAAAAACTGTCAGCTAATGTTCGGTAGCTTGTGACTGTAATGTTATTTGAGAGGGACTTGTCTAACAGCACCAAATCAGATCAGCTGTTGTAGTTCCAGCTAAATCAGTTCTCAGTTCACACAGAGAGAACTATTTTTATCTTCATCTTTTATCTTATTGTATTTATCTTATCTTATTTTTGACAATTTGATTCTGATTACATGTTCATGGTCAGTTGCATCTGTAACAAAGAAAGTTTCCCCTCGGGGATGAATAAAAGTAATTCTCATATTCTTTTATTCAGTATGATGATAATTTAGGCGACTTTCTATACAGACGTAAAAGAGTTCATTTGAAATCTTACAACAAAATATCTAAGGTGTGTGGAGCAGCCAGTGTGAAAACGTTCATCAACTGCATCAGGGCACAAGGAGCGAGCTGTTTTTTGCAGCACTTCTAGTTTATGCAAATGAGCCAGGTGGTTTTAAGTTTGGTTTGTGTAGAGACAACGCGAGCATCAGTCCTGTGTCCTGTTGTTGCAGCTCGACTTCTGTCTTCCAGCACGTACATTAGACTCTGTGTTTATTTGGAACCAGCGGTTATTTATCTAAATATGCACAGGGAAAGGCAATTAATTGAAACCCCAGCTTGGCCAATGCTTTAAACTAGTATTCAAATTGTTATCAATAAAAGCTCATATTTGGAGTTACAGTTTGGTCATGCTAGAGTTTAAAGTGCCTATATTACTATATTATTTTCTGATCTATGTTATAACGTTATTTCCTCATCAAAAACAGGTGCTCCACTGTGTTTTTAAATTCCAAACACCTTCACTACAATCATGTCGATAAACAATTAGTCACAATTTCTAACAGTAGTAGAAATTTCCAACAGTGCATTGTGCACTTTGGAAATCAAGACACACTAATAATTTTCATTAAACATGTGTGAATTAAACAAAACACAACTCCAGATATGTTTTTGAGGATATAACAATATTATAACATGGTTTAAAGCTCAGAATCAATTTTGTGTAATAAAGGACCTATGAAATGTAAATCTTACATATAGATCTAAAATGTGTTTTTATTTATGCATTCTTACTGTAAGTGGGCTTGCCTCTCCACATATCTGATATCCTGCTGTCGCTTGTCTCCATGGAGAGAGATTAGAGACATTATGCCAAAGAAATCTGCCAAATACAGAAGTCATCATGTACCTAAACTCTGTGGGTTGAGTGGGCACATTCAGACCACAGTGTCAGCTGGGATTACACTCATGTGACTCTGTGGGAGGATGTCTTCATGTGGGTCTCAAAACTGAGCTGTGTCAGGCATTATATCATGGCCACATTTAGTCAAAACCTGTCATATGCACTTTGAACTACTTTTTTCACTGTTTAAACATTATGAGACGTTCTGGGCCAAAATCATCCTTTCCAATTACAGACCCAACCAGTATACAGGCTGAACCAATATCATGGAACTGATCCAGTAAATGTTTCAATATCGATTCCAATATTCAATACCAGTATCTGTATCGGTGCATCCCTAGTACAAAGGCTAAGCAGCTATATGCTAACTTAAAACCATTAAAGCAGTGGTTAAGTCCTAAAAGCACATTTAAAACACAAGATTCTGCAAAACTCCTGCCCCTCCTCGAACCGCCACCTTAACGTGGTGGAGGGGTTTGAGTGCCCGAATGATCCCAGGAGCTATGTTATCGGGGGCTTTATGCCCCTGGTAGGGTCACCCAAGGCAAACAGGTCCGGGGGGACGGGTCAGACGAAGAGCGGTTCAGAAGACCCTTATGATGATGAATATGCAAAGGCCAGTTACGTCGCCCGGAATGGCGACACCGGGGCCCCACCCTGGAACCAGGCCTGGGGTGGGTGCACGCCGGCGAGCGCCTGGTGGCCGGGCCTTTCCCCACGGGGCCCGGCCGGGCTCAGCTCGAAGGAGCGACGTGGGGCCGCGAGAGGAGCCATAGGGGTCGGGTGCAGAGAGATCTGGGCGGCGGTCGAAGGCGGGGGCCTCGGCGACCGGATCTCCGGACATGGAGACTAGCTCTGGGGACATGGAATGTCACCTCGCTGGGGGGGAAGGAGCCTGAGCTTGTGCGCGAGGTCGAGCGTTACCGGCTAGACATAGTCGGCCTCACCTCCACGCACAGCTTGGGTTCCGGAACCCAACTCCTTGAGAGGGGTTGGACTCTCCATTTCTCTGGCGTTGGCCGCGGGGAGCGGCGGCGAGCTGGTGTGGGCCTGCTTATTGCCCCACAGCTCAGCCGCTGCGTGTTGGAGTTCACCCCGGTGAACGAGAGGGTCGCGTCCCTGCGCCTTTGGGTCGGGGACAGGTCTCTCACTGTGGTGTCGGCCTACGGGCCGAACAGCAGTGCAGAGTACCCGGCCTTCTTGGAGTCTCTGGGAGGGGTACTGGACAGTGCACCAACCGGGGACTCCGTTGTTCTACTGGGGGACTTCAACGCCCACGTGGGCAACGACAGTGACACTTGGAGAGGGGTGATTGGGAGGAACGGCCTCCCCGATCTGAACCCGAGTGGTATTCTGTTATTGGACTTCTGTGCTAGTCACAGTTTGTCCATAACGAACACCATGTTCTAGCACAAGGGGGTCCATCGGTGCACGTGGCACCAGGACTCCCTAGGCCGGAGGTCGATGATCGACTTTGTTGTCGTGTCATCTGACCTCCGGCCGTGTGTCTTGGACACTCGGGTGAAGAGAGGGGCAGAGCTGTCAACTGATCACCACCTGGTGGTGAGTTGGGTCCGCTGGCGGAGGAGGAAGCCGGAAAGACCTGGCAGGCCCAAGCGTATCGTGAGGGTCTGTTGGGAACGTCTGGCGGAACCTTCTGTCAGTGCGGTCTTCAACTCACACCTCCGGGAGAAGCTCTCCCGGGGGAGGCTGGGGACATGGAGCCCGAGTGGGCTTCGTTCTCGGCCTCTATTGTCGATGCAGCCGTTTGTAGCTGTGGCTGTAAGGTCTGTGGTGCCTGTCGCGGCGGCAATCCCCGAACCCGGTGGTGGACACCGGAAGTAAGGGATGTGCTTTGTGGACCTGGAGAAGGCATTCGACCGTGTCTCTCGTGGTGCCCTGTGGGGGGTGCTCCGGGAGTATGGGGTCCGGGGCCCTTTGCTAAGGACTGTCCGGTCCCTGTATGACCGGAGCAGGAGCTGTGTTCGCATTGCCGGCAGTAAGTCAGACTTGTTCCCGGTGCATGTTGGACTCCGCCAGGGCTGCCCTTTGTCACCGGTTCTGTTCATTGTATTTATGGACAGAATTTCTAGGCGCAGCCAGGGGCCGGAGGGGGTCCAGTTCGGGAGCCACAGGATCTCATCTCTGCTTTTCGCGGATGATGTCGTCCTGTTGGCTCCATCGAGCCAGGACCTGCAGCGTGCACTGGGGCGGTTTGCAGCCGAGTGTGAAGCGGCTGGGATGAGAATCAGTTGTTCCAAATCCGAGGCCATGGTTCTCGACCGGAAAAAGGTGGATTGCCCTCTCCGGGTGGGTGGGGAGTCTCTGCCTCAAGTGGAGGAGTTCAAGTATCTCGGGGTCTTGTTCACGAGTGAGGGGAGGATGGAGCGTGAAATTGACAGGCGGATCGGTGCAGCGTCGGCAGTGATGCAGTCACTGCATCGGACCGTTGTGGTGAAGAGGGAGCTGAGCCGAAAGGCGAAGCTCTCGATTTACCGGTCAATTTACGTTCCTACCCTCACCTATGGTCATGAGCTCTGGGTAATGACCAAAAGAACGAGATTGCGGATACAAGTGAGTTTCCTTCGCAGAGTGGCCGGGCGCTCCCTTAGAGATAGGGTGAGGAGCTTGGTCACACGGGAGGAGCTCGGAGTAGATTCGCTGCTCCTCCACGTCGAGAGGAGCCTGCTGAGGTGGCTCGGGCATCTGGTCCGGATGCCTCCTGCACGCCTCCCTCGGGAGGTGTTCCGGGCATGTCCCACCGGTAGGAGGCCCCGGGGAAGACCCAGGACACGCTGGAGGGACTATGTCTCTCAGCTGGCCTGGGAACGCCTCGGGATCCGTCCGGAGGAGCTGGAGGAAGTGGCTGGGGAAAAGGAAGCTTGGGAGCCCCTGCTTAGACTGCTGCCCCCGCGACCCGGCCCCGGATAAGCGGAAGAAGATGGATGGATGGATGGATGGATGGATTCTGCAAAACATTTAAATAACTTTGCAGTTTCTGAAGTTTCAGTTTTACCATTTATTTGATTAGCCATGAGCTTTCAAAGTTTTTCACAAAGTCTATAGATAAATATATAGGAAATTTACTTGTGGGGTAGGTGGTCCCTCTTGAGCTCCATGCTATATTGATCCTGAGGGAAATTATTCAGTTGCCGCAGCTCCAATAAATATCCAAAAAACAACAAAAACTTAGTACCAATTGTCCTTATAAACGCCAGAATCAAAGTGCTACTGGGGCAAATAAAACACAAGAGTAAACATTTTCTGTTAAATGTGCAAAATAATTGGGTTCTGTCAGTGCTATGTGGAACGATGGCCTCAGTCGACAGAATTCTTTTCCTCACAAGTTTTCTTCTGCATAAAATCGTATGAACTTGTCTTTTACAATAGTGGACATGCCTTCATTTCAGACACCAGGACTAGCAATCACAAATGAGGATCTTAAAATTAGGAATAAAGAATCACAATACATTAAATTACTTGACTGCTCACTACTGTTGGGCCCGGCCTCCCCTTGGTCCCTGTGTAGAGCATTGTCATAACACAGCGCGCATCCCACTAATGAAACTACTCCATATCGCATCAGGTTGGTGAAGTTGTAGTGTTGTCATATTAAAATTTCAACCCCAAGCATTAAAGGGGAAGTCTGGCACATTTGAATCTAAAGTCCATTGCTAGAGGTGGTCGAATACTGTCAGAAGCCAAAAAACGGCACAGATCAGTGTTGCCTCGGCAAAGATCTCACTGTGGCGGTGAGTGTGTCAAGGCAACAAACTAGCATAATGATCGGGGCAAGTTATTAACTTTCAGGTAAAACGCCAATTTGTTTCACACTGAAGAAGCTTAACA